>NC_069456.1:34868614-34895015 GCF_026875155.1 Cherax quadricarinatus | reverse complement strand
TTTAGGTTTTAAACGCAATTTGTTTAAACGCCCCCAAATATTATGCCAATCATACATCGGATAAACTCCTTCTACCGCCGCTACCACAGCCTTACCATCTACCCTATCAAGATTTCTCAATTTAATATGTGAAGGATCCCTCACGTTTATGAAGACCCGTAACATTGCCTCACCTATCATGAACTCCCTACCCCCCCCACCACCGTCGCATATCCTGATGTATCCTATGAAGACCGTCTTCTTTCGCCCCCCCCCCTCCCGCTTATAACTACGTTTTAAATACATACTTATTATCCTCTTTTCGACATCTATAAGACCCAGCCCTCCACGGCCAACCGGGAGTGTGACAACCGCTCTACTTAACCATTCGCTCCCTGTTCCCCAAATGAATCTAAAAACACTTTTTTGTAACCTTTTTAACTCACAACGAAGTATCGGAAATATTACTGTAACATGCCATAGTTTACTATATAATAGCACATTCGTTGTAATCACCCTTTGTTGCAAACTTAAATTAGCAGCTCTTAAACCACTGAGGCGCTTCAGAACACTATCAACGATACGCACGGAATTTATTTGTTGTGCTAACTTGATATCACTTACATAAACGATCCCACATATCTTTATTTGGTCCACCCTTTCCCACCTTTCAGCAACCATTCCTTCCTCACGTGACCCTTTTCCAAGATCATATACTTTGTTTTCCCCGTATTAATCGTCATGCCAGAAGCCTTTTCAAAAACTTTCACTAACTTTTCTACCCGAAGCAAATCCATGTTTTCTCTCACCAAAATCGTCGTATCGTCGACATATCCAACAATGCCCGCTCCCCCACCCCTTACATTACCCATCCCATTTGCTTCCAATAAAACCCTTATCCCTCTATAAAAGGGATCTTGAAAACAAGCAAAAAAAATTTGTGAAAGGGGACAACCTTGACGCAAACCCCTTCCCATCTGAATTCGATCTCCCAACCTCCCATTCACCTGCACACGCAAGGTTGCCTCCTGATACATTAATTTGGCCCATGATATAATTTCCGCCCCAAACCCCTGCCATCTCATGATCTTCCATAACGTCTCCCGTTCCACACTATCATATGCCGCCTCCCAATCTATAGCCAATACCCCCCCCTCCCAATCTTACTCTTTCTTCAATAAAACTTCTAATCATACCGTGACCTTCATACATAGACCTGCCCGGCACCCCATATTGTCCTTGTCAATCACTTTGCCCAGGACTTTTTTTATCCTGTTAGCCAAGATCCTTCCAAAAATTTTATAGTCCCCACATAATAACGAGATTGCACGATAATCTTTAACCGTTATAATGGCTCACCTTTAGGAACTAGGACGACCACAGCCAACCTTGTTGTTCCCACTAAAACCCATCCGCTTCATTATATTGAATAAACGTACCAAAAACCCCTTTAAAACGTTCCAATTTTGAAGATAAAAGTCGCTGGGCAACCCATCAATTCCTGGCGCCTTACCTAATTGCGCCCCAGATAAAGCCTCCCAAGTCTCACACTCCGTTATCGGCCCTCCCAACATCAAACGATCATGCTCCATCAGCTCACACTGCACAAACCTACCGATTGACTGCAATGCAATTTCACTTATTCCAACACTTTGCGTTTTCAATTTAACCCAAGCATCAATATACCCACTCATACCCTCCGTCGTCGTCAACACCTGATTCACCCTGCATACCTACTTGAACATTCAACCCCATTAACTCCATTGCCTTGCGACGTCTGTGTTGATTCCTCAACACACACGCCGACGGCCGATCTCCCCACAAAACCTCTTCGATTCCACCCTTAAGCCTTTCCCCATCAAACCTTTCGTTTTGTAAATTTCTTAGTTGCTCCTTAATTCTTTCAATTTCTATAACAGGATAATTAGCATTCGCTTGTACATAGCAGTCGCGCAACTGCCCCTCTGAATATCGTTGGAAACCATACTGTAACTGATTATATCTCACCCTTGACTAATATAATATTCCTTAATTCGCTTTTTGGCTATCGTTTCCCACCAATTAACCAAAGCCACATCTCCAGGTGCTTCAACCACAAGGCGTTCCCACATATGCCCAAAAGACAAACGACTTTCCTCTCTCTTCAATAACTTTACATTCAATTTCCAAAATGATGGACCCCTCCTAGGCACACCCTCAATATCTACATCCATTACAACTCCTCTATGATCCGAAAAAAACCACATTTATCACATTCACTCTCCGCACTGTAACCGCACAAGACACGTACATTCTATCCAATCTCGCCGCATAATCTCGTCTAATGAAAGTATGCTCCACCATGCACCCCCCACACACATCCATTAAACCCACACTCGTCAATAAATCTCCCAGGAACCCCAAGCAACAACCCGCTCCTCGAGGCTCCACATTCTTTCGTCGTATTACACAATTCCAGTCGCCCCTATTATCGCTACATTTGGTAAACTACGTAGATAATATACTAATACATCTTGTACAAAATGAGTTTTAAGTCTTACATCTCCCTCGGCCGGCCCATATACACATACAAAACTTATGTGTACTCTACCCCATAAACCATCCACCCTAATCACTCTCCCCTCCCCACCTTTCACTATGCCGTACTACAAAGGGCTATTTTCCTTTACCAGAATGGCGACGCCCCCTTTTAAACCTCGTCGCATATTCCATATACACATCGTAACCATCCATTTCTAACTCATATCCAATTCTGTAATTGTGTTCTTGGAGAAAATACCACATTCCACATCTAGACGCACCAAAAATTCATTAAACCACTTTCGCTTCCGCTCAGATCTCAAACTGTTAATATTTATTGTCAAAACCTTAAAGTCAATTAATGGGATTTTCCTTTCGTTCTAGGTATAGACTTTTCACTTATACATTTTACAACACCTCTATCCCTCCCCCCTTTTTTGGGAACCACCTTGATAAACTCTTGTTTCGTGGATTCACTGTTCCCTTTCCTCTGTACATCCGCCCAAGACTTTTTCCCTGGCCTTTGGGCAGGAGTAAGCACGTCGTCTGAGTCCGATGGGGTCGCAGTTCGCTTTCGCGTCCTACCCTCCACCTGCATTGGGATTTCTTTAGTACTATCGTGATGCACCTCCACTTCTGCTACATTCACCATCATACCATGCGACACACTAGACTCAATGCTTCCATCTGTCGCCTCACCATGATGCTCAACCGATCCCAAAATTGCACCTGGATCCTCCACACGGTTGACGATCGACTCGTCTAACAAAACATCCAGTGCTTTCACTAAAGACGCCGCTACATCCTCTTCCCCCATAGTGGGCAGAGTCTCTTCAAATACTTTATTTATGTCCATGACGGTGATTATTCTCGCTGTATTGCATCCTCAAAAGCATTCTCCTGTGCTTTTCTACTCATCACTCCAAGATGACGTTGTCGAGAAAGGTTAGCATAAGATGGTCTCGTCCCTCACCTTCCTCGAACCTCTCCGATTGTCGCTGTTGCGATAGTTGAGATTCCCACGGAGCGCGTACCACACTGCGGCCGCTATGTGGTCGTACGACCCAGCGAAGTACGCGCTGCCCCGGAATTATGTTACATATATTGAGTTCGAAATGCTTGCAACATAACATAGGTTGGTTATGGGATGGCGTACGGTAATGTCATTTTGGACTGAATATGTTCTCCAAACTTCCAGCATAAGTCAGCGGCCCCCCCGACTGCAGAGGCCATATGAACCATACCATAATTAGTAGATCAACTTTATAACAAAATCAGTCGACTTCCAAAAGGCACATCCTGATTTTTACCATGTGTAATGTCGTGATACCTCATGAAGGGACGGACTGATACAGCTGATTTACGGTATAATGGTCTCTTGATACTTATATCAACCACCGCTTCGTTAGACATTTGCTGACGGTATTTAATGATAGATCCGTGTCGTCCCATTAAGTGCTACACCACATATCTCTTCATGATGCGATACCGTAGGTATCACGGATAAATAGCGGTAGTAACAAAATCCATCGTGGCTCCCGTGATCTAGCTCCAGGGTAAAATCAAACGCATGTGTTGATGCGCGTGCTAGCAGCGCCATGGTTGGAAAATAAAGTTTTCACAAGCTAACGACAGGGGGTTAGCGCTCAAACAGGTAACGGCGCACAAGCCAAAACTCAGATCAGGAGCGTCTGCGCAGCTGTCCCGCACGGCAATAGCGATGCGCAACAATGTTCCCATGACTTATAAGACTTGGATTAAAAGAATTCAGAGGGTAGGGTTTTAGTGTGCAATTAATCAGTATTCTAAAGCAGATTAATCCCTTAATTAATTCCACTTTTGTATGTTGAGAGTGGATGGGCACCCATATTTTATATTAGATTTTAATTCTTTGTATGGTAGTGCAATGGTTGAAGCTCTTCCACAGAATGGTTATCAGAAAATTACGAATGAGAGAAGATTGTTTTCCTCGATGTGGGATTTTAAGTAATGGAATCGTGTGAAGGTCAAAAGGGATATTGGATAGAATGTGATACCAAGTACGTTGTCCACTGAGGTAGTGACGTACTGATGAACTTTCCTTTGATATTATACAATGAATATATCAGAGACGAGATGTTATCTCCTTATTGGATTCTATATTGAAAAATGAGGTAGAAAGAACCCAATCTAAATGCGAAAGTAGAGGAGCAGTCCATTTACCTGAGAAAAAATTATTTGATCAGTCTAGAATTGTTCAATTATTACTGGACCTTGGGTTACAGGTGGGAAAAGGTTCTTACCCTATATGTATAGACTGAAGTCAAAAATGTTTAGAACCTTATAAAAATAATATTGCACAGAGAACAGCCCCACCGATGTCCTATAAGTCAAAAGCTTTCAAATTACCTAATAATGCAATTATATGGGAAATCATTGTTGAATATTTAACAAAGTATGCTGAGTCTTATAGATATATCAATAATGAGAAAGCATTTGTTAGAGCGGCTAAAGATCCTTTCTTAAAAAATATCACACATTTGAATCAAGACAGAGTGATTTGTACATTCAACAAAGAGAAATTAGAAGTTAAACAACCACTTTATCTCGGTTTTCAAATTCTTGAGATGCTAAAGAAAATTGTATCATTTTTGGTATAAAGTTTTAAAACAACATTATGGTGATGATGTAAGACTTCTTTATACCGATACTGACTCGTATATTTTTAGCTTGAAATGTAAAGATTTGTACACCGAGTTAAAAAGTGAACCTTTGTTAGGTTATATGGATTTTTCAAATTTCAGTCCTGATCATCCCTTATATGATAATAGTAGAAAAGGTGAGCTGGGGTTTTATATATATATATATATATATATATATATATATATATATATTATATATATATATATATATATATATATATATATATATAATATATATATATGTATATTGAGGAAACGTTTCGCTACACAGTGGCTTCATCAGTCCATACATAGGAGAAACTTGAAGATCAGGAGGAGAATGAGGTAATCAGTCCCTCAGCCTTGAGTCGATGTGGTCAGTCCATCAATCTTGAATAGAATACGGCATATGAGCGGAGAAGCAGCTTATAAAACGTAGACAGGTGAGGGGCGCAGTCGTAAGTGGTGTCACTTGCCTAACCCTTGGGCACGACCCACTTCACATTGGACAAATGTGACACCACCTACGACTGCTGCCCCTCACCTGTCTACGGTTTATAAGCTGCTTCTCCGCTCATATGCCGTATTCTATCAAGATGATGGACTGACCACATCGACTCAAGGCTGAGGGACTGATTACCTCTTCTCCTCTGATTCTTCAGTTTCTCCTTTGTATGGACTGATGAAGCCACTGTGTGGCGAAACGTTTCCTCAATAAAGATACCAAGAGTTGCACATGTGTCTAATTCAACAACATGTCGGTTCTCTGAGCCTTCATCTACAAGGTCAAGTATCTACAGAGAATGTCTTTAACAACTGGAAACTAGATTTTTTAGTTTAATATGTTTAGTATGCACCCCATACCCATCCTGTGGGCGGTAGTCAAAAGATTACAGAGGTACATAATTTAGTCCAGGGACTGGACTACAAAGTTTTGATAACTGAGAAAGTTACAGAGTTAATGAACTCACAATTTACAAAGGTAATGAACTCACAATTTACAAAGGTAATGAACTCCAGGTAGGTCTGGTCACAATCATGTCAAGTAACAAAGGTATTTACAGATTACAAAGGAACGTAATAGGTCCAGGGACTGGCCCAAAGTTTTGATAGCTGAACTAGGTACAAAGGTAATGAACTCACAAGTTACAAAGGTAATGAATCCTTTAAGAATGGTTACTTACGTTTATACATGGCTACAGTCATGAACAAATTATAGAGTAATGAGCAATTCACACTTATTCGTCTCTCATGACTCACGAAATCGTAATGACACGATTGCAAACAAACCATACCCCGGCTGGGATTGAACCCGCGGTCAGAGAGTCTCAAAACTCCAGCCCGTCGCGTTAGCCACTAGACCAGCTAGCCACAATAAGATTCGTCCAACTAGGTATATTTCTCACCATAGGAAGGTTAGCACAGGCACCACTGTGACCACAAATGCAAGTTTTTACAGACGAATCTCCAGCTAGCGTGGCCATGACGAACTCTAGCTCAAGTCCCTTCACTGCAGTCAACATGACTCACGAAATCGTAATGACACGATTGCTAACGCGACTGGCTGGAGTTTTGAGTGTGTAGAGGGTAGCTCCCGCAAGAGATCAGCGGGGGCATCAGACATGGACGAAGTCCTCACACCAGCGCAGAGGCCTGGGAAGAAGATTGGGCAGCTGTGGTAGAAACGGCAAGACCGGGAGGAGGAGGGGGGGAATGGTAAGATCGGCGGGAAGGTACAGGGAGGGGTTGGAGGGCAGGAACGAGGGATTGATAGAGATGGATCGAAACCTATGAAAGGAGGACCAAGTAAGCCTCAGCGGCACAGGGTAAGCCGCCATTCTTGTAAAATTCAGGTGTGTAACTTTCAATGTAAAACGGTCTTAAAACCGAGGTCAGAGGGTATGGTTAGAGTGGGTTTTGAGGAGATTTAGTATGATGTCTGTTTTTTGCAGGAATATAACCATAGGTTAGGATGCGAGTTGTTGTTGAAAGGTTATAGGTTGTTTAACCAGTGATGCTTTGAGGTTGAAAGGAAGTGTGGCTGTGGCGGTAAGGAGACCGTCCCTTTGCGTATCCTGGGTTGGGAGGAGGGGGGGGGGTGGAGGTTGTCAGGGTGGATGGGTTTTGGGGGGCCGGGAGGGTTAGTTTTGTAGGTGTGTACATGCCAGCAGCTAGTAACGCTAGAGTGAAGGTGGATTTTGTAGGCAATGTTCTAGTATATCACTTGAGAGGTTTACCTGCTATTATGGTGATTGGTGGGGATTGGAATTGTGTCATTAGGAATGGTGATGTGGTTCCGAGGGGGGGGGTTGTGTTTTGGGGGTTTTGCGAGATGTTTTGCGAGATGTTGGAGTGGTAGATGTGGTGGGGAGTAGGGGATATGGAGTGGAGCACACTTTTATTCGTAGGGGATATGAGGCACGGTTAGATAGGATTTATTTAGGCAGGGAATAGGTGTGGAGAGGGTAAGGACTATCGATGTGGGTTTTCTGATCATCGTGCTGTTATAGCAGATTTGAGGGTAGATGGCATAGTGAGAGTTTATACGGGATATTGGAAATTGAATGTGAGGCTACTTAGGGACGAGGTGACGCTACAGGTTTTGAGATTGGTAGAAATCCTTTGGTTGGTTAGTTAGTTAATTTAATATGTTTATTATGCACCCCATACCCATCTGTGGGCGGTAGTCAAAAGATTACAGAGGTACATAATGGGTCCAGGGACTGGGCCTCAAAGTTTTGATAGCTGAGCAAGTTACAGAGGTAATGAATTCACAATTTACAAAGGTAATGAACTCACAATTTACAAAGGTAATGAACTCAGGTAGGTCTAGTCACAATCATGACAAGTTACAAAGGTATTACAGATTACAGAGGTTACACAATGGGTCCAGGGACCGGGCTCCAAAGTTTTGATGGCTGAACTAGGTACAAGGTAATGAACTCACAAGTTACAAGGTAATGAACTCACAAGTTACAAGGTAATGAATACTGTAAGGAATGGTTACTTACGTTTATACATGGCTGCAATCATGAACAAATTTTAGAGTAATGAGCAATTCACACTTCCACACCCGGTCACAACTGTAGTGTGATTATTGGTGCAAATGTTGATTGCTGAGGAGACTAGGAATATGGAGATGGATTTGCTGGATTGGTGGGAAATGAGGGCTAAAATTGGAATGCGGATTTTTTTAAGTACGGGGTAAGGAGATGGCGAGGTGGAGCTATGGTCTACAAAATTATCTTGAAAGTCAGTTAAATGACTGTTATTGCAGAGGAACGGGTGGGGCGGAGTGAGGACATGGAACGTTTGCGAAATAGGTTGGCGGAAATTCACAATGAAAATTTCAGGCAATTAGAGTTAGGGTGGGGTTGGAGGATGTTTTAAGGGGGGATAGGCCATCGGGTTTTGTACTAAGGAGGTTTAAGGAATGGCAGGCAAAAACCACCTTGGCGTACATTGAGGCAGGTACAGGGGGTAGGGGGTGGCTTCGAGAGGGTCAAGGCCTATCCACCACGGAAAATATTAGTTTGTATGCAGATTCTTGGTTTAGGGAGAAAATGGAGGAGGGTTGGCGGGGGAGTGGGTGAGGGACGTTTTGGGGATGAAGGGTTTAATAGGGTATTAAGTGAGCAGGACAGTGACAGACTCGAGGAGTAGTATTAGTGTAGAGGAACTGGAGGCAGTTTTTGGGCTGTGCCAGGGTAAAACCCCAGGCATAGACGGCATACCAAAACGATTTTTATAGGTGTCATTGGGGAGTGTACGGCATTGTCTGGTGGGGGTATGGGGAAATCGCAAAGAACGGGTGTCACGGTTTTAGTGCCCAAAAAGAAGGAATGCGAGTTTTGAATGAATACCGTGCGATCACGTTAATGTGCTCGGATTACAAGGTTTTTGCTAAGGTTTTGGGCAACAGAATGAGGAAAGTGTTGGTTTAGTGTTACATAGGGGGCAGTTGGGAATTCCGGGGAGAAGGATGAGGGATGGACATGGTTTTATTAGGGATTTTCGAGAGAGTTGTACGGGAGGGGAATACTAGGTTTAGATTGGGAGAGCGCATATGATTGCGTGGACAGAGATTTCTTAGGGGTTTGCTTAGAGAGGTTGGGGTTCGGGAGGGGGGTAGCGAGGTGGGTGAACACCCTGTATGCTGAGGCGGAGGTGAGGGTACAGGTCAATGGGAGGTTGGGTGAAAGTGTACCGATGGAGAGAGGTTTGAGGCAGGGTTTGTCCGATGTCACAGCTGCTCTTTGCATGTGTGCAGAATCCTTTTTCAGTCAGTTGAGCGGGTGATGGACAAACAGGAGATGGAGGGGGGTGCAAAGGGGGCATCGTAAGGTATGTGGATGATACTACTGTTTTGCTATGGGGTAAGGAGGAGTTAAGGAGGGTGGGTAGAGTGAGATTCAGATGTTTGGTATGAATACGGGAATGCGAGTTAATACGGTGAAATCAAGGTTACTAGAGGCCGGTAATTGGATAGGGGGGGGCTTGGGGATGGGGTTAGGATGGACAGTGGTTGACAGAATCAGGGTATGTGGGATATGGTATATGGCAGAGGTGCAGGCATGCAGAAGGGTAAATTCGAAGTCTGTCACGGGTAGGTTTTAAGTAGACTAGGAGGTTAAGTGTGAGGGACCTAGCTTTACATCAGAGGGTGTGGTGGTAAATTCACTTGTCTATAGCAAGGTATGGGGATGGCAGAGGTTTTTCCCTTAGAGGTACAAGACATTGTGGAAATGCAGAGGGTGCTGAAGTTTGTGTGGGGATTTGGGAGGGCATGGTTAAGTAAGGAGGTAGTTATGACGGATGTTCGAAGAGGGGGTTTAGGTTTGTTGCCTTTAGGACTGAGAGTAAATGGCTGTATATATCAAGCGAGGGTATATAAGGGAAGGGGGTGTGAGGGGCGCTAAAGTAGGAGAGTTATGGAGGAGGCACGTAAATGGTGGAGTGGGAAGGAATGAGGTTTTGTGAAGATATGTTGAGATTTTTATTGACAGTGCAACAGGTGGATAAAATCAAAGTGAAAAGGTTGGTGAGGGTAGTGAAAGGTCAGGGAATTATGCAAGGGGTAGCCGTGTATCCAACGTATGATTGGGGGGTTATTTGGAAAGATTTTAGTAAGCTTAGGATGCCAGCTAGAGTAAGAGAATTAGTGAATCGTTTCATCATGGGGATTCTGGCCTCCAAGGAGGTGTTATGTTGTATGGGTTTGTGGAAGAGGCTTTTCGTCAGTTTTGTGGTGATGTTGAAACGGCGTTTCATGTGGTCTTCTTTTGTACCTCCTTGGAGGGGTGAGATACATGGATGGGTGGGGTTATCAGACTGTTGGGGGGGGGTCGTTTGCCGCTTTTAAGGGCTTTATTACTAGATGTAAGGGGAGTGCCTAGGGATGTTGGAAGGGCTATAATGTACATCATAGTAGATTATCTGGATATCTCATGGGGAATGAGGGGAGTAAGGGGTGATACGAGGATAAAAGCGTTGGCGGCTAGATTCTATAGGACGAAGTGTAGGAATATGCTGGTTTATGGGGCGTCCTGGGAAAAAAGTTTCCCGGAAGGTTATAGGAACCTCACTGTTGGTTCCCTTTGTCGGGGTCCCTGAGGATGGACAAAGGGGTGGTGTCCTTATGGGGGGATGTAAAGGGGGGGTTTGTTTCCTCTGGAGCTTATGTGGTGTGTAAGAGGAAGGTAATGAGAGTTTTTTTTTTTTATATATTTTATTTAAAATATCATAAATACAAGGCTGCTTAAAATTAAATAGCATCACCATACATATTCTATAAGATACACTAAGATACACACCATAAATACAGAAAAAGTAGTGAGAGTTAGGTAGGATGGTACGCTGTTTCACGAGAATGTTTGTCATAGTGAGATATAAGTGTAGCTTACAGGGCTAATTTTCTAAGCTTGATGGTTATGTTCACTGTTAAAAATTTCTTTGATGGCCAGGATACCGAGACTTTAGGATCTTGTTTTTAAGTAATCAGATTGGCAAGTTGGTTTCAACAAAAATTTTCTGAGATACATGTCAGTTCTTTTGGGACTGGCAAAATACAGCGGCCTTATCCTTATTACTTATCTTGTCTTATGTTTAACTTTTATTGTCTGCTGGAGGTTCTATGTGAAAAATGTTAAGTGTATGTATGGGTCTTGGGTCTATACCATGTTTATTACGAGTTTATACCAAAAAAGTCTTGTGGACAGGTTTAATTTATGTATAGGGTTTGGTTTTAAACCCTTTTGATGTGCCGAGGTTTTTGTTATAAAACCTTGTTTTGGGTTATTTTATTATTGTATGATACATGTATGTTGTTCTGTTTTCTGTACCTGAATTATTGTACTTGAAGGTTTAAATATATTAATAATATTAAAATACTATCTCTATGGTTATTGTGCATAAGGAATCACACGTTCCTTCCGAATTCCTATTGGTTAGGATATAATGTAACATAACTTAACCAATACTCTGTACCCTGTCATAGCGGGTATGTTCGGGTTTTGTCTTGTTTTATGGTTGTTATGGTAGCTTTGGTTAGAGTCTTCTTACTTTACTAACATGGTATGTGTAGTACATATATTGTGTGTTCAAGGTGGTTATGGTTTTAGTCATATGTAACAATTTTAACTTTAGTAACCTTGTGATGTTGTACGTTTATATGTTGTTTTTGTTGTAATGGGTTATGAGAGGTACTCATTTTATATTGTTAAACCATGTAAAGTTTCTTTTGGTGTGTTTTCTTTGGGTATAATGGCGTGGCGGCGCCTATTAATGACTGTTATATTTTAGTGAGGTTTGTCTTAGCGTGTATTTTTTGTTATAACAGAATATTTTTATAAAAAAAGGTTAAGGGCCCCAAAGTACGAAAAAGGGGCTTTTTTTTGAATTCCTGTACAATTATTATTTACCCTTTTTGTATTTTTGTAAGGTTTTAAAAAAATTAATGAAAAAAATCACATTTCCCCACAAGGGTCAAAAACTGAAAATGATTTTACGGGTGCAAATATTTGATTGTTAAAGGACACACACACACAAACACACACCTCACACACCACACTCACACTCACACACATACTCAAAACTCACCTCCACACATACTAAACACCACACTCACACTCACAACATACTCCATTTCAACTCACACACACCACTCACCCCCAAAAACTCACACTCACACAAAACATCACCCCCATACTCCACACTCACACTCACCCCAACACTCCACCAAACACACACTCAAAACTCACACTCACACTCACCACACTCACACTCACACACACATCTCACACTCCCCCACACACACACAAAACCCCAAAAAACACACCACACACACACACCAACCACACACAATCACACACACCCCACACACACACCACACACACACCACACACACACACACAACTCACACCAAAACACACACCGAAAAAAACACACACCATCCCCCTGTACACCGTGTATTTTTTACCCATATTGGAGTAAGCCCCCCATTTTGGGAAAACCCCACACCTACCCAAGCAGGGAAAAGAAACTAGGGAAAAGTGAAAATTTTTGGGAAAACAAGATACCCCCAGAGCAAGGGGGGGTTATGTCCTACGAGGAGGGGTTAAAGGGGAAAATCAACCGAGAAAATTTGGAGGCCCGGGAGAAAATGGGGGGGACATGAAAAACAAACTTTACATAAAAATGGGGAATTAAACAAGGTGGACAAAGGACGGGATGTTCCAGAGTTGGACACAGTAAAAAGGGGGACAAAGTTGGAAGCTGAAGACACATTGAACACAGGGTTTTGTTGGGAAAGTATTTCTTCAGCCACAGAGTATCTAAGGGGAAATTATTTTTTGGGAACCCAAATTTTAGGGGAGGGCGGACCCCTACATTTTTTAAAGGCAAGGTATTAAAAAGCTACGGCTCAGGGAAAAGGCCCTGTAGCGTTCATGAAGAGGGGGGGCCGGGGAAGCTGGGACTCGCCCCCCGAAACCCTCAACTGGCCCGGTACAACTGGGTTTGGAATTACACACACACACACACACACACACCCCACACACACACACACACACACACAGGGCAAAACCACACAAAAAGGGGAATTTTTCAAGGCAGAACAACCCAAAAACCAAAAACCTGCAGGAGAAAGCACGGTGAGGGCAAGCGGGATTCCCGGATTGTGTACCTCGACGAAAAAAAAACAGAACCAGGACAAAGGGAAAAAGGGAAAGAGAAAAGGTTAAAAAAACGAAAGGAGAAATGGGGGAAAAATGAAAAAGGAGGCAGAATAACCCAGGATAAAGGGGGAAAAGGGACAAGCGCCCCCCCCCAAAACACCTGCAAAAAGGACTCCACCACGACCCCCCCCAAGGCAACTGAACATTCCAAAAAAAAACCACCCACAAAACCGACCCTTTTCTTTTTCCCACCCCCCGCCCCACAGTTACAGTATTAGAACAGAAGTTAAAGGGTTTGGACACAAATGCAGATGGATTAAAGAATAAACTTGAAAAATGGAAAAGAAAGAATCAATGAAATCCCCAGCATCAAAAGCAGTTACAGAAAAAAAAACCATGGAGAAATAACAGATGCAATTTTCCCCAAAAAGGAAAACCAGTTCATGGGGAAAAGATAGAAAGGGGTAGGGGGGGGGGGGGGTTTTGGCTTTTTCCGTAAAAAACAGAGGAAATTCAAAAAAAAAAGGGAAAGGGGAATTTTAATGAGACAGGAGAAAGAACTACATAGAAGGTACACTTCATTCTGGGGAACACAAAGGGGTCTTTGGCATTTATTTTATAATCCACCACAGAACTGCGGGAGGCCAAAAAGAGGAATATGAAGAGAGCAACAAACAAGGGTTTGGAAACCACTTGTTTGAGGTGGCAAGAAGAGCTCACTCCACCCAGGGGCAAAGTTGCGGGGTTGGGGGGATTTAAACCCACGGGGAGAGGGCCCGGGGGAAAACCTGGGCCCCAGGGGGGGCCCCCGAAAATGGGAGCCAGGTTTTTGGGAAACGTGGTGCGGGGAAAACCCCTCATCACCAACATTTTTAAGGACACTACCAGAGTGAGAGGGGGGGATGAACCAGCAAAAATGGACCTTGTTTCACCCGGGGGCCAGCTCAACATTAAGGAAATAAAGTTGAGAGTCCCCTAGGAGCAGCGACCACGGGTTTCTGTCCCTTTGAATACTTTGTAAAAGGCTGCAAGTGGAAAAGAAAACGGGATTTGAAAAATGGGAAAAGCCGGGACTAAAAAGAGGGCCCTAATGGGGTTTTAAAAGAATTTCATGCGGGAGGTCCAGTGGGACAGAGAAACGGGCCCGGAAAGCGGGTAAATAAAAATGAGGGAATTGTAGCAAAAAAAATAAAGGGAGGCAGTGGAAAAGGTTCTTTTCCCCAAGGGCAACAGTAACAAAAAGGGGAAAACCCAAAAAAAGCCCCTTTGGGTTTTCCCGCGGGGTAAGGAGGCCCAAAAAAAGTGCAAAAGAGAATGGAAAAAGTACAGAAGGCAGAGAAAACCACGAAAAAAAGGGAGATCAGCGGGAGAGCCCGGGGTTGAGTACGCAAAAGGGAAGGAGGGGGGGCCCCGCGACAGTAAAAAAACATAGCTCGGAATCCCAAAGGAAAATGACCCGAAAAAATGGGTTTATTGCCACATCAGGAGGAAAAACAACATCAAAGACCAGGTGATCCGATTTAAAGGCCCGAAAAAGGGGGAGAACTCACAAGAAAAAATCAGGGGGAAAGTTTAGGATGAACAGGAGATTTAAGGGAAAATTTTTTTCAGTTTTGAGACAGGGAAGGGGTTTTTGGGAAAGGGCAGCACCAAAAGGGAAAAATCAAGAGGGAATAAACCAAAAAGTTTTGGGTGACATACAACAAACCCGAGGAGAGGTGGAAGGCTCTTTTAAATGACCCTTTAAAACCTCAAAGGCGATGGGGCCCGGGCCCCATCTCCCCATGGGTCCTTAGAGAAAAAGGGGAAGATGCTGTGTGTGCCCCTAACCACAAACTTCAAAACATCCCTTGAAACTGGGCAACTACCTGAGAAAAGGAAGACAGCTAAGGGGTCCCCCCCCTTTTTAAAAAAGGAAAAAGAAACGGGCACTAAACACCCGGGCCTGTTCTTGACATGTATTGGTGCAAAATATGGAGAAGATTATAGGAAAGGGGAGTGGGCGAAAAAAACCCGGAAAGGACCCAAAATTATTTTAAAAGGAAAAAACCCGGGATTGGGGTTATGGGAAGGGAAAATCTTTTATCACAAACCTCCTGGAAATTTTTTGACAAGGAAAAAGAAGTAAGACACGAGGAGAGGGTTGGGTTTTTGGTTTTTCGTTTTTCCCAAAACTTTCGGAAAAGGCCCTTTTACACAGGGTTTTCCCCCCAAAGATTTGGCAGAACTGGAGGATCAGGCACAAAAATAAAAGGAAGGGGCCCCCAAAAGGATTAAAGGGAAAAACCTTACAGGGAGGGGAGCAACGAGTCATGGTACGTGAGAGGTATCACAGTTGGGGGGCCTGTTACGAGCGGGGGGGTTCCCCCCAGGGGTCAGGGTTTAAAAGGGCCCGTGAAAAAATTTTTATATATTTTAAAGGGCATAAAGGAAGGGGAAAAGCTCGGGAAATGTCCCCGGGTTTTTGCAGATGACTTAAAATTGATTAAAGAAAAAAATCGGACAGGTGAGGCAGGAAATGCAAAGAGGGCCCGGAAGGTGGACTTTTGGGCCGTAAAAGGCCCCCCTCGAATTTTAAAACCACCCAAAAGCAAAAAATATGAAAATTGGGGGGGGGCAAAGAAAACCGCAGACAAATAAAGGTAGGGGACAAAGACTACAACCTTTACTCAGGGAAAAGCCCTTTTGGGGGGACCATAAAACCCCAGGGACATCCCCCGGGGCACACATCAACCAAAAAAACCCCCTGCAGCAACGGGGGGGCCCGGGGAAACCTGAGAATAGCGTTTTCCCCCAACCTAATAAGGGAAACGTTCAAGCCCCGAAAACTGTGTATGGTTTTGGGGGGTACTGGAGTTGCGCACCAGTCTGGAACCCACCCCCTGGGCAAGACGTCAAGAAATTTGAGGGAAAATAAAAAAAGGGTTTTCAACCCAAAGGGTGTCCCCGAGCTCAAAGGGGAAGTCTACGGGGGAAAGGTTTAAAGGGGAAAACGGACTGACGACATGGAGGGCAGAAGGGTCAGGGGGGACATGATAACAAAATACAAGATACTGCCCGGGGGGAGACAAGGGGGACAGAGGTTTGGGGGTTTTCCAGGAGGGGACAAGGGAAAAAGGGGGGCACAAAAAGGAAGCTGGAAAATCAGACCAGCACAGGGCGTTAGGGAATATTTCTTCAGTCATAGAGTTTTTCCCGCAAGGGAAAAGCCCCCGCAAGTGAAAATGTGGGGGCAGGGCCCAAAACATAGTTTTAAGAAGAGGTATGACCCAAAACTCAGGGGGAAACAAAAGAGAGAGAGGACCAGTGCGATCAGTGAAGAGGCGGGGCCAGGAGCTGAGTCTCGACCCCTGCAAAACCCCAATTAGGTGAGTACAATTAGGTTTAGTTACACCACACACAAAACACACACCCCCACACACACACACAAAAAACACACACACACCCACACACACACTCACACACAACCCCACACACACACACAAAACACTCACACTCACACACACCAAAACACCCACTCACACACTTTACACACACACAAAACACACACCAACCCCACACACAACCCCACACACTCACACACACCACACAACTCACACACACTCACACACACACACTCCCCCACACAATCACACACACTCACACACACACACCCACACACTCCACACACTCCACACACACACACACACACACCCACACACACACAAACCACACACCACACACAGATTTTTGGACGAAAAATTGTAAATTTTCAGAGAATAGGGGGGGGACTCGAAAAGGGGGGGAAACCGACCAAACAAGTGTCCAGGAAAGGGAAAAAGTGCGGGAAAAGGAACCTCCAAGAGAAACCACGATTGAAAACTCGGAAGAGTTTCAAGAGGTTGTTTCCCAGACAAAGGGCCCCAACATACAAACGACAGCAAACTGAGGGAGAGGACAAAAAAGCGAAAAGGGGCTAGGAAAAAGAAAAACAAGGATGGAACCACAGAAGGGCGGGCCCGAGCAGAACAAACAACCCCCGGGCAAGCACACACAAACATTCCAAACCCATATAAACCTACACACCTCCCAACACACACACAATCCTACCCCAACCCCCACCCAACCCCGAATATAGAATCCCAAGTATGCCACCAGGTCTCCACCCTCACGGGCCCCAAAAACTCAGTGTGGAAAAAGGAAACTAAAGGGTATGGTACAAAAAACGCGATGGTATAACAATAAGTGGGGGGAGTGGCATGAAAGTCAAAGGGCACACCGGACATCTACCTCAAAAAAAAACCAAAGCTTACAGGTATGATAACAGATCCTTTTTTCCAAAGGGGATACCAAATCCTGAGGAAAAACAGAGGGGAAAGGGGGGGGGGGGGGGTGGCATTGCGATCAAAAAACGTTGGAATTTTGATGGCGGAGAGAGGAGACACGGAGAAGAAAATGATTACATACCGGGAACGTTCACCTGGAGGTCCCAAGGGGGAATAGCAGTGAGTAAAAAACCCACCACAGAACAGCAGGAGGCCCAAAGGGAAGGTAGACGAAAGCAAAAAGAGCGATGGTGAAAAACTGGCTAGGGGCCCGAAGAGCAATGCATCAGGGCAAAAACCCCGACATGGGTGACTTTAACCACAAGGGGGATCGATTGGGGGGAACTTGGACCCGCATGGGGGCCAAGATACATAGGGCTAAGATGGGAGGGGTACTGGAAAATTTCGTACCAACAAGTAAGGGACATACAAGAAGAGAGGAGAGGATGAACCCAAGGGGTAGACTTAGTATTCACCTTGAGTGTGCAGGGAATTTAAACAATATGAAAAACCCCTTGGGGCCCGTGCCCTGTGGGTTTTTTGCTTCGAATACACGAAGCACAAGTGGAGGGGGGAAGCAGGAAGGCCGGACGAATGAAGCCAAACTACAGGAAAGGGGGGCTACAAGGAATGAGGGGAAATTCCTGAAAGGGGGTTTATGGGACAGAGAATGGCAGGGGGGAGTTAATGAGATGGGAATAAATTGCAACAAAATGAAGGGGCTGGGAAGGTTTTTACCCCCAAGGGTAACAGGAAAATGAAAAAGCCAGGTGAGCCCCTGGGTTTACCCCAAAAGGGGCAGGGAGGAAAAAAAACCCAAGGTGTAGGGAATGGGGAAAAAATAGAGAAGGCAAAGGACCCAGGAGAATAAGGGAGCGTCGTAGAGCCAGAAACAAATATGCACGATAAGAAGGGAGGCCCAAAGACAATAGAAAATGACATAGCAAACGAAAGCCAAATCTGACCCGAAAACTGTTGTACAGCCACATCAGGAGGAAACAACAGTCAAGGACCAGGTAAACAGGCTAAGGAAGGAAGGAGGAGAGACAACAAGAAATGACCGTGAAGTATGTGAAGAACTCAACAAGAGATTCAAAGAAGTGTTCACTGAGGGACAGAAGGGGCCCCCAGAAAGACGGAAGGTGGGGCCACACACCATGGGCTGGACACAGTGCAACCACAACCGAGGAAGAGTGAAGAGGCTTCTGAGTGAGCTTAGATACCTCAAAGGCAATGGGGCCAGATAACATCTCCCCCTTGGGTATTGAGAGAGGGGCAGAGGCGCTATTGTACCCTAACAACAATATTCAATACAATCTATCGAAAACAGGGAGATTGCCTGAGGCATGGAGGGCAGAAAAATGTAGTCCATCTTTAAAAAAGGAGACAGACATGAGATTAAACTACGGGCGTGCATGACATGTATGTATGCAAAATCATGGAGAAGTTATCAGGAGAAGGAGTGTGGAAACCCAAGAAAGGAATTGTCTCATCAACAGCAGCCAACAGGTTTCAGGGACGAAAATCCTGTGTCACAAACCTACGGAGTTCTATGACATGGTGACAGCAGTAAGACAAGAGAGAGAGGGGTGGGTGGATTGCTATTCTTGGACTGCAAGAAGGCGTTTGACACAGTTCCACACAAGAGATTGGTGCAAAAATGGAGGACCAGGCAGGGATAAAACAGGGAAGGCATACAATGGATCAGGGAATATTGTCAGGAAGACAGCAGCGAGTCATGGTACGTGGCAAAGGTTCAGAGTGGGCACCTGTGGACCAGCGGGGTCCCACAGGGGTCAGTCCTAGGACCAGTGCTGTTTCTGGATTTGTGAACGACATGACGGAAGGAATAGACTCTGAGGTGTCCCTTTTTGCAGATGCGAAAGTTGATGAGAAGAATTCACTCGATCGAAGACCAGGAAAAAATACAAAGGGATCTGGACAGGCGCAGACCTGGTCCGCAATTGGCTCCTGGAGGGTTTAATCCCCCCAAGTGCAAGGTCATGAAGATTGGGGAAAGGGCAAAGAAGACCGTAGACGGAGTACAGTTAGGGGGCCAGAGGACTACAAACCCCACTCAAGGAAAAAAGATCTTGGGATGAGTATAAAAACCAGGCACATCTCCTGAAGCGCACATCAACCAAATAACTGCTGCAGATATGGGCGCCTAGCAAACCTCAGAACAGCATTCGACATCTTAATAAGGAATCGTTCAGGACTCTGTACCACCGTGTACGTTAGGCCCATATTGGAGTATGCGGCACCAGTTTGGGGAACCACACCTAGCCAAGTACGTAAAGAAACTAGAGAAAGTGCAAAGGTTTGCAACAAAGACTAGTCCCAGAGCTAAGAGGTATGTCCTACGAGGAGAGGTTAAGGGAAATCAACCCGACGACACTGGAGGACAGGAGAGATAGGGGGGACATGATAAGACATACAAAATACTGAGAGGAATTGACAAGGTAGACAAAGACAGGATGTTCCAGAGATTGGACACAGTAACAAGGGGACACAGTTGGAAGTTGAAGGAACAGATGAATCACAGGGATGTTAGGGAAATATTTTTTCGGCCCCAGAGTAGTCAGTAAGTGGAATAGTTTGGGAAGCGATGGGAGTGGAGGCAGGATCCATACATAGCTTTAAGCAGAGGTATGATAAAGCTCACGGTTCAGGGAGAAGTGAACTAGTAGCGATCAGTGAAGAGGCGGGGGCCAGGAGCTCGGACTCGACCCCGCAACCTCAACTAGGTGAGTTACAACTAGGTGATACACACACACACACACACACACTCGCACACACACACACACCACACTCGCACAAAACACCACCACACTCACACCACAACACAAAACACACAACACAAACGCACACACACGCACACACAAAGCACACACAACATATAACACACACAAACACACACACACACACACAAAAAACAGGAGCTTTGGGCTCGACCCCCTGCAACCTCATCTAGGTGAGTACACACAAACACACACACACACAAAACACACATACAAAACACACACCACACACACACACACACACACACACACACACACACGCACAAAACCCCACACACACACACACACAACACACACGCACACATGTTGTAATGCTTTATTTACACCTAGCAAAAGTCAGGGTATTTCTCCAGAATGGTCTGTAATATACCATGTGGATAAAATACTTTGCCATTTCTTGAACATTTTTGAGTGAGTTGTCTCTAAAAATTCATTAATTTTATCGCACTCCAGTACATAATGACGCAAGGTGTTTTACAATAGTCCATCTGGCAAAGTTTACATTTCGTTTGGTCTACATCTGGTGGTGGTTTATTTAACCTGCCAAAGATACTTGTAACCCAGCCGGAGCCGGGGCGGTAGTGACATCCCAAGAATCTGCTTATTTTGTTGGGATGCACCATAGACATGTGGCTCCTCCTGCATGATGAATGATGATAGATGGACTCACTGGTGTCAATCTCCTGAGTCTTAAGTCAATAAAAAAATTCAGTTGAATTTCTTTTCGTATTATTGTTCTCAAACTATACCTGACAAGCAAGATTGTAATCTACTCTCTCTTTGAAAGCTACAGCTTAGCCATTTTCATTCTATCATGCATCTGAAGACCAATGTGAGAATGGAATCCACAGCATGTGCCTCGCTCCACTGTCCACAATCCTACCATACCTGTGTCTAGCTTCTGACATAAGCATGCCACAATTTATGCTTAATGAGTTGAGAGCATTTATGGATGACAGTCAGTTACAATTAAACTGTCAACCTTAGATACATAGATGCATTTCAGTGCAAGGAGTATGGCAAGCAGTTCTGTCTGAAGGGTAGAGGCCCAATTATTGATGCGTGCTCCAATTTTTTTAAGAGAGCCATCACTCTGTACGACAACAGCAGCACTACCAGCTGCACCAGTGTACGACAACAGCAGCACTACCAGCTGCACCAGTGGATTGGTGAACAGAACCATCAATGTAAATAATTTGCGAGTGTGTGTGCTGTGTGACTAAGTTATCAATACAGCTTAAGGCATCGTGTTTGGCTTCAAGGCGAAGTTTTGGTTGTGATTTAAGTAGTAGTTTGGGGGGAAATGGAGGAATGGTAGTTTGGAATGGGGTAATATCCCATGGAGCGGAGAAGTGCCGCTGTTGCCTTACTTGGCATAGATCATGTATCTGATTCATGCGGAGGTCAGTTCCAGTTTTTTTCGATCCATCTGGAGGAGTGTTCACCAGTGCTGAGGAAAGTTTGGAGGGCTTCTGTGCAGGGGTTTGAATGGGCTTGCCTGAGCATATTAACCCCAATTAGGATATTCATTGACCTCATCGCTCTAGGGCCGTGAGGTTGTCCTACGCCTTGCTCCTGCATTCATCACTCAACCTTGGTGGAGGACGGACATTGGCGGTTGAGCTAGCACCTGTTGGTAGCACTGAGTGATTTTCACAAAATGGCGCAGGCTATCAGGCGGAGAATCAACACAGTGTGTATTGAGGTGCTGAAAGGAACGGTTTATCAAACCAATGCTTCTGTTATGCTGCCTGCCATACTACGGGATACCTACTGCATCAACAACGATGATCTGTATAGTATTGCCTTAATTAAACGGAGCTACAAGGATCTTTGTGAAATTTGTGACGGCTGCGACATATGACAAGGTGGTGGAAAAATACCAAGACGTGTGTATGAAGGTTAATCCTCGATTAGAAGTACGATTGAGGGACGTATCCAAGTATTATACTTGGGTAAAGTTACGGAATGTCCCATTTGAAGCAGATGAAGAAGATATAAAAGCAACATTCAATGAGTATGGTGTTATACATCAGGCATCAGTTGGAAGGTGGTCTGATGGTATGTATGCTGGACTGCGTGAGGGCTCCTTTACCCTCAAAATGTCTTTGCGCAAATCTATACCATCATATGTGACACTGAGTGACTTTAGAACTCAGGTATATGTAACATATGAGGGGCAGAGACGAACCTGTAGACTGTGTGGAGCATTTGATCATATGGCAGTAATGTGTCCTCGTCGATCGACACCTGAGAAACATGGAGAGGGGAAAGGAGTGGGGAAGGAGGGAGGTGACGACCCAGTCTACAAGGGAGCATCTTCAAGATCATAGAACATGGAGTGAAATCGTGGAGGACAATCCGGTAGAATGTGCAACATTACCGGAGGTCTCTCAGGTTATTGAGAATATGCGTATGGAGGATGAGGTGAGACGAGTGGAATTGGGTAGTCAGGTTACGGCTACAATAGACACTGTTATACAAGAATTCTTGGATAATCAGAATGAGGACGGGACACTAAGCATGGTGTCGGATGGGAAACGTATAGGTGAGGGTGGAATTCAAGAGGTGGGTAATGTGGGTGAAGGGGATATGCAATCAAAGAGGATTAGTGAGGTTGTGGTTGAAGTCCACAATGTGGACTGTGAAGATGAGGGAATGCACATAGTAGAGGCATCACGTAAGAGAGAGGCAGGGGCATCTGATAGTGATGATGTCCTCACACCAGCGCAACGAGTTGGTAAGAAACTATCAGTGGATATGCCCAAAAAAAGTAACAGGGGGGGGGAAGGGGCAGAGGAAAGGTGAGGCAAAGAAAGGACATTGTGAAACGTATGTTGTTGCAAAAACGAAGGAAAGAAAGGATATGGGGTCGATTGGTAAGCCCCCGTTTGCATTTTTAAGGTCTAACTTTAAAAGTTTTAACGGCCAAAATTTTTTGTTTGAAAAAAAGCGAAAGGGAATCTTTAGTAAATTTTTAAAAGAGATTTGGGAAATTACTAGAAAATTTTTTTACAAGAGTATAATTTTAGGTATGGAAGGGATTTGTTGGAAAGATGGATATAAAGTTTATGCTGGGTATACTGGGAAGCTTAAGGGAGGTGCTGCTTTTTTTAATAGCTGGGGACCAGTCCTTTCCAATTGTTACTTTGGGGAAAGAAGAGGGAGATGGGAGATTAGCGAGGGTGGATGGGACATGGGGTGGGGTACGTGTGTGTTTTGTGAGTGTATACATGCCGGCGGACAGTAATAGACGTGTTAAAGAGGATTTTGTACGGGACACTAATTTATCATATGCGGGGGTTACCTGTTCATTTATTATTTGGAGGGGATTAGAATAGTGTGATACATAGAAAGATGGGGAGCCGGGGGGTTTGCGGGTGTGTTTTGGGGGTCCTACGGGATGTTTTAGGGGAAGCAGGCTTAGCGGATGTAGTGAGGGGGAGGGGTGGAACGTGGAGCATACTTATGTGAGGAGAGGATATGTGGCACGACTAGATCGTATTTATGCTTCTCCCGGGTTACAGGTTGCTAATACAGAAACTATAAACGTTGTGTTTTCAGATCATAGAGGAGTGGTCGTGGATGTGGGAAGGGGAGGTTTACCAAAGCGTTACATGAGTTATTGGAAACTTAATGTGAGATTGTTAGATGAGCAGGAGGACGGTGTTAGTTTTGTTGAGTGGTGGACAAATGAGTGGACCAAGGGGAGAAAGGGAGGTGATATACTACGATGGTGGGAGGAATATGCTAAACCAGGAATCAAAAATTTTTATATGAGGAAAGGAAAGGAGGTAAGTCAATGGAAATGTGGCTTACAGAGATATTTGGAAGGGCAGTTGAAACAGTGCTATGAAGGTTCATCCAGTACAAGAGATTGAGGGCATCACAGCGCAATTGATGGAAATCCAGAATGCAAGATTTGATGGTGAGAGAGTGAGAAGTGGATTGGAAGATGTTTTATGGGGAGATAAGCCATCTGCCTGTGTATTGCGGCGATTAAAGACAAGACAGAGGACAATGACTATGAGGAAGTGAAGGATATTCGATGGGACAGAGGTTAGTAACTACGGAAAGTATGAGTGGTTATGCTGATAAGTGGTTTGAGATATATATGAGAGGGGGGAAACAGGAAGATAGGAGATCTGAAGATTTTAGAGAAGGGGATACGGAGAAACCTAGAGTCAGCATATAGAGCGATGATAGAGGGGCCTATAGATGAAGAGGAAGTGTGGACGGCTTTAAAAGGGATGAGCGTCGAGAAAGCACCTGGAATAGATGGAATCCCAAATGAATTTTATTTGAGCAACTGGGATGTCATGAAGGAATTCTTGGTGCAGTTGGTGAATGTGATGAAGGATATGGGAAGCATGAGTTTAACATAAAGGACAGGTGTAGTAGTTATGGTTCCAAAGGGGGAAGTACAGAATAGCGTCCTAGATTATAGAGGTTTATCATTAATGTGTGGGGATTATAAATTGTTTGCCAAGGTTTTAGGTAATAGGTTGCGTAAAAGAAATTGGGAAGGTTATAGATATGGACAGATGGGTGTGCCGGGCGAACAATGTTTAGTGGGCATTGGGAGGATAAAGGGTTATATAAAAGAAGCGTAGGATGGACGGGGGAGGTGTTCTTGCTTTGGATTGGAAGGCGGCCCTTTTGATTGTGTAAGAGAGAGAGACATTATGGATGATTATGAGGAGGATGGGTTTCGGTGAGGAAATTGTGCAGTGGGCGGAAACTTTATATAGAGGTGCAGAAATACGAGTGCAAATAAATGGAAGGGTGGGGAAGATGGTTAGTATGGGTAGGGGGTGAGGCAGGGATGCCCCATGCTCAGATCCCATTTGCATGTCTGCAAGACCCATTATATAGGTTGAAAATGTAGGAATAAGTGAGGGGGGGTAAGGACTTAGGGGTGCTACGGGTATAGTTGGTTATGTGGATGACACGACGGTCTTAGTGGGGGGGAAAAGGAGGGGTTAAAGAAAGAAGCAGAATTGTTGAAGTATTTAGTGGAGCAACAGGTATGAGTGTAATAGTGAAAAGTCCGAAATTACTGAGGTTGGGTCTGGGTGGGAGGGGGAAAGGGAAATAAGTATGGATGGCAGGTAGTAGAGCAGATAAAAATTTGTGGAGTATTTTTACAGAGGGGCAGCGCAGGGTGCTAGAGAGACAAATTCTAAAAGGGTAGTGTAAAGGGTCTTGCTTACGTTAGGGGGAATAAGACCGAGTGGTTTGACTATACAACAGAGAGTCATTGTAGTTTAAAACATTCATTTATCCTAAATTGTGGCACGTGGCTGTTTGGGGTACCCCCTTTGGGGGCGAAAGATGTGCCCAAAAGGGAAAATACTGGGAATTTTAATGGGGATAAAGGTTGTCATTGGCTGAGGCAAGACGGGTTTTAATAACACCGCTGGCAAAGGGGGTTTAGGTTTAAATTTCCCTTTTGGGGAGCAGACTGAAGAGCATGTACGTGAAGCATTGTTATCTGAGATTGGGTGGGGAACGTGGTGTCAGAGTGAGGGATTTTGATGGAAGATGTGAGGCGGTGGTGGGGGGGTAGGGACTTAGAGGAGTGTATGAGTATGTTGAGATACTTATTACAAGTAAGAAAATCCAGAAATGTAACGGGGTTTTGTTTTGGGGAGGTTGGTAAGGTGTCAAGAGGTGTTGGAAGGGAGGACTGTTTTTCCATTATATAATTGGACACGAATCTGGGGAACTTCAGTAAGTTAGGGTGAAGTCAAGGGTGAGGGAAACTATTTTATAGGTTTTACATGGGATTTTGCCAACTAAAGTACGACTATATCATTGGGAATTTTGCAGTCTCAATTTTGCTTTTTGTGGGGGGGGGGGGACAGCATATCATGGTTTCGTAGAGTGTTGGATATGGCGGGGGTGGTAGGTTAGTGGATTTAAGGGGACTGAGTTTTGGGTAAGAGGGGGGAGGGGGGGAG
>NC_069456.1:34851638-34868114 GCF_026875155.1 Cherax quadricarinatus | reverse complement strand
AAGCCATACACCCAACATTGACCCCTAAGAATCATTGGCTAACAAAACTGATTGTTCAAAACGCCCACCGTAACGTGTTACATGGTGGGGTAGCTGACACATTTTTTCATATGCGACAATCCTACTGGATACCTCAAGGTCGACAAAGTGTGAAAAAACAAATAAAGAACTGTATTACTTGTCGTCACTATGATATGCAAGTATGTCAGTATCCAGGTCCACCTCCATATCCCTCTGAAAGTGTTTGTCATGTGAGGTGACAGGTGCAGATTACAGTGGACCAATAATTTTAACCAAAACAGTTGACAAAGTTCCCATCAAGTTGTAGATCTGTTTGTTCACTTGTGCTACAACTAGAGCAGTACATCTAAAAGTAGCCACTGACATGTCTGCTGAAACCTTTATCAAATTTTTCAGAAGGTTTGCAGCCAGAAGGGCATGTCCCAGATTAATGATTTCAGATAATGCAATGAACTTTGTTGCTGGTGCTGCTTATATAAGCAAGATCTTTGATCAACCAGAAGTACAACAGATGCTGAATCAACACAGTTGTCGTTGGAGATGCATTCCTCCTAAATCTCCATGGCATGGCGGATTTCATGAAAGAATGATCGGCATTGTAAAATGTTGTTAAAGGAAGACTCTTCATTGTCAGAGAATCGACTTAGAATCCTGTACAGTTGTGACTGAAATAGAAAATAGAGTCAACAACAGACCTCTAGCTTATGTTACCGATGATCTGGACAATTTAGAAGTGTTAAGCCCATCTCATTTACTCCATGGCAGAAGGCTCGAACCTGTTCCTCCCATGAATGATAAAGAAATCATAGAGGATCCTACTTATTTCAAACCTGAGCAACTCAGACGTAAATTCAAACACCTTAATAAAGTGATTGAACATTGGGAGAAAATTTGGCCAGAAGACTATCTCACCTCATTGAGAGAACACTTCTATGGAGCTGGTGTTCCTAAAAATCATAAGTCCTTAAGACCTGGTGACATAGCGATTATTGACAATGATGGTCGAAGGTCCCAATGGCCACTTGGAAAAATTGTGACAATGTATCCTGATGTAAATGGAATCATCAGGACAGTTGATGTTTTAAGCAAAGGTGTAGTGAATAAGCGGACAATAAATAAACTAGTGCCGTTAGAAAGTAAAAGTAAAATTAGTGATTCTCCAGAAAGCACACAGACTAAAGCTGTTCAGAAAAGGCAAGCAGCAGTGGTGGCGAGTGAGAAAATCAAATTAATGTTAAGTGATGAATAGTTCACCTGCAGGAAGCCTCTGCCGCCCCCCAGTGTGGAGAAATTTCCTCCTGGAGAGGGTATCAGCCTCCTTCAGCCCCTTCAGCCCCTTCAGCCCCTTCAGCCCCTTTCAGCCCTGAGGGGCCCAGCCTTCTCAGAAGGGGCAAGAATCTTGTTTACTGCTACAGCAAGTAATTGATCCCAGATGCAGTACGAGTATGCGACGTGGCTCGACGCTCCGTGCAGTCCAGTGTTGCAAAGTGTAGTTTAATAAAAGACAGTCCATCTCTTACATTAGCAGGACAATTAAGGAAAATCCTGCTCCCACTTTATTACCATGGTAAAGATAGTGTACATTGTTGTTTATGCTTAAAACAGCAAGATTCAAGCATTCTGCTTTGCTTTATAGTGGAAGTTTAGCAAGGAAGCAAAAAGTACTAGGTCAGCTTTTCCTTTATGTGCTACGGGTAGTGACGGTGTAGGATGCTGTGACGTTTTCAGATTACTTTTGACTCTACTGAGAGTCACACTGATGCCAGGATAACCAACAAAGAATACTGATCAATGCATTAGTGTGAACAAAGTATCTCATAAAACACAATAAACACTTAAGAGAAGTGTGATCAGCTTCTTCAGTGATAAGATTGTGAACAATAAAGACAAATCTTGTGGAACATAGTGTATCAGTGTGCGTATTCCTAGACTATGGAAGATGTGGACATCCAAGGACACTTCAGCTTCTATCAAGTCACCGATACCTGTCGAAGGTGTGAAGAACACCACAGCTCATACTACAAGGGCAAGGTAGGTTACGAATTTCTTGTAGTACAGGGGACTGCGCAGTTCTTGAGTCACAAGGAGTTTGTAATCAACCTATAGTCAGCAGTGAGGTGTGCAGACTTTTGAATCCACACAAGTAAGTTTGTCAGTCATCAGTGAATGAAGTATGCTGACATAACACCCCTAGGGGTTATTTATTGTTCACATAATATGATCTATTACAGCCCGTTGAGAGACGATCATGACAACAATTCAAGACCTCGTCTGCACGGGAGGCTGTGTAGACGATTTGCTGTCTTTTATCAGCTAAGTATTCCCTATATTTAACTATATCTTAGCTGGTAAACCATTTCTCAACACATCAATTGAGGAGATACTTTTAAAGAAGGCTCAGTCCTGCCCATCCATGTATCTCGTAAGACAGCCAGAGGGCCTTGGACTTGATGACCATAAAACTGCTCGAAAGGGGTGAAACCTGTGCTTTCTTGCTCGCTTTCTCATCGAGCAAATAACATGAATGAAATTCCGTCACCCCAATCTTTGAAGAATTGCTCAAAATAGGCCCTTTATATGGACTTTCTCTGATCTGATTGAGTTTTTCGGAGAATTCCATCTTGAGCAAAAAACTTTAACCTTTCCAGGGTCGTTGCATTATTGGTGCAGCTTATGAGCCAGGGTAGGTGCCGTACTAGTACGGCTTGTGAGCCAGGTTTGGTTCCATACTAGTATACGTAAATTCTAACGCCTTCAAATCTAGCAGGAGAGAGCTGGTAGGCCTACATGTGATAGAATGCGTCTGTGTGGTAAGTGTTTGCACTAGGAAAAAATCTATGCACCTGCATTTCATTGTGGAAGTGGTAATTCAGCGCGCCTTTGTCATCAAGCCAAGCGGTAATGAATACCTCACTCATTTTTTTTTTATATTTTATTTAAAGCAGTTCATACAATATACATAGATAGTTACATATATAAATGTGATATAAATATATATAAAAAGAGGCATTATCAGTGGCTCTGTTCCGGTCCACTAAGTAACACTATTCATAATGATTCTGATGTACACCTAACTACATAACTAACACACTACTGCAAAATGCACAGTGCTTCCATCACTGTTTTTTTCATAATGTAAAATGACACAAAGCACTTACAATACTAGTGACTCCTCTCCCCCCAACATTTACGTTATTGTTATTATTATACTCAAAAAGTTGCGCTAAACCACAATGATGCACATGTACTTTAACTGTTCTATATACTCCATACATTCTCATTTTTAGTTTAAAACATTGCAATGCATTAATAAATAAAAGAAGCCTTAGCAGGTCCTCCACAGAAAAAATGAATTTACATATTCACAATACACTTACACGTTTATCTATGAGCTGACATGAAATATCCCTCATCCTGTGTTTTTTTCATCCTTTTACTATATACAAGATTACAAAAATTATGCTTTTTATCATTCAAATATATTACAATATGCATGAATATTTTAATTATACTTATCATGAAATTTACTAAAGAATTAATACAAATATTAACTGCTATATATATTGTACACACATGCTATTACATGTGGTTATGATTCCATCGTAATAACTTCCATACTTCCCCTCCTTTTCCACAGTGCAAAAAAAAAAAAAAAAAACACAAACACTAGACTCCACAACATCTTAAAACTATTCAAAGAACTTTTAAAATACTAACAACCATTACACTTTATGACAATATATAAATAATAACACTACTTTACTATAGTGAAGAATGTCAACTAATATGATAACTCTACACTGGATATTGAAACACACACCTGAATTACATATACCAAGAATGTATATTATTAAACACGTATTGTCATGTTCAACAAATTCTAGATGTTTACTGACATGTTTCAGAGCAATTTTAGACTTGCTCTCTCACACACTATGGTTCATAATACAACATTATAGCCCCTAATCGAATTGATAAGCCCCTGTCGCTTCTCAGGAAAACATTGCTTAATAATCATGATATTCTATATCCATGTAATTCATTTTTCCCTCCCCCTTTACAGAGACCAGTCCACCCAGCCATTACAACACTAAATCGCTCAACCCTCTCACAGTCATACCTCTATACGATACAGGAAAATCTATAGCCCATCTACGTCCATACACTACCTCATTTATACACTTTGTTTTATAGAAATGTCCTGCTAAAGCCCTTATTCGTTCCTCCCCCCCCCACCTCCCTCATCACCCACGATATATAGATATAATCTGCCACTAAATACATGACGGTCCTCCTCACACTATCTCCCACTCCCTCTATATCCAAACTCAGTGCCCTTAATACCACTACTCCCACCTACCATATCCAACACTCTGCGAAACCATAGACGTGCCCTCTCGATATGCTCACAGAAATACACCACATGATATGCTGTTTCCTCCCCCCACACAAAACACAAACATTGAGACTGCAAAATTCCATCTGATACAGTCGTACTTTAGTTGGCAAAATCCCATGTAAAAAACTATACATAGTTTCCCTCACCCTTGACTTCACCGTAACTTACTGAAGTCTCCCCAGATTTATGTCCAATTATATAATGGAAAAACAGTCTCCCCTTCCAACACCTTTTGACACCTTACCAACCTCCCCAAAACACGCGCCGTTACATTTTCCAGATTTCTTATTTGTAATAAGTATCTCAACATACTCATACACTCCTCTAAGTCCCTACCCCCCCACCACCGCCTCACATCTTTCATCACATCCCTCACTCTGACACCACGTTCCCCACCCAATCTCAGATAACAATGCTTCATGTACATGCTCTTCAGTCTACTACCCAAAGGAATTAAACCTAAACCCCCCTTTGCCAGCTGTGTCATTACAACCGTTTGCCTCAGCCAATGACAACCATATTCCCATATAAAATTCAGTACTTTCCTTTGCACTTGCCGTATGTCTTTCGCCACCAAGGGGTACACCACAGCCACGTGCCACAATTTAGGATAAATGAGTGTATTAACTACAATGACTCTCTGTTGTATAGTCAAACCACTCGGTCTTATTCCCCCTAACTTAAGCAATACTCTTTGCACTACCCTTTTAGAATTTGCCTCTCTAGCCCCCTGTGCTGCCCCTCTGTACAATACTCCACAAATTTTTATCTGCTCTACTACCTGCCATCCATACTTTTTTCCCAGTTCCCCTCCCACCCATGACCCAACCTCCAGTAATTTCGACTTTTCACTATTAACACACATACCTGTTGCTCCACTAAATATTTCAACAATTCTACTTACATTCTTTAACCCCTCCTCTCCCCCCACTAAGACCGTAGTGTCATCCACATAACCAACTATACCCGTAGCACCCCTAAGCCCTCCCTCCCCCTCACTTACTCCTACATTTATCAACCTATATAATGGGTCTTGTATACATGCAAATAGGATCTGAGACATGGGGCATCCCTGCCTCAGCCCCCTACCCATACTAACCATCTTCCCCACCCTTCCGTTTATTTGCACTCGTATTTCTGCACCTCTATGTAAAGTTTCCGCCCACTGCACAATTTCCTCACCGAAACCCATCCTCCTCATAATCATCCATAATGTCTCTCTACACAGTCATAAGCCGCCTTCCAATCCAAAGCAAGAACACCTCCGCCATCCATCCTACGCTCCTCTATATAACCTTTTATCCTCCCATGCCCACTAAACATTGTTCTCCCTGGTACACCCATCTGTCCCCCATCTATAACCTTCTGAATTACTTTATGCAATCTATTACCTAACACCCTGGCAAACAATTAATAATCCCCACACATTAATGACAAGCCTCTATAATCTAGGATATTATTCTGTACTTCCCCCTATAGAACCATAACTACTACACCTGTCCTTTGTGTTAGACTCATCCTTCCCTTATCCTTCATTACATTCACCAACTGCACCAAGAATTCCTTCATGACATCCCAGTTGCTCAAATAAAATTCATTTGGGATTCCATCTATCCCAGGTGCTTTCCCGACACTCATCCCTTTTAAAGCCGTCCACACTTCCTCTTCATCTATAGGCCCTTCTATCATCACTCTATCTGCTGACTCTAGGTTTCTCTGTATCCCCTTCTCTAAAATCTTCATATCTGATATCTTCCTGTTTCCCCCTCTCATATATATCACAAACCACTTATCAGCATAACCACTCATACTTTCCGTAGTTACTAACCTCTGTCCCATCATATACCCTCCCACATCCATATGTACTCCAACTTCATCATAGTCATTGTCTTCTGTCGCGTCTTTAATCGCCGCAATACACAGGCTGATGGCTTATCTCCCCATAAAACATCTTCCAATCCACCTCTCATTCTCTCACCATCAAATCTTGCATTCTGCATTTCCATCAATTGTGCTTTGATGCCCTCAATCTCTTGTACTGGATAAACCCCACTAAAACCTTCATAGCACTGTTTCAGCTGCCCCTCCAAATATCTCTGTAAGCCATATTTCCATTGACTTACCTCCTTTCCTTTCCTCATATAAAAATTTTTGATTCCTGGTTTGGCATATTCCTCCCACCATCGTAGTATATCACCTCCTTTTCTCCCCTTGGTCCACTCATTTGTCCACCACTCAACAAAACTATCACCATCCTCCAGCTCATCTAACAATCTCACATTAAGTTTCCAATAACTCATGTAACGCTTTGGTAAACTTCCCCATCCTACATCCACGACCACTCCTCTATGATCTGAAAACGCTACATTTATAGTTTCTGTATTCGCAATCTGTAACCCGGGAGAAGCATAAATACGATCTAGTCGTGCCGCGTATCCTCTCCTCACATAAGTATGCTCCATGTTCCGCCCCCCCCCTCACTACATCCGCGAAGCCAGCTCCCCTAAAACATCCGTAGGACCCCAAAAACACACCCTGCACCCCTCGGCTCCACATCTTTTCTACGTATCACACTATTCCAATCCCCTCCAAATAATGAATAAACAGCTAAACCCCGCATATGATAAATTAGTGTGTCCCTTACAAATTCCTCTTTAACACGTCTATTACTGTCCGCCGGCATGTATACACTCACAAAACAACACCGTACCTCACCCCATGTCCCATCCACCCTCGCTACTCTCCCATCTCCCCCTTCTTCCCAATGTAACAATTGGAAAGGACTGGTCTCAGCTATTAAAACAGCAGCACCTCCCTTAAGCTTCCCAGTATACCCAGCATAAACTTTATATCCATCTACCAACAAATCCTTCATACCTAAAATTATGCTCTTGTAAAAATATTACTTGTATGCTAAGTCTCTTTAAAAAATCACTAAATATCTTACGCTTTACATCAGCCCTTAGGCCATTAACATTTAAAGTTAGACACTTAAAAATGCTATCGGGGGCTTACCAATCGACCGATATCCTTGCGTTTCCTTACGTTTTTGCTGAACATTCTTTTCACATTGTCCTTTCTTTGCCTCACCTTTCCTCTGCCCCTTTTCTCCCCCCTGTTACTTTTTTTTGCACATCCACTGATAGTTTCTTACCAGTTCGTTGCGCTGGTGTGAGAACATCATCACTATCAGAAGCCCCTGCCTCTCTCTTATGTGATGCCTCTACTATGTGCATTCCCTCATCTTCACATTCTATGTTGTGTACTTCAACCACAACCTCACTAATCCTCTTTGATTGCATATCCCCATCACCCACATTACCCACCTCTTGAATTCCTTCCTCACCTATAAGTTTCCCATCCGACACCATGCTTAGTGTCCCGTCCTCATTCTGATTACCCAAGAATTCTTGAATAACAGTGTCTATTGTAGCCATAACCTGACTACCCAATTCCACTCGTCTCACCTCATCCTCCATACGCACATTCTCAATAACCTGAGAGACCTCCGGTAATGTTGCACATTCTTCCGGACTGTCCTCCACGATTTTACTCCATGTTCTATGATCTTGAAGATGCTGCCCTGTAGACTGGGTCGTCACCTCTCTCTCCTTCCCCACTCCTTTCCCCTCTCCATATTTCTCAGGTGTCGATCGACGAGGACATATTGCTGCCATATGATCAAAGGCTCCACACAGTCTACAGGTTCGTCTCTGCCCTGTATATGTTACATATACCTGTATTCTAAAGTCACTCAGTGTCACATATGATGGTATAGATTTGCACAAAGACATTTTGAGGGTAAAGGAGCCCTCACGCAGTCCAGCATACATATCATCAGACCACCTTCCAACTGATGCCTGATGTATAACACCATACTCATTGAATGTTGCTTTTATACCTTCTTCATCCGCTTCAAATGGGACATTCCGTAACTTTACCCAAGTATAATACTTGGATACGTCCCTCATTCATACTTCCAAACCAGGATTAACCTTCATACACACGTCTTGGCATTTTTCCACCATCTTGTCATATGTTGCAGCCGTCACAAATTTCACAAAGATCCTTGTTGCTCCATTTAAGGCAATACCATACAGATCGTCTTTGTTGATGCAGTAGGTATCCCGTAGTATGGCAGGCAGCATAACAGAAGCATTGGTTTGATAAACCGTTCCTTTCAACACCTCAATACACACAGTGTTGATTCTCTGCCTGATAGCCAGCGCCATTTTGTGAAAATCACTCAGTGCTACCAACAGGTGCTAGCTCAACCGCCATTGTCCGTCCTCCACCAAGGCTGAGTGACGAATGCAGGAGCAAGGCGCAGCACAACCTTACGGCCCTAGAGCGATGAGGTCAATGTACCTCACTCATTGGAAAACTGAGACTATTCCCTTCCCAAGTGATAGTTCTAACACAGATTGAAGTGTCACTGAAGATGAATTTAATGATGTTGAGAAGATTGTGACAGAAAGTAATGACCATATACCAGAAATACTGATGAAAACCCAGACCATTATCAGCCTTCCATCTTCCAACACAAAATGTCATACAAAGTGATTTATTTGCATGTGGGTGATGGGAAAGGCAGTGTGGGAGTGGGGAAGGCAGTGTTTGGGTAGGGAAGGCAGTGTGGGTGGTGAGGAAGGCAGTGTGAGTGGTGGTGAAGGGAGCGTGGGTTTGTGTAAACAACATGGCTGGCTGGCTGGCCAGCTGGCAGGCTGGCCAACTGGCTGGCTGGTCAGCTGGCTGAGTGACCGGCTGGCTGGCTGACTGGCTGGCTGGCTGTCTGGCTGGCTCTGTCTCACAGGTACACATAAATACAATTATACATAGTGTAAATTTCCTAGGATAATCCAAAAAATCCAAAGTGTTATGCTGTGCTTGTAACCCTGACTGGCAAATAATACGTATCAGAACTCAGATGTGACGCAGTGGCTACTACGTCGTGTGTAATACCTGGTGGTTCACGAGCTGCTAACTCTGAGACACAGAGAGACAAGCAGAGAGAAAGAGAGACAAGCAGAGACAGAAAGACAGATATGAAGAGACAGAGAGCTAGACAGGCACACAGAGAGCTAGATAGACAGATAGCTAGACATACAGAGATCTCGACAAACAGAGAGCTAGACAGACAGACAGATAAACAGACAGACATGTTTATGTGTAACAGTGAAAACAAACAAAGGCTAGGCAGTGCACCGGTCTTATACCAAGCTTTAATTATTATTATTATTATTATTATTATTATTATTATTATTATTATTATTATTATTATTATTATTATTATTATTATTATATACTCCCGTGTATCCAAAAAATTGCTGGGACCTATACATTCAATGTATATATTTCTAGACAATAGTATGTAACTAAAATAGGTGAAAATGTTCACCTGCCAATGTTTGTGCAGTTATTGTGTAGAATACAACGAGTGTATATATACAAAATATGGTTAATATTGGTCTCACAGGCCATAACAGTTACTTGAAAAAATAAAATGTTAAAATATAAAAGAGAAAGATAGGAAAAAACTATTACCGCATGACCAGCAGTTGGTGATGTTGCCATAAGTGGCTCACTTTCTGTCAACTTCATGCCTCTATATCTTGTTAAGTATTGATCGCATTTTTTTGTTTTTGCCTGTAACACTCACAAAAATACGTTCTATTTAAAAAATATCAATTTTTTTTGTCGAATATTTTGACCCTGAGAACGAGATTAGGAGAGGGCCTCTCGACCCTCAATGGGTTAAAAGCGACCGAACTGTTACCCGAGCGTTGGTCTTCCTTACCGGGATAGTCTCCAGGGTATCTGGTGATGGTGTCCATGATGGTGAACAGGTATTGGTCTGGAGTTTTGAGACTCTCTGATACGGGGTTCTATCTCCTTTCGTGGTATGGTTTGTTTGCAATCGTGTCATTACGATTTCGTGAGTCATTGGCTTCTCTGTTCAGTCTTGGGCAAGGGACCCCTCATAATCTATGATAAGACGTGAAAAAGGCTCCCCAACAGCTGGCTGGGATCAGAATGAGGTGTGCCGGAGAAGGTGTCTGGGCTGGTTTGCTGGCCACCTGGCAAACATGGCACTCCTTCACAACTTCATTACTCTTTCCCTAACCTTTGGGCAATTAAATTGTTTTAAGAAATATCCCAAGGTCTATCAGGTTCCCAAATGCCCACCTAATAGGGTGTTATGTGCAAAATCAAGGGTTAGGTCCCTGAAAGAAATAGGTAATACCACCAGGTTTTTGCTAGTAGTGGGCCCTTTACCGGCCTTCTTCTTCATTAGAATGCCTGCACTGTCATAATGTTAACAGTTCCCTGGTCTCCACTTCGGAAACTGCATCCTTCCTACATTAATCTAAGTCAGGAGCTGCTATCTGGGCTTCTATTAAATCCTCTTTGCCTGACCTTTTAATGCCAGCAGACTCAGGATTAGGAACTATCATGGCCCAACTTGGCCTGAAAGCACCGGTCTGGACAACATCACTAAACAATTCCACACCTAAATCTCTATTCCCTTCTACCAGGTTAGAAGGTAAACTAAGATCTGGTAAATGAGACACTGCCCTCATTGTGACGTAAGAGGGAAAAAAGCGGGACCTTCCCTTGGAGCCTCTATGGCGTAGTTAATATCTGTCTGGCTATCAATAACCAGCGGCTCCAGGCATTATTCCCTGTTGACATGTCATTCCCAAGTAACAGATTATGACTGGATATTCCCACAGTCATCCAACCGACATAACTGGGAATTTCTAGGAAAACCCTATGTAATGGTACCCAAATTAGACCATCTCCATATGCCTTTAATAAATAATACTTTCATTTTAGTGTCAGAGTAACCACCTACAGGTAATACTTGTTTTCTTGACAGGGAAAGATAACTGCCGGTATCACGAAAAGTAGTGCCCATTAATAACCTTGTTTTGTTGAGCCGGACTCTGCCCTCTGCGAGATATGGACTCATGGCCTTAAGTATGTAGTTTTCTGAAGTGGCTTTAGAGTTGAGTCATCTTGACTGTCCGTTTCCTGGAAGTGGTGAGGCGGATTTGGAACCTGAGTTCTTTGACTTTCCGTTGGGTGAAGAAGTAATTACCTGTGTTGGGTAACGAATCCCCTGCTCATACTCCCTGTCTCGTTCTCGCTTGAAACACAGTCTTTAGGTGTCCACTCTTTTGGCAATACTGACAGTGCAGTTCCCTGTCAAATCTTCCTCGTATTGGACCTTCTTCCATATCATAACTTTGTTGTCTTTACTGTTCGGGAAGGTTAGAAGATTTCGTATAGGTGTGCTGGGTGTGCGCTACCCCTCCCAACCTAAAGGGTTTCTATGGGTATTTCCAACACCTAATTTACCTCCTTTCACAGAGGGGGAAGACATAACTTCATACATTATCAGGTTTGAAAATACCGCTACCCTCTGTGAATGGCCTGCTGACACCTGGGCTACCAGGTTAGGAAGTTATTTTCTGAACAGCCTTGAAATCTTGCAACTTTGTGCAGGATATCAATGTAAAATAACCTAGAAGAAGGCAACCCTTAAAGATATATAAAACCCAAATTCTTACGGGAAAGTTTTTCGGGTTTTCCACCTTCACCGGCCAAAACTTTCGCAGTTACAGGAACACCTTTCGTTTGTTGTTTTTTTGGGAAGAGAGTTCAGGAACGATCACAGTTATGAATCCTTAGAGACTTCATGGTTGCTGCCCGTTCCTGACAGCTCTTCCCCTAGTCAACTTTTCATCAGAGAACGAAAACCGTTTAAAAGCTAGGGTCGCTGATCTGCGCCCTGATGCGGGGGCTCAAAAATTCCTATAAAGACCTAAAGGGATCGCCCCCTAAGAAAGGGGTTCATCAACCTTAAAAACCCCCCCCCCCCGCCCCCGTGGAAAAGTAAAATGATTCTTTATTCCTGTTGTCATTTTGTGTGGTTTTTAAGGGACCAAACGTCCAGATTACCCTTCTAAGAAGGTCCAAAAATTTGGGAAGGTGTTTTAAAGACTGTAAGCCCAAAGCATCTTCTGTTCGGGAACAGTTAAGGACTTAATGTATCTACCATTTACGAGCCAGGGAAAGCCATGTATAGTCATTTTTGATAAGTTTTCCCCAAACCTTAAAAAAACTCTTCCCTCTGCTATACTTTCAGACTACTTGGAGAACGGACCTTTTCTACCTTTAGTTTTACATTGGGTCTAAATGTTACAGGTTGGTCTGAAGCCGATAGCTCCCATCACTTCTTGCTCCGTACTAATAGGAAATTTAAAAGGTGCAATTTTTCCTTCTGAGTTTGACCTTTCATACCAAAGGTGGACATGCTTTTCGTTTTTCCTGGGGTCAGGAAGCCCCTCGAAAGTTCAGAAACAATGTCCGCGGTTTTCATGGGGGTTTAAAAAACCCAGTGTGACTCTCGAAAGCAAGGTAGTAGGATCCCCGGTTCACTTGCTAGATGAAAGTGAGATATACCTCCGATACCAAAAGTCTTGCTAGGGCTCAACCAAACCCCCGGGTTTTCCCTACATCCATCTTTTTGATTTTCCCTGCTTTTAACCTTTAGTATCGAAGGACCCTTTTGTCAATTTAAACCAATTCCCCTTTCTCTTCAAAAATTGCCATAATGCCTTTTAAACAAAATCAATTTATCCAAAGGAAAAACTTTCAATAAATTTGAATACATAAAAGGTATCTTGTACAAGTCGAATTAAAATTAAAATTCAGTGAGACAGACTACCCTCTTAGTTGTTCCAAGCAATGCAGAGAGCTGTTTTTTAAAAAATGGCTCTACTCCCGGGGCCCGGACATTTCTCGCTCGTAAAACCCTTAAAAAAAAAAAATTAGGGAAACCTTTTTTGGCCAAAAATGTCTTCAGATGTCAATACCTATTGTAGATCGTGAAAAGTTTGCCAACTGTCATCCTCCCGAGGGTACCGTGGACCTATGGAAAAATCCCTATCTTTACGGTACCTTTTAAAAGGTAGCATTGACACTTTGGTCCTTAATCCCCACTTTCACTGGGGGACATAAAACATATTAAATTAGTTGTTATGCTTCATTTTCCCCTGAAGCCGTCCCCTTAAAACCAAAACCCCCTACAGAGGTGGCTGGCCCTTTTGTAAATCTTCCCCAGAGGGGGCACCCCTAGAAAAATTTTGTCTGATCGTGGGACACTTTCACATCGACTTAAATGAAACATCTAACCAACTTCTGGGTAAACCCTCTTTCACCACACTATCCCCCCAGCGTAAGGGAGGATTTGAGCGCCCATTCGATTCTCAATCCATTTTAAGGAAACTTTGCTCCCTTAAAACCAAGGAGTGGCTTTGTTACCTACCCTGTGCTTTTTTGCCAAAGGGGGAAGTTTTCAGTCTTTTTGGGGGTTTTCCCCCTTTTGAACTTCTTTGGTAGACAGGGCCCGAGGCCCATTTTCCATCCTTCAGTTTGGGAATAAAAAGGAGGTGAGTGCTGGGTTCAGCTTTTACCAGTTTTTCCTGACCTTAGACCAAACTTGAGGAGACCTCGACTAGTTTCGAAAAATTTTGCTTGTCAATGGACCAGAAAAAAACATTTTGATTCCAAAGTCGGGGAAGTTTTTAAAATAGGGGGTGAAGTCTTGTACTTTTTCCCCATCAAGCAAAAAAAATTTTTTAGTAGCAGGGAAAAGGGCCTATAAAGTATTAAAATTTTGTGGGGAAAATTACTACCCAAGAAGTAAAAGGGGGAAACCTAAGCTTTATCCTATCAACATCCTTTTGAAAAAATTACCCAAGAATTGGTTTAATGCCTTTAAAAATTTGACTTAGTTTTTCCACACAACTTGATAAGGGGAAAGAAGAATTTTAAATGTGTGTAAAGCACCCCAACTTAGCTAGATGAAGAACTCATGCTTGGGGCCTTACCCTCGGGTGTACCCAAAATTAATATTAAAGAATCTTTGGAGACCAAAAAAGGGCTAATCTTCAAAGTGTGAGTAAATTTTCTATCTTCATATTGTTCACCCGGTCATGGTTAAAAGGGGATAATTCATATAGACTTGCTATTTACTTCAGAGGCCTTATGCTAAAACTCGGGGGATGTGGCCTATGCCCCTTTAAAAGTAGAATCTACAAAAATTTTTTTGATGCTTTTCCCTTTTTTTCAAAAATTTATATTGCACAGGCAATCATCAAGTAATGTTAGAAACCTTTTTCTAAGCATACACCCCTTTTCCACACACAGGACTGATCAAATAGAACTTTGCCCCCGGTTTGGTAACTCCCGGGACTAGTGGACTGAGAGAAAGGTCTTGGGTAATAGCCAAAGTTTCAGTTTTTTTGATAACATTCGTAAGACATCCACGTGGGGCAAACAATCCAAACATTAACATCAGTTTTGTGTGTTTACGTCAAGGCCTCCTGCCAAACCGAAAAATGCTTCCTTGGGTTAACAAAATTTAAAATTTTGACATACTTCTTAAAAACTCGCGCCCTTTCCCCAGTAAAATCAAAGCTTTATTTGAATTTAAAATTTCCCCCAAAACCAAGAAGCTCATGCGTAGCTTTTTGGGTTTTATAAATTTTTATCACATTTTTTCCCCAACCTTACTGATCTTTCAGGACTTTTCCACTTTCCCTTAAAAAATCCCGTGAGGAAACCCCTTGAAATTGACGTAGCTCGGGAAAAGTTTAATGAGTTAAAATTTTTTTCGAAAGCCCTATACTTTAAAATTCCAGATTTAAAAAAAATTTGTTAAGAATGATCCTCCCCAAAACTGGCTTTGGGGCGGGGTACACAATACCGAGGTACTCTCTTCCCCGTATGCTTCCTAAGCCGGGGAAAATCCTTCCCCCGAAACAAGAACTCCACAATAGAAAAGGAAAAGTTTAGCCTTTGTGGGTATCCCAAACTTAAATTTTATTTGGGGGAAAAGAAATTTATTTAGAAACAGACCATAAAAACCCTTTTATATACCAAAACTTTTAAGGGGAAACCCAAAGTCGCCTCTTGAGGGGGACATTTTGGGACTCCAGGGGTTTTAAATTCCATTGTGTTTTCAATGGTTATCCAAAATTTCTCTGACTTTTTAAGTTTTGCAGCGTAGAAGATTTCTTGCCCACGCGACTTCCACATGTTAGAACTTTTTTTCCCCGCCTTTCTTCTTATAACCCCGACTATAAGTCTTGGTATAGGGGGGGTGGGGAAACGTTCAATAGATAGGATAGCGAGGGAGTATATAGTAAAATAGTTTTATTTCCCCCTATTTTTAAAGGGAGAGTAAGTAAGCTCCAGCATTTTCCCCCCCTTTTTCCCCCACCCGAAAATGAAGTTTGACTGCCGGTGCTTTTTAAGGTGGGTCAGGGCTCCCCTACCTTCCCTCCTCCCTTCCCCCCCCCCCCCCAAAGGTACGTGTGGGGCTCGGTCCTAAAATAATAACTAACCACAGCTCCCCGCACTACTGTAAGTACATGCCTCCCTTTTATTCTAGTGGATTTATTGGTTTAAAGCTTCCTTTTTACCAAAAAAAACTTATCTTTTCACCTTGCTCTAATTTTATGTTGTAATAATAAACCCCTCTTTTTGGTATTTTATTTTTCATGGAGGGATTCTTAAACATGGGTAACCTGTTACTTTTCATTGGATGACAGAGAGGTCACCTTCAATCAACGAGTAAAACAGGGGACAGAAACTTCGGACGTCCCATGATATAGTTTCTTGCCTGTGCACATGTATGAAGAATCAGGACTAACTCCCCACATTACACGGTCAAGAACTGATCTCCTGTTATCGGTAAAAATTATTAGGCATAGAACGACCCAGTGGGGTTTTCACCACACCTGCGCCCCCCCCCCCATCACGAACGGTCGTTGCAAAACAGCAGTGTCACCAACACCCAAAACCCAAGTTATTAGCGTTGAATTAGTATCATTTATATTTTTTTATTTTTCATTTTCTTTTATGTAGGATCAGTATTTCATATTTAAGTGTTTTATATTTTATATTTTCAAACAATAAATGTTTTTTGTAGTTTTTTTTCTTTTTCATTCATTAATTTTCCTGAGGAGGACCCCGCCTGAGTA
>NC_069456.1:34739719-34851138 GCF_026875155.1 Cherax quadricarinatus | reverse complement strand
AAGCAGTGTTGAAAATTGACTCGCAGGAGGGAATGATTCATGTCCATCCTGAAAAAAGGGCAAGGACATGGGGTCCCATGTCCCCCTGACAAAGGAAAGGGACAGGGAGTTTTCCCATGTCCTCCCTGAAAAAGGGCAAGGAAAAGGGGTCTTCCTTTCCCCCCTTTATAAAGAAATGACCTGAGGTTTCCAACCCTCTCGGGCAATGAACAAGACATCCCGGGCCCAAATCCACTGTTTATGGAAAGTAGAGAATTTTGCTGACCTCTTAGCGAGGGGGAAGCGGAGCTCTTTGAAATTTAAGGGGTTATGCAAACTATTCCCTTTTACCTCTTTGCAAAATTCGTTTTCGCCCCACAATTAACTTATTCTCCCGCGGAACAAATAGCTGTGTCTCTCCCCAATTTTGTAAAACATCTACTTACCTTTGATGTCCCAAACTGCCCCCTCAAACGACGGAGTTTTCCACTTACCTCAACGTAAACAAAGACTTTTTATGCACAAGTCCCACTCCCATGTAATTCCAGCTGGACGGTCAGTCCCATCATCCCTTTCCCAACTTAAACCTTCATTCCCAGTTTTTTTTTTTAGCTTCCTTCCTTTCTGAAAGTATCCTGAGTTACCCTTCACCGACACCTTCGATCCCACATTCTCCACCATTCGGGAATTTCCCAATTTAAAACCCTGTCATAGACAACTTCAAAAAGAATCCGAAAATTCCCCCTTGATCAAAAACCGAAGAACGAAACTTGTAACCTTTATTTAAAACGTCAAAAAGAATCCCAAGTTAACGTTAGTTGTCTAATTTTATTATATATTTTATTAATGTACAAATGGTAGTGCAATGGGGGTATCAATGGGGGAAAAATTGGACTTGGTCCCTAACCTAAATCACCCAAAAACGGGGCATAGTGCCTGATAAGTGAAAATGGCAAATGTAAACCTATTTAAAAGGCAGGTGACAGGTCCTTGGGCTTCGAACTATAGCCCAAATAAGCCTTCCCCCCACGGGGAAAAAATTTATGGAAATCAATAATTGCCAAAAATTCGTAGCCATCTTAAAGGGTACAATTAATTTAAGAACTCAACACGGTTTTACAAAAGGGCGTTCCTGTCTTAAGAATTTTACTAACATTTTTCACAAAGGGTTTTTTTTTGAGGCGGAATCATGGTAAGAATATTATTTGTTAGGGCTTCAGAAAGGCTTTTGATATTTTTTCCAATCAAGGCTATTGAGGAAATTTAAATATAGGGAATAGGGGGGAGAATTTTTTTCCTGGGGAAGGAAACTATAAAAGGCAGCAGGAGTTTGCATAAATTGGGGAAAAATCAGAATGGGGCACGTCAAAAGCGGTGTTTCCTCGGGGTCATTTTGGGGGGGCCCTTTGATGTACACAGTTTACAAAAACGACTTGAGAGGGAATAAATAGCGACATAAAATTTGCTGAAACACCAAAATGGCCGCCCATTTCATTCAAATTAGGAACACTAGAGACTCCGGGAGATTTCAATAGATTAGCAATGGTCGGAAAAGTGGCAGATGCAGTTTAATGTAAAAAAATGCAAAGTTCAAAGTTGGACATTAAATAACCATCCACAATAAACAAAAATGGATCTTAAATACTGTTTGCGAAAAGGATTTAGGAGTTCTGTAGCATTTCTAAAACCAAGACAACAGTCCTTTATGTTCGCAATAAAGCTAACAGAATTTTTGGCTTCATATCTACAAGATAAAGAATAAGTCCTAGGTTGTTCTCAACTCTCATATCCTTGGTTAGGGGTCTTTTTTACATGCTGCTCATTTTGGTCACCCTATTCAGAAGGATAAAATGCTCTGGAAGACGAAGAGGAGGATGACAAAAGACAAAGATGATCCCATTACAGAAATCTTCCCTATGAGGATAGACAGAGGGGTTAATCTGCACTTCCCCCCCCCCCAAATCGTAAATTGGGGGGTAGATCGAGTGTTAAATGGAAAACAGGAATAAATAAAGGGGATGTAAATACCCGGGTGAAAAATTTCCAGCCAAGACGGCTCGCACTGGTTTCAAGTTGGAAAATTCAGATTCAGGAAGGTACAGGAAATCAAGGTTTGGTAATAAATTGTGGATGATGGAACAAACTCCCGATACAGTTTTTTTGAGGTAAAACGTTGTGTATTTTAAAAAAAAGGGTTTGATAAATACATAAAGGGTGGGGTGGGTGTAGTTGGACCTACGCTTTTGTGCTGGGTCTGGTGCCGTGCCCTTCCCTTTAGTGGGGGTGACCCCGACTGAGGGGTCATTGGCTAAACCGGGAGAGGGGGGGAAGGGAAAATAAAACCGCTCCCATGGGCAGTAGGCCTGTTGCGGTGTTCCTCTTTTTTAGTTTAAATTAAACTCTTTTTCTAATACTTTTTGGCTAGCTTGGGGGTTTATTTAATTTGGTTTTGTCGACCAAAAATATCATTTTGTGTCATAGGCCCCAAAAAAAATACCCCATTGCACAAGTCATGTTGGAAAATTTACATAAAAATTAAATTTACACAACGTTTTTTCATTAATAATTTTCCCGGATGTAGGGGCTGATGTTTTTGTTGGGCCCTTTACACACTAAAAAGAAAAATTCCCCTTTTTATGATGGTAAACGGCAGGTGGTGCTGGGGGCCCCGGTGCTTTTGGGCCCCGGTGGGGCTGGGGCCAGGGGTGCTGGGCCCAGGTGGGGGCTGGGGCCCAGGTGTGCTGGGGGCCCAGGGGCTGCTGTGGGCCTTAAATGGTGCGGGGGCCCAGGTGGGGCTGGGACCCAGGTGGTGCTGGGGGCCCGGTGGGGCTGGGGCCCCGGTGGTGCTGGGGCCCAGGTGTTGGGGGCCCCAGGTGGGCGGGGCCAGGTGATTTTGTGGCCCGGTGGTGCTGGGGCCCAGGTCTGGGGGCCCCGGTGGGTTTTGGGGCCCAGGTGCTTCTGGGGCCCCCGGGGCGCTGGGACCCAGGTAGTCTGGGGCCCCGGTGGGGCTGGGGCCCAGGTGGTGCTGGGGCCAGGTTTGGGCTGGGACCCCAGGGGGGGGGGGGGCCCAGGTGGTCTGGACCCCCAGGGGGTGCTGGGGCCCAGGGGGTGCGGGCCCCATGGTGCTGGGGGCCCCGGGATACGTGGCCCCCGGTGGTGCTGGGGGCCCCGGTGCGGGGGGCCCAGGTGGTGCTGGGATCCCGGTGCTGGGGCCCAGGTAGTGCTGGGACCCAGGGGTGCTGGGGCCCGGGTGGGCGGGACCCAGGTGGTGCTGGGGGCCCGGGTTTGGTGCTGGGCCCCCAGGTGGTGGGGGGCCCAGGTGGTGCTGGGGCCCGGTGGTGCTGGGGCCCAAGGTGGGCGGGGCCCGGGTTGGGGGCCCTGGGACCCCAGGTGGGCTGGGGCCCAGGGTGGTGCTGGGCCCAGGGGTGCGGGGGGGCCCCAGGGGGTTGCTGGGGGCCCAGGGGTGCGGGGAAACCCCAAAGGTGGTGCTGGGACCCAGGGGGTGTTTGGGGCCCAGGTGGGCGGGGCCCCAGGTGGGGGCTGGGGCCCATTTTGGTTTGCGGGAAACCCGGGGTGGTGCGGGCCCCAGGGGGGGGCTGGGGCCCAGGGGGTACGGGGGGCCCAAATTGTGTTTGGTTCCCCAGGTGGTGCGGGTCCCCAGGGGGTTTGGGTCCCCGGTGGGCGGGGGCCCAGGGGGTTGCTGGGGCCCGGAGGTGCGGGGGACCCAGTGGTGCTGGGGCCCAGGTGCCCCCAAGCGGGCCTAAAAAAACACCTCGCGGTCGTCATGAAGTCCTCGCCGTCCCCCACAAGACCCCCCTTACATTATATTTTTATAAAAACAACCTTTTATTTTGTACACGGGAAAAAATTAATTTCCCGAAAAAATTAATTTGGGTAATTAATGGGCCAAAAATGCTGCCCATAAAAAATTTTTAAATTCTTATTTTTTAAAAGGGGGTTTTATACAGTCGTTTTCGGTATTTTAAAAAACCCAAATGGAAGGAAGTTTTGTTTTTTTTACTGTTAGTAAGAAAAAACCAATTCAAAAAAATCTAACTTAACCCGGGGGAGCAAATTATAAAAATAGCATTTCTTTTCCCTTTCTTACTTAGCACTTCGCCTAAGTACCCTTTTAAGTTAAAAAAAAGGGCCCCCAAAGGAAATAAGTCCCCTTGTCTGACTTTTTTTGGGGTTTTCCCCCGGTTTCTACACATATGCTTGGGTATGTATAAAAATTCTATGTAACTGTTTGGGGGTTACCTGAATAAAATTTTCTTACTTACTTACTTTTCTTACTTTAAAATTTTTTTAAGGGGGGGAAAACCCGTAAGCCAGGGGGGAGGGCCCCGACCAGTTTACCCAAAAAACTCCCAAATGCGGGTGGGTCATATTACTAAAACCCCGGTTTAGCAAACCCCTTGTTCCCGATTCCCCGCAAGCATTTATAGCACCAAAAAAATATTTAATATATTTATATCCCAAAACACTTTTTTAGAATATTTCATAAAAGCACAAAGGAAATAAAATACATCTTGATCCATTTCGCTTATAAAAAAACTTCGTCTACGATTAAAATTTTTGCAAAAAAACCTTTTTTTTCCCTCAAAAAACATTAATGTTACATAAACCCGATGTTTATTTTCAAACTGCATTACATATTTTGTTTTTAAATTAAAGGGGGCTAACATTTTATTTGTATGTTTTTTTGGGTTTTGTGTCAAGACCATCTAATTTCACAAGCTCATTAAAAGCTTTATATCAAATGTAAAAAAAAAAAAATACACTCTCACTATATATACACACTGATATACAGTATATCTCCCGGTGATCGTCGAGATACATCCTCGTACGTAATTCTGTTTACTTAAAATAGCTGAGCATGAAGAGAGTCATGCAGACTAGTGTCCCTCTGACATACTGAGCAAATGGTGGTCTGAAATATTTCGATTCGGAGCTCCGAAGATCTTTCTGGATAAATGAATAACATACATTTGCAAACCTTGGGTATCATTATTATGTAAATGTCTCCACAATAAAGGTATCCAGGTTTTATACATATGTGAATGAGTATTATTTATCCACTTATCGGCTGTGTATTTACATTAAAGCAATAATATGCCAGAGTAAATTTGGAGCTCTAAATTGTTCCTGAACAGATTAGGAGTTCCGAAGCTGTTATTGAAGATTCAGAGTTCCTAACTGTTCATGGGGAGATTCAAAGCCTCGAAGTTGTACTTGAACAGATTCAAAGCTCCGAAAATGTTTATGAGCAGATTCAAAGCTTCAAAGCTATACATGAACAGATTCATAGCTGCGAAGCTGTTCCTGAAAAACATTTCGAACTCTGAAACTTATTCTGAACAGATCCACAACTCCAAAGCTGTTACTGAAGATTCGCAATTAAAAAGAGTAAACTCCCGACACAGTGTGTCAGACACACCATTGATCACATAAATATCTTTATATCAGACAACAGAAAGATAAGTTCATGTCTCTCACTATATAAAAATTAAGAGAGTTTAATTTACTTCATATTTTGAACATTAAAATGGTATAAATCACAGGTGTAAAGACACATATGCAACATTAGTATCTTTTTAAACGTTTGTAACGTAGTCCATCAGTACAGAAATGATAGAGGCGAAGACTTGAAGACGAGTAACAGTTCCACACCCTTAAAGTTATTCACCTCGCGAGAAGGCATCCGAAGTATTAAACGTGTGTTTGAATCTGGGAACAGATACATACACCCTTGAGTAATCAATGACTCTACCTTGGGCGTGGGGAAAAGAGGCTGGTGGCCACGAGGACGAGGAGGTACGAGCGTGCAGGATAGATGGGGCACCCTCAGCGCATATGTGTGGAAAGCTGCTCGATGGAAACGTGGAGGAGGAGGTTGGGGAACAAGAGGAGAGTGACAACCTGTTTGTTGACCGACCTGCGTTTGGGGAAAACGAGGCTATGTGTCGGCGATATCAGAGAGGGATCGCGACCTCCAGGATAAGATGGAGGCAATCCCTTCAAGAGCTTGAGTGTAAATGCTTGCGACATGGAAACAGGGAGGAATGGAGGATGCAAGCACACAGGAGGAGGAAGGAGGTGACATAGGGCCGGTTGCGGAACAGCAGGTTGTCATTGTGGAGGTACACAGGGATAATAGTTCAGAGGACGATCTGAGCATTGATCGTAGTTGCCGCAAGAGGGCTGCGGTGATAACGGATAGTGACGCTGGCTTAACTCCCGGCCAAAGATCTGGGAAAAAAGCATGGAAAGACGAGACCCGTCGAGATACGGGCGGATCTAAAAGTGTTCAGCATGAGAAAGAAGGCATAAGGGGGCGTGGGGGAAGAGGTGGGGAGTGCCGCAAGGGCGTTAGGAATGTAAAGATATCTAAGGGTAAACCGCCAATGAAATCTTCAGGTGCATTACTTTAAATATTAACGGATTAAAGTCGATTAATAAGCGCAAATGTCTGGAGATGCTAGTAAGGAAATACGTTCCTGATGTAGTGTTTTTACAGGAACATAATTATAAATCTTTAGGGGAATTGATAATTCCTGATTATGTGGTGTACATGGGTTGTTCTAGTAGATTGAAAGGAGGTGTGGCAGTGTTAATAAAAGAGGTCAGCCCGTTTTCTCTACAAAAATGTGAGGTTGGAGAGGAGGGAGGGTGGTGCGGGTGGTTGGGGGCATGGGTGGGGTGCAAGTGGGATTCATTGGTGTTTACGGGCCAGCGGAAAGTGATAATGCGTATTAAAAATGTTTTTTTTAGGACGTTTGGTGTACCATTTAAGGTCGCTGCCAGGCGTAACGATTGTTGGGGGAGACTGGAATTGCATTGATCGTCGCAAAGATGTAGAGCCTAGAGGACGGGGTATTTTTTCAGGGTTTTTAGGGGATTTACTGAGGAGTGTGAATGTTAGGATGTGGGGGGATGAGGTGGGGGGACTGCACACGTTTTATTAGGAAGGAGTATGCAGCGAGATTGGATCGAATATATGTTTCTAGAGGAATTAAGGTCCGAAATGTTTGCGCTTTAAATGTGAGTTACTCCAATCATAGAGGAGTTATGGCGGATGTGGATTGGTGGGATTACCAAGGCGTTTTAAGGGGTTTCTGGAAATTGAGTGTTGGGTTAATGCAAAAAAAAAAGTTTAAGGGAGTCATTTGCGAGAGTGTGGAAGGATTGGTGGAATGAATGTCGGGGAGGGGATGACGTTATTGAATGGTGGGACACAATCGGAAAAAGGAAGGTGAGGGACTTCTATCAGAAGAGTGGTGTCGAAGAACGGAGAATGCAATATGGGTTTTTGCACTATCTGGAAGGACAACTGCAGGAATGTTATGTGAATGGCAGGGGGGTGTATCCGGTGGCTGAAATTGAAAGTTTTAAACAACTAATTGGGGATATCCACAATCATAATTTTGATGCGGCCCGGATAGCGAGTGGTATATATGAGGTATTATGGGGTGATCGTCCTTCGGCATTTGTTTTAAGGGAGCAGGGCAAGCGTCGAAGGGAGACAGAAATAATGGAATTGGAAGTTCAGGAGCAATTGGGAACGTATCGTAGGGGGACAACTCATTACGTCCACTGAGGGCATGGATGCTATGTAGATGCATGGTATGAGGCGCAATAAAATAAAAGTGGGAATTTCAAAGAAGTAATAGGAGACATGGGTGAATGGGTATGTTGCGATCTTGAGAATAAGGATCGAATGAATTTGAACGGACCTATAAGTGAGGAGGTTAGAATAGCTGTTGAAGAGTATGAACGCTGGAAATCACCGGGAATGTCTCCGTGAATTTTTAGTGGTTTTATTTAATACTAGAAAGATAGTGGACGCCTCGGGGTACAACAAAAAAACACGTGTTGTGGTTATGATTCCGAAAAAGGCGTCGGGAAACTGTATACATAACTATAGGTCGATATCATTAATGTGTGGCGATTATATTAATTTTTGCAGAAATGCTAGGTATAGGATTAAGAGGGTGTTAGAGAAGTATTGAATGAAGGGCAATATGGGATACCCGGGAGATCAATGTGTGTGGGTCAAGGCATAATACGTAGGTTTATTGAGGAAAGTGGGAAGGGTAAGGCAGGGGAATATTGGCTCTGGACTGGCACGCGGCATACGATTGTGTGGAGCGTGAGGCTTTGTGAAAATTATGCAGTGGAAAGGATTTGGAAAGAAATAGTAAGAATGGGCAATGGCTTTGTACGAGCAAGCTACGTTTAAGTACAGGTAAATGGCAGGTTGGGGAAATTAGTTGGGAAAGCAAAGGGGTTTGAGACAGGGGTGTCTGTGTCGCAGAATTCTGTTTGCATTAATTCAGGAACCCCTTTTTCAGGGCTGTAGGGGGAGTGTAAATGTGAGTGAGAGGCGAGGGTGGGGGTAAACGCAGGAATCGTAGGATGTATGGACGACACTACGATTTTATACAGGGGATCACAGGATTTACGAAAAGTGGGTGAATTGGTGGATCTTTTCGGGAGAGCAACGGGATGACGGTTAATAAGGAAAAGTCCATGCTTATGCGTGTGGGGGATTATATCCTGGGGACTTAGGTCAGGAGGAAGGTTGGTCTTTAGTTAACAATTTTTTTTTTATATATTTCATTTAAATAGTACATCACAGCACATAAAAAAACAAACAGGCTTATCCGTCAACAAATGTAATAAACTTCCATGGCCATATAAAAACCACATACAAATATAAATAATTATACATGTAACAAATATTATCTAATGAAAACACAAACAGTAACCAAATAAGGAGAGAATGATACAAACTTCCGTACTAACTACATCAAAAGTAAAACCAGATATTCTGTACTATGACTTAACGTCATAAGGTAATAACTCAAAAGAGCACAGTATGTTACATACCGTAACCCTGCAAACTAAATCCCCCCTTCCCTAGACAGAACCCCCCCTTCCCCAGACAGAACCCCCCCCTTCCCCAGACAGAACCTCCCCCTATCTGAAAAGTACAACATAAAAATAGAACCACAAGAGTGCACAATAAATTAAGTTAACCCTAACACATCTATAATGCTATCCAAAAGTATAAATCTTCCACCACGTAAGAATATGAAGCATAAACTACAATGATACATCTGTTCCCAAAACTTAAAATGGTAAAGGTTATAACTGCCTCACGACTTACAAAACAAACTGCAAGTGCAATAAGTACATTATGTAAATATGGAACAGTTTGATTTCTAACATTGGTTATAAAGGAATTTCCTGTAGTCAAATTACATTAACAAGATCCGTCCACATCATAAACAAACAGCAAACATTGTATTGAGTGCCTAGCCTTGCAGAAAGAAAAAATTGCAAACCCTCACGATACATATTAATTTAAAAAAAAAAAAGAGACACAGTACAAGATATAAAAAAATAAAATAATACAATAATTAGCCATTTGCGAATACAATGATCTACCGTCAACCCCCATCATACCCTAAGTGTTACAATCTTATCGTATTAAAGGGTAAACCATCACCTAACAATGACAAGAGCATAACACCCGCTCAAAAAAATACATTAACAGAGTTTAAACCTACAATACACTCCTGTTACACTGTACAATAAAACCCGCGTGCACAAAGCACACAGGAGATATGATAAACATAGGAATAAAAACATTATACATTACAATAATGAAACAAAAGGCAAACCTAAGCCTTCAATAAAATTGCCAAGACATACCACCATAATACGTCCCGCAGAACAGAATAGAATAAAATAGCGAGAGCTCAGCACGGAACAAACCCATTAACACAAACAAAGCTTACGATTTATGTCAGCACTCACCCCCCCCCCCCACTGCTCTATTGAATAAGACCCCTTGCACAAGTTGCACTGCAATTGTCATACAACCTACAAATTTTAAAAGGATACAGAACATTAACCTAAACGTTAGGCAAAACAGCCGCAAGTAAAAGATTTAACATTACACGTACAGTCCAAAACGATCTAGTTACAACACATTCAAACCTTATTTCCCTATTTTGAAGCAAAAAATAAATCATTGCGAAAATTAATAGTTATCGTAAATGTTGACCCTAGGGTACATCAGTGTACAACTAATAGCGACTAGGGTCGCCAACGTGTGCCAGGGATTGCTCAAACCCTTATAGTTTCAAATCTAACCTTAAGTCATCATACTGACGACAATATCAATATAGCATGTGTTAATTCTGCTACAAAAGATGTGTATTATAAAAGCTTATCGTACAACAGTCACCCTCGCCCACACACGAAAAGGCCAGCCACGTCTACCCTCAACGGTGCTAATGCCCATAAATCACGCATATGGAAATTACAATATCCCACCGAAAAATTCGAAAGCCATCTACCTCCAGCAATCTCTCTATTCCTCTGCTGTGTACCATAAAAAATCGCTGCCAGCGCCCTGATCCTCTCTTGCTGATACGTGTCTGCAGGCCCATGAAGTATATACAAAGTCAGTGACTAGATATCCAATTGCCCTTTGTACCGGCAACCCTACCCCCCCCCCACATCTAAACTTAACGCTCTTAAGACACTAATTCCCCCACCTCCCAGCATATGTATAACTCTGCTAAACCACACTCTTACCGCTTCCAATCTCTCACAAAAAATACACTGCGTGGAAAGCCGTGTGAATATCCCCACACACACAACGCTCCTTACCCTCATGCACACGTCTATTCGCAAAAAACCTTCCCGGAAGGTCAAAATGGTATACAATACCGACAGGTTGTTAGGTAAGACACATATGCAACAGTTAGACAACTTTATTCCGAAACGTTTCGCCTACACAGTAGGCTTCTTCAGTCGAATACAGAAAGTAGGCAGGAACAGTAGAGATGTGAAGACGATGTAATCAGTCCATCACCCTTGTAGTCGTAGAATTTGAGGTTGTCAGTCCCTCGGCCTGGATAAGTTCAGTTCCATAGTCAGGAACTATCTGAAGATCAAGCGACAGTGCGGAGACTTAAATACTGTGGGAAAGGGAGAGGTGCACTGAACTTATCCAGGCCGAGGGACTGACAACCTCAAATTCTACGACTTTAAGGGTGATGGACTGATTACATCGTCTTCACATCTCTACTGTTCTGCCTACTTTCTGTATTCGACTGAAGAAGCCTACTGTGTAGGCGAAACGTTTCGGAATAAAGTTGTCTAACTGTTGCATATGTGTCTTACCTAACAACCTGTCGGTATTGTATACCATTTTGATGTTCATCTTGTCAACACTGCAACACGTGGCATCTTGGTACAGAAAACACCTTGGACAAGCTTTCAAGTGAGAAGGGTTGGATCTGAGAGGGACATGACCTCTCAGTTGCCTCTCACTACTACTACTACTACTACTACCCTGCACCTCTCCTTCCGACAGTATTTAAGTCTCCGCACTGTCGCTTAATCTTCAGATAGTTCCTGACTATGGAACTGAACTTCTCCAGGCCGAGGGACTGACAACCTCAAATTCTACGACTTTAAGGGTGATGGACTGATTACATCGTCTTCACATCTCTACTGTTCTGCCTACTTTCTGTATTCGACTGAAGAAGCCTACTGTGTAGGCGAAACGTTTCGGAATAAAGTTGTCTAACTGTTGCATATGTGTCTTACCTAACTTCCCGGAAGGCAATATATTGAGAAGGAATTTATGCATGACCTCCCGTACCCCGGCCCTCAATCGTAACTCCTTCAAGCGACCCCAAATATCACGCCATGCATACATTGGATATATACCCTCTACGCTAGCCACCCCCTCCCTCTCTCCCACCCTTGCCAGTTTTCTAGTCTTGATTCGACTTGGATCCCTTGCATAAATTAAAACCCTCAGCATGTTCTCGCATCTCGTAACATCCCCACCATTCATCCATCGTACCAAATCCTCTCGAATCCAATTCAAACCTGTACCAACCCTCCGACCCTCACGCAAATAACTATGTTTAACGTACATACCTAAGATTCTGATGTGCAGATTCATTAACCCCAGACCACCCCGACTAGTCGGTAAATATACAACATATATATATCTAAATACACGCTTCAATAAACGTTTCTCATCACACGCAACTAACGGATACATACTTAACACATGCCACAACTTACTGAACAAAAAGCACATTCGCCACGATTACACGCTGATGCAAAGTTAAACCTCCCGCACGCAACCCCGCCAATCGACCTAACACTCTATCCACAACCTCACGCGAATTAACCTTCCTCGCTTCCTGAATGTTTCTCGTATGTACAGTCCCACATACCTTGATGTGATTTACTAAAGGCCAACCCTCCTCTGATCTATTTCCCCACTAATGCTATATCCCACGTGCATAAGCATTGACTTTTCCTTATTGATCTTCATCCCCGTTGCTCTCCCAAAAAGTTTCCCCCAATTCACCCATTTTTCGAAAAAACCTGTGATCCCCCATGTAAAATCATGGTGTCATCCACGTAGCCTACGATTCCCCTTTTATCCCACCCTCCCTCGCATTTCACCCTCATTCACACTCTCCCGTAAAGCTTTGAAAAAAGGGTCCTGAATTAACGCAAAAAGAATCTGCGATACAGGACACCCCTGCCTCAAACCTCGTTTCATTCCAATTAAATTTCCTAACCTGCCGTTTATCTGTACCCTAAATATAGCCTGCTCATACAAAGCCATCGTCCAACTTACGATTTCCTTCCCGAATCCTTTCCACTGCATGAACTTCCATAAAGCCTCTCGCTCCACACAATCGTATGCCGCGTGCCAGTCCAAAGCCAGGATTCCCCCTGCATTACCCTTCCCGCTTTCGTCAATGAACCTGCGTATAATACCTTGCCCCACACACATTGATCTTCCGGGTACCCCATATTGCCCTTCATCCAATACCTTTTCTAACACTCTTTTAATTCTTTTACCTAACATTTTCGCAAATATTTTATAATCACCACACATTAATGATATCTACCTATAATTTTGAACACAGTTCCCCGTAGCCTTTTTTGGAATCATAACCACAACACCTGTTCTTTGTTGTTCCCCGAGTCTTCCACTTGTTTTCATTTCGTTAAATAATACCACTAGAAATTCGCATAGGCATTCCCAGTTTTCCTTGTAGAAATCACAAGGGATACCATCGATCCCCGGTGATTTCCCAGCACTCATACTCTCTACCGCTAGCCTAACCTCCTCCTCACTTATGCATCCATTCAAATACATGCGATCCTTATTCTCTAAAACACAACATACCCATTCACCCATTTTTTTAGCGCCTCTTTAGAGATCCCCACATTTTCATATTGCGATTCATACCATTTATCCACATAGCAACTCATTCCCTCAGTTGTCGTAATGTACTGTCCCCTGCTATACGTCCCCATTTGCTCGTGCACTTCCAATCCCATTAATTCTGTCGCCTTTCGGCGTTTGCCCTGCTCCCGCAGGACAACCGCCGAAGGGCGATCTCCCCATAATACCTCATTAATGCCACTCGCTATCCGCGCCGCATCAAAATTACGATTATGAATATCCCCTATCATGCGCTTTAAGTTTTCAATTTCCGCCACCGGGTACACACCCGTACCATGCATATAACATTCCTGCATTTGGCTTTCCAGATAATACAAAGTTCCTCGTTGCATTTTCCGTTCCTCTACCCCACTCTTCTGATAGAAGTCCCTCACCTTCCTTTTGCCAACCGTGCCCCACCACTCAATAATATCACTCCCTACCCTACGGTTATCCCACCATTCCTTCCATACACTCGCAAAAGATTCCCTCACGCTCCTTTTACTCATGAAACCCAAACATTATTTTCAGAAACCCCTGTATCGTTTGGGTAATCCTTCCCAATCCACGCCCAACCATGATCCTCTATGGTCAAAAAACTCAATTAGAGCACAAAACGTTCGAACCATGACTCCCCTAGAAACGTAAAAGCGGCCAAATGCGTGCATACCCCCTCCTAATGAAACGTTGCACACTCCTCCCACCCCACCCCCCCCACATCAATGAATTAAACCCCGCAGTAAGTCCCCTAAAAAAACCCGAAAAAAAAACCTTCCCCTAGGTTCGAACATCCTTGCGCATTAAGACAATTCCTCTCCCCGATGATCGTGACGGCTGGAAAGCCCCTTAAATGATGCACCAAAACATCCCTAAAAAAAACGTTTTTTTATTCGCATTTCACTCTCCCGCGGCCCCATAAGACCCCATGAATCCCACCTGCCACCCCACCCCATGCCCCAACCACCCGAACCACCATCCCCCCCTTCCCAACCCCACAGGTGTGTAAGGAAAACGGGCGGGCCTCTTTTATTAACACTGCCAACCTCCTTTCAATCTCTAGAAAAGCCCATTACACTACATATTCAGGAATTTATCAATTCCCGAGAGATTTGTGATTATTTTTCCCTGTAAAAAAAAACGTCAGGAACATTTTTCCTCAATAACCCCAAACCAACAGTTACGCTTGTTGTCTGATTTCAAACCATTAACATTTAGAGTAATACACCCTGAAGATTTCATTAATTGTTTACCCTTAGATATTTTAAAAACACCTTTGCGATTTTTTCCATTCTCCTACCCCTTTCCTCTCGATCTGCTGAACCCATTTTGGGAAATCCGCCCCTCCCTCCTCTACGGTCTCATCGTGCCATGGCTTTTCCAATCTTTGTCGGGAGTTAGAACGTCGTCACTACCCTGTCGTCGTTTGTGGTAAAAGTGTAAAGTAAAATTCAGCTTTTATTTTCATGTTAGGAGTTTCCTGCTTATTGCGGCAAGTATTATTGTGGTATGTTTTTGCAATTTTATTGTAGGTTTAGGTTTGTCTTTTGTTTAACATTTGTAATGTATAATTTAATCCTTCGTACTGTATAACAGGCATGAAGTGTAGGTTTAGACTCTGTTAAGTTGTTTTTTCTGTGAAGGTGTTATCCTGTTCTTGTCATTGTTAGGTGACGGTATATCCTTTAATACATATATGACTGTAACACTTAGGGTATGTTATGGGGTTGCTGGTTGTTCTTTGTATTTGCAAACGGTTCATTATTGTATTCTTTTATTTATTTATGTCTTTTAATGTGTTCTTTAAAATAAAAATAAAAAAAAAATGCAATGAAGACATGAGTTTCCCTGTCTGCTAAAAAAAAAAAAAAAAAAAAAACCCGACTTTATATATTCGTTTGTTGTGTGATTTAAGGAAGATATGAACGGATTTCAAGTGCATCTCCCTCTACCTTAATGTTTGCACAAGGAACACTGCAAGGCCGTCTGAAGACTCTAATAAATTATAAATATATGCAGCATTAATAATTTGTACTATGCATGCACGCCTCACACGACTCCTGGCAACACAATAGTTAGTACCACACACAACACACACACACACACAAACACACACACACACACACAACACCAACACAACAAGATTTTCCCAGAGCTCGGGATTGTCCTACGAAGAAAGGTTGGGAAATGCCTGACGAAAACTGGTTGACAGAGGGTCAGGGGAACATGATAACGACATATAAATATGCGGGGAATAGACAAGGTGACAAAAGGGGATTTTCCCAGAGAAGGCACAGACACAAGAGGTCAAGAGGTCAAAACTTGGAAGTTGAGCTCGGATGAATCAAAGGATGTTAAAAAAATTTCTTCAGAGTAGTCCAAAGCCGGAATAGCCAGAAAGTGAAGTAGTGAGGCGGGAAAACCATACATAGTTTAAAGCGAGGTATGATAAAACTAAAGGAGAAGAGAGAGGGGACCTAGTAGCAAATCAGTGAAGGGGCGGGGCCAGGAGCTATGAAATCGACCCTGCAACCAAAAATTTAGCAGTACAAATAGGCGAGTACACACACATACATAATATGGGTGTTCAATTGATGACCCAGTTGCTCTATATACTGCTTTGAAACTGGGCCATCATTTTAAAACACGAAACACACACACACACACACCACAAAATCCATATATATATATAAAATATATATATTATATATATATATATATATAAATAATATAAATAAATATTATTAAAATATTTATATATATTAATATATATAATATATTAATATATATATATAGGGAGGTACCACCTTGGAACTGTCTGGGACCCTCAGCCCTCAGAGAAAAAAATAAACTTGCTTCAGGGAAAATCAAGGTTCTCCCTGAAGCTGTTTGAAAATTTTTTCTCCTATGACTCCCTATATTTTATAGATCCTTTATTCAAAAGACAAAATACATTTGACAAATGCATTGACAAAAATACAAACCCTGACAAATATACAACAGGGAGTAAAACGACATAATAAAACTTGGGACTACTCCGAATACTTCGTTCCAGCTCTCCGGCGTGGGTGCGTGACCAAATGCTTACACGCATTTCCCTCTGGATCGAAAACACTGAGTCTCTGAAAGAAAAACCGGGCCGCCTGTGGTCCTCTGTTCTAGACGAGTTTTCAACCCAGCTCTTCGAGAAACTTTAGAGCACACTTGTCCCATGTTCCAAGGGTTTCCGACCCTATTGGGATGAAGTTATAGCAAGGGGGAAGGTCTTTATATTTGCGGGTCTTCTGGGTCTCCCTGTGGCTGGCAGCTCCACCCTCTTCAGTTAAGGAGTATATCAAGTATGACCTAACTATGGCCATTGTACCTGTGGGTAAACTACATATGTCTCCCCCTATCAATGAGTTCCCCTTTAAATCTTTATATGAGTCACCGTTAGAACGATAATGACAGAAAAGGGTGTAAAGCGCTGTCATAGTTGTTTGATTATTATTATTATTATTATTATTATTATTATTATTATTATAATAATCAAAAAGAAGATAGTTGTTTGATGAAGTTGAATACACAGGAAGAGTTAGATATCCACGAAGATGGATGTAAAATCAATCAGGTTCTCGTGTTCCTCCCGGAAGGAACAACAGTACACTTTAAAAATTTTAGTCATACACATTCCAGCGAATATATCGGTGTATTTGATTTCGAATGTGCATTAGACACCACTCTCCCGGCAGGTAAAATTGAGTCTCGTCATGAAGCTATTGCTTATTGTTATGTTATATTTGATCGCAAAGGAGAAATAGTGTGTATGAAGAGTTATAAGGGGGAGGATGCTGTTAATCATTTCATTTTAAATGTTAGTGGTGAATGGAGTAAGATAAAGTATAGAAGAGAGTATCATGTAATCCATATGACAGAGGAGGATAAGATGAGACATGATTCTCAGATCACTTGTGAATTATGTAGTAACACCTTCAAAAATGCCCAAGACAAACATTAACATCATGACCAAACTTTAAAATTCAATAATTATATTGGTGCATACTGTGGTTGTTGTAATTTGCAATGTAAAGATAAGAGTGAGAAATTATTACTTTTTTGACATAACATCTCGTATGATTTAGGAATAATTTTAAAGGAATTGCAGGTTGATAAATATGAAATTGAACTTCATTCGAAACAAGGGTTCAAATTCTTGAAAGTAGACATAGGTAAGGTTAGGTTTCAAGATTCTCTGTCTTTATTGAATGGCTCTCTTTCCACTTTAGCAGATCAACATATCAAGGCAGGTAAATCACTGAAATATACAGAGGCTATTCTGAAAGATGTGCCTCAGGATGTCTTACCTTTATTATGTAAAGGAAAACAAGTTTTGTGTTACGATTATATTGACAGTTTAAAGAAACTCGATAAAACAAAATTACCGAGTAAAGAACATTTTTTTAATTCTTTGAGAAATAGCGCTATTAGCCAGGAAGATTATGACCATGATGCTTTGAAAGTGTTTGACTTGGGTAAATGTAAGACTTTAGGAGATTATTTGATGTTATATCTCAAGACAGATGTTGGATTGTTAGCCGATGTCTTCATGGAGTGGCGTAAAACACTCAAAGATATTTATAAGCTAGATGTTAGTAATTATATAAGTTTACCTTCATTCAGTTGGGACACATTCCTCTTGAAAACTAATGTAAAATTAGATATGATATATTCTCATGAGTTATATGACTTGATTAAAAGGAATCTCAGAGGAGGGTTTACGTGTGTAATTAATCAGTATACTAAAGCAGATAATCTCTTAATTAATCCCAATTTTGATGTTGAGAGTGGAATGGGCATCCATATTTTATATACAGATTTTAATTCTTTGTATGCTAGTGCGATGGTTGAAGCTCTTCCACACAATGGTATCAGAAAATTATCGAATGAGTAGAAGATTGCTTTCCTCGATGTGGGATTAAGTAATGTTTCGTGTGAGGGTCAAAAGAGATATTGGATAGAATGTGATACCAAGTACGCGACCCCTGAGGTAGCTAGACGCACTGATGAACTTCCTTTGATATTTTTTTTTATATTTTATTTAAAACCAATACAGTTTAACATAAAAATAAAGAAACAGTATGGATCTCAATCAAATTAACTGACAAACGGATTGCACCTATATGCTCGCAAGATATTGCTGCCAAACATACAACAAGAACTTACGGCAAGAACACAGCTAGAAAAAAAAACTGTCACAGGGTCATGAATTGACATATACACATTCATTGATGCAAAACCTTACATATATATAAATTGTACATATAACATGACCTCTGACAAAGGCTCAATACACTTGAACATAAAATATACAGAGAAGTTATATCAGTTAAATCCCATCCTTCGCATTAATCAAAAAACCAAAACCTAACATCATAATCTTACTAGAACATCTACAAACGCATCCCTAACAATACAGCTTTACATATATTAACATACGAATATACAGAACACAATAACTGAAGCGCTATACTGTTACAAAAAACCCATATACATAATCTCAGACACAAATGGACTACGTCACTAAACTGTCTAGATATGTCTGTATATCATACAGACTAAAACTTAACATCAAGAACTTAGTATTGACACCAAACCGGTATCAGGGTACAGACCATAATTATAAACTTTAAAAAGAATCGAATCATACATATATAAAGTATTACATAACGTCTGACCCATGACAAAGGCTCAATACAATAGAAAGGGATATATATATACACCCACACACACACACACACACGCGTACACACAAAAAGTTTCACAAAATCACATTAATCAGATGCACTGTATGCACAAAGCAAAACAGTATCTAAGTATATCTCATCATGCAAAAACTCAGCACGTAACATAAATACAAACTAAAACACACTTCACGTCGCAAAGAACTTATTACTCAAGAATCGTGTCATACAAGACTGATACACATCAAAATTATACATAAAAAAATCACTATTTAATACCTACATTCTGAAAGTGTTATAATCTAACATAACGAGACCTTGAGCTCTACATCCACACTTGGATGCCATAAATCTCAATGAAAACCAGGAAACCATTCCAAACCCACTTTTAACAACACCCCAAACGACCCCCCCCCCCCCAAAGGAGGCGAGCCCGCTGTGACCCCTGACTCCCTCCAACCTATAAAAACCCCTTCACTCACTCATTATCAATCACAGATTTACGAGAATCCCTAACGTTAGCATTCTATACCCCTCTGAGAAAGCCTGATCCCACCTCCTCCCATACAAATTCCCCCCTGTTACGACAATATAATAAATTACCCAAAAATTTTTCTTAATACCCCTCTATATAAGAATATATATATATATAAATCTACCATGATATAATCTAAAGCTCTTATGACACCCTCGTCTAACCCACCCATATCTAGACTTAAAGCACGCAAAACCGACACCCCACGGCCCCCCCCACCCTCTGTACCAACCTACTTAACCAGCACCTAACCTCCTCAAAAGCCCTTAAACAAAAGTAAACTACATGGAACGCTGTCTCTTTCCCTCCACAGATACCACACCCCCCACCCTCTACAACCGTCTGTTTCGTATTATCTCACCAGACGGAAGGATCCCATGCAGAAAACAAACATCACCTCACGCGCCCGGGGGTTTAACTTCATTTTACTAAATCTAAACCAAATACCCCTTCCACGCATACATGGGAACAAACCTCAACTGGGACAACGCACCTACCTACAAGTAACCTACACAAAACCCTTATACGAACCTTTCTCAGTTCCCTAACCAACATCACAGCCCTCAAAACGATTTCGCATTCCCTCAATTTCCATTCCTTGATACCACATACCCAGCCTGTCGTGTACCCTTTCCCCCCAACTGCCCGCGTTCACACCCTCACGCAACACTTCCCATTTAATAAACACACATTTAGCCCTCCGTCTCAAATCCATCAACCCCAACCCACCCTGACTTACAGGTAACATTACAACTTCCCTCCTTAACCAATCACAACGTGAACCCCACAAACATTTGTACACCCGTCTTAGAATCCCCGCAATCGCTGTCCCTGTAATTGGGAACACAGCTGCAACATGCCAAATCTTACTATACAATAAAATGTTTACGACTATCACTCGCTGTATAAGAGTTTTTTTTTTTTTTTTTTTTTTTTATATTTTATTTAAAAGAACAGTATACATATGAAATACATACAATGAGAACATACATCAACGATTAACAGTCAGGTTTATAAAGGATAAACACAATCAAAACTTCAACATCAAAAGATTATTAGACCAAAACCCTGGACTAACTTAACCACTCACCGCCTATATACAACTCAAAAACCCCAAAATTAAAACTTAACAAAACACTGCAATGTCCAAAGCTAGTTATCCATTTCATTACTGGAAATTCAAAAAATAACATAAGTGATAACATAAGTGATAACAAACAAATATATGGAAAACCCTGACAAGGAACAGGATACATTTGATTCACATACAACTGTATTATACATCATCGTATAATAATCAAGTTTATTTATTTTTTATTATTATATTTAATCCTCCATACAGACATTTTTTTTTTTTATATTTTATTTAAAAACTTCAAGTTACAATAGAACAATAGAACAGGTACATAAAATCATAATTACTCCACGAGTAATATAAAAGTTTTTAGTATACAATCCAAGAGTTAGGTACATATTTATGACAAGGAATCAATTGTAAGTTCCTAACTACCACGTACAATCATTATTAACACCCATATGTGTATGGGCCATAAGGTCGAATGTGGAATTACTTCGACTTACCCCCCCTGTCGAGATACTGTTCCCCTTCACACCATACACATGTTACATTATCATCTAACCATTGAAAACTTTAATTAGGAGTACATTAATACCTTTTGAACTCAGTCTATATTCCAGTATGCAAACCTTACTGGTATAGAACCCATGTGTCAATGTTACAATGTAAAGTATAAAATTTACATCAGTCCCAAAAACCACCATCAATTAATTTTAAAAAAGGTCATACTTTTTTTTTGTGTGTGTGTGTGTGTGTGTTAATTGTAGCCAAAATGCAAAAAAGGCAGTACAAACCAAAACAGTACATACAACATGATAAAACACCCGATATCCATAACCAACTCGCAAATCAGTTATGGACCCACATGTTCATATGATAAAATAACTAAATTTTTTTTTTTTTTTTTAAAATTTTGTGTTGATACCAACGTGCCAATCTAATTACTTAAAAACGAGATCCTAAGGGCTCGGTATCCTGGCTTTCAAGGAAATTTTAAACCCAGTGAACATAACCAACAGGCTTGAAATGTAAAACCCCGGAAACCACACTTATATCTCACTATGACAAAACATTCACGTGAAACATGGCGTACCATCCATACCTAATTCTCACTACCTTCCTCTTACACACTACATCAGTTCCAGAGAAAACCAAAAACAACCCCCCCCCTTTACATCCCCCCATAAGGAGACCACTCCTTTGTCCATCCTCAGGGACCCGCCTAAGGGAACCCCCAGTGAGGTTCCTATAACCTTTCCGGGAAACTTTTTTCCCAGGACGCCCCATAAACCAGCCTATTCCTACACTTCGTCCTATAGAACTAGCCGCCAATGCTTTTATCCTCATATCACCCCTTAATCCCCCCATTCCCCATGAAATGTCCCAAAAATCCACTATGATATACATTATAGCCCTTCCAACATCCCTAGGCACTCCCCTTACATCTAGTAGTAAAGCCCTTAAAGCGGCAAACGACCCCCCCCCCCCCAACAGTCTGATAACCCCACCCATCCATGATCCTCACCCCCTCCAAGGAGGTACAAAAAAAAACCACATGAAACGCCGTTTCAACATCACCCCAAAACTGACAAAAAGCCTCTTCCACAAACCCCATACACGTAAACCCTCCTTGGAAGCCAGAATCCCCATGATAAACCTATATACTAATTTTCTTACACTAGCCGGTACCGAAGCTTACTAAAATCTTTCCAAATAACCCCCCAATCATAAAGTGGATACACGGCTACCCCTTGCATAATTCCTTGACCTTTCACTACCCTACCAAAACCCTTCACTTGATTTTATCCACCTGTTGCACTGTCAATAAAAATCTCAACATATCTTCACAAACCCTCAAGTCCCTTCCACTCCACCATTTACGTGCCTCCTCCATAACTCTTCCTACTTTAGCGCCCCTCACACCCCCTTCCCTCATAAAACCTCCACTTGATATATACAGCCATTACTCTCACCTAAAGGCAACAAACCTAAACCCCCCTCTCCGAACATCCGTCATAACTACCTCCTTATTTAACCATGCCCTCCCAAATCCCCCCCACAAACTTCAGCACCCTCCTTTTCATTTCCACAATATCTCGTACCTCTAAGGGGAAAAAACCCCTGCCCCCCCCATACCTTGCTATAGACAAGTGAATTTACCACCACTACCCTCTGATGTTTAAAACTAAGTCCCTCGCACTTAAACCCCCTATCTACTTAAAACCTTACCCATGACAGACTCCGAATTTACCCTTCTGCATGCCTGCTCTTCCGCCAAAAAACCAAAATCCCACATACCTTGATTCTGTCAACCACTGTCCATCCTAACCCCATCCCCAAGCCCCCCCCCTATCCAATTACCGACCTCTAGTAACCTTGATTTCACCGTATTAACTCTCAAATTTCCCGGGATCATACCAAACACTGAATCACTCTACCCACCCTCCTTAACTCCCCCCTTTACCCCTTAGCAAAACAGTAGTATCATCCACATACCCAACGATGCCCCCTTTTGCACCCCCCTTCGATCTCCTGATTGTTCATTACCCTCTCAACAGACTCTAAAAAGGATTCTGCACACACGCAAAGAGCAGCTGTGACATCGGACAGCCCTGCCTCAAACCTCCCCTTCCATTGTACACTTTCACCCAACCTCCCCTTGACCTGTACCCTCACCTCTGCCCCATCATACAGAGTGTTCACCCCCCCACACACCCCTCCCGAAACCCCAACCTCTCTAAGCAAACCCCTAAGAAAACTCTGTCCACGCAATCATAAAACATTCACCCAATCTAAAACCTAGTATTCCCCCTCCCGTACATCTCTCTAGAAAATCCCTAATCAAACCATGTCCATCCCTCATCCTTCTCCCGGAAATTCCCAACTGTCCCCTATGTGACACTAAACCCAACACTTTCCTCTTTTTGTTTGCCCAAAACCTTAGCAAAAATCTTTTAATCCGAGCACATTAACGTAATCGCACGGTAAATCATTCAAACTCGGCATTCCTTCTTTTTGGGCACTAAAACCGTGACACCCGTTCTTGTGATTTCCCCATCCTCCCACTACTTAACATACAACTCAAAACCCCCACCAGACAATGCCGTACACTCCCCCAATGATACCTATAAAAATCGTTTGGTATTCCGTCTATGCCTGGGGTTTTACCCTGGCACAAACCCAAAAACTGCCTCCTCTACCCCTCTACAGTAATACTACCCTCGATTCTGTCACTGTCCCCGCTCACTTAATACCCTATTAAACCCTTCATTCCCCAAACCGTCTCTCACCCACTCCCCCGCCAACCCTCCTCCACTTCTCCCCTAAACCAAAAATCTGCATACAAACTAATTTTCCGTGGTGGATAGGCCTTGACCCTCCTCAAAGCCACCCCCCTATACCTGCCTCAATATACGCCAAGGTGGTCTTCGCCTGCCGTTCCTTAAACCTCCTTAATACAAAACCCGATGGCCTATCCCCCCCTTAAAACATCCTCCAACCCTGCCCTAACTCGAATTGCCTCAAATTTTTCATTGTGAATTTCCGCCAACCTATTTCGCAAACGTTCCATGTCCTCAACTCCGCCCCACCCGGTCCTCTGCATAACAGTCCATTTAACTGACCCTCAAGATAATTTTGTAGGCCATAGCTCCACCTCGCCATCTCCTTACCCCGTACTTTAAAAATTTCGCGATTTCAACTTTAGCCCTCATTTCCCACACAATCCAGCAAATCCTATTCCATATTCCTAGTCTCCCAAAAGGATTTTCCACCAATCTTCAAACCCTGTTTGGGTCACCCTCGCCCCTAAGTAGCCTCACATTTAATTTCCAGTATCCTGCATAAACTCTCACTAAAGCCATCAACCCTCAAATCTGCTATAACAGCACGATGACAGAAAAACCCACATCGATAGTCCTCACCCTCTCCACAAACCCATGCCCTGCCTAACATAAATCCTATCTAACCGTGCCTCATATCCCCTACGAATAAAAGTGTGCTCCACTCCCTATCCCCTACTTCCCACCACATCTACCACTCCAACATCTCGCAAAAAATCCCGTAGAACCCCCCAAAACACAAAACCCCCCCCCCTCGAACCACATCACCATTCCTAATGACACAATTCCAATCCCCAACAATCACCGTAAAAAACAGGTAAACCTCGCAAGTGATATACCAGAACCTCGCGTACAAAAAACCACCTTCACCCTAGCGTTACTAGTTGCTGCATGTACACACCTACAAAACTAACCCTCCTGTCCCCCCAAAACCCATCCACCCTGACAAAACCCCCCCACCCCCCCCTCCTCCCAACCCAGGAATACGCAAAAGGGCTGGTCTCCTTTACCGCCACACCACACCTCCTTTCAACCTCAAAGCATCACATGTAAACAACCTATAACCTTTCAACAACAGCTCACATCCTAACCTATGGTTTTGTTCCTGCAAAAAACAGACATCAATACTAAATCTCCCCCAAAACCCACTCTAACCATACCCTCTTGACCTCGGTTTTAAGACCGTTTACATTTAAAGTTAACACACCTGAATTTTACAAGAATGGCGGCTTACCCCTATGCCGCTGAGGCTTACTTGGTCCTCCTTTCATAGGTTTTTGGGTTTTTCTCTATCAATCCCTCGTTCCTGCCCTCCAAAACCCCCCCCTGTCCCTTCCCGCCTAGCTTTCCACTGCCCCCCCCTCCTCCCGAACTTGCCTTTGCTACCACCCGCTGCCCACATCTTTTTCCCAGGCCTCTGCGCTGGTGTGAGGACTTCGTCCATGTCTGATGCCCCCGCTGATCTCTTGCGGGAGCTACCCTCTACACACATTTCTTCTGCAACCAAAATCTTCTTGATGGACCTCCACCACCACATTGCTCTCCTTTCGAACCTCACTCAAGTCTTCCTTACCCTGCTTCTGTTCCTCCATCACCTTGTCAAACACCTGACCTCACATCACTTTCCACACCATGCTCCGACTCTTCCAAAAAAACCTTCAGCACAGCCTCCAAAATCCCGTCCTAGCTGACTCTGCAGTACCTAACGGTCTGTCTGACAGCGATATTCCCTCCCCCCCCGTTTCCACTGGTAGTGTAGCCACACGTCTCCAAAACCACCTCTGCCCTGCGACCTCCTCACTCCATAGACCTGTTACCCCGGCTTTCCACTTCACCCCGTCATAACGTCCGCGGCTTCTAATGGCGTATCCACAGAACTGTCTCCTGACGCCTAGGGCCCTGTCTCCTGGGGCATTGGGCCACCATGTGCTCATAAGAGTCACATAAACGGCACGTCTTCCTCTGCCCCGCATAGTGTTTCAAAAACCTGTGTTCTATGGTATGCAAAGTAACATATGATGGTATCGGCCTCCTCAGGTCCCTTTTCAGTGTGAAGGATCCTTCGGCATCCCCTCATAAGGGCCGTCCCTCCACATTCCCATGCTCGTCGAGGTACAGTTCCATAACCACTGAACACATTTTGTAGGCTGTATGCTGTTGCCTCAAAAGGTACATTCCTTACCTTTACCCAGTAAAATACTTTGACACATCATGCAAGCATACTTCCACTGCCGAATTTATACTCATCCGTCTTCTTGAAATTCGTCTACGATGGTAGAGTAGAAGTCAGCCCTCATGAACTTCACGAAGACCCTTGACATTCCATTCAGTGCCACACCATACAGCTCTTCATTGGGGATGCCATAACAGTCCCTGATAATGCTTGGCAGGAGAACGTTCATCGTGTCGTTGCTTAAAGATCCTCTAACCAGCTGAATGCAGACAGTATTTATGCGCCGGTACAGTCGGTCCGCCATCTTGGTGCTAATGCTATGTTTTCCTCACCAGGTGGCGTGCAAGAGAACCTGTAGAAGCGTCCTCTCTCCCCGCAGGTCGAGAGACGAATTAACTGTATAAGAGTTAGGTGCTGGGGTCTCAGAACACCTAGACGCCCCACGATCCTTTCCAATAACCTATTCGAGTTTTCCTCCCGCGCCGCAACCATGTCATCCCTATAAATAATACCACAAATCTGTAAAGACACCGCCCATTCTTTAACAACATTACATCTCCCCCCCACACACCCCACCCAAGAACCCAACCCCATGCACCTTGACTTCGCACTATTTACCTGCATACCCGTGGCACTTCCAAATAATTGCACAACCTCGTCCAACACTCCTATTGACATCCCTTCACGAATGAGAACAGTGGTGTCGTCAACATATCCAATTAAACCCGGCCAGGCCCTCCCACCCCCCACACTTCCCTCACCTGGCGTACATAAGCTTCGGTCAACCATTCTATAAAAGGGGTCCTGGAAACACTCAAACAATATTTGGGACATGGGGCATCCCTGTCTAAGGCCTCTACCCATTGCAATATCCCTCCCCATACACCCATTAATCTGTATCCTCATTTTCGCCCCTTGTATAGCGTATTTACCCACTCTACTATTTCCTCCCCAAAACCCTGTCTCCTAAGTATAACCTGCAAAGCTCCCCTTTCCACTCTATCATATGCTCCCTGCCAATCTAGAGCCAACAAAGCTGCCCCTCCACCCCCACCCATAGCTTCCACAAAACTCAGTATCCCATGTCCTTCAATCATCGACCTTCCCGGCAACCCAAACTGAGATTTTGACACCACCCTCCCCACAACACATTTGAACCTATTACCTAAAATTTTTGCAAACACCTTGTAATTTGCACACATCAGCGATATGGCTCGGTACTCCCGAAGGGTGGGCTGCCCCTTGACCTTCGGGACCAACACTACAACTGCTGTTACCTGCTTCTCCCCCAACTTACCCTTCTCCTTCATACGATTAAATAACCTAACTATAAATCCCCTTATTAACGTCCAATGTTGTAAATAAAATTCTACCGGGAGACCGTCAATACCCGGCGCTTTCCTCTTCCTCATTCCCCTTAACGCATTCTCTATTTCCTCTGCCGTAATAGTCCCACCTAAAGCCTTTCTATCACTATTTCCTAAATTACACGTCACATACGTACACACCTTGTCCAACGCCACGTCCCCCCCCCCCCCCCTGTTCCAGTACTTCTCGTACCAAGCCTCCGCACATGCACACATCCCCTTCGTGGTTCGTATCTAATGCCCTGCTCTATAGTTCCCAACCGTCTCCGTTACCTCTAAACATGGGATAGCTGTCACCGCCTGCCTTTGCTTTTGATGCCGCAAAACACGCTGACGGCTTGTCGCCCCAAAGCACTTCTTCCACCCCTGCCTGCACCCTTACAGCTTGAAACCTTTCATTTTGCAACACCATCAACCTCCCCTTTATTTCAGCTATTTCATCCATAGGAAAATTATTCCCAACCACCCCCCGCCCAAAGCAACCTTTTAACCTATCCTCTAAATAGTTAGCCAGTCCATATTTTAAATTATTAATACGTTTTCCTTCTCTCACATAAAACTTTCTAATCCTTTCCTTTGCAACACTATCCCACCATGTCACAATGTCATCCACTCCCTGTTCTTCCACACTAAGCTCCCTCCATAGGACTGAAAACCCCTCCAACCCCTCCTCATCACTTAACACACTTATATTTAGTTTCCAATAACTTCTACATATGTCCTCGAGCGTCCCCCACCCAACCTCCACCACCACTGCCCTATGATCTGACATTGTAGCCTCAATAGTATTGAAAGATTTCACATCCACTCCCTGAGAAAGGTACACTATCTAGTTTCGCAGCATATCCACTCCTAACAAACGTATATTCAGTCTCCCACACCGCCCCCCAAAGACATCACGTAACCTAACATCCCTTAATAAATCCCTAAGAGTCACAGACATATATCCAGCCCCTTTTGGGTCCACATCAGCCACCCTGATTACACTATTCCAGTCCCCACCAACTATTGCCACCTCTGGCAGTGCACTTAAGAAAAACACAAGATCCTCACACACAAAATCATTCTTTACCTTTGTTATTTTCTGTCGGCGCATACACTCACAAAAGACACACGCTTACCCATCCACCACCCATCCACACGCAACACCCTCCCACCCCCTCCTCCCTCGCTTCTCTGCAAAACAAACGGGATCGTCTCCCTAATTAAAATTCCCACACCAGTGTAACTACTCGAAATCCTGCCACCTCCAACACCCTACCCTCTTTAAAATTGTGCTCCTGCAGGAACACAACATCCACTCTAGATTTATTCAGGAAATCACGAAACCAATCTCTCTTCATACCGCTACATAACCCATTAACATTTACAGACATACACCTAAGGCCTATTAAAGTTTCCACCCCTGCCTCCTCTCATCACTCTTTACAACTCCAGAGCTTAAATTTAAGTTTGACACCTTCAGAGTGCCCTCTTTCCCTCCCCCCTTCTTCCGGTGCCTCCTATCATGGCTACCACCACCTACACCACTACCTTCACACTTCACCTCAGTCTGTTTCCCAGGCCTTTGTGCAGGCGTAAGGACGTCATCAGAATCTGATGTAGCCGCCCTCTTTCTCGTGACCGTTATGTTACACATGTCTTGGTCAGATGTTGCCTCTCGATGAACCTCCACCTCTACCTGAGAATGGTTTAATGATTCAATGGACGACTCCAAACCACCATCACGTCCCAAATTATCATGTCTCCGACTTTCTGGAAGCGACGACTCTCCGATGACACCACGCTCAGATGTAACGTCCCTCTCTGGCGGTGACAAAGTCTTCAACACCTCCACCAATTCCTCCTCAATCTCAAGAACCTTCTCCTGTAATTGCTGCTCCTCCTTATCCACAGGAGACGACACCTGATCAGGCAGCTGGGGGAGGGACTCCAACTCACCGCCAGTCCTGTGTGCCCGATCCACTATCTCGCTCCACAAAACACCACGCCCTCCATCCGATGTTTGTTTCTCACCTGCCACCTTTGAAGCAGGGACTGCGACGTCCACCACAGGTCCAGGCACACGTCTTCGCTTGTCACAGGTCGCCGCTATGTGATCATACTCACCACATAGGCGGCATGTACGTCGTTGTCCTGGGTACATTACCATTACCTGCGTCCTGAAATCTTGTAGATACACATAGGACGGTATTGGGTGCCTCAAAGTCATTTTGAGGTTGAAAGAACCCTCTGGAAAACCAGCATGGGCACCTGCCGCTCACGTACCATGTTGAGCATAATGCACCGTCCCATACGTCTCAAAAACTTTCCTTATATCAGCCTCGTCCGCCTCAAAGGGAACGTTGCGTAACTTGATCCACGTATAATGCCGTGAAACATCTATCATTCTTACACTGTCAGCTGGTGTGACGCTAAGACTTACGCCCTGAAACCTGGTGACTAACGATTCATAAACCGTAGCTGATAGCAGTTTGAAGAAAATTCTTTGGCCTCCGTTTAATGCTACACCATACAAGTCACTATCTTGTATGCCATATGTCTCCCGGATGATCTTTGGCAATAAGACTTGCGCAGAACTAGGCGTTATCGTTCCTTTAAGTAGCTCAGTGCCTACAGTATTTATCCGGCGTCTCAGACTAACCGCCATCTTGGCAATCACAGTGCACCTATGTTGTTAACAGAGGCGTGACAGCACCACTTCACACCGCTGCAGCCAGGTAACTGACAAGAGAGCTCGCCTACAAACAGCAGAGGAGTGCAGAGCACAACCGCACTCTACCGTGGTCAGGTAGCGAATGTGAATCCTTTGATACTATCACACACGTGACCCCTGAGGTAGCTAGACGTACTGATGAACTTCCTTTGATATTATCACACATGAATATATCAGAAGAGATGTTATCTCCTTATTGTGAATCTATATTGAAAAATGAAGGTAGAAAGATCCCCAAATCTAATGCGAAATTAGTGGGCAGTCATTTACCTCAGAAAAATTATTTGATCAGTCTAGATTTGTTACAATTATTACTGGAACTTGGGTTAGAGGTGGAAAAGGTTCATACCATATATGAATATACTCAGTCAAAATTTTTAGAACCTTTCATAACAACTAATATTGCACAGAGAACAGCCACACGATGTCTTATCAAGTCAAAAGCTTTCAAATTAACTAATAACGCCATATATGGGAAATCATTGTTGAATATTACAAAGTATGCTCAATTTTATAGTTATATCAATAATGAGAAAGCATTTGTTAGAGCGAGTAAAGATCCTTTCTTAAAAAATATCACACATTTGAATCAAGACAGAGTGATTTGTACATTCAACAAAGAGAAATTAGAAGTTAAACAACCACTTTATCTCGGTTTTCAAATTCTTGAGATTGCTAAAAAGAAATTGTATCATTTTTGGTATTAAGTTTTAAAACAACATTATGGTGATGATGTAAGACTTCTGCATACCGATACTGACTCGTATATTTTTATCTTGAAATGTAAAGACTTGTACACCGAGTTAAAAAGTGAACCTTTGTCAGGATATATGGATTTTTCAAATTTCAGTCCTGATCATCCCTTATATGATAATAGTAGAAAAGGTGAGCTAGGTTTATATATATATATATAATATATATAATATATATATATATATATATATATATATATATATATATATATATATATATATATATATATATATATATATATATATAAATATAATATAAATAATAAATATATATATATATATATATATATATATATATATATATATATATATATAAATATATATATATATATATATATATATATGCAAAACAACCACTCTGAAAGAATAGAGAAATTCCAAGCGCTTTCGTGACTACTCACATTATCAAGGAACTATGAAAGTAAAGCATCCAAGGAAGCTATATAAGGGGTCTGGCCAGCACCTCACTATCAGATCCCACAACGGTTAAACACCTGACGCGCGCCGACCCAACTTGGATAGGTCCTTTGCACAACTCACCCCACAAACTATTCTACCCAAGAAAATTTAAAAATTATTTGTCCAGTGTATTATTAAATTCTTCCCAAATTATATTAATTATAAATGGATCTAATTTATATAAACCAAACGAAATATTCATATTATTGTCAAAACTGCTTTTTATGAAACAAGATTCAATTATATTCCTGTCGACCATGGACTTGCTTGATACTACTTTCTCAACTTTTTGAAAATCAATTGGATGGTTAAAATCTCTTACATGAATAAATAGAGCATTGGAATCTTGTCCAGTTCTAATGCTATATTTATGTTGTTTTAATCTTAGTTCGAGATTTTTACCAGTTTGACCGTAATAAACTTTATCGCAAATTTTACAAGGAATCTTATAGACACATCCATCAGCATTTTGGGGGGAATTCTTCATCAAAAGTTTTTTTACTGTATCAAGATTTTTGAATACAACTTTAATATTAAAAGTCTTAAGAAGAGAAGGCATATCAACCAAGTTTTCATGGTAAGGGAAAACCAACATACACATACACATCACTACAAACACACTACTACCAACACACATATATACATACATGTGTACACATACACATCACTACAAACACACTACTACCAACACACATATTTACATACATGTTACAACACAACCACATCACTACAAACACACTACAACACACCAACACACATATATACATACATTTTGTACACATATACACTTCCCCTAACAAACACACTACTACCAACACACATATATATCATTTCATGTTGTACACATACACATCACTAACATAACACACTACTACCAACACACATAATTTACATCCCGTGTCCAACATACACATTTCACTACAAAAACACTACTACCAACAACACATATTACATACATGTGTCACATACACATCACTACAACACACTACTACCAACACACATATTTAGCATACAAGTGTACACCTACACATCACTACTAACACAACTACTACCAACACAGCATAATAAACATACATGATGTATACGCGTTATCATAGACATAATCAACAATCTCCCTCACCATTGTTTAATTTAAAATTAATATTGTATAAATTGGGTGAATAATAATTTAATATAATTACTGTTTAATCTCATTTATAATTTTCTCATAAGAAGTGCAAATAAGGGTTAGAATTTTTTTTGATGAAATAATGTTGGTCAAATAAGTAAATATGTTGAAGAAATTACTAACTTGAGAGACATTTGGTTCAGATAAAGAAGATATTTCAGAAGAATAAACACTTTGTTTAAGGTAGAATTAATTATTAAATAACTTTCTCATTCTCAAAACTACACTTCTCTCACCTTCTTATATTAATGACTAAAAAAACCATTCACCACAACAGACAAAAAATTTAAAACATCAGTGATGAAAAAAAAAAAAAAAACTCTCGGACTTGATGATTCGATCTGTTGACAATAAGAATTTTGACGGTGGCTGCCACAACCTGGCCAAAACTACTGTGTGGGGCCACAACCTGGCCATAACAACTGTGTGGTGGCCACAACCTGGCCAGTACACTGTGTGTTGGCACAACCTGGCCAGTACGAATGTGTTTTGTCCAAAACCTGGCCAGTACAAAACTGTGTGTAGCCACATACCTGGCCATACCGACTGTGTGTTGCGCACAACCTGGCCAGTACGACTGTGTGTTGACAACAACCTGGCAGTAAACGACTGTTGTTGTCACAACCTGGCCAGTACACACTGTGAGTTGCCACAATCTGCCAGTACGTTGAGTGTTTGCCACAACCTGGCCATATCTACTGGTGTGTTGACAACAACCTGGCCAGTACGACCTTGTGTACCACCAACCTGGCCAGTACGACTGGTATTGTCACAAACCTGCCAGTACGACTGTGTGTTGCCACCACCTTGCCCATACGACTGTGTGTGCCACAACCTGGCACATACGGTGTGTGTTTTCATAACCGAGCCATTACGACTGTGTGTTGCCACAACCTGGCCAGTACGACTGTTGTTTGCCACAACCTGCCAGACGACTGTGTGTTGCCACAACCCGCCAGTACGACTTGTGTTTCACAACCTAGTCCAGTAAGACGTGTGTTGCCACAACCTGTGCAGTACGACTGTGTGTTGTCACAACCTGGCCAGTACTACTGTGTGTGCCACCACCTGGCCATCCGAAGCTGTGTGTTGTCACAACCTGGCCATACGACTTGTGTTGCCACAACGTAACCTGCCAGTACACCTCTGTGTTGCCACAAACCTGGCCATTTCGACAGTGAGTTTTGCCACAAAACCTGGCTAGCATGACTGTGTGTTGCAACAACCTGGAAAAGTAGGGGGGGGCACTGTGTGTTGCTACAACCTGACCAGTAGACTGTTGTTGTGGCCACAACCTGGCCGTCCGACTGGTATGTTGTCACAACTGCCAGTACTACTAGGGTTTCACAACCTGCCAGTTCAACTGTGTGTTGTCACCACCTGGCCAGAACGGCTGTGTGTTGTTCACAACCAGGGTGGCAGTACGACTCTCTGTTGTCATAGCTACCTGGCCAGTACAACTGTGTTTTGTCACAACATGGCCAGTACGTCTGGGTGTTAGTCCACAACCTGCAGTACGACTGTTGTGTTGTCACAACTTGCCAGTACATCTGTGTAGTTGTACAAAAGGGCCAGGACGACTGTGGTTGTTGTCACAACCTGCCAGTACACTGTGTGTTGCCACAACCTGGCCAGGTACGACTGTGTGTTTGTCACAACCTGACCAGTAGAACTGTGTGTTGCCACAACCTGGCCAGTACGTACCTGTGTGTTTGTCACAACCTGCAATACGGGAATGTGTGTTGTCACCACCTGGCCAGTACGACTGGTGTGGTTGTCGCAACCTGGCCAGTACGACTGTGTGTATTCACAACCTAGCCAGTACGACTGTGCGTTGCTTACTAACCTGCAGTACAACTGTAGTTGTCACAACCTGCCAGTACGACTGGTGTGTTGCCACAAACCTGGCAAGTACGACCCCCCCCCCCCTTTTTGTGTAATTGCCACAACCTGGCCATTTACGACTGGGTGTTGTCCACAACCTTGCCATACGACTCTGTGTTGTCACAACCTGCCTATACAACTGTGTGGTTGTCACATCCCTGCCAGTACAACTGTGTTATGCCACAACCTGGCCCTACGAACTGTGTGTTGCCACAAACCTGGCCAGTACGACGTGTGTTTCACAACCTGGCCAGTAAGACTGTGTGTTGTCACAACCTGGCCAGTAAAACGACTGTGTGTGTGTCTCAACCTGGCCAGTAAGAATGTGTGTTGCCACAACCTGGCGAGTACACTGTGTGGTGTCAAAAAAACTTTGCCAAGTACGACTAGTGTGTTGTCACAACCTAGCAGTACAACTGTGTGATGTCACAACCTGGCAGTACGACTGTGTGTTGCAACAACCTGGCCTTTACGACTGGTGGTGTTTGCCACAAACCTGGAAAGTACGACTGTGTGTTGTCCAAAACATGCCAGTAACACTGTGTGTTTCTCACTAAACTGGCCGGTACCACTGTGTGTTTTTCACAACCAGGCCATTCCGACTGTGTGTGTCACACCCTGGCCTGTACGACTGTGTGGTTTCAAAACTGGCCAGTACGCACTGTGTTGCCAGCAACCTGGCCAGTAGGAATGCGTTCTTGCCACAACCTGGCCAGTACGCGGTTTGTTGTCCATAGACTGCCCAGTAATGAATGTGGTTTGCCACAACCTGGCCAACGAAATGTGTGTTGGCACAAACCTGCCCAGTACTCTGTGCGGTGTCACAACTGGCCAGTACGACTGTGTGGTGTCACAACCTGGCCACACGACTGTGTGTTTCACAACCTGGCGAGTACGATCATTTGTGTGCACAACCTGGCCAGTACGACTGTGTATTGGCCACAACCTGGTCAGTACGACTGTGTGTCACAACCAGGAAAGTACAGACTGTGTGTTGTCAAAACCTAGCTAGTACTACGTGTGTTGTCACAATCTGTCCCAGTACGACTGTGTGTTGTCACACCTGCCAGTACACTGTTGTGTTGCTACAACCTGCCAAGTACGACTGTGTGTTGTCACAAGCTTGCCATACAATGCATGTCCACAACCTGGCCAGTAAGACTGGTGTTGTCACAAACCTGTCCCATAACGACTGTGTGCTTCACAACCTGGCCAGTACCACTGTGTTTTGTCCAACCTGGCCAGTACACTGTGTGTGTCACAACCTGGCCATTACGACTGGTTAGTCACAACTGGCCAGTACGACTATGTGTTTTGTCACAACCTGGCCAGTACGACTTCGTGTAGTCACAACCTGGCCAGGTACTACTGGTGTTATCACACCCTGGCCAGTGCGAACTGTGTGTTGTCACAAAGTTGCCAGTACGACTGTGTGTTGTCACAACCTGCAGTACGAACTGGTGGTGTTACAACCTGAACCTGGCCACACGAACTGTGTTGCAGGGCACAACCTGGCCAGTACGAATGTGTTTGTCACAAGTGGCCAGTACGACTGTGTAATGCCACAACCTGTAGTACGAACTCTGTTTGTCCACAACCCTGGAAAGTACTACGTGGTTGTCAAAACCTGGCTAGTACTAATGTGTGTTGTAAACCATCTGGCCAGTACAACTGTGTGTTGTCCACAACACTGGCCAGGTACGACAGTGTGTTTTTCTACAACCTGGCCAGTACGACCTGAGTGTTGTCCACAACTGTCCAGTACGAATGCGTGTTTGCCACAACCTGGCCATACGACTGTGTGTTGTCCACAACCTGGCCAGACACTGTGTGTTGCTACAACCGGCCAGTACTACTGTTGTGTCACAACCTGTCCCAGTACGACTGTGTGTTGTCACAACCTGGCCATCGACTATGTTGTTTTCACAACCTGCCAAAACGACTGTGTGGTGGTTACAACCTGGCCAGCACGACTGTGTGTTTGTCACAACCGGCCATACGCTTGTGTGTTGGCCACAACTCTGGCCAGTCGACTGTGTATTGCAACAACCTGGAGCAGTACGACTGGTTGTCACAACCTGGAAAGTACGACTGTGTGTTGTTCAAAACCTGGCCAGTTATCCACTGTGTGTTTCACAACCTTGTCCAGTACGAACTGTGTGTGTCCCACAACCGCCAGTACCACTGGAGTGTTGTCACAACCTGCCAGTACTACTGTGTGTTTTCAACAACCTGGCAGTACGACTGTGTGTAGTCACAACCTGGCCAGTAACTGACTATGTGTTGTCACAACCCTGGCAGTACGAATTCGTGTAGTCACAACCTGGCCAGAACGACTGTTGGTAGCACACCCGGCCAGTACGACTGGTGATTGTCACAAAGTGCCAGTAACGACTGTGTTAGTCACAACCTTGCCATACACTGTGTGTTTTGCACAAAGTGGCCCAGTACGACTGTGTGTTGAACAACCTGGCCAGTACGCAACTATGTTTTTTCACAACCTGGCCATACGACGGTGTGTAATCACACCCTCGGCCAGTACGGACGTTGTTTCACAAAGTGTCCAGTACACTGTGTGTAGACACAACCTGGCCAGATACGAGGGTGTGTGTCCACAAAGTGGCCAGTTACGACTGTGTGTTGTCACAACCGGCCAGTACGACTGTTTGTAGTCACAACCGGCCATATCGACTGTGTGTTGATCACAACATGCCATACGACTGTTGTGGTTGTCACAACCAGGCCATGTGACGACTTGTGTGAAGTCACAACCTGGTCCAGTACGACCTGTGTGTTGCACAACCTGGCCATACGACCTGGGTGGTGTGCACAACCTGGCCAGTACGACTGTGTGTAGTCACAACCTGGCCAGTAACGACTGTATGTTTGTCACAACATGGCCAGTACGACTGTGTGTTTGTCACAACCTGGCCAGTTACGACTGTTGTGTAGTCACAACCTGGCCAGTACACTGTGTGATGCCACAACCTGGCCAGTACGACTGTGTGGTTTGTCACAACCGTTCAGTAGCGACTGTGGTGGTGTGTATAACAACAATGGCCAGTACGACTGTGTGTTGTCACAACCTGTCCAGTACGACTGTGTGGTTGTCACAACATGGGCCAGTACGACTGTGTTGTTTGTCACAACCTGGCAGTACGACCGTGTGTTGTCACAACATGGCCAGCACGCTGGTGTTTTGTCACATACCTGTCCAGTAACGACTGGTGTGGTTGTCACAACGATGGCCAGTACGACTGGTGTGTTGTCCAACCTGTCCAGTACGACTGTGTGTTGTCACAACATGGCATACGAACCTGTGTGTTTGTCACAACCAGGCCAGGACGACTGGTGGGTTGTCACAACCTGGCCATACAACTGTGTGTTGTCACAACCTCACCAGTACGACTTTCTGTGGTCACAACCTGGCCATACAAACTGTGTGTTGGTCACCACCTGGCCAGTACGGACTGTGTGTTGCCACAACTGGCCAGTACGAACTGTGTTTGGTCACAACATGATGCCAGAACGACTGTGTGTTTTTCACAAACACATCCAGTACGACAGTGTGTTTGTCCCACAACCCTGGGCCAGTACGAATGTGTGTTTGTCACACCTGGCCGTACAACTGTGTGTTGTCACAAAATGGCCGAGTACGACTTGTGGGTACTCACAACCTGGCCAGAGCGGCTGTTGTTGTCACAACCTGTTCAAATTGGGTGAAAGGATAAATGCAAGTCCAAATCGTTTCGTGTTGTGTTTATTTTTCGCCTCTCCCCCTTTACACCCAGATAACAGGAACTTTGGGACTCCTGGTTGTAATAGGTAAAAAAGAAAAGTACAGTAACTTCCATTAGCAGCATACTAACACATACACAATGAAAGTTTTGTGTATGCATAATTTCCCAAAATCATTCTGACCTAACGGAAAAAAAATGTTATTTCATTCTGTGGTTTTGTATTATTATTAAATTATTGTAAACTTATCTAAAACATTCTATTAAATTTAGGCTAAAATCAATTAAATTAAATTAAAGGTTAGGTTAAGTTTTCTAAGGTACTTTAGAACAAAGTTTTATTAGTTTTTACATTAACATAAATAAAAAATATATCTTTAGAACGCACAGAGAAAATATAAAAAAGGACGTTCAATTTACATGAGGGTCTTGTTAACCAGACCAGTTTCACCCAGTCGGATAATGTGGGAATATTGGCAGTTTGGAGGAGCATCTAATATTGACGTCAAATATCTTCTACAACTGAGTGTCCCTGAGCGCCCTCTGCAAAGACGTGATTATGATGTGAGTGAGGTGAAAGTGTTGAATGATGATGAAGTTTAAATTTCCTTTTTGAGGGGATTTTTTTTTCATATTATGATAACGTGTGGGTGGCAACCAGCGAGATGCCACGGACATGTTATTCCCGAGTAGGAATAACCCCACCATGGTTCCTGTCCAGGGAGCTGGAGTGGGAATAACACCACCATGGTTTACTGGTAGGGGAGGCTGGAGTGGAATAACACCATCAAGGTTACTGTCAGGGAGGCTGGAGTGGGAATAACACACCATGCTACTGTCAGGAGGCTGGAGTGAATAAACCACCACCATGCTACTGATCAGGGAGGCTGGAGTGGAATACCCCACCCAGGCTACTGGTAGGGGAGGCTGGAGAGGAATAACACCACCATGGCTACTGTCAGGGAGGCTGGAGTGGGAATAACACCACCATGGCATACTGTCAGGGAGGCTGGTAGTGGGTATACCCCACCATGGGTTACTGACAGGGGGAGCCTGGAGTGTGGAATAACAACCACCATGGTACTGTAGGGAGGCTGGCGTGGAATAACACCACCATGGTTACTGTCAGGGAGGCTGGAGAGGGAATAACACAATCATGGTTACTGTCAGGGAGCTGGAGTGGAATAAACCACCATGGTTACTGTCAGGAGTCTGGAGTGGAATAACACCATCATGGCTTACTGTCATTGAGAGCTGGAGTGGGAATAACACCACGATGCTACTGTTAGGGAGGCTGGAGTGGGAATAACACCACCATGGTTACTTCAGGGAGGCTGAGTGGGGAATAACCACCACCACCAATGGTTACTGTCAGGGAGGATGAGTGGGAAAACTCCATCATGGCTACTGTCAGGAGGCAGGAGTGGGAATAACACCATCATGGTTACTTTCATGGAGGCTGGAGTTGGGGAAGAACACCACTATGTTTAACTGTCAGGGAGGCTGGAAGTGGAATACCACCATCATGGCTACTTTCATTGAGGCTGAGTTGGAAAAACACACCACCGATGCTGACTGTTAGGAAGGCTGGAGTGGAAACCACCACCAGGTTAACTGTCAGGGGAGGCTGATGGAATAACACCACCATGTTTTTACTGTAGGGAGGATGTAGCGTGGGAATAACACATCATGGCTACTGTCAGGGAGGCTGGAGTGGGAGATAACCACCACCGATGGCTAACTGTTTAGGGAGCTGGAGTGGGAATAACCCCCATCATGGCTACTGTCAGGGAGGCTGAGTGGTAATAACACCACCGATGCTACTGTTAGGGGAGGCTGGAAGAGGAAAAAACACCAAAGAATTCTACTGTCAGGGAGGCTGAGTGGGAAAAACACCACGCGATGGCTACGGTTAGGGAGCTGGAGTGGGAATAACACCACCGAGCTACTGTCAGGGAGGCTGATGGGAATAACACCACCGATGCTACGTCAAGGGAGGCTGGAGTTGTGGGAATAAACACCCCCGTGATGCATCTGTCATGGAGGCTGGAGTGGGAATAACACCACGATGCAACTGACAGGGAGGCTGAGGAGTGGGAATACACCACCGATGCTACGTGTAGGAGGCGGAGTGGGAATAACACCACCGATGCTACTGTCAGGGAGGCTGGATGGGAATAACACCACCGATGCTACTGGTCAGGAGGCTGAGTGGAGAATACACCACCATGGCTACTGTCAGGGAGGAATGGAGTGGAGAAAAACACCACCATGGCTTACTGTCAGGGGAGGCTGAGTGGGAAATAACACAACCGATGCTTCTGTCAGAGAGCTGGATGGAATAACACCACCGATGCTACAGTCAGGGAGGCTGTAGTGGGAATTAACACCAACCGAGGCTACTGTCAGGGAGGCTGAAGTGGGAATAACACCACCGATGCAAAACTGTCATAGGCTGAAGTGGGGATAACATCACCGATGCTACATGTCATGGAGGCTGGAGATGGAAAAAACACCACCGATGCTACTGTCAGGGATCTGAAAGGGAAAAACACCACCGATGCTACTGTCAGGGAGCTTAGTGGAATAACACCACCGATGCTACTGTCAGGAGGCTGAAGTGGGAATAACACCACGATGCTACTGTCAGGGAGGCTGTAAGTGGAAAACAGCACCGATGCACTGTCCCAGGGGAGCTGTAAGTGGAATAACACACCGATGCAACTGTCGGAGGAGGCAGAAGTGGTGAAACACCACCGATGCTACTGTCAGGGAGGCTGTAGTGGGAATAACACCACCGATTCTACTGTCAGGAGCTGGCGTGGGAATAACACCACCAATCTACTGTCAGGGAGGTTGGAGTGGGAATAACATCACCGATAGCTACTGTCAGGGAGGCTGAGTGGGAATAACACCCACCCGATGCTACTGTCAGGGAGGCTGGAGTTGGAATAACACCACCGAAAGCTATTGGTCAGCTGAGGCTGGAGTGGGAAAACACCACCGAGAGCTACAGTCAGGAGGCTGGATTGGAAACCACCACCAATGTCTACGTGTCAGGGAGGCTGGAGTGGAATAACACCACCGATGCTACTGTCAGGGAGGCTGGAGTGGGAATAACACCACCGATGCTACTGTCAGGGAGGCTGGAGTGTGAATACACACCACCGTTGGCTACTGTCAGGAGGCTGGAGTGGGAATAAACACCACACAATCTACTCTGTCAGGGAGCTGAGTGGGATAACACCACCGATGCACTCTCAGGAGGCTGAGTGGGAATAAACACCACCGATGCTAACTGTCAGGAGGCTGAGTGGGACTAACACCACCGATGCTACTCTCGAGGAGGCTGGAGTGAATAACACCACCAATGCTACGGGTCAGGGAGCTGAGTGAGGGAATAACACCACCAATGCTACTGTCAGGGGAGGCTGGAGTGGAATAACACCACCGATGCTATTGTCAGGGAGGCAGGAGTGGGAATAACACCACCGATGGCTACTGTCAAGGGGCTGGAGTGGGAGATAACACCACCAAATGTCAGGAGGCAGGTTGACGCTTTTGGAATCCAAATCAGGAATAATACCAATAATAATTAATAATAATAACATAATAAAAAATAACATAATAATAATAATAACAATAATAAACTAATATCATAATAATAAAACATAATAATAGTAATAACATAATAATAATAATAATAATATAATGATACTGAAATTTATAATATATTTGGCGACCACTGTCAGCCTCAGAGTTATATCTGAGTTACCAAGACCTTGCCACGTGGAGGCCATGGTTCGTCCTTAAGGTCCCCCCCCCCCTCGCCTTCTCCCAGGTTCAGGTCCAGGAATTCATCCGTGGGCCCCCGGATGTCCGTCCCCTTCCTCATTTCTCCAAGGTCAGCCCCCGCCTCTTCTTCTCTCTCTGCCTTCCAGCCTCAGCCTTCCCCAGGTTCATGTATCCAGGAATACATCTGTCTGCCTCCGGATGTTTTCCCTTCCTCACTTCACCCCTAAGGTCAACCTCACGAACCTGTTTTCCTTTCCTTTTCTTGCTGTTTTCCCAGGTTCAGTATCCAGGTAATCCTCCGTCTACCGCCGGATATCTTCCTCTTCCTACTTACCAAGGTCACCTCAACTGCATGTATTTTGCTTGCCAAGATTCAGTGTACCCAGGGATCCTGCCGATCGCTCACCAATGTCTCCCCTTCCCACTCACCCAAGTCAGCCTCAACTGCATGTATTCTAGCCATCCCCAGGTGCATTAACCAGGAACCATCCGTTTCGCTCCTCGGATGTCTTCCTCCCCCTTCCCCACTTACCCAGTGTCAGCCTCAACGACAACCTTCCTCAAGTTCAGTATCCAGAATCCATCCGTTCGCTCCCAGGTGTCTTCATTCCCCATTTCCCTAAGTCGCGGTGACTTCCCCCGGGATCATTGTCTCCCAGGAATCCACTTATGTCACCTCAGTGAACTCCCTTCCCCACTTCATCAAGGTCAGCCGTATTCCTTGCCGTCCGCAGGAGTCATGTATCCAGGAAATCCTCACGTCAAACCGCCGGATATCTTCCCTTCCTCACTGACCCAAGGTCACCTCAACTGCAATGTATTCTTGCCTTGCTCAGGTTCATGTATCCAGGAATCCATCCGATCGCTTCCGATGTCTGCCTCCCCTTTCCCCACTTACCCAAGGTCAGCCTCAACCACAACCTTCCTCAAGTTCATGTATCAAGGAATCCATCCGCTCCTCTCCGGATGTCTTCCCTTACCCCATTTCCCTAAGGTCTGCGTGCATTCCCCGATCATGTGTCTCCCAGGAGTCCACTTTTTCACCTGAGTTGGACTCCCTTTTCCCCACTTACTCCCCCAAGGTACAGCGGTATTTCTTGCCATTCACCTAGATCATTGTTATCCAGGAATCCTTCCGTCAACCGCCGGATATCGTCCCTTCCCACTTACCAAGGTCACCTCCCATGCATGTATTCTTGCTCTCAGGTTGTTTTGTTTTTTTTTATTTACATGTATCCAGAATCCATCTCTCGCCTCCGATGTCTCCCTTCCCCCTTCCCAAGGTAAGCCCTCAACAACAACCTTCCTCAAGTTCATGTATCCAGGAATCCATCCGCTCGCTCCCGGATGTCCTCCCTTCCCCAGTTCCCTAAGGTCGGCGGTGCCATTCCCCGGATCAGTGTCTATCCAGGTAGTCCACTTGTGTCCACAGAGTGGACCTCCCTTCCCCACTTCCTCCCCCAGAGTCAGCGGTGCCTTCCCGCGTAATCCAAGTGTCTCCATGAGTCCCTATGTCACCTCAGGTGGACTCCCTTCCCCACTTCCCAGAGTCCAGCGGTGCCTTCTCCTCCCCGATCAGTGTCTCCAGGAGTCCACTTAGGTCACCTCAGTGACACCATTCCCACTTCACCAGAGTAGCGGGCCTTTCCCGGATCAGTGTCTCCAGGAGTCCACTAGTGATCAACCTCGGTGGACTCCCTTCCCCCCATTCCACACAAGTCAGCGGATTGGTGCCACCATCAGTGACCTACGCTGCAGGAAACTTGGTCTTGTCAGCTGTCCTAGGTAGAGACTCCAGGTGGTGGAATTACTGGAGGTGACACACACAGAAAACTGCGTCCAGAAATTACACCACCAATACTGCCTGGACCGTAGTCAGCTAAGACGCCCACCAAGCTGCACTCACAGCTCGGCCACACCAAGAGCTAATTAACGTAAATTTATTTTTGGAAATCCTTTATGTTACACTATGAAATATACTGAAACAAAGTTGTATTTTTACTTATTTAGCTGTTTTTAAAAGTAGTTGTGAGTGTTTTAATTATTGCATGATGAATACCCAAATGTTGTTTAATTTGGTCCACACACCATCATATCTATGTTACATATTACACTGCTTTCATTATTGTTTAATTATCCGTGTTTTCATATTGGCAATTGAAGCCTAACAAGCACAGAAATTGTTTTGCATAACACATATATAAGTATTTTCACAAATATTTATACGTAAACACATTCACTTACTCATACATTCATTTACATACACTGCATGGCATAAAAAATCACACACAATCCCATGTATCTACAAATACGCACACAACAATGGTACACAGTTTATCTACGATCACGATAATTAGTCTGAGATCCAACATACACGCACACAAACATATCACTCCAAAGCAAGCCCATCCCACTACACTTATGTACACATACTATGTGTAACACATTCTCATAGACATACTTGTACACGTCCCCATAATTAAACAATGTAGCCGAGACATATATGGGAAATTTAGATATGAGTAATTGCTTCAATATCTCAGAATATAAAAGACAAAAAAAATGTTGGTTTACAGTAATTTGAGACAATTGTTTGTGTCACTTTGTGAATATTTAAAGATTGACCGACTGAGGCACTAGTGGAGTGACTTGTGTGTCAAGTGCACATGTTATTATTACACATTAAACCGCGTGTTGTGTATGTGTTCCATGTTACAATGTGTGTTGATGATGTCATTGTACAGTTGTGGTGTTGATGAGTGTCATGTGTACATGTTGTGTGTTGATGATTGTCATGTGTACAGGTTGTGTGTTGATGATTTGTCATGTGTAACATGACAGGGAAACTGGTCAAGGCAAGGACTTATGACAGGGACACCCGTCCAAGAGATGGAAATCAGACAGAAAAACCCGTTCAGGGTGACTTTTAGCTCACAACCATAAACCATGGACTTTATTGGTCACATAACCATGGAATTTAATGCTCACATAACCATGGACTTTATCTCACATGACCATGGGAATTTAGCTCTCAGATAACCATGAACGTTTATGCTCACATAACCATGAACTTATCTCTACATAACCATGAACGTTATGCCCCATAACCATGGACTTTATGCTCACAGTAACCATTGAAATTAGCTACACAAAATCATGAACTTTAACCTAAAATCCATGACTTTATGCCACTAATCCATGGACCTTTATGCTCACAATAACCAGACTTTAAGCTCACAACCATGGACTTTATGCTCACATAACCAATGACTTTATGCTCACATAACCATGGATTTATGATCGCATAACATAGTCACTAATTTCCGATAAACATGTATAACAGATCATTGACTTTTGTAGTGGAGACTTACCAAGGTAATGTTCGGTAAGGGAAAGGTAAACGTGGAGAGTCAGGGACCCAAGGGTACGTGGTGGACAAGGACAAGGTAACGTGGTTTGTCAGGTTTCCAAGGAACGTGGATGTCAGGGTCATAAGTAAGCGTGGTGGTCAGGGTCAAGGTAACGTGGTTTCAGTCAAGGGAACTGTGGTGTCAGGGTCAAGGTAACGTGGTTTCAGTGTCAAGGTAGCGTGGTGGTTCATGGTCAAGGTACGTGGTGTCAGGGTCAGGTAACGTGGTGGTCAGGTCAAGGTACATGGTGGTCAGGGTCAAAGAAAGGTGGTGTCATGGTCCAACGGAAAGGTGGTAGTCAAATTAGATCTTCTTTTGATCGACTTTTCTTTATACTCTAAGAATTTAATTATAATGAAGGTCAATGTTTTTTTCCTACTCAATATATAGTAAAAAAGGAAGAGGAAAGTGTCAGATAAGAAGAAAAACATTGTAACTGATCTAGACATCTCTTAATTCACTTCTCCTTCCTTCAACATCCTCTCACTTCTGCCTTCACACCTCCTCACTTCTTCCTGTTCTTCACATCTCTCACTTCTCCCTGTCTTCACATCTCTCAACATCTGTCTTCACTTCTCTCACTTCTCCTGTCTTCACATCTCTCACTTCTCCTGTCTACACATCTCTCAACTTTTGTCTTCACATCTCTCACTTCTCCTGTCTTCACGATCTCTCACTTCTCCTGTCTTCACACTCTCACTTCTGTCTTCACATCTCTCACTTCTCCTGTCCTTCACATCTCTCACATCTCCTGTCTTCACACTCACACTAGTCCATGTCTTCACATCTCTAACTTCTCCCTGTCCTTCAACATCTCGCACTTCTCTCTGTCTGTTCACATCTCTCACTTCTCCTGTCTTCAACATTCTCTCACTTCTCCTGTCTTCACATCTCTCAATTCTCTGTCTTCACATCTCTTCACAACTGTCTTCAACATCTCTCACTTCTCCTGACTTCACTCCTTTCTTCACAGTCTCTCACCTACTCCTGTCTTCACATCTCTTCACTTCTGTCTTCACATCTCTCACTTCTCCTGTCTTCACATCTCTCACTTCTCCTGTCTTCACATCTCTCACTTCTGTCTTTACATCTCTCACTTCTCCTGTCCTTCAATCTCTCACTTCTCCTGTCTTCCCATCTCTCACTGCTGTCTTCACATCTCTCACGTTCTCACTTTCCTTCACATCTCTCACTTCTCCTGTCTCTCACATCTCTTCACTTCTGTCTTCACGTCTCTCACTTCTCCTGAACTTCACATCTCTTCACTCTCCTGTCTTCAACATCTCCTCACTTCTCCTGTCCTTCACATCTCTCACTTCTCCTGTCATCAACATCTCTCACTTCCCAGTCTTCACATCTCTCACAAAAACTGCTTCACATCTCCACTTCTCCTGTCTTCACATCTCTCACTTCTCCCTGTCTTCACATCTCTCACTTCTGTCTACACATCACTCAACTTCCTGTCTTCACATCTCTCACCTTCTCCCTGTCTTCACATATCTCTCACTGCCCTGTCTTCACATCTCTCAGCACTTCTGTCTTCACATCTCTCACTCTGTCTTCACAACTCTCACTTCTGTCCTTCACATCTCTCACTACGTCTATACATCTCTCACTTCTGTCTCACATCTCCACTTCCTGTCTTCACATCTCTCACTCTTCTTTACATCTCTCACTTCCTGCTCACATCTCTCACTTCAGTCAATCACATCTCTCACCTTCTGTCTTTAACATCTCTCACTGCTGTCTTCACATCTCTCATTCTGTCTTCACATCTCTCACTTCTGTCTTTACATCTCTCACTCTGGATATATATAAGAAAACATTGAATCATCCCATTCTATATTTAAACCTAAGATAGTAATATTTACATACATAAAAATAAGAGTTTCTTACCTTATATGTTGAGTACTTTCCTGGTTGTGTCTTGAAATATTACCAAGTGAAATACATTATCCACACACATTACTGTCTCCACTCAACCAACATTCAATTTTACACAATCAATATATATAATATATATAAGAAATATATATAAATATAAATATATATATATATATATATATATATATAAATATATATATATATATATTAGGATGGGTACCACCTCGGTGTAAAATTGGTGGGACTCCATAGCCTCGGAGAAGTGGATAAAAAGGCTTCAAGGAAGAATATTTTGGATTTCTTCTGAAGCCTTTGAATAACCACTTCCCCTACCACCCCCCATCGTTTTGAACTATATTTTTTTTTTTTTTACCAATAGAAAATATTAATTACATAATATGGCACAGAAGAATTAAGAGATACATAGTTGATATAAAGGTGCATACGGTCATGTGTTACGTTGTAATCACCGATTACAAGGGCGAAAATCTCATCCATCTCCTCAGACATCTGGGCGTGTGCACCAAAATGCAGGCATGCATAACCCCTTTTAACAGCCGCATGAGGCCGCTTTGAACAAAAACTAGCTGCCCGGATCCCTGAGTTACCCTGATGAGTCTTTTTTTTTCCCACTCCTTATTATTCATTCTCCAATATATTTAATTATAAATGGATCTATTATATAAACCCAAACGAAATATTCATTATGAATGTCAAAACTGCTTTTTATGAAACAAGATCAATTAAAAAGCCTGTCGACCAGGACTTGCTTGATACTACTTTCCCAACTTTTGAAATCAATTGGATGGTTAAAATGCTCTTACATGAATAATTAGAGCATTGGAATCTTGTCCGTCTAATGCTATATTTATGTTTTTTAAATCTTTAGTTCGAGATTTTTACCATTTGACCGTAATAAACTTTAATCGCACAATTTTACAAGGAATTCTTATAGACACATTCATCAGCATTTTGGGGGGATTCTTCATCTAAAAATTTTTTTACTGTATCAAGATTTTTGATACAACTTTAATAATAAAAGTCTTAAGAAGAGAAGGCATAAAATCAACCAATTTTCATGGTAAGTGGAAAACAACCATACACATACACATCACTTACAAACACACAACTCCCAACACACAGAAATCATACATGTTTTACACATACACATCACTACAAACACACTACGACCAACACCCATATTTACATACATGTTACAACACAACCACATCACTACAAACACACTACAACACACCAACACACATATATACATACATTTTGTACACATATACACTTCCCCTAACAAACACACTACTACCAACACACATATATATCATTTCATGTTGTACACATACACATCACTAACATAACACACTACTACCAACACACATAATTTACATCCCGTGTCCAACATACACATTTCACTACAAAAACACTACTACCAACAACACATATTACATACATGTGTCACATACACATCACTACAACACACTACTACCAACACACATATTTAGCATACAAGTGTACACCTACACATCACTACTAACACAACTACTACCAACACAGCATAATAAACATACATGATGTATACGCGTTATCATAGACATAATCAACAATCTCCCTCACCATTGTTTAATTTAAAATTAATATTGTATAAATTGGGTGAATAATAATTTAATATAATTACTGTTTAATCTCATTTATAATTTTCTCATAAGAAGTGCAAATAAGGGTTAGAATTTTTTTTGATGAAATAATGTTGGTCAAATAAGTAAATATGTTGAAGAAATTACTAACTTGAGAGACATTTGGTTCAGATAAAGAAGATATTTCAGAAGAATAAACACTTTGTTTAAGGTAGAATTAATTATTAAATAACTTTCTCATTCTCAAAACTACACTTCTCTCACCTTCTTATATTAATGACTAAAAAAACCATTCACCACAACAGACAAAAAATTTAAAACATCAGTGATGAAAAAAAAAAAAAAAACTCTCGGACTTGATGATTCGATCTGTTGACAATAAGAATTTTGACGGTGGCTGCCACAACCTGGCCAAAACTACTGTGTGGGGCCACAACCTGGCCATAACAACTGTGTGGTGGCCACAACCTGGCCAGTACACTGTGTGTTGGCACAACCTGGCCAGTACGAATGTGTTTTGTCCAAAACCTGGCCAGTACAAAACTGTGTGTAGCCACATACCTGGCCATACCGACTGTGTGTTGCGCACAACCTGGCCAGTACGACTGTGTGTTGACAACAACCTGGCAGTAAACGACTGTTGTTGTCACAACCTGGCCAGTACACACTGTGAGTTGCCACAATCTGCCAGTACGTTGAGTGTTTGCCACAACCTGGCCATATCTACTGGTGTGTTGACAACAACCTGGCCAGTACGACCTTGTGTACCACCAACCTGGCCAGTACGACTGGTATTGTCACAAACCTGCCAGTACGACTGTGTGTTGCCACCACCTTGCCCATACGACTGTGTGTGCCACAACCTGGCACATACGGTGTGTGTTTTCATAACCGAGCCATTACGACTGTGTGTTGCCACAACCTGGCCAGTACGACTGTTGTTTGCCACAACCTGCCAGACGACTGTGTGTTGCCACAACCCGCCAGTACGACTTGTGTTTCACAACCTAGTCCAGTAAGACGTGTGTTGCCACAACCTGTGCAGTACGACTGTGTGTTGTCACAACCTGGCCAGTACTACTGTGTGTGCCACCACCTGGCCATCCGAAGCTGTGTGTTGTCACAACCTGGCCATACGACTTGTGTTGCCACAACGTAACCTGCCAGTACACCTCTGTGTTGCCACAAACCTGGCCATTTCGACAGTGAGTTTTGCCACAAAACCTGGCTAGCATGACTGTGTGTTGCAACAACCTGGAAAAGTAGGGGGGGGCACTGTGTGTTGCTACAACCTGACCAGTAGACTGTTGTTGTGGCCACAACCTGGCCGTCCGACTGGTATGTTGTCACAACTGCCAGTACTACTAGGGTTTCACAACCTGCCAGTTCAACTGTGTGTTGTCACCACCTGGCCAGAACGGCTGTGTGTTGTTCACAACCAGGGTGGCAGTACGACTCTCTGTTGTCATAGCTACCTGGCCAGTACAACTGTGTTTTGTCACAACATGGCCAGTACGTCTGGGTGTTAGTCCACAACCTGCAGTACGACTGTTGTGTTGTCACAACTTGCCAGTACATCTGTGTAGTTGTACAAAAGGGCCAGGACGACTGTGGTTGTTGTCACAACCTGCCAGTACACTGTGTGTTGCCACAACCTGGCCAGGTACGACTGTGTGTTTGTCACAACCTGACCAGTAGAACTGTGTGTTGCCACAACCTGGCCAGTACGTACCTGTGTGTTTGTCACAACCTGCAATACGGGAATGTGTGTTGTCACCACCTGGCCAGTACGACTGGTGTGGTTGTCGCAACCTGGCCAGTACGACTGTGTGTATTCACAACCTAGCCAGTACGACTGTGCGTTGCTTACTAACCTGCAGTACAACTGTAGTTGTCACAACCTGCCAGTACGACTGGTGTGTTGCCACAAACCTGGCAAGTACGACCCCCCCCCCCCTTTTTGTGTAATTGCCACAACCTGGCCATTTACGACTGGGTGTTGTCCACAACCTTGCCATACGACTCTGTGTTGTCACAACCTGCCTATACAACTGTGTGGTTGTCACATCCCTGCCAGTACAACTGTGTTATGCCACAACCTGGCCCTACGAACTGTGTGTTGCCACAAACCTGGCCAGTACGACGTGTGTTTCACAACCTGGCCAGTAAGACTGTGTGTTGTCACAACCTGGCCAGTAAAACGACTGTGTGTGTGTCTCAACCTGGCCAGTAAGAATGTGTGTTGCCACAACCTGGCGAGTACACTGTGTGGTGTCAAAAAAACTTTGCCAAGTACGACTAGTGTGTTGTCACAACCTAGCAGTACAACTGTGTGATGTCACAACCTGGCAGTACGACTGTGTGTTGCAACAACCTGGCCTTTACGACTGGTGGTGTTTGCCACAAACCTGGAAAGTACGACTGTGTGTTGTCCAAAACATGCCAGTAACACTGTGTGTTTCTCACTAAACTGGCCGGTACCACTGTGTGTTTTTCACAACCAGGCCATTCCGACTGTGTGTGTCACACCCTGGCCTGTACGACTGTGTGGTTTCAAAACTGGCCAGTACGCACTGTGTTGCCAGCAACCTGGCCAGTAGGAATGCGTTCTTGCCACAACCTGGCCAGTACGCGGTTTGTTGTCCATAGACTGCCCAGTAATGAATGTGGTTTGCCACAACCTGGCCAACGAAATGTGTGTTGGCACAAACCTGCCCAGTACTCTGTGCGGTGTCACAACTGGCCAGTACGACTGTGTGGTGTCACAACCTGGCCACACGACTGTGTGTTTCACAACCTGGCGAGTACGATCATTTGTGTGCACAACCTGGCCAGTACGACTGTGTATTGGCCACAACCTGGTCAGTACGACTGTGTGTCACAACCAGGAAAGTACAGACTGTGTGTTGTCAAAACCTAGCTAGTACTACGTGTGTTGTCACAATCTGTCCCAGTACGACTGTGTGTTGTCACACCTGCCAGTACACTGTTGTGTTGCTACAACCTGCCAAGTACGACTGTGTGTTGTCACAAGCTTGCCATACAATGCATGTCCACAACCTGGCCAGTAAGACTGGTGTTGTCACAAACCTGTCCCATAACGACTGTGTGCTTCACAACCTGGCCAGTACCACTGTGTTTTGTCCAACCTGGCCAGTACACTGTGTGTGTCACAACCTGGCCATTACGACTGGTTAGTCACAACTGGCCAGTACGACTATGTGTTTTGTCACAACCTGGCCAGTACGACTTCGTGTAGTCACAACCTGGCCAGGTACTACTGGTGTTATCACACCCTGGCCAGTGCGAACTGTGTGTTGTCACAAAGTTGCCAGTACGACTGTGTGTTGTCACAACCTGCAGTACGAACTGGTGGTGTTACAACCTGAACCTGGCCACACGAACTGTGTTGCAGGGCACAACCTGGCCAGTACGAATGTGTTTGTCACAAGTGGCCAGTACGACTGTGTAATGCCACAACCTGTAGTACGAACTCTGTTTGTCCACAACCCTGGAAAGTACTACGTGGTTGTCAAAACCTGGCTAGTACTAATGTGTGTTGTAAACCATCTGGCCAGTACAACTGTGTGTTGTCCACAACACTGGCCAGGTACGACAGTGTGTTTTTCTACAACCTGGCCAGTACGACCTGAGTGTTGTCCACAACTGTCCAGTACGAATGCGTGTTTGCCACAACCTGGCCATACGACTGTGTGTTGTCCACAACCTGGCCAGACACTGTGTGTTGCTACAACCGGCCAGTACTACTGTTGTGTCACAACCTGTCCCAGTACGACTGTGTGTTGTCACAACCTGGCCATCGACTATGTTGTTTTCACAACCTGCCAAAACGACTGTGTGGTGGTTACAACCTGGCCAGCACGACTGTGTGTTTGTCACAACCGGCCATACGCTTGTGTGTTGGCCACAACTCTGGCCAGTCGACTGTGTATTGCAACAACCTGGAGCAGTACGACTGGTTGTCACAACCTGGAAAGTACGACTGTGTGTTGTTCAAAACCTGGCCAGTTATCCACTGTGTGTTTCACAACCTTGTCCAGTACGAACTGTGTGTGTCCCACAACCGCCAGTACCACTGGAGTGTTGTCACAACCTGCCAGTACTACTGTGTGTTTTCAACAACCTGGCAGTACGACTGTGTGTAGTCACAACCTGGCCAGTAACTGACTATGTGTTGTCACAACCCTGGCAGTACGAATTCGTGTAGTCACAACCTGGCCAGAACGACTGTTGGTAGCACACCCGGCCAGTACGACTGGTGATTGTCACAAAGTGCCAGTAACGACTGTGTTAGTCACAACCTTGCCATACACTGTGTGTTTTGCACAAAGTGGCCCAGTACGACTGTGTGTTGAACAACCTGGCCAGTACGCAACTATGTTTTTTCACAACCTGGCCATACGACGGTGTGTAATCACACCCTCGGCCAGTACGGACGTTGTTTCACAAAGTGTCCAGTACACTGTGTGTAGACACAACCTGGCCAGATACGAGGGTGTGTGTCCACAAAGTGGCCAGTTACGACTGTGTGTTGTCACAACCGGCCAGTACGACTGTTTGTAGTCACAACCGGCCATATCGACTGTGTGTTGATCACAACATGCCATACGACTGTTGTGGTTGTCACAACCAGGCCATGTGACGACTTGTGTGAAGTCACAACCTGGTCCAGTACGACCTGTGTGTTGCACAACCTGGCCATACGACCTGGGTGGTGTGCACAACCTGGCCAGTACGACTGTGTGTAGTCACAACCTGGCCAGTAACGACTGTATGTTTGTCACAACATGGCCAGTACGACTGTGTGTTTGTCACAACCTGGCCAGTTACGACTGTTGTGTAGTCACAACCTGGCCAGTACACTGTGTGATGCCACAACCTGGCCAGTACGACTGTGTGGTTTGTCACAACCGTTCAGTAGCGACTGTGGTGGTGTGTATAACAACAATGGCCAGTACGACTGTGTGTTGTCACAACCTGTCCAGTACGACTGTGTGGTTGTCACAACATGGGCCAGTACGACTGTGTTGTTTGTCACAACCTGGCAGTACGACCGTGTGTTGTCACAACATGGCCAGCACGCTGGTGTTTTGTCACATACCTGTCCAGTAACGACTGGTGTGGTTGTCACAACGATGGCCAGTACGACTGGTGTGTTGTCCAACCTGTCCAGTACGACTGTGTGTTGTCACAACATGGCATACGAACCTGTGTGTTTGTCACAACCAGGCCAGGACGACTGGTGGGTTGTCACAACCTGGCCATACAACTGTGTGTTGTCACAACCTCACCAGTACGACTTTCTGTGGTCACAACCTGGCCATACAAACTGTGTGTTGGTCACCACCTGGCCAGTACGGACTGTGTGTTGCCACAACTGGCCAGTACGAACTGTGTTTGGTCACAACATGATGCCAGAACGACTGTGTGTTTTTCACAAACACATCCAGTACGACAGTGTGTTTGTCCCACAACCCTGGGCCAGTACGAATGTGTGTTTGTCACACCTGGCCGTACAACTGTGTGTTGTCACAAAATGGCCGAGTACGACTTGTGGGTACTCACAACCTGGCCAGAGCGGCTGTTGTTGTCACAACCTGTTCAAATTGGGTGAAAGGATAAATGCAAGTCCAAATCGTTTCGTGTTGTGTTTATTTTTCGCCTCTCCCCCTTTACACCCAGATAACAGGAACTTTGGGACTCCTGGTTGTAATAGGTAAAAAAGAAAAGTACAGTAACTTCCATTAGCAGCATACTAACACATACACAATGAAAGTTTTGTGTATGCATAATTTCCCAAAATCATTCTGACCTAACGGAAAAAAAATGTTATTTCATTCTGTGGTTTTGTATTATTATTAAATTATTGTAAACTTATCTAAAACATTCTATTAAATTTAGGCTAAAATCAATTAAATTAAATTAAAGGTTAGGTTAAGTTTTCTAAGGTACTTTAGAACAAAGTTTTATTAGTTTTTACATTAACATAAATAAAAAATATATCTTTAGAACGCACAGAGAAAATATAAAAAAGGACGTTCAATTTACATGAGGGTCTTGTTAACCAGACCAGTTTCACCCAGTCGGATAATGTGGGAATATTGGCAGTTTGGAGGAGCATCTAATATTGACGTCAAATATCTTCTACAACTGAGTGTCCCTGAGCGCCCTCTGCAAAGACGTGATTATGATGTGAGTGAGGTGAAAGTGTTGAATGATGATGAAGTTTAAATTTCCTTTTTGAGGGGATTTTTTTTTCATATTATGATAACGTGTGGGTGGCAACCAGCGAGATGCCACGGACATGTTATTCCCGAGTAGGAATAACCCCACCATGGTTCCTGTCCAGGGAGCTGGAGTGGGAATAACACCACCATGGTTTACTGGTAGGGGAGGCTGGAGTGGAATAACACCATCAAGGTTACTGTCAGGGAGGCTGGAGTGGGAATAACACACCATGCTACTGTCAGGAGGCTGGAGTGAATAAACCACCACCATGCTACTGATCAGGGAGGCTGGAGTGGAATACCCCACCCAGGCTACTGGTAGGGGAGGCTGGAGAGGAATAACACCACCATGGCTACTGTCAGGGAGGCTGGAGTGGGAATAACACCACCATGGCATACTGTCAGGGAGGCTGGTAGTGGGTATACCCCACCATGGGTTACTGACAGGGGGAGCCTGGAGTGTGGAATAACAACCACCATGGTACTGTAGGGAGGCTGGCGTGGAATAACACCACCATGGTTACTGTCAGGGAGGCTGGAGAGGGAATAACACAATCATGGTTACTGTCAGGGAGCTGGAGTGGAATAAACCACCATGGTTACTGTCAGGAGTCTGGAGTGGAATAACACCATCATGGCTTACTGTCATTGAGAGCTGGAGTGGGAATAACACCACGATGCTACTGTTAGGGAGGCTGGAGTGGGAATAACACCACCATGGTTACTTCAGGGAGGCTGAGTGGGGAATAACCACCACCACCAATGGTTACTGTCAGGGAGGATGAGTGGGAAAACTCCATCATGGCTACTGTCAGGAGGCAGGAGTGGGAATAACACCATCATGGTTACTTTCATGGAGGCTGGAGTTGGGGAAGAACACCACTATGTTTAACTGTCAGGGAGGCTGGAAGTGGAATACCACCATCATGGCTACTTTCATTGAGGCTGAGTTGGAAAAACACACCACCGATGCTGACTGTTAGGAAGGCTGGAGTGGAAACCACCACCAGGTTAACTGTCAGGGGAGGCTGATGGAATAACACCACCATGTTTTTACTGTAGGGAGGATGTAGCGTGGGAATAACACATCATGGCTACTGTCAGGGAGGCTGGAGTGGGAGATAACCACCACCGATGGCTAACTGTTTAGGGAGCTGGAGTGGGAATAACCCCCATCATGGCTACTGTCAGGGAGGCTGAGTGGTAATAACACCACCGATGCTACTGTTAGGGGAGGCTGGAAGAGGAAAAAACACCAAAGAATTCTACTGTCAGGGAGGCTGAGTGGGAAAAACACCACGCGATGGCTACGGTTAGGGAGCTGGAGTGGGAATAACACCACCGAGCTACTGTCAGGGAGGCTGATGGGAATAACACCACCGATGCTACGTCAAGGGAGGCTGGAGTTGTGGGAATAAACACCCCCGTGATGCATCTGTCATGGAGGCTGGAGTGGGAATAACACCACGATGCAACTGACAGGGAGGCTGAGGAGTGGGAATACACCACCGATGCTACGTGTAGGAGGCGGAGTGGGAATAACACCACCGATGCTACTGTCAGGGAGGCTGGATGGGAATAACACCACCGATGCTACTGGTCAGGAGGCTGAGTGGAGAATACACCACCATGGCTACTGTCAGGGAGGAATGGAGTGGAGAAAAACACCACCATGGCTTACTGTCAGGGGAGGCTGAGTGGGAAATAACACAACCGATGCTTCTGTCAGAGAGCTGGATGGAATAACACCACCGATGCTACAGTCAGGGAGGCTGTAGTGGGAATTAACACCAACCGAGGCTACTGTCAGGGAGGCTGAAGTGGGAATAACACCACCGATGCAAAACTGTCATAGGCTGAAGTGGGGATAACATCACCGATGCTACATGTCATGGAGGCTGGAGATGGAAAAAACACCACCGATGCTACTGTCAGGGATCTGAAAGGGAAAAACACCACCGATGCTACTGTCAGGGAGCTTAGTGGAATAACACCACCGATGCTACTGTCAGGAGGCTGAAGTGGGAATAACACCACGATGCTACTGTCAGGGAGGCTGTAAGTGGAAAACAGCACCGATGCACTGTCCCAGGGGAGCTGTAAGTGGAATAACACACCGATGCAACTGTCGGAGGAGGCAGAAGTGGTGAAACACCACCGATGCTACTGTCAGGGAGGCTGTAGTGGGAATAACACCACCGATGCTACTGTCAGGGAAGCTGGAGTGGGAATAACACCACCAATCTACTGTCAGGGAGGTTGGAGTGGGAATAACATCACCGATAGCTACTGTCAGGGAGGCTGAGTGGGAATAACACCCACCCGATGCTACTGTCAGGGAGGCTGGAGTTGGAATAACACCACCGAAAGCTATTGGTCAGCTGAGGCTGGAGTGGGAAAACACCACCGAGAGCTACAGTCAGGAGGCTGGATTGGAAACCACCACCAATGTCTACGTGTCAGGGAGGCTGGAGTGGGAATAACACCACCGATGCTACTGTCAGGGAGGCTGGAGTGGGAATAACACCACCGATGCAACTGTCAGGGAGGCTGGAGTGTGAATACACACCACCGTTGGCTACTGTCAGGAGGCTGGAGTGGGAATAAACACCACACAATCTACTCTGTCAGGGAGCTGAGTGGGATAACACCACCGATGCACTCTCAGGAGGCTGAGTGGGAATAAACACCACCGATGCTAACTGTCAGGAGGCTGAGTGGGACTAACACCACCGATGCTACTCTCGAGGAGGCTGGAGTGAATAACACCACCAATGCTACGGGTCAGGGAGCTGAGTGAGGGAATAACACCACCAATGCTACTGTCAGGGGAGGCTGGAGTGGAATAACACCACCGATGCTATTGTCAGGGAGGCAGGAGTGGGAATAACACCACCGATGGCTACTGTCAAGGGGCTGGAGTGGGAGATAACACCACCAAATGTCAGGAGGCAGGTTGACGCTTTTGGAATCCAAATCAGGAATAATACCAATAATAATTAATAATAATAACATAATAAAAAATAACATAATAATAATAATAACAATAATAAACTAATATCATAATAATAAAACATAATAATAGTAATAACATAATAATAATAATAATAATATAATGATACTGAAATTTATAATATATTTGGCGACCACTGTCAGCCTCAGAGTTATATCTGAGTTACCAAGACCTTGCCACGTGGAGGCCATGGTTCGTCCTTAAGGTCCCCCCCCCCCTCGCCTTCTCCCAGGTTCAGGTCCAGGAATTCATCCGTGGGCCCCCGGATGTCCGTCCCCTTCCTCATTTCTCCAAGGTCAGCCCCCGCCTCTTCTTCTCTCTCTGCCTTCCAGCCTCAGCCTTCCCCAGGTTCATGTATCCAGGAATACATCTGTCTGCCTCCGGATGTTTTCCCTTCCTCACTTCACCCCTAAGGTCAACCTCACGAACCTGTTTTCCTTTCCTTTTCTTGCTGTTTTCCCAGGTTCAGTATCCAGGTAATCCTCCGTCTACCGCCGGATATCTTCCTCTTCCTACTTACCAAGGTCACCTCAACTGCATGTATTTTGCTTGCCAAGATTCAGTGTACCCAGGGATCCTGCCGATCGCTCACCAATGTCTCCCCTTCCCACTCACCCAAGTCAGCCTCAACTGCATGTATTCTAGCCATCCCCAGGTGCATTAACCAGGAACCATCCGTTTCGCTCCTCGGATGTCTTCCTCCCCCTTCCCCACTTACCCAGTGTCAGCCTCAACGACAACCTTCCTCAAGTTCAGTATCCAGAATCCATCCGTTCGCTCCCAGGTGTCTTCATTCCCCATTTCCCTAAGTCGCGGTGACTTCCCCCGGGATCATTGTCTCCCAGGAATCCACTTATGTCACCTCAGTGAACTCCCTTCCCCACTTCATCAAGGTCAGCCGTATTCCTTGCCGTCCGCAGGAGTCATGTATCCAGGAAATCCTCACGTCAAACCGCCGGATATCTTCCCTTCCTCACTGACCCAAGGTCACCTCAACTGCAATGTATTCTTGCCTTGCTCAGGTTCATGTATCCAGGAATCCATCCGATCGCTTCCGATGTCTGCCTCCCCTTTCCCCACTTACCCAAGGTCAGCCTCAACCACAACCTTCCTCAAGTTCATGTATCAAGGAATCCATCCGCTCCTCTCCGGATGTCTTCCCTTACCCCATTTCCCTAAGGTCTGCGTGCATTCCCCGATCATGTGTCTCCCAGGAGTCCACTTTTTCACCTGAGTTGGACTCCCTTTTCCCCACTTACTCCCCCAAGGTACAGCGGTATTTCTTGCCATTCACCTAGATCATTGTTATCCAGGAATCCTTCCGTCAACCGCCGGATATCGTCCCTTCCCACTTACCAAGGTCACCTCCCATGCATGTATTCTTGCTCTCAGGTTGTTTTGTTTTTTTTTATTTACATGTATCCAGAATCCATCTCTCGCCTCCGATGTCTCCCTTCCCCCTTCCCAAGGTAAGCCCTCAACAACAACCTTCCTCAAGTTCATGTATCCAGGAATCCATCCGCTCGCTCCCGGATGTCCTCCCTTCCCCAGTTCCCTAAGGTCGGCGGTGCCATTCCCCGGATCAGTGTCTATCCAGGTAGTCCACTTGTGTCCACAGAGTGGACCTCCCTTCCCCACTTCCTCCCCCAGAGTCAGCGGTGCCTTCCCGCGTAATCCAAGTGTCTCCATGAGTCCCTATGTCACCTCAGGTGGACTCCCTTCCCCACTTCCCAGAGTCCAGCGGTGCCTTCTCCTCCCCGATCAGTGTCTCCAGGAGTCCACTTAGGTCACCTCAGTGACACCATTCCCACTTCACCAGAGTAGCGGGCCTTTCCCGGATCAGTGTCTCCAGGAGTCCACTAGTGATCAACCTCGGTGGACTCCCTTCCCCCCATTCCACACAAGTCAGCGGATTGGTGCCACCATCAGTGACCTACGCTGCAGGAAACTTGGTCTTGTCAGCTGTCCTAGGTAGAGACTCCAGGTGGTGGAATTACTGGAGGTGACACACACAGAAAACTCAACATAACGGACCCAGGTGCAGACGAAGGAATAATGGTGGAAAGAAACGTTCGGCTTCTAGATGTTCCATGTATAGGTTCGCTAGGACTGCACTCAGCAGACTTTTGGACTACCCATGGGTTCGCCACTCAGTGCAGTCCTAGCGAACCTATACATGGAACATCTAGAAGCCGAACGTTTCTCCACCATTATTCCTTCGTCTGTCACCTGGCTCCGTTATGTTGACGACATTCTCCTCATAACTCCTAAACGCTTCAACGTTCAAGCTCTCCAAGACAAGCTCAACCAGGTCGAGCCTTCAATCCAGTTCACACTTGAAGAAGAGGTCGACAACACTCTTCCTTTCCTTGATGTTCTACTCTGCAAAGCTGACCACGAACTTCGTTTTAAAGTCTATCGAAAACCCACCAACCAAAACGATCTTCTCCACTTCTACTCTCACCACGACACCAAAACCAAACGTGGTGTAATTATAGGCTTCTTCCTGCGTGCACTCAGAATCTGCAGCAACGAGTTCCTTGAGGAAGAATGCACTATAATTGAACAGGTATTTTCCAAACTCCACTATCCTCTTCACTTCATCAGAGACTGCAGACGGCGAGCACTAAACATCTTCAACACACCCAGAGAAGACACTGCCGAGAAGAGATACATAGTCCTTCCCACCAACTCCATTGCCAAACATGTTTCCAACATCTTTGCCAAAACATCATTCCAAGTATCTACCTCCACAACCACGACCATCAAGGACATCACCAGTAGTAGGCAGGACAAGCCTCCATCCTCTGCAGGGGTATACATAATCCCTTGTAATGACTGCAACAAGTTATACGTGGGCGAAACATCAAGGGACCTCCAAACACGTATTTCAGAACACCAATACGCAAGCAGGTCTGACGACACAAGGAATGCATGCGTACAACACCGTAATTCACACAACCACTTGATAAACTACAGAAACTCAAGACTTATCGCCACAGAAGACAACACCCAATACCGAAGAATCCTGGAATCATCACTTATTTCTATATCCGACAACTTCAACCAGAATAGTGGCTTCTATAACATAGCTGAACCACTTGCCAAGAAACTTCTTCATCGCTATCCCACATAAGAACACTGTAGAAGGTCTGCTCACAAACTTGTCCAGTCTCCTTTCCAAGCTACCCAAGTTTTTAGACTCTACAACCCAACTCGGTACATCATCAGATGCAGCATTCTTCACCTGACCTCAGCCGGACTATAAATACTCGCGTTCCTTCCACCCCAGGTAGTTCTGTTTGTGACTTGAAAAAGCCCACTGTGTGGGCGAAACGTAGTCAATAAAGGATCACATTATACTGCATTTGTGTTTATATTGCCATGGACATGTGGTCCAGAAACTGGCTTCTTGAATTCAACCTTGCCAAATGCAAAGTCATGAAGATTGGGGGAGGGCAAAGAAGACCGCAGACAGAGTATAGGCTAGGTAGACAAAGACTGGAAACGAGGTGCTAAACTATAGACCAGTGTCACTGACGTGTATAGTATGCAAAGTCATGGAGAAGATTATCGGGAGGAAAGTGTTGGAGCACCTGGAACGGAACGAGATTATAAACGACAACCAGCACTGATTCATGGAAGGCAAATCCTGTGTCACAAACATTCTGGAGTTTCATGACAAAGTAACAGAAGTAAGACACGAGAGAGAGGGCTGGGTTGATTACATTTTCTTGGGCTGCAAGAAGGCCTTCGACACAGTTCCTCACAAGAGATTAGTGCAGAAGCTGGTGGATCAGGCACGTATAACAGGAAGGGCACTGCAATGGATCAGATAATACCTGACAGGGAGGCAACAACGAGTCATGGTACGTGATAAGGTATCACAGAGGGTGCCTGTGACGAGCGGGGTCCCACAGGGGTCAGTCCTAGGAGCAGTGTTATTTCTGGTATACGTGAATGACATGACGGAAGTGTCCCTGTTCGCAGATGATGTGAAGTTGATAAGGAGAATTAAATCGGATGAGAATCAGGTAGGACTTCAAAGAGATCTGGACAGGTTGGACACGTGGTCCAGCAACTAGCTTCTCGGTATGTAACTCCCCGACAAATGCAAGGTCCATGAAGATCGGGGAAAGGACTCAAGAAGACGACCGAAGGTCAGAGTACATGCTAGGTGGCCAAAAACTGGAAACCTCGTTCAAGGAGAAAGATATTGGGTATGAGTGTTAACACCGAGCACGTTCCGGGAAGCACACTTCAACAGATAACTGCTGCAGCATATGGGCGCCTCGGCCAAACATTGAGAATACATCGATACTTTAGTCAGGCCCATACTGGCGTATGCAGCACTTGTTTGGAACCCATCTGGTTTCAAGCACCGTCAAGAAATTGGGCAGAAAGTGCAAAATCGTTTGCAACAAGGGAAATCGGGCCTGCCTGTCTACACTGGAGGACAGGAGGGTTTAGGGGAGATCTGATACGGACATACAAAATACGGCGATCGGAATAGTAAGGTGGTAATGAGACAGGCTGTTACAGAGAGGGGACCCATAAAGAAGGGGTCTCAAATTGCGAAGTTGAGACTCAAATGAATCAAAGGGATGTTGGGAAATATTTTTTCAGTCATAGAGTTTGGTCACGAAGTGGAGTAGTGGAGGTAGTGGAGGGCTCGGAACCATTACAAAGCGCTTTAATGATGAGGTATGATAATGCTCATGGAGCATGGAGAAAGCGGAGCTCTTCAGTAGCGATCAGTGTGAAGAGGGCGGGCCAGGAGCTGAGTCTCATCCCCAGCAACCACAATATTCATTGAGTACACCACAAAACACCCGGCACATCAGCCAACTACCGCCACTACACACCGGGGAGGAAGTTGAGGACGTTCATCTGAGGGAACAGATGGACTTCTGGACACACGGAAACTAGGGAAAGTAACCTAAACAACCGCGGGTGGGAAGTGTGGAAGGGTGACATCCTGGGGCCCACGGATGGAGACCTGGAAGGATAAAACACACATGACTATGACCACACATGACTATGGAAACACCTGACTATGACCACACTGGACTATGACCACACCTCACTATGACCCCACCTCACTATGACCACATCTCCCTACGACCACATATCACTGTATATGGACCCACTCTGGAATGCTCTCGAGGGTGACATCAGGATAGCACATCTGTAGACACGGAACTAAGGAAAAGCACCCAAAACAACTGTAAGTGTTGACTCCGCGTGAACCCACGGTGGGAGACTGGAGACATGAACCACATCTAACTAAGGACCACATCTATGACCACACCTTTTCTTTTTGCTATGACTATGACATCACTAAACTATGACCTCCATTATGAATAAGACAAACACTCACTTAAATTTTTACTTTTTAGGGGGGGGGGTTTTTCTCAAGTTTGTTGACTATGAAAAATAAAATAATGACAAATCAACCTGCTTGTTTAAGGAAACCTCGTTCACTGGTTGATAATTCACTCAAAAAAAATTAACTCTATCTGTAAACCAAAAGAGATATAAACATAAAAGCTAATATCATATATAACACATATAAACAGAAACGAAAACAGCTAATAATTACCGCAATTTATTTAACTGTTTATTGACAATGTTGAGAAGACATTAGATTAATCAAGACATAATGTTTTGTTTATATGAATCATATTATAATGTTATTTGGAAGAATAAATTTGGATAATTAAATTTGATTTTCCAATTTGGGAACCTTGATGGATTGTTGTTGGTACTTAAATACTTAATTCTGGGTCGAACAATGTAGATCAACACACTCAGATAAACACATCGGGATAAACACACACGGATAAACACAACACACATATACACACGCGAATTTCGCATCATCAAATGTAAAGGAGACCATTTCTGTCTTTGTTGATGTTATTTATTAATAGAAAAAGTTTGTCTGACACTTGTTAGAAGTGAATACTGCATCAATTATTTTTCTTTCCTTTCATATGAAAAACTTCTTAAACTTTTCAATATCTTAAAAGTTTTTCATAAGATCTCTCAGTCCCATTTTTAATAAAGAAATGAAAGGCTTGAATGCGTCGATTTTTTTTATTTTTTTGCTTCTTGAGTGATGGCTGGAAGTTTGGTAGGTTTTCGCTGTTACCGTCCCAGTTTACTTTGTCTTCGTTTACGTAATTTGGAGACCAAAAAACGGATGTTATATTCAAGATGAGGACTCACATGTGCCATTATGGAGAGTCAATATTGTGTTCGTTTCTGTTGTGCTTCAAACATAGTGGTTACTGTCAACTTTTTCGGCTCATTAGACCTGTCATTGATTGGTCAGAGTGTATCGTGGCAAAAAAATAAGAAATCTCCATGTCTTTGAAGTTAAAAATTGGGTTACGTGTTCTTTAAAACACTCGGAATGAATAAACACAAACCACAGTGGAAATGGTTTATAATATCGATGTACGATGGATTATGATGATATCAGTATTTATTTTTGGTATCGTGACAGGTGTACTGACAGTGGTTGGTACGTGAAGGGGTACCTGACATTTTTGGTTGGTATCGTGAAGGTGTTACATGGACAGTGGTTGGTATCGTGCAAGGGTGTACCTGACAGTGAGTTGGTCTTCGTGAAGGTGTACCTGACGCCAAGTGGTTAGGTATCGTGAAAGTTTGTTGGTGTACTGACAGTGGTTGGTATCGTGAAAGGTGTACCTGAAAGGTGGTTGGTATCACGTGAAGGTGTACCTGAGAACTGTGGTTGGTATCGTGAAGGTGTACCTGACAGTGGTTGAGTATCGTGAAGGTGTACCTGACAGTGGTTGGTAATCGTGAGGTGTACCTGGACAGTGGTTGGTCTCGTGAGGTGTACCTGACACGTGGTGGTATCGTGGTGAACGGTTGTACCTGACAGTGGGTTGGTATCGTGAAGAGTGTCAGACTGACAGTGGTAGTATCGTGATGGTGTCCTGACAGTGGTTGGTATGTGAAGGGTGTACTTGACAGAGGTTGGGTATCGTGAAGGTTGTACCTGTCCAGTGGTTGGTTATCGTGAAGGTTTACCTGACTCAGTGGTTGGTATTCTTGAAGGTGTACCTGACAGTGGTTGGTATCGTGTTTGAAGGTGTACCTGACAGGTGGTGGTATCGTGATAGGTGTTATGTACTGACAGTGGTTAGGTATCGTGAAGGTGTACGGGCATTGGTTGGTATCGTGAAGGTGTGTACCTGACAGTGGTTGTATCGTGAGGTGTACTGACTAGTGGTTGGTATCGTGAGATGAAGTGCTACCTGACAGTGGTTGGTATCGTGAAGGTTGTACCTGACAGTGGTTGGTATCGTGAAGGTGTACCTGACAGTGGTTTGTAGATCGTGTAAGGTGTAACCTGACAGAGGTTGGTATCGTGAAGGTGTACTCTGACGTGGTTGGTATCGTGAAGGTGTACCTGACAGTGGTTGGTATCGTGAAGGTGTACCTGACAGTGGTTGGTATCGTGAAGGTGTACCTGACAGTGGTTGGTATCGTGAAGGTGTACCTGACTGTGGTTGGTATCGTGAAGGTGTACTGACAGTGGTTGGTATCGTGATGATGTACCTGACAGTGGTTGGTATCGTGAGGTGTACCTGGAAATGGTGTGTTGGTATCGTGATGAAGGTGGTACACTGACAGTGGTTGGTATCGTGAAGGTTTTTCGTACCCCTTGACAGTGGTTGTATCGTCGTGAAGGTGTACCTGGACAGTGGTTGTATCGTGAAGGTGTACCTGCCGTGGTTGGTATCGTGATGGTGTACCTGACTAGTGGTTGGTATCGTTGGAGAGGTGTACCTTGAACATTGGTTTGGTATCGTGGAGGTGTACGACAGTGGTTGTGTATCGTCGAGGTGGGGTACCTGACTGTGGTGTAGACGCGGTATCGCGCGAAGGTGTACGCTGCAGTGGTGGATATCGTGAAGGTGTACGGACAGAGGTTGGTTTCGTGTAGGTGGACCTGACAGTTTGGTGTGGTTTCGTGAGGTGTTACCTGACAGTGGTATTGGTATCGCGCAGGTGTTAACTGACAGTGGTTGGTATCGTGAAGGTTGTACCTGACAGTGGTTTGGTTTCGTGAAGGAGTACCTGAACAGTGGGTGGTCATCGAGAAGTGTTTGTACCTGACAGTGGGTGGGTATCGATGAAAGGTGTACCTGGACAGTGGTGTGGTATCCGTGAAGGTGTACCTGGATCAGTGGTTGGTATTCGGTGAAGAGTGTATCCTGACAGAGTGGTTTGGTATCTCGTGACAAGGTGTACTGACAGGGTAGGTTTATCAGTGCCAAGTGGTTTTGTGTTACCTGTCAGTGGTGTTGGTACTCGTGTAGGTTGTGTATTTGTTTTGTGTTGTTACCTGACCAAGTTGTCGTATAGTCTTTTGAGTTCGATCATTTTTCTTCCTAGGTAAAGATTTAGTTTTTTAATCTGTGAATAACATAATCCAATTGGACTTCAAAATTTTCAGTTTGTTGTGGCTGTGAAGGTTGATTGCATTAGTACATGGCAGGTGCACACTGCAAGTTATTGTTACATGCAGGTTATACCCACTGCAAGTATTGTTACATGCAGGTTACACACTGCATGTATTGTTACATGCAGGATACCCACTGCAAGTATTGTTTTCCTGCAGGTAACAGCTGCAATTATTGTTACATTGCAGGAACAACACTGGGTTTAAGTGTGTAAAGACCATTCCAAAGTTATGATCTCTATATGACAATTGAGGAATAAGCTTAACAGAATATAAACGCAGAAAAAAGAGAGAAACAATTATCCGTGACTGGAAACGATATCACAAATAAACCCGTCACATAGAAGAGAGGAGCTTTACAGCCGGACGACGTTGCGGTCCGACATTTGGACATTTACAGAAGTCACCAACTAACGAGAAAGGTAGAGCAGGACGGAGTATATATAGACAGGAAGAGGTAGTGGTGGTTAGTAGTAGTAGTTGTAGTGGTAGATAGTAGTAGTAGTAGTAGTAATGGTATTCGTGGTAGAAGTGGTTCAGTAGATAATGGGAGAAGGATGGAAGAGAATAATGGGGACAGTAAGGAGGAGGAGCCGTCTCAAATAAAAGAAAGGGGGAGCACTGAAGGGAGATAGGTGCCAACAGTGGAGAGCAAGAAACTACCGTAACGTCGTCCGTAAGCTCCTTCTCTATATGTGCGGGTTATTTCTGTGTATTGAGAACGCTTCTTCCGACGGGTTTAAACTTTTCATTATGCCTCATAATGAATGGTTTTCGATATTATGAGGAATGGATAGGTTCTTAAAGTTCAGCATGCGTAGACAAATTTCCCAGTAATAGCAAGTTAGAAAACATTTGGAATCAAGAGCATTTCCTCTGTTAAATGAAGGTCGTCTTGTTGATGTCACCTTCATATGTCTTGTCGCTGATGTTTATTGATGGAAAGTTCATCTTGTTATGACTCATTATGGTAAACAGATTGGTGATAATGTTGCCAAGTCAAACTATGTGAGAATGTCTCTTGTGATCACCTTCCAACCCCAAACTTTTTAACACTGATGCTGCTGAGAGAGATAAGGTATGATTCTCCTGCACTGTCACGTCTACCTGTAGAAACTGAAGAAAAAAAATGTTAAAAGATGGAAATATGTCTGGATAACGGCCCTTTATTGTCAGCTTACAAATTGTTTAGTACATGCACAAATACCCGCACATTCGCTCAGTAGATAAGAGGTGTTTGTCGGACGACGTTTCAGTACCTATTTGGGTTTTGTTCCAGTCAAGGGATTGTGCCTTTTTTGTACATCTTTAGTTCCAGTGTTTTGTTCCTGGAAGGTTCACTATTTTCTTTGTGACATGTTTTTCTTGTAAGACCAAGTGAATGTCTTCTCTTATGTTTCCAACTTTATCTATGGTGTATTCTTAGAGAGTGATTCTGGTCAGTTGGAACTTTGTGTCTGGTCAGCTGGACTTGTGGTCTGGTCAGATGGGACTTTGGGCTCTTTGCCTACCAAAGCTTGCCAATTTAATAATGTGGGTAAGTAATTACATGGAGTAATATAATTAGATCTGCTGGAGAATGGGCTCTTCTAAGTCAGTTACAAACTTTCGAAATGAATATGCGAATTTTGTAAAAAAAAATTTTGTTTGGGTTATCAACTCTTCTGAACCAAACTAACAAGTAAACCCTTCCAACACCTGTTTTTTTAGGGCGTTTAATAAGGTCTATTTTTTTTTTCTTAAAACTTAAACAAATTATATCAAAACTGAATTTACTAGTATTTGGCCATGGTTTACTATGGTGTCCTTTAAGAGGAGGACAGATTTTGAGTCTCACAAAAAATCCCATTAATGGTGTTTCGCTTATTAAACTGGAGAAGAACCTCCCTAGAGTAGATAGTTATATTTAAACACTCTGAACACTGGTTGAGAGAGTTGTGACTCGTGTATACTTAGTGTAACACAGGGAACTAGCGTTCCGCGTTTGATGCCTCTGCTGTCCTTCATCAGCGAACCTCTCTTCTTGCATTTTAAACTCAGCCGTTCGCCTCTATCACGTGATAAGTGTAGAGGCGTATTTTGCGGCTCCGCTAGGTTAACTAGAATATCTAGAGTTCTGCACAGCTATTCGCCACTGCCTACCTGAGACATAGACGAAATTCCCATTCGGCAGTGCGTAGGTGATCCAGAACCTGCTGAGGACTGTCAGATGAATCCGTCTACAACACTTTGTTAACAAAATGTGTGATATCTCTACTGAGGAAGATGTACCTGTTATTCTTTCTATGCACTGAGGTGTTTCTTGGGAAGGAAATGCTGCATTAGCGGAAACATAAATAAGAGTGGTTTAAGAACAATTTACGAGCAGTGCGAAGTTACCTGGGTGTCCTTTGGAGACGGCTTTTTTTTAACTGTATAACATTGCCAGAGGTTCCATCTATATATCATAGTAAGGTTTGTGTGATTTGGTTTGTCCGCGGAGTGAAAATTTTGTCTTTCTGTCATTCCTTTCACGTGTGCTCTCTCTGTGTTAAGTGCTGCGGTTTGGAATAATTAAGAGTAGTTGCAGTGTTGGTAACTTCTCGAGAATGACTGGTCGGACCCAGGTGAAATGACCGGAAAAATATCACTGCGACCCGCAGCACTCACCCATTTTGCCTGTGTCCTAGCGAGGCGTGTTTATCCTTCCTCCGGTCCCTTCTTATTCACCGGTAATCCTTTAACCTCATCGCCATTGTGAAACTCCTGATTGTCAGCTATGAGTAATAGCTGATGGTAGTTGACGTAGATGATGGTGAAGGCAGATTTGAAACATTTTAGTAAACTGGCCCGGTAAAAAGGAACGAGGCTTCCAGAGAAGCTTGCTGGACAAAACAATACAGTGGGCGCTCCACCCTCACAAAGCTGTCAGGTTAGATTTCCTAACAACACTGACAAGAGGACCAAGTGTCATGGTTTTTCGAAGCTAGGGTAGAAAAATCATGAGATAACGATTCAAAGTTTCTCAACGGTGGGCATAAATACGTATATTGGTGCACTATGAATTCAGCATTTATAGACAAACTTCTCACTCTCGAATATTGCCAAATATCAAACTCCGAGCTGCCCCACCAAGGGGGCACCTAAAGTTGCTTATTGTCATTACACGTCAACAAGCCACTTGAAACTCAATATTTGGCGTCAGAGCAAGTTGCAAGCCCCCGTCGTCGACTTTCTACCTCGGTCTGATATTAGCTGAGTGGACTGGCCAGGGGATACCCACGCTATATTCACTCACCCAGGCAGCCTTCAACAGACGCTATTTACACTGCATTTGCTCAGACGCTTTCAACGTCATGTTATGAAGTAGTCACGCTGGGGTCCACCATTGCCAGGAAAGTGCCAGCTAAGTCACATGTGGTGATGCTGTGTGTGCCAATGCTCATCCTTCTGAACGGTGTTATGATATTATCATACATCAACAGTACTTGTTGCTAAATAATGATATATAGTTCCTCTACTCTCCCCCCTTATCAATTGTAGACCTCAGGAGTAACAGCAGCTCATACTGCCTGCAGTGTGAGGGGATGCCCTCATTCGCAGCCAACCGTACCTCACCCTGTACCCCCCATTATGACCCCCCAGGACTACCAGGTATTTCGAGTATGATTACTGGCTCATGCCTGCCTCAGACAATGAGTTGAAGCACTCTCACCTGCGGAGCACGTCATACATGGACCTCTCTCCATCACTCGGTGTCCAATTCCAGCCTAGCTGAGTCTAGGCTGACAGTCTGCCAACGAGTCAGCTGACGGGGTTCACGTTCTCCAGATGTTTCCAAGTCTTGCTCTTTTGTGAGTGTAATATCTAACCTGATGGGCGCGCATAAGGTTAATGGAAAACACAACAATTTCCCCTGAAAACAACAACTTGAGCAACACAAGGAGGGAAAGTTGTGTTAGAGTGTACTAATAACAAGATTGTATCAATTTTGTGATAATCAAGTGTAAGGCCTGCTGGAACATGAGTTGTGGTTGGTAGTGGTGAGTGTCCTTCCTGAGTTATGACGAATACAGTACTTGTGTTGATATACTACAGTTGAGCATCATAATGTGAAGCGCAATGGTGTCTTGATGTTAGTAATAGTGATGATCGTAACTATAAGTGGTGGTGGGTGAGCACGAGGTGTGATGAGTGGTAACACATAGACATATTGTTGAATACAATAACGGTTGATAAATGATAATCGAACACAATGTTGGTGAGTGGTGTTGGTGATGGACAGGTATAGTTGAAGGCTTTGTTAATGTTAGCGGAGGATGGGTAATGTGAGTGGTGGTGACACCTATCATACCAATTCAACATGAACAGCGTCGTGTTGTGTAAACAAAGACTCCACGAGGCCTTACAACTGGAAGTGCACTTAAAAAACTTCATGTGTCCATGGGGTTTAACCCACTGGTGACACTGATAAGGTTTGCCTAATGTATATGAATAAAATTAATCTTTGGCGAGAAACGCGCAACAAGGATCCAGGCATACTATAATGGATCAAAATCGTTATAAGCTTTTTCTATATTATGCTGGTATATTGTATCCACTTAGTAAAAGACTTTTTCTGACCTTCTCATAAAGTAAACCAACTGAAACCCATTGATGTTTTGTGTCTTACAAGAGTGGGGAGTTCTGAAAAATCCCCAACCCCCTAAATAACCATCATTTGTTGCATATAAAACTCAAATACTAACTTTGTGTTCTATGGTAGTTAAAACAAATCACTTCCCATTCAACTTCTTGCACATAAGAAAACAGAGGGGCTCAATACCACTGTGTTAGGATTTATATTGGGAAACTCTGCTCTCATCATATTTAACTTGTATGCTCCTGTGATAAGTTTAGTAGTACTTGGAGCTCCCAATTGTGACTCAGTTTTGAACTATGTCTTATTAGTGGCGTTTTAATGCGAGTACAAACAAAAGCATTGGAATCTCACAGTTTGCGTATCGTTAGAGTGGTAATCAACTGTTGTCACTCTTAAACAGTCATGTGATGATGTTCAAAAATTGTAGTGACATTGAACCACAAATATCTATGGAGGCGCCTTGAGCTTGTGTTCTGGGGCTTCAACATTCCTTTGTTGCCAGCTGTGAGACTTCCATTGTAAACAAGATATAGCGTCTGATTCATTTCCCTAGGATAACTCTCTAGGATTATTGATAATTTCCTATCCTTCCTGGTGGGTTATTCAAACGGAAAACGTTTTAATGTTCCCACAGATCAGCATGATGACTTTGTTGCCACATTGGAACTGACTGGTATAATTTCTTTGAATGTTCCTCTGTTGAGACTTCAACAATGTCCTTGTGAGCAGTATTCAGATAACCAATTAGAGCCGCCACTCAAAAACGTTTCTTGGTTACTCTTAAAAACAACAAACTTCCATAGATAATCATACCTCTCTTCAAAACCACACTTATTCCATTGATTCTAAACTTCGTACAATGTATCGTAGTGCTCCGCGAGATTAAGCCTAGCCTATAGACAACTTCGTTCCCCTGAAATGCTGAGCATCCTTCCTAATAAATGCCCTGCTGCATGCAGAGATGTATATGACAGACTGCGGCAAAACAGGACTGGGAAATTTTGTCAACGGTCTTAATGCTCCACACCCCCCTTATGCCGGGCGTAGAGTTAGTCAGTGCTTGGCCTGCTGGCTACATCTAGCTTTGACAATCTTCCCAGCGTGCACACACAGGCGAAAATTTAAATGACAAATATGACGGCAAAGGAGAGACTTGTTTGTTTTATGCTCAACAAGGAGATCCGACTGCAACTTTCCTTTTCACTCATTATGATATTGTATGCGCACACCTATGGGCAAACGCACGTCGCCTGGTGACGATGGTTGATTACTTACAACGCATACTCAGATTGCTGTGGCGAGTAAGGTAATAAATTACTTGAATTAAAGAATAACATGAAGCTATGGAAACTGGGAGCACACCATCAATTTGGACCCAACAGCCTCTTCCATTCCAATTCCATAAGGCCCAATCAACAAAAATGCATTAGCGCCTAATATTCTTATCAAGTACTGAATCAAACAATTTTTGGTATCCGGTTGGCATGGGTGTCATGCATGGAAGGGAGTGGGCATCATTGCATAGCCACCTTTTCACCCTGCACAGCTCATGACATCTCATTACACTTCTTTCCTTGACTGAAGATATCCCGCTTTGGATGTAACCTAACCGAATGTAAGTCATTGTGAACTTGCCAGAATGGATGTTGTGAGGATGGCTTTTCCCTGGATTAAAATTAAAGGCTACTGTCCAACAGAAAGTCGCCTGTGTTCGTGTCAGTGGCTAGAAGTGTAACTAAAGACTTTGAATTGGTACACCATCAGGGAGTGTGCTCCGTCCACACCTATCTTTATATTTGTTTAATGCCTTACTTAATGCATGCTTAGTCAGGCCCCATCTTATATGATTAGTTTTGCTGATGATTATAATGATTCACACCCTCGGATGTCCCCAACTCCCAAAACATTCTTAGTCGATGAAACTGCGTCGGTGTCCAGGACCTCGAGGTTGATATCTAGGCTTTGAGGTTCCCCTTCTTGGGCTCTGTTGTACGAGATTTGTCGACCAATACAAAAGAAAAGGTTGTAGAGCACTTAGAGTTGGGCTGGGTTTCACCTTAGATATGGTTGCTAATGTTAAAATGTCGGGTGTGGAAAATGATGTAATCTTGCTTATATTAGATGATTGGTTGATTATGCTGCGCTCCCACTACTTTGCCACTTTGTTATGACTGGAAGCTTGGAGTGCTGGAAAAACAGCAGAAGCGAAGCTAATGAGGATCATTTTAGGATGCCTCGTACTGCTCAAATTTTAAATTATGCAAAAAGAACTGATATTTCAAGCATAAGAGATATTGTTTACCTGTAAGATATATCCCTAATATTGGGTTATATATGTTAGGCAACGCCCCATTAAAACCCTGCACAGAGCCCTCCAAACTTTCCTCAGCACTGGCGAAAATAACACTCCTCTAGATGGATTGAAAAACGTGGGAACCGCGCCTCCGCATGAATCAGAATATAATGGAATCATTCTCAAAGTAAGGCAACAGCGGCCATTTCTCCGTTCCATGGACATGACCCATTTCCAAACTTCAACCGTCCATTGACCCCCAAAAATACTTCTTAAATCACATAACCTAAAACTTTTTTGCCCGGCTTGAACCAAAACATGATGCCTTAAGCTGTATTGATAACTTTAGTCCACACAGCAACATCACTCTCCGCCTAATTATTTACGTTGTGGTTTTGTTCGACCAATCCATCTGTGTGCTGCTGGTGAGGCTGTTGTCATACACGCAGTAGTGTTGCTTCTAAAGAAATTGGAGACGTTCATCAATAATTGGGCCTCTACACTTCAGACGAAAAACTAGTTTGCCATACTCCTTGCATGAAATGATATATGTTTCTTATGATTGACAGTTTAATTGTAACTGAGTCTCTGTATCCATAGATGCTCTGAACTCATTAAGCATAAATTTGTGGGCATGCTTTTGTCAGTAGCCAGACACTAGGATATGGTAAGATTTTGGCCTGTGGAGGTCAGAGTGCACTAAGCTGTGGATTCCATCTCACATTAGGTCTTCAAGATGCATGATTATAACTGTATAAATTGGCTAAGCTGTATGCTTTCAAAGATGGAGTAGATTATACAATTTTGATTGTCAGGTAGTAGTTTGAGAGCAATAATACGAATAGAACTTCAATGGATATTTTATTGACTTAAGACTCAGGATAGTTTGTCACCAGTAGTCCATCTTTCATCATGTCTATCATGCAGGAGGGTGTCACATGTCTATGGTGCATCCATAACAAAATAAGGCAGACTCTTTGATGTATACTACAGCCCGGCTCCGGCTGGGTTACTATTCTCTATTGGAGGTTAATTCACCACCACCAAATGTAGACAAACGAATTGTAAAAACTTTGCCTAGGATGACCTATTTGTCACACCTTGCGTAATTATGTATGGAGTGCGATTAAATTGAATGAATTTAGAGAAACCAATTCAGAAATGTTCAGGAAATGGCAAATCATTTTATCCTAGTGGTATTGTATTACAGATCAATGAGAAATACCTGACTGTTGTAGCTGTAAATGTAAGCTTTAACACGTGTGTGTGTTGTGTGTGTGTTGTACTCACCTAGATGAGGTTGCGGGTGGTCGAGTACGAGCTTCTGGCACCCCGCCCTCTTCACTGATCGCTACTAGGTCACTATTCCTGAGCCGTGGAGCTTTATCATACCTCCTGCTTAAAGCTATGTATGATCTGCCTCCACTACATCACTTCCCAAACTTATTCCACTTAATGACTACTCTGTGGCTGAAGAAAATACATGCCTAACATCCCTGTGATTCATCATGTATTCTGTTCCAAACTGTGTCCATTGTTACTGTGTCACAATCTCTGGAAATTCATTCCTGTCCTTGTCCACCTTGTCAATTCCATTCTGATTTTGTATGTCCTTAATCATGTTCGTACACGCATGGGTGTGTGTTTGTGTGACTGTGGTGTATGTGTGTGTGTTGTGTGTGGGTTTGGTGTGTGTGAGTGTTTTTGTTTGTGTTTGTGTCGTGTGGTTGGTGTGTACTCACCAATGTTCGAGGTTGCTGGGGTCGCGAGTCCAAGCTACTGTGTTTGCGATGTGTGTAGACCTCACTAATTGTGGGGCAGTTTGCAGGGTCGATACTCAGCTCCTGGCCGTGGTGTGTGTGTTGTGTGTGTGTGTGTGTGTGTGTGGGTGTGTGTATGTGCTTGTGGGTGTGTGTGTTGTGTGGTGTGTGTGATCTCAACAATCTAATATTTGCACCAATAACTCATTACAGTTGTGACCGGGATGTGGATGTGGCTGAATTGCTCAAGTTACTCTTGATTTGTTCATGAGTGTTAGCATGTATGCAACGTAAGTAACCATTCTGACAGGATTCATTACCTTTGAAACTTGTGAGTTCATTACTTTGTTACCTAGTTCAGCTATCAAGAACTTTGGGGGCCCAGGTCCCTGGACCCTTACATACTCTCTGTATCTGTAAATACCTTGTGTAACTTTGTAAATGATTGTGACCCGACCTACCTGGAGTTCATTGTCTTTGAAAATTGTTAAGTCTTTATTTTGTATTTGATTGAGGGCATCACCTCTGTAACTTTTCAGCTATCAAACTTTGGAGTCCAGTCCCTGGAAACAATTAGTAACCTCTGTATTTCTTTGACTACCGCCCACAGGATGGGTATGGGGTGCCACAATAAACATAGTAAAACTAACTTAACTTACACTGGTTTTTAATACACTTTGACCATCTGTTATTTTAGGGGTGGGGACGGCCTCCCCTGTAATACACTTATTTAAACGCAATCCACACTGTTATTTATACACTCTGCAACACTGTCTTTAAAACAATGTTCGGAACAAAATGTTTTTAAACACTTTTGAGCATCTTTATTAAAACCACTGTTTAAAATTCCACAACTCTATGGGCGGAAATGAGAGGTGACTTAATTATTGGTTAATCTAGGGATCAGGTGACTTTCCTGTTGTGTTCTCGATGGCAATTGATTTTATAGTTGTGGAAAATGTTTTCAAATGCAACAGGAAACCTGTTTTACTACATTAAATGGAAAAAATAAAACTAATCACACGTTCCATAATTGAAATTGTTGTGTCGCCCCCCCCTTCCATAATGGAAATTTTGTGTCTGAAAAACCCAGCAGACTTGCCGTGGTGGAATTCATCGTAGAGAAGGAAACAACTTCGCACCAAACACGTTCATCCGAGAACTTTTTTGGGGGTAAACTCACAACCAAATGCTTCAGGGTGTGTGATGTTTTGCTTCATATAGAGAGATTATTTAGTCGGTGTAGGTTCTCATAAAAATAGTCCATAATTAATTAAAAACAGATTTACGGAGATATATTTGTCAAAAATTATACAATTTTATATTTACAAATGTAAAAATATTAGAAATATGCATGCATGGTAAATAATTAAGCAGTGAGACAGGTACACAATTAGAACAGTTTCTTGGTAGAAAAGATATACAGATTACTGTTAGTCTGTGGATAAGACACCTACATGCAGCTCGTCGCAATGTTACTGCTTGTTCTCTTAACATTATTTAATCTCGTTATTTGCGCTTAACTGAGATTTAATTAGAAAAGATCTAGGTTTAAACGTTTACATTAATTCGAATATAAAAATTCCAGGGTATTTTTTGGCGATCGTTTAGAAACGAACATTGTAATACACGCTAGAAAACGTATGACTCATCATGAGAAGGGTAATTTAAGAAGAACGCTGTCAAAAGTCTTCGGATAGCACCGCCGCGTTTCACTACTCCAATCCCATCCTGTGCGTTGGTAGTCAAAATAGAGGTTACCATTAAAGGGTACTAGGGTCTTGCGGCCCCAAAGTGCGGACAGCGGAAACAAGGTTACAAAAGGTAATGAAATTCACAAAGTTTACAAAAATAATGAATCATGTAAGTAATATTTAATTCATGTTTATACGTGGTCCGTCATGAAACAAATTATAAATTAATTGAGCAATTCACACTTCCACACCGCTGTACATACTTAATGAGTTGTTTCGCAGTGCCCAAATATTAATTGTTGGGTCAACCACACACACCACACAAACACACAACACAACACACACACAAATAGGTGAGTTCCACAGAACACACACGAGCGTACATACACACACGAGCACACGCACTCATGCAGTATAGTAACAAAAAAACAAGTACTTTATCGCCACAGACAAGGACGTACACCAAATAGACCGAAGAATACTGGTATCATCACTACTTTCTATATCCGTGCTAACTTCAACCAGAATAGTGGATTCTTATAACATAGCTGAACCATCTTGCCAAGAAACTTATTCATTCGCTATCCCCAATAAGAAACACTGTAGAAGGTTTGGCTCTCAAACTTGTCGCCAGTTCCTTTGCAAGCTACCCAAGTTTTTAGACTCTACAACCCAACTGGGTAGCATAATCAGATGCAGCAGGTCTTCCCTGACCTCAGCCTCGGACTATAAAATACCTCGCGTTCCTTACACCCCAGGTTGTTCTGTAGTGTGACTTGAAAAAGCCCTCACTGTGTGGCGAAACGTAGTCCAATATAAGGATCAATTATATCTGCATTGTGTTTTTATTTGCCTATGGACATGTGGTCCAGAAACGGGCTTCTGGAGAGTCATTACCTTGCCAAACTGCAAAGTCCTGAAGATTGGGTAAGAGGGCAAGAAGACCGCAGACAGAGAGTATAGGACTAGGTAGACTCATAGACTGGAAAAACTGACGGTGATAAAACTATAGACCAGTGTCACTGAAGTGTATTGTATGCAAAGTCACTGGAGAAGATTATCGGGAGGAATGTGTTGGAGAAACTGGAACGGAATCGAGATTATAAACGACAACCAGCACTGATTCATGGAAGGCAAAATCTGTGGTCACTAACATTCTGGAGTTTCATGACAAAGTACCAGAAGTATGACTCGAGAGGAGGGCTGGGGGTGATTACATTTTCTTGGGCTGCAAGAAGGCCTTCGGACTACTCGTTCCTCACAAGAGATTAGTGCAGAAGCTGGTGGATCAGGCACGGTTATAACTGGACAGGGCACTGCCAATGGATCAGATAATAACTGAATGGGAGGCAACAACGAGTCATGGTACGTAATAAGGTATAGAACCAGAGGGTGCCTGTGACGAGCGGGGGTCCCACATGGGGTTCGAGTTCCTAGGAGCAGTTGTTTATTTTCTGGTAGACGTGAATGAACATGACGGAGGAGTGTCCCCTGTTCGCAGATGATGTGAAGTTGATAAGGAGAATTAAATGGCATGAGAGTCAGTTGGAATTCAGAGAGATCTGGACTGGTTGGACACGTGGACCAGCAACTAGCTTCTCGGTATGTAACTCCCCGACAAATGCAAGGTCCATGAAGATCGGGGAAAGGACTCAAGAAGACGACCGAAGGTCAGAGTACATGCTAGGTGGCCAAAAACTGGAAACCTCGTTCAAGGAGAAAGATATTGGGTATGAGTGTTAACACCGAGCACGTTCCGGGAAGCACACTTCAACAGATAACTGCTGCAGCATATGGGCGCCTCGGCCAAACATTGAGAATACATCGATACTTTAGTCAGGCCCATACTGGCGTATGCAGCACTTGTTTGGAACCCATCTGGTTTCAAGCACCGTCAAGAAATTGGGCAGAAAGTGCAAAATCGTTTGCAACAAGGGAAATCGGGCCTGCCTGTCTACACTGGAGGACAGGAGGGTTTAGGGGAGATCTGATACGGACATACAAAATACGGCGATCGGAATAGTAAGGTGGTAATGAGACAGGCTGTTACAGAGAGGGGACCCATAAAGAAGGGGTCTCAAATTGCGAAGTTGAGACTCAAATGAATCAAAGGGATGTTGGGAAATATTTTTTCAGTCATAGAGTTTGGTCACGAAGTGGAGTAGTGGAGGTAGTGGAGGGCTCGGAACCATTACAAAGCGCTTTAATGATGAGGTATGATAATGCTCATGGAGCATGGAGAAAGCGGAGCTCTTCAGTAGCGATCAGTGTGAAGAGGGCGGGCCAGGAGCTGAGTCTCATCCCCAGCAACCACAATATTCATTGAGTACACCACAAAACACCCGGCACATCAGCCAACTACCGCCACTACACACCGGGGAGGAAGTTGAGGACGTTCATCTGAGGGAACAGATGGACTTCTGGACACACGGAAACTAGGGAAAGTAACCTAAACAACCGCGGGTGGGAAGTGTGGAAGGGTGACATCCTGGGGCCCACGGATGGAGACCTGGAAGGATAAAACACACATGACTATGACCACACATGACTATGGAAACACCTGACTATGACCACACTGGACTATGACCACACCTCACTATGACCCCACCTCACTATGACCACATCTCCCTACGACCACATATCACTGTATATGGACCCACTCTGGAATGCTCTCGAGGGTGACATCAGGATAGCACATCTGTAGACACGGAACTAAGGAAAAGCACCCAAAACAACTGTAAGTGTTGACTCCGCGTGAACCCACGGTGGGAGACTGGAGACATGAACCACATCTAACTAAGGACCACATCTATGACCACACCTTTTCTTTTTGCTATGACTATGACATCACTAAACTATGACCTCCATTATGAATAAGACAAACACTCACTTAAATTTTTACTTTTTAGGGGGGGGGGTTTTTCTCAAGTTTGTTGACTATGAAAAATAAAATAATGACAAATCAACCTGCTTGTTTAAGGAAACCTCGTTCACTGGTTGATAATTCACTCAAAAAAAATTAACTCTATCTGTAAACCAAAAGAGATATAAACATAAAAGCTAATATCATATATAACACATATAAACAGAAACGAAAACAGCTAATAATTACCGCAATTTATTTAACTGTTTATTGACAATGTTGAGAAGACATTAGATTAATCAAGACATAATGTTTTGTTTATATGAATCATATTATAATGTTATTTGGAAGAATAAATTTGGATAATTAAATTTGATTTTCCAATTTGGGAACCTTGATGGATTGTTGTTGGTACTTAAATACTTAATTCTGGGTCGAACAATGTAGATCAACACACTCAGATAAACACATCGGGATAAACACACACGGATAAACACAACACACATATACACACGCGAATTTCGCATCATCAAATGTAAAGGAGACCATTTCTGTCTTTGTTGATGTTATTTATTAATAGAAAAAGTTTGTCTGACACTTGTTAGAAGTGAATACTGCATCAATTATTTTTCTTTCCTTTCATATGAAAAACTTCTTAAACTTTTCAATATCTTAAAAGTTTTTCATAAGATCTCTCAGTCCCATTTTTAATAAAGAAATGAAAGGCTTGAATGCGTCGATTTTTTTTATTTTTTTGCTTCTTGAGTGATGGCTGGAAGTTTGGTAGGTTTTCGCTGTTACCGTCCCAGTTTACTTTGTCTTCGTTTACGTAATTTGGAGACCAAAAAACGGATGTTATATTCAAGATGAGGACTCACATGTGCCATTATGGAGAGTCAATATTGTGTTCGTTTCTGTTGTGCTTCAAACATAGTGGTTACTGTCAACTTTTTCGGCTCATTAGACCTGTCATTGATTGGTCAGAGTGTATCGTGGCAAAAAAATAAGAAATCTCCATGTCTTTGAAGTTAAAAATTGGGTTACGTGTTCTTTAAAACACTCGGAATGAATAAACACAAACCACAGTGGAAATGGTTTATAATATCGATGTACGATGGATTATGATGATATCAGTATTTATTTTTGGTATCGTGACAGGTGTACTGACAGTGGTTGGTACGTGAAGGGGTACCTGACATTTTTGGTTGGTATCGTGAAGGTGTTACATGGACAGTGGTTGGTATCGTGCAAGGGTGTACCTGACAGTGAGTTGGTCTTCGTGAAGGTGTACCTGACGCCAAGTGGTTAGGTATCGTGAAAGTTTGTTGGTGTACTGACAGTGGTTGGTATCGTGAAAGGTGTACCTGAAAGGTGGTTGGTATCACGTGAAGGTGTACCTGAGAACTGTGGTTGGTATCGTGAAGGTGTACCTGACAGTGGTTGAGTATCGTGAAGGTGTACCTGACAGTGGTTGGTAATCGTGAGGTGTACCTGGACAGTGGTTGGTCTCGTGAGGTGTACCTGACACGTGGTGGTATCGTGGTGAACGGTTGTACCTGACAGTGGGTTGGTATCGTGAAGAGTGTCAGACTGACAGTGGTAGTATCGTGATGGTGTCCTGACAGTGGTTGGTATGTGAAGGGTGTACTTGACAGAGGTTGGGTATCGTGAAGGTTGTACCTGTCCAGTGGTTGGTTATCGTGAAGGTTTACCTGACTCAGTGGTTGGTATTCTTGAAGGTGTACCTGACAGTGGTTGGTATCGTGTTTGAAGGTGTACCTGACAGGTGGTGGTATCGTGATAGGTGTTATGTACTGACAGTGGTTAGGTATCGTGAAGGTGTACGGGCATTGGTTGGTATCGTGAAGGTGTGTACCTGACAGTGGTTGTATCGTGAGGTGTACTGACTAGTGGTTGGTATCGTGAGATGAAGTGCTACCTGACAGTGGTTGGTATCGTGAAGGTTGTACCTGACAGTGGTTGGTATCGTGAAGGTGTACCTGACAGTGGTTTGTAGATCGTGTAAGGTGTAACCTGACAGAGGTTGGTATCGTGAAGGTGTACTCTGACGTGGTTGGTATCGTGAAGGTGTACCTGACAGTGGTTGGTATCGTGAAGGTGTACCTGACAGTGGTTGGTATCGTGAAGGTGTACCTGACAGTGGTTGGTATTATCGTGAAGGTGTACCTGACTGTGGTTGGTATCGTGAAGGTGTACTGACAGTGGTTGGTATCGTGATGATGTACCTGACAGTGGTTGGTATCGTGAGGTGTACCTGGAAATGGTGTGTTGGTATCGTGATGAAGGTGGTACACTGACAGTGGTTGGTATCGTGAAGGTTTTTCGTACCCCTTGACAGTGGTTGTATCGTCGTGAAGGTGTACCTGGACAGTGGTTGTATCGTGAAGGTGTACCTGCCGTGGTTGGTATCGTGATGGTGTACCTGACTAGTGGTTGGTATCGTTGGAGAGGTGTACCTTGAACATTGGTTTGGTATCGTGGAGGTGTACGACAGTGGTTGTGTATCGTCGAGGTGGGGTACCTGACTGTGGTGTAGACGCGGTATCGCGCGAAGGTGTACGCTGCAGTGGTGGATATCGTGAAGGTGTACGGACAGAGGTTGGTTTCGTGTAGGTGGACCTGACAGTTTGGTGTGGTTTCGTGAGGTGTTACCTGACAGTGGTATTGGTATCGCGCAGGTGTTAACTGACAGTGGTTGGTATCGTGAAGGTTGTACCTGACAGTGGTTTGGTTTCGTGAAGGAGTACCTGAACAGTGGGTGGTCATCGAGAAGTGTTTGTACCTGACAGTGGGTGGGTATCGATGAAAGGTGTACCTGGACAGTGGTGTGGTATCCGTGAAGGTGTACCTGGATCAGTGGTTGGTATTCGGTGAAGAGTGTATCCTGACAGAGTGGTTTGGTATCTCGTGACAAGGTGTACTGACAGGGTAGGTTTATCAGTGCCAAGTGGTTTTGTGTTACCTGTCAGTGGTGTTGGTACTCGTGTAGGTTGTGTATTTGTTTTGTGTTGTTACCTGACCAAGTTGTCGTATAGTCTTTTGAGTTCGATCATTTTTCTTCCTAGGTAAAGATTTAGTTTTTTAATCTGTGAATAACATAATCCAATTGGACTTCAAAATTTTCAGTTTGTTGTGGCTGTGAAGGTTGATTGCATTAGTACATGGCAGGTGCACACTGCAAGTTATTGTTACATGCAGGTTATACCCACTGCAAGTATTGTTACATGCAGGTTACACACTGCATGTATTGTTACATGCAGGATACCCACTGCAAGTATTGTTTTCCTGCAGGTAACAGCTGCAATTATTGTTACATTGCAGGAACAACACTGGGTTTAAGTGTGTAAAGACCATTCCAAAGTTATGATCTCTATATGACAATTGAGGAATAAGCTTAACAGAATATAAACGCAGAAAAAAGAGAGAAACAATTATCCGTGACTGGAAACGATATCACAAATAAACCCGTCACATAGAAGAGAGGAGCTTTACAGCCGGACGACGTTGCGGTCCGACATTTGGACATTTACAGAAGTCACCAACTAACGAGAAAGGTAGAGCAGGACGGAGTATATATAGACAGGAAGAGGTAGTGGTGGTTAGTAGTAGTAGTTGTAGTGGTAGATAGTAGTAGTAGTAGTAGTAATGGTATTCGTGGTAGAAGTGGTTCAGTAGATAATGGGAGAAGGATGGAAGAGAATAATGGGGACAGTAAGGAGGAGGAGCCGTCTCAAATAAAAGAAAGGGGGAGCACTGAAGGGAGATAGGTGCCAACAGTGGAGAGCAAGAAACTACCGTAACGTCGTCCGTAAGCTCCTTCTCTATATGTGCGGGTTATTTCTGTGTATTGAGAACGCTTCTTCCGACGGGTTTAAACTTTTCATTATGCCTCATAATGAATGGTTTTCGATATTATGAGGAATGGATAGGTTCTTAAAGTTCAGCATGCGTAGACAAATTTCCCAGTAATAGCAAGTTAGAAAACATTTGGAATCAAGAGCATTTCCTCTGTTAAATGAAGGTCGTCTTGTTGATGTCACCTTCATATGTCTTGTCGCTGATGTTTATTGATGGAAAGTTCATCTTGTTATGACTCATTATGGTAAACAGATTGGTGATAATGTTGCCAAGTCAAACTATGTGAGAATGTCTCTTGTGATCACCTTCCAACCCCAAACTTTTTAACACTGATGCTGCTGAGAGAGATAAGGTATGATTCTCCTGCACTGTCACGTCTACCTGTAGAAACTGAAGAAAAAAAATGTTAAAAGATGGAAATATGTCTGGATAACGGCCCTTTATTGTCAGCTTACAAATTGTTTAGTACATGCACAAATACCCGCACATTCGCTCAGTAGATAAGAGGTGTTTGTCGGACGACGTTTCAGTACCTATTTGGGTTTTGTTCCAGTCAAGGGATTGTGCCTTTTTTGTACATCTTTAGTTCCAGTGTTTTGTTCCTGGAAGGTTCACTATTTTCTTTGTGACATGTTTTTCTTGTAAGACCAAGTGAATGTCTTCTCTTATGTTTCCAACTTTATCTATGGTGTATTCTTAGAGAGTGATTCTGGTCAGTTGGAACTTTGTGTCTGGTCAGCTGGACTTGTGGTCTGGTCAGATGGGACTTTGGGCTCTTTGCCTACCAAAGCTTGCCAATTTAATAATGTGGGTAAGTAATTACATGGAGTAATATAATTAGATCTGCTGGAGAATGGGCTCTTCTAAGTCAGTTACAAACTTTCGAAATGAATATGCGAATTTTGTAAAAAAAAATTTTGTTTGGGTTATCAACTCTTCTGAACCAAACTAACAAGTAAACCCTTCCAACACCTGTTTTTTTAGGGCGTTTAATAAGGTCTATTTTTTTTTTCTTAAAACTTAAACAAATTATATCAAAACTGAATTTACTAGTATTTGGCCATGGTTTACTATGGTGTCCTTTAAGAGGAGGACAGATTTTGAGTCTCACAAAAAATCCCATTAATGGTGTTTCGCTTATTAAACTGGAGAAGAACCTCCCTAGAGTAGATAGTTATATTTAAACACTCTGAACACTGGTTGAGAGAGTTGTGACTCGTGTATACTTAGTGTAACACAGGGAACTAGCGTTCCGCGTTTGATGCCTCTGCTGTCCTTCATCAGCGAACCTCTCTTCTTGCATTTTAAACTCAGCCGTTCGCCTCTATCACGTGATAAGTGTAGAGGCGTATTTTGCGGCTCCGCTAGGTTAACTAGAATATCTAGAGTTCTGCACAGCTATTCGCCACTGCCTACCTGAGACATAGACGAAATTCCCATTCGGCAGTGCGTAGGTGATCCAGAACCTGCTGAGGACTGTCAGATGAATCCGTCTACAACACTTTGTTAACAAAATGTGTGATATCTCTACTGAGGAAGATGTACCTGTTATTCTTTCTATGCACTGAGGTGTTTCTTGGGAAGGAAATGCTGCATTAGCGGAAACATAAATAAGAGTGGTTTAAGAACAATTTACGAGCAGTGCGAAGTTACCTGGGTGTCCTTTGGAGACGGCTTTTTTTTAACTGTATAACATTGCCAGAGGTTCCATCTATATATCATAGTAAGGTTTGTGTGATTTGGTTTGTCCGCGGAGTGAAAATTTTGTCTTTCTGTCATTCCTTTCACGTGTGCTCTCTCTGTGTTAAGTGCTGCGGTTTGGAATAATTAAGAGTAGTTGCAGTGTTGGTAACTTCTCGAGAATGACTGGTCGGACCCAGGTGAAATGACCGGAAAAATATCACTGCGACCCGCAGCACTCACCCATTTTGCCTGTGTCCTAGCGAGGCGTGTTTATCCTTCCTCCGGTCCCTTCTTATTCACCGGTAATCCTTTAACCTCATCGCCATTGTGAAACTCCTGATTGTCAGCTATGAGTAATAGCTGATGGTAGTTGACGTAGATGATGGTGAAGGCAGATTTGAAACATTTTAGTAAACTGGCCCGGTAAAAAGGAACGAGGCTTCCAGAGAAGCTTGCTGGACAAAACAATACAGTGGGCGCTCCACCCTCACAAAGCTGTCAGGTTAGATTTCCTAACAACACTGACAAGAGGACCAAGTGTCATGGTTTTTCGAAGCTAGGGTAGAAAAATCATGAGATAACGATTCAAAGTTTCTCAACGGTGGGCATAAATACGTATATTGGTGCACTATGAATTCAGCATTTATAGACAAACTTCTCACTCTCGAATATTGCCAAATATCAAACTCCGAGCTGCCCCACCAAGGGGGCACCTAAAGTTGCTTATTGTCATTACACGTCAACAAGCCACTTGAAACTCAATATTTGGCGTCAGAGCAAGTTGCAAGCCCCCGTCGTCGACTTTCTACCTCGGTCTGATATTAGCTGAGTGGACTGGCCAGGGGATACCCACGCTATATTCACTCACCCAGGCAGCCTTCAACAGACGCTATTTACACTGCATTTGCTCAGACGCTTTCAACGTCATGTTATGAAGTAGTCACGCTGGGGTCCACCATTGCCAGGAAAGTGCCAGCTAAGTCACATGTGGTGATGCTGTGTGTGCCAATGCTCATCCTTCTGAACGGTGTTATGATATTATCATACATCAACAGTACTTGTTGCTAAATAATGATATATAGTTCCTCTACTCTCCCCCCTTATCAATTGTAGACCTCAGGAGTAACAGCAGCTCATACTGCCTGCAGTGTGAGGGGATGCCCTCATTCGCAGCCAACCGTACCTCACCCTGTACCCCCCATTATGACCCCCCAGGACTACCAGGTATTTCGAGTATGATTACTGGCTCATGCCTGCCTCAGACAATGAGTTGAAGCACTCTCACCTGCGGAGCACGTCATACATGGACCTCTCTCCATCACTCGGTGTCCAATTCCAGCCTAGCTGAGTCTAGGCTGACAGTCTGCCAACGAGTCAGCTGACGGGGTTCACGTTCTCCAGATGTTTCCAAGTCTTGCTCTTTTGTGAGTGTAATATCTAACCTGATGGGCGCGCATAAGGTTAATGGAAAACACAACAATTTCCCCTGAAAACAACAACTTGAGCAACACAAGGAGGGAAAGTTGTGTTAGAGTGTACTAATAACAAGATTGTATCAATTTTGTGATAATCAAGTGTAAGGCCTGCTGGAACATGAGTTGTGGTTGGTAGTGGTGAGTGTCCTTCCTGAGTTATGACGAATACAGTACTTGTGTTGATATACTACAGTTGAGCATCATAATGTGAAGCGCAATGGTGTCTTGATGTTAGTAATAGTGATGATCGTAACTATAAGTGGTGGTGGGTGAGCACGAGGTGTGATGAGTGGTAACACATAGACATATTGTTGAATACAATAACGGTTGATAAATGATAATCGAACACAATGTTGGTGAGTGGTGTTGGTGATGGACAGGTATAGTTGAAGGCTTTGTTAATGTTAGCGGAGGATGGGTAATGTGAGTGGTGGTGACACCTATCATACCAATTCAACATGAACAGCGTCGTGTTGTGTAAACAAAGACTCCACGAGGCCTTACAACTGGAAGTGCACTTAAAAAACTTCATGTGTCCATGGGGTTTAACCCACTGGTGACACTGATAAGGTTTGCCTAATGTATATGAATAAAATTAATCTTTGGCGAGAAACGCGCAACAAGGATCCAGGCATACTATAATGGATCAAAATCGTTATAAGCTTTTTCTATATTATGCTGGTATATTGTATCCACTTAGTAAAAGACTTTTTCTGACCTTCTCATAAAGTAAACCAACTGAAACCCATTGATGTTTTGTGTCTTACAAGAGTGGGGAGTTCTGAAAAATCCCCAACCCCCTAAATAACCATCATTTGTTGCATATAAAACTCAAATACTAACTTTGTGTTCTATGGTAGTTAAAACAAATCACTTCCCATTCAACTTCTTGCACATAAGAAAACAGAGGGGCTCAATACCACTGTGTTAGGATTTATATTGGGAAACTCTGCTCTCATCATATTTAACTTGTATGCTCCTGTGATAAGTTTAGTAGTACTTGGAGCTCCCAATTGTGACTCAGTTTTGAACTATGTCTTATTAGTGGCGTTTTAATGCGAGTACAAACAAAAGCATTGGAATCTCACAGTTTGCGTATCGTTAGAGTGGTAATCAACTGTTGTCACTCTTAAACAGTCATGTGATGATGTTCAAAAATTGTAGTGACATTGAACCACAAATATCTATGGAGGCGCCTTGAGCTTGTGTTCTGGGGCTTCAACATTCCTTTGTTGCCAGCTGTGAGACTTCCATTGTAAACAAGATATAGCGTCTGATTCATTTCCCTAGGATAACTCTCTAGGATTATTGATAATTTCCTATCCTTCCTGGTGGGTTATTCAAACGGAAAACGTTTTAATGTTCCCACAGATCAGCATGATGACTTTGTTGCCACATTGGAACTGACTGGTATAATTTCTTTGAATGTTCCTCTGTTGAGACTTCAACAATGTCCTTGTGAGCAGTATTCAGATAACCAATTAGAGCCGCCACTCAAAAACGTTTCTTGGTTACTCTTAAAAACAACAAACTTCCATAGATAATCATACCTCTCTTCAAAACCACACTTATTCCATTGATTCTAAACTTCGTACAATGTATCGTAGTGCTCCGCGAGATTAAGCCTAGCCTATAGACAACTTCGTTCCCCTGAAATGCTGAGCATCCTTCCTAATAAATGCCCTGCTGCATGCAGAGATGTATATGACAGACTGCGGCAAAACAGGACTGGGAAATTTTGTCAACGGTCTTAATGCTCCACACCCCCCTTATGCCGGGCGTAGAGTTAGTCAGTGCTTGGCCTGCTGGCTACATCTAGCTTTGACAATCTTCCCAGCGTGCACACACAGGCGAAAATTTAAATGACAAATATGACGGCAAAGGAGAGACTTGTTTGTTTTATGCTCAACAAGGAGATCCGACTGCAACTTTCCTTTTCACTCATTATGATATTGTATGCGCACACCTATGGGCAAACGCACGTCGCCTGGTGACGATGGTTGATTACTTACAACGCATACTCAGATTGCTGTGGCGAGTAAGGTAATAAATTACTTGAATTAAAGAATAACATGAAGCTATGGAAACTGGGAGCACACCATCAATTTGGACCCAACAGCCTCTTCCATTCCAATTCCATAAGGCCCAATCAACAAAAATGCATTAGCGCCTAATATTCTTATCAAGTACTGAATCAAACAATTTTTGGTATCCGGTTGGCATGGGTGTCATGCATGGAAGGGAGTGGGCATCATTGCATAGCCACCTTTTCACCCTGCACAGCTCATGACATCTCATTACACTTCTTTCCTTGACTGAAGATATCCCGCTTTGGATGTAACCTAACCGAATGTAAGTCATTGTGAACTTGCCAGAATGGATGTTGTGAGGATGGCTTTTCCCTGGATTAAAATTAAAGGCTACTGTCCAACAGAAAGTCGCCTGTGTTCGTGTCAGTGGCTAGAAGTGTAACTAAAGACTTTGAATTGGTACACCATCAGGGAGTGTGCTCCGTCCACACCTATCTTTATATTTGTTTAATGCCTTACTTAATGCATGCTTAGTCAGGCCCCATCTTATATGATTAGTTTTGCTGATGATTATAATGATTCACACCCTCGGATGTCCCCAACTCCCAAAACATTCTTAGTCGATGAAACTGCGTCGGTGTCCAGGACCTCGAGGTTGATATCTAGGCTTTGAGGTTCCCCTTCTTGGGCTCTGTTGTACGAGATTTGTCGACCAATACAAAAGAAAAGGTTGTAGAGCACTTAGAGTTGGGCTGGGTTTCACCTTAGATATGGTTGCTAATGTTAAAATGTCGGGTGTGGAAAATGATGTAATCTTGCTTATATTAGATGATTGGTTGATTATGCTGCGCTCCCACTACTTTGCCACTTTGTTATGACTGGAAGCTTGGAGTGCTGGAAAAACAGCAGAAGCGAAGCTAATGAGGATCATTTTAGGATGCCTCGTACTGCTCAAATTTTAAATTATGCAAAAAGAACTGATATTTCAAGCATAAGAGATATTGTTTACCTGTAAGATATATCCCTAATATTGGGTTATATATGTTAGGCAACGCCCCATTAAAACCCTGCACAGAGCCCTCCAAACTTTCCTCAGCACTGGCGAAAATAACACTCCTCTAGATGGATTGAAAAACGTGGGAACCGCGCCTCCGCATGAATCAGAATATAATGGAATCATTCTCAAAGTAAGGCAACAGCGGCCATTTCTCCGTTCCATGGACATGACCCATTTCCAAACTTCAACCGTCCATTGACCCCCAAAAATACTTCTTAAATCACATAACCTAAAACTTTTTTGCCCGGCTTGAACCAAAACATGATGCCTTAAGCTGTATTGATAACTTTAGTCCACACAGCAACATCACTCTCCGCCTAATTATTTACGTTGTGGTTTTGTTCGACCAATCCATCTGTGTGCTGCTGGTGAGGCTGTTGTCATACACGCAGTAGTGTTGCTTCTAAAGAAATTGGAGACGTTCATCAATAATTGGGCCTCTACACTTCAGACGAAAAACTAGTTTGCCATACTCCTTGCATGAAATGATATATGTTTCTTATGATTGACAGTTTAATTGTAACTGAGTCTCTGTATCCATAGATGCTCTGAACTCATTAAGCATAAATTTGTGGGCATGCTTTTGTCAGTAGCCAGACACTAGGATATGGTAAGATTTTGGCCTGTGGAGGTCAGAGTGCACTAAGCTGTGGATTCCATCTCACATTAGGTCTTCAAGATGCATGATTATAACTGTATAAATTGGCTAAGCTGTATGCTTTCAAAGATGGAGTAGATTATACAATTTTGATTGTCAGGTAGTAGTTTGAGAGCAATAATACGAATAGAACTTCAATGGATATTTTATTGACTTAAGACTCAGGATAGTTTGTCACCAGTAGTCCATCTTTCATCATGTCTATCATGCAGGAGGGTGTCACATGTCTATGGTGCATCCATAACAAAATAAGGCAGACTCTTTGATGTATACTACAGCCCGGCTCCGGCTGGGTTACTATTCTCTATTGGAGGTTAATTCACCACCACCAAATGTAGACAAACGAATTGTAAAAACTTTGCCTAGGATGACCTATTTGTCACACCTTGCGTAATTATGTATGGAGTGCGATTAAATTGAATGAATTTAGAGAAACCAATTCAGAAATGTTCAGGAAATGGCAAATCATTTTATCCTAGTGGTATTGTATTACAGATCAATGAGAAATACCTGACTGTTGTAGCTGTAAATGTAAGCTTTAACACGTGTGTGTGTTGTGTGTGTGTTGTACTCACCTAGATGAGGTTGCGGGTGGTCGAGTACGAGCTTCTGGCACCCCGCCCTCTTCACTGATCGCTACTAGGTCACTATTCCTGAGCCGTGGAGCTTTATCATACCTCCTGCTTAAAGCTATGTATGATCTGCCTCCACTACATCACTTCCCAAACTTATTCCACTTAATGACTACTCTGTGGCTGAAGAAAATACATGCCTAACATCCCTGTGATTCATCATGTATTCTGTTCCAAACTGTGTCCATTGTTACTGTGTCACAATCTCTGGAAATTCATTCCTGTCCTTGTCCACCTTGTCAATTCCATTCTGATTTTGTATGTCCTTAATCATGTTCGTACACGCATGGGTGTGTGTTTGTGTGACTGTGGTGTATGTGTGTGTGTTGTGTGTGGGTTTGGTGTGTGTGAGTGTTTTTGTTTGTGTTTGTGTCGTGTGGTTGGTGTGTACTCACCAATGTTCGAGGTTGCTGGGGTCGCGAGTCCAAGCTACTGTGTTTGCGATGTGTGTAGACCTCACTAATTGTGGGGCAGTTTGCAGGGTCGATACTCAGCTCCTGGCCGTGGTGTGTGTGTTGTGTGTGTGTGTGTGTGTGTGTGGGTGTGTGTATGTGCTTGTGGGTGTGTGTGTTGTGTGGTGTGTGTGATCTCAACAATCTAATATTTGCACCAATAACTCATTACAGTTGTGACCGGGATGTGGATGTGGCTGAATTGCTCAAGTTACTCTTGATTTGTTCATGAGTGTTAGCATGTATGCAACGTAAGTAACCATTCTGACAGGATTCATTACCTTTGAAACTTGTGAGTTCATTACTTTGTTACCTAGTTCAGCTATCAAGAACTTTGGGGGCCCAGGTCCCTGGACCCTTACATACTCTCTGTATCTGTAAATACCTTGTGTAACTTTGTAAATGATTGTGACCCGACCTACCTGGAGTTCATTGTCTTTGAAAATTGTTAAGTCTTTATTTTGTATTTGATTGAGGGCATCACCTCTGTAACTTTTCAGCTATCAAACTTTGGAGTCCAGTCCCTGGAAACAATTAGTAACCTCTGTATTTCTTTGACTACCGCCCACAGGATGGGTATGGGGTGCCACAATAAACATAGTAAAACTAACTTAACTTACACTGGTTTTTAATACACTTTGACCATCTGTTATTTTAGGGGTGGGGACGGCCTCCCCTGTAATACACTTATTTAAACGCAATCCACACTGTTATTTATACACTCTGCAACACTGTCTTTAAAACAATGTTCGGAACAAAATGTTTTTAAACACTTTTGAGCATCTTTATTAAAACCACTGTTTAAAATTCCACAACTCTATGGGCGGAAATGAGAGGTGACTTAATTATTGGTTAATCTAGGGATCAGGTGACTTTCCTGTTGTGTTCTCGATGGCAATTGATTTTATAGTTGTGGAAAATGTTTTCAAATGCAACAGGAAACCTGTTTTACTACATTAAATGGAAAAAATAAAACTAATCACACGTTCCATAATTGAAATTGTTGTGTCGCCCCCCCCTTCCATAATGGAAATTTTGTGTCTGAAAAACCCAGCAGACTTGCCGTGGTGGAATTCATCGTAGAGAAGGAAACAACTTCGCACCAAACACGTTCATCCGAGAACTTTTTTGGGGGTAAACTCACAACCAAATGCTTCAGGGTGTGTGATGTTTTGCTTCATATAGAGAGATTATTTAGTCGGTGTAGGTTCTCATAAAAATAGTCCATAATTAATTAAAAACAGATTTACGGAGATATATTTGTCAAAAATTATACAATTTTATATTTACAAATGTAAAAATATTAGAAATATGCATGCATGGTAAATAATTAAGCAGTGAGACAGGTACACAATTAGAACAGTTTCTTGGTAGAAAAGATATACAGATTACTGTTAGTCTGTGGATAAGACACCTACATGCAGCTCGTCGCAATGTTACTGCTTGTTCTCTTAACATTATTTAATCTCGTTATTTGCGCTTAACTGAGATTTAATTAGAAAAGATCTAGGTTTAAACGTTTACATTAATTCGAATATAAAAATTCCAGGGTATTTTTTGGCGATCGTTTAGAAACGAACATTGTAATACACGCTAGAAAACGTATGACTCATCATGAGAAGGGTAATTTAAGAAGAACGCTGTCAAAAGTCTTCGGATAGCACCGCCGCGTTTCACTACTCCAATCCCATCCTGTGCGTTGGTAGTCAAAATAGAGGTTACCATTAAAGGGTACTAGGGTCTTGCGGCCCCAAAGTGCGGACAGCGGAAACAAGGTTACAAAAGGTAATGAAATTCACAAAGTTTACAAAAATAATGAATCATGTAAGTAATATTTAATTCATGTTTATACGTGGTCCGTCATGAAACAAATTATAAATTAATTGAGCAATTCACACTTCCACACCGCTGTACATACTTAATGAGTTGTTTCGCAGTGCCCAAATATTAATTGTTGGGTCAACCACACACACCACACAAACACACAACACAACACACACACAAATAGGTGAGTTCCACAGAACACACACGAGCGTACATACACACACGAGCACACGCACTCATGCAGTATCAAAAGAAAAAACGGAACTGTTTTGTACTTTGAGGGGGACGTTGGAGTGTGAACCCCCAAAAGATTTCCTCAAAGAGGAACTTAACCATAATGTATTATGAAAAAATTTTTACCTATATAAAAAATTATTAGAACAAAGAAATTCCTTAATACATCCAGGGTAATTACGAGAGGAAGACAGAAAACTTTGCGTCTGTTTACATCCACCAGGTACGAGCAAATTTTCTTATTATGTCGTAGTCCAGTCAAATGTTAAAATGTAATTTATGCTGTCTATAATATATCGTTCGTTTGTGTTAACAATACGCGAGGTATGTATTTAAGTTGATACTATGCAACCTGTTATTTGTATGTCTAGTGTATATTTAAGCATTAACTTTTGATGCTGGCTAAAGTTCTCATTATAGAATCTCCTGTGCTATAACGTTCTTATGATGTTACTTAATTTAAGTTTCTGTTAAGTGTAAGTTAATGATGGCACAGATACTATGCTATAATACATGTTATCACAGAGGTACTGTGGTGTATCTAGTAAGCAAACATTATGAAGTGTAAAGTTGCTGTCACGAGTTAAGAACTCCATGATGCAAATAAAGTTTATGCAGTTTGAGTTTGTTTTGTAGAAGTAAATATAATAGCACTGCAATTATTACAGACACTGTTTAATATACATGTTAACAGTGTGTATGTATTGTAGTTCAGTAAGAAGGACTTTAACAGAGTTATGAGTGAACTGAGTGGATGTGAGCTCAGAAGAACAATCCAGCAGCAGTAAGAGTGACTGAGTAGTGTTAGGTGAATCAGCAGCTAAAAGAGAACTGCCACAATGAATTCAGCAAACAAAGGTATAATACACATGTATACAGAGGATCTCAGTTGATAGGAATCCCAGCAACAGGTAGGTCTAGGCTGAAGAGAGGAACTTTCCAGAGTCAGCCTAGAAGAGAGGAACCTCCACAGCCACCAGAAGAGAGGAACCTCACAGCTTCAGAAGAGAGGACCCTCCTGTCAGCCAGAAGAGAGGAACTCTCCCAGCCTCCAGAAGAGAGGAACCTCCCTAGCCAGCCAGAAGAGAGGAACCTCCCAGCAGCCAGAAGATAGGAACCTCCCAGCCGCCAGAAGAGAGGAACCTCCCAGCCAGCCAGAAGAGAGGAACCTCCAGCAGCCAGAAGAGAGGAACCTCCCAGCCAGCAGAGAGAGGAACCTCCCAGCCAGCCAGAGAGAGGAACCTCCAGCAGCCAGAAGAGAGGAACCTCCCAGCCAGCCAGAAGAGAGGAACCTCCCAGCCATCAGAAGAGAGGAACCTCCAGCAGCCAGAAGAGAGGAACCTCCCAGCAGCCAGAAGATAGGAACCTCCCAGCCAGCCAGAAGAGAGGATCCTCCCAGCCAGCAGAAGAGAGGAAACCTCCAGCCACCAGAGAGAGGAACCTCCCAGCAGCCAGAAGAAGGAACCTCCAGCCACCAGAAGAGGAACCTCCCAGTCAGCCGAAGAAGGAACCTCCAGCCAGCCAGAAGAGAGGAACCTCCAGCCAGCCAAAAAGAATAAAGAGGAACCTCCCAGCCAGCCAGAAGAGAGGAACCTCCCAGCCAGCCAGAAGAGAGGAACCTCCCAGCCAGCCAGATGAGAGGAACCTTCCAGCCAGCAGAGAGAGGAACCTCCCAGCCAGCCAGAAGAGAGGAACCTCCCAGCCAGCTAGAAGAAGAGAACCTCCCAGCCACCAGAAGAGAGGAACCTCCCAGCCAGCCAGAAGAGAGGAACCCTCCCAGCAGCCAGAAGAGAGGAACCTCCCAGCCAGCCAGAAGAGAGGAACCTCCCAGCCAGCCAGAAGAGAGGAACCTCCCAGCCAGCCAGAAGAGAGGAACCTCCCAGCCAGCCAGAAGAGAGGAACCTTCCAGCCAGCCAGAAGAGAGGAACCTCCCAGCCAGCCAGAAGAGAGGAACCTCCCAGCCAGCCAGAAGAGAGGAACCTCCCTGCCAGCCAGAAGAGAGGAACCTCCCAGCCAGCCAGAAGAGAGGAACCTCCCAGCCAGCCAGAAGAGAGGAACCTCCCAGCCAGCCAGAAGAGAGGAACCCGCCCAGGGTCCCAGCCAGTAGAGAGGAACTCCCAGCCAGCCAGACCATCTGTTGTCATCTGATTCTTTTATTTATATGTTATAATTGTTTAATTTCTTTTTGATGCTGCTATATTTGACTGGGTGATCATTATATCTCTGGTGTTTCTGTATATAATAATGTAATCACTGTATCTGGTGTTACTATGGATAACAGATTGATCACTCTATCTCTAGTGTTACAATGTACATCAAAGTGATCACTATATCTCTGGTAATCTTTGTATCTCTTGCGTTATTATGAATAACAGTAAAATCCTCCTAATTCTGCTGTTACTATGTATAACTGTGTGATATTTGTATCTCTGGTGTTACTATGTATGAGAATGTGATCTTCACGTATTTTTTGTTACTAAGTATAACAGAGATATCACTACATCTCTGCGTTGTCATTGTATCCCCGGCTCTTGTGTTAAGGTTTCTGTCTGGCCTTCGAGCGTAAAAAAATGCTGAAAAAAGCGTATGAGCCTGTGAAGTGTATTTACATATTCCTTAAAATACTTCAAGAAAATATTAGTGCGCTCTGAGAAGAACAAAAGAACATAGTGTTTAGTGTAGTGTAGTTGCAAGTTAAAGCAGTAATTATACAGCTGGTGCTGGGGGACCTTCCCATGGCACCGTAAACAAGGATTGTTGGTGATGAAAGATTGAATGTAAAACAAAAGGAGAAGGTCAGTAAGATCAATGTTACAGAGAAAAATTCCAAACACTGAAATCAAACTAATGAAGTATTGAAAACTATGAAAAAATATAGGTGAGAACACACACACACACACACACACACACACACACACAAACACACAATTGGAGTCACAGAGATGTTAGGAAGTAATTCTTCAGTCATAGAGTTGTCAGGAAGTGGAATAGTCTGGAAAGTGATGTAATGGAGGTGTGGAGCAGGGAGAGTGACCTAGTAGCGACCAGTGAAGAGGCGCGGCCAGGAGCTGTGGCTCGACCACTGCAACCACAATTAGGTGAGTTCAAGCGTGCACGTAAACTACAAGACTCAAGAAATCGTAATGATACGATTGCAAACAAACCATACCCCCGGCCGGGATTGAACCCGCGGTCATAGAGTCTCAAAACTCCAGCCCGTCGCTTTAGCACTAGACCAGCTAGCCACATAAGATTCATCCAACTAGGTATATTTCTACACCATAGGAAGGTTAGCACAGGCACCACTGTGACCACAAATGCAAGTTTTTACAAACGAATCTCCAGCTACCGTGGCCGTGACGAACTCTACCTCAAGTCCTTCACTGCCGTCAATCATTGACTCAAGAAATCGTAATGACACGATTGCAAACAAACCATACCCCCGGCCGGGATTGAACCGCGGTCATAGTCTCTCAAAACTCCAGCCCGTCGCGTTAGCCACTTAGACCAGCTAGCCACATAAGATTCATCCAACTAGGTATATTTCTACACCATAGGAAGGTTAGCACAGGACCACTGTGACCACAAATGCAAGTTTTTTACAGACGAATCTCTGGTTTGTTTGCAATCGTGTCATTACTATAGTTCAGTAGTTACGGTAGTTTTATAGGTTTCCTTCCAGCAGGACTCAAGTCACTATAGTTCAGTAGTTACGGTAGTTTTATAGGTTTCCTTCCAGCAGGACTCAAGTCACTATAGTTCAGTAGTTACGGTAGTTTTATAGGTTTCCTTCCAGCAGGACTCAAGTCACTATAGTTCAGTAGTTACGGTAGTTTTATAGGTTTCCTTCCAGCAGGACTCAAGTCACTATAGTTCAGTAGTTACGGTAGTTTTATAGGTTTCCTTCCAGCAGGACTTACAGTCACTATAGTTCAGTAGTTACGGTAGTTTTATAGGTTTCCTTCCAGCAGGACTCAAGTCACTATAGTTCAGTAGTTACGGTAGTTTCAGAGGTATTCTTCCAACAGTGAAAGTTATTATAAGTTATACATTCAATAAATACTTTAGTATTAAGAATTACTTCCCAACTGTGTTAGTCATTATGGTAACAATCTTTAACAGATTCAACAGCATAATTATGACCTTTCAATAAATACATGTTACAGTATTTAAAAGATCTTCATAATGAGATAAATTTTTAGTGACACAAAAATCATTGACCATTACAAACATAAAACAAAAACTCTTCACAAAATTTAATAATTCAAGATTGCTGATTTAGTGACAAAAATTTTTGTCATAGCATCTTACAGTCTGGCCGACACGTCTCCTGGCCGACACGTCTCCTGGCCGACACGTCTCCTGGCCGACACGTCTCCTGGCCGACACGTCTCCTGGCCGACACGTCTCCTGGCCGACATGTCTCCTGGCCGACACGTATCCTGGCCGACATGTCTCCTGGCAGACACGTTTCCTGGCCGACACGTCTCCTGGCCGACAGGTCTCCTGGCCGACACGTCTCCTGGCCGACACGTCTCCTGGCCGACACGTCTCCTGGCCGACACGTCTCCTGGCCGACATGTCTCCTGGCTGACACGTTTCCTGGCCGACACGTCTCCTGGCCGACACGTCTTCTGGCCGACACGTCTCCTGGCCGACATGTCTCCTGGCCGACACGTATCCTGGCCGACACGTCTCCTGGTCGACACGTCTCCTGGCCGACACGTCTCCTGGCTGACACGTTTCCTGGCCAACACGTCTCCTGGCCGAAACGTCTTCTGGCCAACACGTCTCCTGGCCGACACGTCTCCTGGCCGACACGTCTCCTGGCAGACACGTTTCCTGGCCGACACGTCTCCTGGCCGACATGTCTCCTGGCCGACACGTATCCTGGTCGACACGTCTCCTGGCTAACATGTCTCCTTTCCGACATGTCTCCTAGGCAGGAATAGGAAACAAAGACCCTCCACTATAAATAACAATAAAAACCAATGTAAATACTATAATGATCCACAGCTGCGCAATCTAACACATGCAGCTGGGAGGATTGGTAAAGCATACCGTGAATGTAGAACCCCAGACCTGCTCAGAACGTTCCAAGCTGCACTAACAAATGCAAGGAATAGAAAGGAAGAACTTAGGCAACAGGAATGGGAACAGTTTGTTAGTGGATCAAATAGGTCCACCCCTTTGAGTTTGGCTTGGAAAGGTATAAATAAAATAACAAGGAAAAAGACTGGCAATGTTGCTCATCCCTTCCTCTTGAAAAAGCAAATGACCTCATAAATGACTGGTCCAAAACATCCAGGCATGAAAGCCTTCCATCTCATATTAGAAAAAATTTAGAGAGTACTTCTGAAGAAATGTTGAAACTGATTAATTTTATGAGCCAAATATTGATGAGAGTGATTGCCTCTTTACCGAGTATGAATTAGATAATGCATTAACCAAAGGTCGATCAACTGCTCCTGGAGAGGATTGTATAACCTATGATATTCTCAGAACTCTAAGGCACGTGCCTGATAACCCCTTGTTGGCACTGCATAATCTCAGTTACATTGAGGGCGTTCTTTCTACTTCCTGGACCAATAGTCTCATTGTGCCTATCCCTAAGCCCCAACAGCCTGATACATTTAGGCCGATCTCCTTAACTAGTTGTCTTTGTAAAACTTTTGAAAGAATGATGCTTAACAGACTGTACTACAGAATCAGACATCAACTTCCCCCTACCTCTATGGGTTCATGAAAGGTAAAAGTGAGCAGAACTGTATTTCCACCTTTCTCACTGCACACACCTCTACTAGTTTTACCACTTTTCTTGATCTAAAATCTGCATTTGATATTGCAAAACAGAACCGTTATCTACATGAACTAGCCAAAATGAATATTGGTGGTAGCTTACTCTGCTGGATAATAGGATACCTGTCAAATAGAGTATCCTCTGTCCTTTACCAAGGCTTCAGAAGTGATTCTAAAGAAATGTCTTTAGGTACACCGCAGGGAGGAGTTCTTAGTCCCATGCTATTTAATATTCTGATTAATACTCTCCTAAATGCTCTACCTGCCTCACCTAAACATATAGCTATAAGCTATGCTGATGATATCATGATCCATACAACAGGGCATAAGAAGATGAATACCATTCTTAATGAAGTTCAAGCAATTTGTAATCGACTAGGCCTCATAATATTTCCTCTAAAACTAAGATATTAACAAGCAAACGACATCCCCCACCCATCTATTTGCAGGGTGAAATCATTAGCTACGTTAAAACTTACAGATATCTTGGTGTAGATGTACCTTTAACAAATCCATTTACCCCAACTAAACAAGAAATGTAAAGCTAGGCTAAATGCTCTCAAAGCTGTTGCTGGCTACAATCCCAACTATGGTGCTAATGTGAGAATCGTGAGAATGATGTACATAGCCTATGTTAGGTCCTTAATTGATTATGCTGCTCCCATGTTGATATTAGCTAGAGAAAGTTCTCTCCGACCCTTGGAGTTAATGCAAAATGAAGCTCTCAGGATTATTCTTGGCTGTCCAGATCTACAAAAGTTCTTAACATGAGGAAGGAGCTTGGTATTTCTAGTATCAGTGATAGGATTGTTGAAATTAACACTGTACTCGGTATTAGAATGTTGAGAAACGAAAACCCGACACTGTCACAGTGAATCTTACCAAGTGTCTAGAGGTAAATCACACAGATCTAAATGGATTGTGAAAACGTGCAATTGCATTAAGTTTTATAACCTGCATGAACTGTATCACTGTAGGCAACAAGAGCATTTCACCCCTCCATGGAAGATGTGTTCATTTAATATCACATACCTACAAGTCCCTCCCAAGAAGCTCATTGCTAGTAATCCCTTCCTTAAATCTCTTGCTAGAGCAACTGCTCAAGAAGAAATTTCTCACCTAGCTGGTAGTAATAAGCTATCACAAGTTATATACACTGATGGATCTAAACAGGAGTCTTCTGGCAGGGCTGCTCTGCTTTGTTGCCACCTCCCTAGTTAAGAACGATAATAAATTTGTTGAGTTAGGCATAAGAATTAACAACTGGGCGTCTACACTGCAAACTGAATTGTTTGCAATCCTAATGGCGCTAAAGCTAACCTATGACACTGAGCTTGACTCTATCACCATTACTGATTCTATGTCATCATGAAGGCTCTTGGCTCATATAATGACTCCAACAACATGCTCATTGGGGAAGCCAGGTTGATACTCAAAAATTTAGGGACAAAGGAATTAATGTACAATTGCTATGGATCCCATCATTGGATTACTCCTTCATGATAAAGTTGATATGTTAGCCAAGAAGAGTATCCAGAAGGAGAATGTAGAATATAACTTTGGTATAACTGTGTCTAGCATTAGGAATATATTAGAGAAGTTAATGAAAATGATTGTTATAGAATGGAGTTAGAAGCCTGAGTGATTATAACCCACTATGATAACATGAACGTAGATAGTATGTTTATGGAGCAACTTCAAATGAACAGCTGACTGATGTTTTTTGGGCGGGCTTAGGCTTGGTTAAAGTACTTCGGGCTTTTGGGGAGAACACAGTGATGATAAAAATTAAATGAAATTATGTGATGGGGTTTGGCCCTTTATTGAACACTATGTGTTTAATTGTCCACTTATTGAGGAATAAGGGGGACAGCAGTATAATAACTATGGAATGTCAAGATATCTTTTTAAAAGAAAAAAAGACCAGATTATAAGAAATTTTTCCCAAAAATTTTGCTTGTAACGAAAGTCAAAAGAAGACGTCACCGTGAAAGAGCGACAAAGTATTACGCAAAACGGGCAAAAACACCCCCCTAAATAACTTCAAGACAGTAATTGGATGAAAGGCACGAAACCCTTTTATTCGTCGCATGTAAACCCTCACTTAAGGGCTTCTCCCAACCAGCGAACAGGTACTAAATGTTGACGATGGGGCCCGTCGTTAAATCATACCCAGGTTCCAGCCATAAAAGAGGGTTTTTGGGCAATCCCAGAGGTGATGGGGGCCCATCACCGTCTGCCCTTGTCCCCCATTCCAAGGGTTAAAGAGGTCTGCTCTCTGTGGCTTCTTTTTGACTTTTACCGTGGGTGCACAAAACCCTATTTTTTGTCAAAAGTATATAGTGTACATACTCTGTTCAAAAACGGGCGAAGGATAATGTAAGAAAAAGCTTTTTGTTGTGTTTTTTTGCCCCCTTTACACACAGGAAACAGGCCCTTTTGGGACTCCGGGGTTGTAATAGGTAACAAAAGAAAAGTACGTAACTTCCAATAACAGCAACTAACACTACACAAGTAAATTTGTGATCCCATAATTTCCAAAAACATTCTGAACCAAAAGGAAAAAAAGATTTCATTGTGTTTTTTTATTATTAAATTATTGTAAAGTTTTTAAAAACTTTTTAGTTAAATTTAGGCAAAATAAAATTTAAATTAAATTAAAGGTTAGGTAATTTTTTTCAAAGGGTTCTTTAGATAAAATTATTGTTTTTACATTAACTAAAAAAAAAAAATATATTTTTAAAAACGCACAGAAAAAAATTAAGAAAGGACTCATTTTTACTGAGGTTTTGTTAACAGACCAGTTTCACCCATTGGATTTTGGGGATATTGGCATTTTGGGAAGAGATCAATTTTACTTATATAGTTTTAAAATGTTGTGTCTGAGCGCCTCTGCCAAAGACAGTGATTATGTTGAGTGGGTGAAAGTTGAATGATGAGAAAGTATTTCCTTTTTTGGGGATTTTTTTCATATTATATAACGTGGGTGGCACCAGCGAATGCCCCTGACGTGTTATTCCCGAGTAGGAAAAAACCCCCACCTGGTTACTGTCAGGGGGTGGATTTGGGAATAACCCCCCTTTCCAAAATGGTTCCCCCGGTTCGGGGAGGTGGAGGGGGGAAATAACCCACTGGTTATGTCGGGAGGCGGGAGTGGGAAAAACCCCCCACCATGGTACTGCAGGGAGGCTGGATTTGGGAAATAAACCCACCATTATTGTGGGGAGGCTGGATGGGAAAAACCCCACCAGGGGCTACTGTCAGGGGGGCTGGAGTGGAATAACCCCCCCATTTATGTCGGGGGAGGGGGAGTGGGAAAAACACACCATGGCTATGTCAGGGGCGAGTGGAATAACACCACCGGTTTATTTTGGGGAGGGGGAGTGGAATACACCACCATGACTTTTAGGGAGGGGTGGGAATAACACCACCGAGCTCTGTTGGGGAGGTGGAGGGGGAATAAACCACCCATGCTCTGTTAGGGGGCTGGAGGGGGAAAAAACCCCCCCAAAGGGTTACTGTAGGGAGGTGGAGTGGGAATAACACCACCAGGGTACTGAAAATGGAGGGTGGCAGGGGAATAATAACCCCAAATGGTTACTGTCGGGGGAGGCTGGAGGGGGAAAAAACCCCCCATTACTGTCAGGGAGGGGAGGGGAAAAACAACCCCGGCTCTGTCGGGGGAGGTGGAGTGGGAAAAACCCACCATGCTACTGTGGGGAGGCGGAGTGGGAAAAACACCCCCAAATGTACTGTCAGGGAGGCTGGAGTGGGAATAACCCCCGATGCATGTCAGGAGCGGGAGTGGGAATAACACACCGAGCTATGTCGGGGGGCGGAGTGGAAAACACCACCAATGCTACTGTCAGGGAGGCTGGAGTGGGAATCCCACCATGCTGTCGGGGCGGATTGGGAAAACACACCGATGCTTGTCGGGAGGTGGGGGGGAAAATAACCCCCCAATGCTATTTCGGGAGGCGGGGGGGGGAATAACACCCCTTTTGCACTGTCAGGGGGCTGGGGGGGAAAACACCACCAATGCTATGTCGGGAGGCGGGAGGGGAATAACACCCCCATGTTTGTCAAGGCTGGAGTGGGAATAACCCCACGATGCTACTGTCGGGGAGGCGGGAGTGGGAATAACACCCCATGCTATGTCAGGGGGGCTGGAGTGGGAATAACACCACCAATGTACTGCAGGGAGGCGGGAGGGGGAATAACACACCACTCTTCAGGAGGCTGGAGTGGGAAAACCCACCCGATGTACTGTCAGGGAGGCTGGGGGGGGGGAAAACCCCAAAAAAATGCTATTGGGGAGGCTGGATGGGAATAACACCCCGATGCTACTGTCAGGGGGCTGGATGGGAATAAACCACGATGTACTGTCAGGGAGGTGGAGTGGGATAACATCACGTGCTACTGTAGGGAGGCTGGAGTGGGAATAACTCCCTGTACTGTCAGGGAGGTGGAGTGGGAATAACATCACGAGTACTGTCAGGAGGCTGGAGTGGAAAAACATCCCCTTTTTGTACTGTCAGGGGGGGCGGGAGTGGGAATAACATCACGATGTATTCGGGGAGGCTGGAGTGGAATAACTCACCGATGAAATGTCAGGGAGGTGGAGGGGGAATAACTCACGATGCCGTCAGGGGGGCGGGTTGAGTTTTTTTGAACCAAATCATGAAAAATAACAATAAAAATTTTATAATAATAAATAATAATAAAAATAAAAAAACATTTTTTAAAAATAATAAAAATAAAACATAATAATTTATATTAGTAATTATAATAATTTGCGCCCACTGTCAGCTCGGGTTTTACTTGATTTCCAGACTTGCCACTGGACCCCGGGGTTCGTTTTTTAAGGCCCCCCCCCCTCCCCTTCCCCAGGTTTGTGTCCAGGAATTCACCCGGGGGGCCCCCGGATGTCTCCCCTTCTATTTCCCTAAGGTCGCTGCCTTTCTTTTCCTCTCCCTTCCTTTCCCACCTCAGCCTTCCCCAGGTTTCTGTATCCAGGAATCCATTGTCTGCCCCCGGGATTTTTTTCCTTCCCCACTTCCCTAAGGTAGCCTCACCAACTGTTTTCTTGCTGTCCCCAAAGGGTTTTGTATCCCAAAACCCTTTCCCTTACCGCCGGGTATCTTTTCCCTTCCCCCCTTGCCCAAAGGGGGCGCCTCACGCATGTATTTTGCCCTTTCAAGGTTCATGTTCCAGGGGTCCATCAGTTCGTCCCCGATGTCTCCCCTTCCCCACTTTCCCCAAGGGCGCCTCAACGACAAAACCCCCTCAAATTCATGTATCCGGGAAACCATCCGTTTGTCCCGGATGTCTTTCCCCTTCCCCCCTTTTCCTAAGGTCGGCGGTGCCCTTTCCCCGGTCAGTGTCTCCAGGAATCCCCTTATTCACCTCGGTGAACTCCCTTCCCCCTTCCCCCAAAGGGCAGCGGATTCTTGCCGTCCGCAGGCATTTTTCCAGGAACCCCCGTCTACCCCCGGATATTCCCCCCCCCTTCCCCACCTTCCCCCAAAGGTCCCCCGCCTAATGCCCCTTATTCTGGCCCCCCCAAATTTTCCCCTTGGACCCGGAATCCATCCCCTCGCTCCGGATGTCTTCCCTTCCCCATTTCCTAAAGGGCGGCGGTGCCTTCCCCGGATCAGTGTCTCCAGGGTCCATTTTGTCACCCGATGGCTCCCTTCCCCCCTTCCCGAGTCAGCGGGGCCTTCCCGGATATGTCTCCAGGATCCATTATTTACCTCAGGTGGGCTCCCTTCCCCTTCCCCAAAGGGCAGCGGTATTCTTGCCGTCCGCGGATATTATCCAGGATCCCTTTCCCTTTACCGGGATATCTTTCCCCTTCCCCCCTTACCCAAAAGGGCAGCCTCAACTGCAGTATTTTTGCCGTGCTCAGGGTTAGTATCCAGGAATCCCTCGCTCCTCCGGGTGTTTCCCCCTTCCCCACTTACCCAAAGGGCAGCCTAACTGCATTATTCTTTCCTTGCTCGGTTCAGTATCCAGGGAAACATCCGCTCGTCCGGATGTCTCCCCTTCCCCCCCTTACCCAAGGCAGCTCAATGCATGTTTCTTTCCTTGCCAGGTTATGTATCCAGGAATCCATCCGCTCGCTCCCGGGTGTCTCCCCCCCTTTCCCCCCTTACCCAAGGTCAGCCCCAACAAAACCTTCCTCAAATTCATGTATAGGAATCCATCGCCGCTCCCGGGTGTCTTTCCCCTTCCCCCTTTTTCCTAAGGTCGGCGGTGCCCCCCCTTCCCCCGGTCGTGTCTCCAGGAGTCCATTGTGTCACCCGGTGGGGTCCCCCCCCTTCCCCCCGAGTCAGCGGTGCTTCCCCGGATCAATGTGTCCAGGGGTCCTGTGTCACCTAGGTGGACTCCCTTCCCCACTTCCCCCGGTCCGGTGCCTTCCCGGGGCAGTGTCCCAGGAGTCCCTGTGTCACCTCAGGTGGGCTCCCTTCCCCCCCTTCCCAGAGTCAGCGGTGCCTTCCCCCGGGTCGTGTCTCCCGGGTCCCTGTGTCCCTCAGGTGGGACTCCCTTCCCCCCTTTCCCCCCAAGTCAGCGGGGGCCTTTCCCCGGTCAGTGTCCCAGGATCCACTAGTGTCCCCTCGGTGGACTCCCCCTTTCCCCCCTTCCCCCTGTCAGCGGTTTCCACCTTCAGGAACCCCGCTGCTTGGAAACCGGGTTTTTCTAGTGGTTACGGTAGAGACGTCCAGGTGGGGGGAAAATTTCGGGGGTACACACACAAAAACGCGCCCGTAATTACACCCACCAAGACAGCCGGACGTAGGTCAGTGACCCCCCAAGCTGCCTCAACTCGGCCCATCCGGGGCTATTAACGTAATTTTTGGAAAACCTTTTTGTTACACTATGAAAAATTACTGAGAACAAGTTGTTTTTTACTTATTTAGCTGTTTAAAGTATTTGGGTGTTTTATTATTGCGATGAATACCCAAATGTTGGTTTAAATTTTTCCACACCATCATAAATATGTTAAATATTAACTGCTTTCATTTTTGTTTATTTATCCGTGTTTTCATTTTTGGGTTGAAAGCCAAAAAGCCAGAATTGTTTGCTACACTATAAAGTTTTTTTACAAATATTTATACGTTTAAACCATTACCTTACTAACATCATTTCATACACTTGCATGCAAAAAAAATCACACACAATCCCCGTACTACAATACGCACACAAAATGTACCAAAATTTTGCTACACTTAATTTGTCTGAGATCCATATACACGCAACAAAATATTTCCCCCAAAGCCCATCCCACGAACATTATGTAAAATCATGTGTACACATTCTCATAGACATACATGTATCGTCCACTGATTAAACAATGTAGAGAGACAATTAGGGGGAAATTTGTATAGTTTTGCTTCAATTTCAGAAAATATAAAACAAAAAAATGTTGGTTTCAGTAATTTGAACATTTTTTGTTAACTTGTGAATATTTAAAAATGTGACACGACTGAGGCCTTGTGGAGGATGTGGTCTTTTTTACATGTTTTTTGTACACATTTAAAAACACGTGTTGTGTAGTGTGCCCCTAGTAAATGTTGTTGATGATTTTCATGTGTCATGTGTGTGTTGAGATTTTCATATGTTGTGTTGTGTGTTGTGATTGTCATGTGTCATGTTGTGTTGAGATTTTTTGGTGTACATGTTTGTTGTGTTGTCATGTTACTGTTGTTTGATGATTGTCTTGTACTGTTGTGTGTTATGATTATCATTTATGTGTTGTTTGTGATTTTTCTGTGACATGTTGTGTTGAGATTGTCATGTGTACATGTTGTGTTAGATTGTCTTGTTTTGTTTTGTTTATGATTTCAGGTACTGTTGGTTGTGATTGTCTGTGTACTGTTGGGTTTTTTGATGATTGCTGTGTACATTTTTAAATTGATGATTATCTGGGTACATGTGTATGTTGATCGACTGTGTAGTGTTATGTAACATTTAAAACAGTGTATTGTGTGTGTGTGCCATATGTCATGTGGGTTGGGATTTTGTATGTTACCCGTTTTTTGTTGATGTTGTCATGTGTACATGTTTTTTAAAATTAAATTTCACGTATTTTGTATGTGTGCTGTGTACAGTTTGAGTTGATGTTGTCATGTGTACGGTCATTATGTATCATTAATACAGTGTTATTGTGATGTGTCCTGTGTACATGTTGTGTGTTGATTTTCATGTTTTAATGTTTTGGGGTTGTTTGTCATGGTACGTGTCATTATTTAAAACTTTAATTTTCCGTGTAAGTTTTGTTATGTTTTTCCATTGTACATGTTGTGTGGTGTACCATGTGTAATGTTGTAAATTTTGTATGTGTGATGAGAGTGAAAAATAAACCAGTATAAATTTGTATGAAAAATAAAATTTTCTGTAAAAAAGAGCACAGTTTCCCTGGTTTCAGCTGTCAGCTGGGATTTTTACCTCGGCTGCAGCTGGCTGACTCTTGTAGCCGGTGACCTGCTGTCAGCCTGGTGACAACGTTTCGCCACACTGGGCTTTTTCAAGCACAAAAAGTCTACCTGGGTGGAAATACGAGGTATTATAGTCAGGTTCAAATGCTGGGGCAGGTGGGGAAAGCTGCATTGATGATCTACCTTTCCCCCGGTAATTTTAAAAATTATTTATATATATATATATATATAATATATATTTATATATATATATATATATATAATATATATATATATATAAATTTTACCCCACCTTCCTGCCTTCCTTAAAGGGTTCCCCCCCCCTTTTGTTTCCCGGAATCCTCCCTGGGTCCCGGAGGCTCCCTTCCTCACTTGAGGGGAAATGTGATTTTTCTACCACAACTTCTCGACTTTATTTTTAAACACAAAATAATTTTTACAACCGTGGGGAGACTGCTTTTAAATGGATACAATTTGAGTACATATTGGTGTGGGGTAGATGGACCTGTGTGTGTGTGTTGCGTTTGTGTGTGTGTGTGTGTTGTTGTGTGTTTTTTGTGTGTGGTGTGTGTTTAGTGATTACAACAACCACTGTGTGTGTGTTGTGTTGTGTGTGGTGTGGTTGTGTGACTTTTTACACAGTGATATATGCCCATGCTCTCTCTGCAGATTAGGTTTTTTAATGTTTCAAATGGTGTCATTTTGAATTTCTTCGAAATTTTATGGGTTTTTTGAAAAATATGTAATATGCTTTCAAATGTTGAAAAATGCACGAAAATATCAATTCCATTAGTATATATTTTTTAAAAATACCTGAAGCATTGAAAACATCGAAAAATATGGTAAAATGATGTTTTACTGCACATTTCGAAGATTTGGCGCATTTAGAACACTTTTCAGACAAATCTTACTTTTTAGCTAAAATACATCAATTTTCACACTTGAAGTATGTATTGACACAACATTACACAAAAATGTCATATTTAAGTTACTTTCAGCATAAAATTCAATTCCATCAGTAATTCTGATAAAAAGTTTTGAAAATCGAGATACATTTCATGACCACTGTTTGTGTGTGTGTGTGTGTGTGTGTGTGTCTTCTCTTCCCCACTTACCTAAGGTTAGCGAGTTAGGTCAGTGCCTTCCCGAATCAGTGTCTCCAGGAGTCCACTTGGTGTCACCTCAGGTGGACTCTATTCCCAATCCTGCCTCCCTGACAATAGTCACTGTGGTGTTATTCCCACTCCAGCCTCCCTGACAGTAGCCGTGGAATAGCCTAAAAAATGAAGTAGTGGAGGCGGGAACCATACATAGTTTTAAGGCGAGGTATGATAAAGCTCATGGAGCAGGGAGAGAGAGGACCTAGTAGCAATTAGTGAAAAGGCGGGGCCAGGAGCTATGAATCGACCCCTGCAACCACAAATAGGTGAGTACAAATAGGTGAGTACACAAACACACACACACACACACACACACAATGTACACCTTGTATGTCATGCCCATTTTGGAGTATGCAGCCCACACCTGGTGAAAGAAGGTCTGCCTGAGCAACCAGAATCTCCTTTCCCAGGTCCATGTGTCCAGGAGTCAATCTGTGTCCCCTCAGATTACAACAATAGGTATTAGTGCACTCCACGGTAAGAAAGTCAAAATAGAAGCCACTAGAGAGCAGACCGTGCTTCAACCAGCTCTGGAATGGGGCTGACAAGGGCAGACAGGTGAGTGGTACCCACATCACACTGAATGTTGTGGTGCACTATGTTGCAGAGATATATTGTACATTGAATGTTCGCTTGTCATCGAAAGAGCTAACACCTCGTTTTCTAGTAGTGATAGTACTCATTTTGCCTCTCATATTTCTAATCTGACTATATTGGAAGGTATGTATAGAACCGTCTTCGTGTACTCTTTTAAAGTTATTGTGAGTTAATAATTGTTGCTCAGAATGAGGTATAACTTTCGCTGCTATAGTGTTATCATTATCAGCCAGAAATATGCCATACATTTTGAGTTTAATGCAAACTATTTCTGAAATAAGACGGTCCCCCACCTGGCTTTTAAGCAACCCTAGAGATCCCTTCCTTGAGTCTGTGGGGAAGTTAGTTGTGTCTGTCCATTTCCTCAGCGGTTCCTTCCCGATTTCATCATAAATATTTTGAATATTATAAAGAGAAATTATTAGGCTGTCGGTATCAGAACAAGTTAGTTTTATTCTGTCCTCGTGTGTGTTTTTAAGAATCATATACCAAAAATGGTACAGCTTTAATTTGGCGAGTTCTAAGTTCTATTAACCTATATAATTAGGGTATGTGAGTTTTATGCAGGATGTTCCCACTGTCGCCAATATTTTGTTTTCCGAAAGCTTTATAGCTTTCTTAAACAGTGGTTTACTCACCTCTTTCAAAAATCAACTTGTTGATGTTATCAGCTTTGTTGTGTTGCAATATTTCGATGTGTTGAACAGTGTCTTGCCGAACACTGAACTGGTCAACACTCATGGAAGATGTACATTTTTTTTAAAGTAAATGTGTAGTGTAGTGATGCTTGATGTACAGTGCAGGAATGGAATCCACCACCCTGCACACTCATGCACCTCCCCTGCACACTCCTTCAACACTCCTCTACACTCCTCCACCATCACTCCACTCTAATCCACCACCTTTCCACACTCCTCCACCTTCTAGCCACACTCCTCCACCACTCTTCACACTCCTCCACCACTCCTCCACACTCCTCGACCACCCCTCGACAACAACATAAATATAGCATTAGAACTGGACAAGATTCCAATGCTCCACTACCCCTCCACAGTTATCCACCACCTCTCCACACTCCACAACCTCTCCACACTCCTCCACCACCCCTTCACACTCCTCCACCATATCTCCACACTCTTTCACCACTCCTCCATACTCCTGTGCTACACTATCACCAGGTCCACACTACACTCACCAGGTCCACACTACACTCACCAGGTCTACACTACACTCTCACCAGGTCTAAACTACACTATCACCTGGTCCAGACTATACTCTCACCAGGTCCAGACTAGACTCTCACATTGAAAGACAAAGGAAGGGAGGCACTAGTTAGTAGAAGCAACAATAAGGATAAGCAGAAAACAAACTTATTCCTAACTCTGTCTTTCTTACTGTGTGTGTGTTTGTGTGTGTGTGTGTGTGTTTCCATCAATAGGCCTATTTCTTTTAAACCTTTACTTTGAAAGCAAATATGGAATCTGGCAATGTGCCAAAACACAAAGATCAAAATTCTTTAATGTTAATCTCCAGGATTTGTTAGCTGGACCTCAGCAATGAGAGTGGCTACTCTTTTAAAA
>NC_069456.1:34702549-34739219 GCF_026875155.1 Cherax quadricarinatus | reverse complement strand
TTTAAATTAAATTTCCCAAAGTTTATTCTTATAAGGGTTACAATGGGGGGTTTACAGGTTTTGGATATTGTGTGGTTTACATGTTAAAAAAATACTAATTAAGAGGAGGCCACTCGGCACCTATGCATGCTAGGCATTTCGGGCAGACTTAGATTAATTCTTAACATTAAATCCTTACAGATTATGGCATTAAGGCTAAGTGACTACATCATGATTTGTGAGTTTAGCAATGTGAATGCTTTTGTTTTAGCACAATACAAAGTGTCTATATTGGAGTATCATAGGCAAACTTATGACTAGTTAGGATTTATTATTTTAAGATTAAGATTAGTATTTCTGGGTTTATAGTCAGTGGTTGAGTGAGTGTAATTGTGAACCACCAGGTGGTTATGTAGTTAGTTGTCGGGGTGTATCAGGGAGATAAGATGTTTTCTAACTGTAGTTTAGAAAGTGATGAATGTGTCTGCAGTTCTAAAGTTTTCAGGTAGGGTGTTCCAGATTTTAGGTCCTTTGAAATACATTGAATTTTTGTAAAGGTTTAGTCGAACACTGGGAATGTCATAGAGATGTTTGCCTGTGGATCCTGTCACAACTATCAAGAAAGTGTTTTAGGTCAAGGTTAATATTGGAATTTAAGGACCTGTAGATATAGATTGCACAGTAGTAAGTGTGGATGTTCTGAACAGGGAGTAAGTTTAGATCTATGAAGAGTGGGGGGGGGAGGTTGCCAGGGATGGGATTTAGTTATTATTCTTACTGCGGCTTTTTGTTGGGTTATTATTGGCTTTAGGTGTGTTGCTGCAGTTGAACCCCAAGCACAGATAGCATAGGTGAGGTATGGATATATAAGTGAATGGTATAGTGTGAGAAGGGCAGTTTGCGGCACGTAGTATCACCGTTTTGGATACTTTTTTTGTCATGTGTTGGATATGGGTGCTGAAATTTAGGTTGTTGTCGAGGTATAGGCCAAGGAATTTGCCGTCATTATGTCTGGCAATTAGAGTGTTGTCGATCTTAATGTTAAGTTGCGCAACACCTGCTCTGCTACCAGACATAATATAGTAGGTTTTGCCAGTGTTAAGTGTAAGTTTATTGGCTGTCATCCAAGTCGATATTTTGAGCAGCTCCTCGTTAACAATGGTGTTGAGGGTGGCAAGATTAGGATGGGAGATGACATAAGTCGTGTCGTCAGCAAAGAGGATATGTTTGGAAGATCATTGATGTAAATGAGGAAGAGCTGGGGTGCAAGGACACTTCCCTGCGGAACTCCAGTATCAAGTGGCCGTATTGATGAGGCTGTGTCTTTAATAGTGACATACTGATACCTATTAGAAATGTAGGATTTAAAATATGCAAGTGCATGGCCTCTTATACAATAGTGGTCAAGTTTGTGGAGTAGGATGCCATGGTCTACTGTGTGAAACGCTTTTCTTAGGTGAATAAAAATTCCTAGTGGATGTTCCTTATTTTCCAATGCTGTGTAAAGCAGATCTAGCATTTTTATAATTGCATCATTAGTGCTTTTATTTTTCCTGAATCCAAATTGGCAGGGGCTGAGTATGTTTTGTGACGTTATAAGTGAATATAGTCTCCTGTGCACGAGTTTCTCGAAGATTTTGGATAGCAATGGTAAGTTTGATATTGGCCTATAGTTGTTTACATCTGTAGGGTCACCACCTTTATGTATTGGTGTAACCCTTGCTGTCTTGAGTAGTGTCGGGAAAGTGCTAGTTTCTAGTGACTTGTTAAAAAGTAATGTAATAGCATGCGAAAGGACATGGGCCGCTCGCTTGTACAATAATGGTGGGACGTGAGACAGATTCCCCGATTATTTTTAAAAGTGACATTATGATCGCGGTGACTTCGTGGGCTCATTTGGGCACAAGAAAGAAGGAATTTGGGAAATTCCCATCTAGGTAGTCCCCGGCATGGGCATTGGTGGGTGGGATTTTACGGGCGAAAATTAGATCCTATGTTTGAGAAGAAGTTTTTTAAACTTGTTAACTGTACAGTGGGATGTAGTGGTGTTTCATGGGGTTTTTAGTTAGAACAATATTCTTTTTTTTTCAGTTTGTGGGTCCCCAGAATCTGGGAAAGTGTTTTCCAGGTCTTTTTTATATCTCCTCTTGTGTCAGTGAATCTGCTGGAGTAGTACAGTTGTTAGGCTTTCTTTATTAATTTGGTGAGAACTGTTGAATATTGTTTAAGAATATCTTTGTGTATTAAGCCCTGTCTATATTGCTTTTCATATTGGTGTTTCTTATCATTGGATTTCAGAATGCTGCTGGTTAGCCATGGGCAAACAAGCCGTTTATTCGTGATCTGTTTAGTTTTTATAGGACAATGTTTGTTGTATAGTCTAAGTATTTTGTTAAGAAAAATGTCTGTCCAATCGTCAATACCATTGGCATTGGAGAATTCTGAAGGCCAGTCAACAGTCTCTAGGTCTGCTGTGAAATTCCTTATTGAGGCCTCGTCATGAAGTCTAAATGAAACTTTGTTGTATTCGAGTGGTGGCTTACTAATGTTTGTTAAGAGGAAGGTTGGGTAGTGGTCGTAGTGCTGTCCCGTGATTATCCCTGATTTAAGGGGGGCTAGTATATTCGTCCATATGTGATCTATTATGGTTGCACTTGTCTCAGTCAGCCTGTTTGGTTTAGTTATTGTTGGTATGAGAAGTGTGTTGTTCATATTGTTGATGAAATCAGTTACAGTCTGATTATCTGGTAGGCCAAGGTTGATATTGAAGTCTCCAGCTAAGAGAAGGTGGTGCTTGTTCATTTATCTGTTTGTTATTAGTGACTTTAGATTCTCACTGAAGTTTGGGATATTTGTGTGGGGTATCCGGTATATGGCACCGATTGTTATAGGCGTCTTGAGGTTTTTACAGTAAAATTAGCGAAAATGTATTCCCAATATTCATCACTTAAGCAATTAGTGCTAATACAAGATAGTTGGTTAGAGTAATAGATTGCAGTACCACCCCGAACTTGGTATGGTCTGCAGTTGTGGATTGCTGTGTATCCTGGTAGTGGGTAGATATCAACTGTGTCCTGCTTAAGCCAGGTCTCAGTAAGAATAATGCAGGAGAAGGGTGTCTTTAGTGACTCAAGGAGTGCCAGGAGGTCATCATAGTGTTTGCTTAAGGACCTGATGTTGTAGTTAAGAACTGATAGACTTTGAGCAGTGTTCAGGATAGTGCTGGCTTGTGATGCTGTGTAATAAAGGCAGTTACTTTCCAATAAGTTTGGTTGTGTGTTAGATTATGGAGGTTTAGATCAGGGTCAACGTGATCATTCATCTTTTAGGTTTAAATAGTGGTTGTTTATATCCTGTATTATGTGGTGAGTTCTAACACTGATTTCTGTAGTGGTGGGAGGTTTGGATAAGTATATCGCTAAAGCACTTTGGTCATATAGAGTATAGTCACTAATAAACATAATGAAATTGATATTGTCTATGTGTTGTGCTAGAATGAGCTGAAGTACAACTAGGTATAAACTAATACTATAAAAAACAAAAACAAATTACAAGTGGCATCAGACTCACTCTTGTAATTGCACTAAGGTCTAATATAATAAATTTAGTGTTGTCTATGTATTGAGCTAGAATGAGCTAAAGTACAACTAGCTATAAACCTATAATATAAAAATACAAATTAAAATGGTACTTGCAATTGCACTAGGGTCTGATATAGGTTGTTAACAAGATCAAGAGTATAACTAGATTTAAACTGACAAAATAAAACTCACAAATTAAAGTACAAAAAGAATAATAAGTAAAAAATAACAATGGCAATGACTTGGTTATAATAAGATAGTAAAATGGTAGACAGGTACACAGGTACACAGGTACACAGGTACACAGGTACAAAGGATAATATAAAGGTTGGAGTTGAATATACAAACTTGAAAATTTGGCAACAAAATGTTATGAAAAGTATAAAATAATGATTAATGTACAAAAGTAAAACTGACTAGTAGTAAATATGGTGTTTAATAAAATTTTAGTAAGTAATAATGATTACAAAAAAAAATTAATTAGCAAAAAAAAGTGAAAAAGTAATGTTTATTTCAAGTATTAAATTTTAAGAAGAGTTATTTGGGTTCAACATTGCACTGGTAGTTATACTAGAGGTTATTTGGCAGTACAAGGTATTTAAGAGTACTTTAAGATAGTAATTGTGGTATTAAAACAGGTTATGGTAATTAGACAAGCAATGGTAATTAAATGTCAAAAATGTTAAGAGTAAATTGTACTGATAGTAAAAATGACAATTATTAATTTTAGTAAGTAATATCAATTGATAGTATTTAAAAAAAAATATGAGGAGAATATGGACAGAGAAAGTATAAAATTCAGCTAATATTTAAGCAAACAATAGTAAATAAAAAAATTTACATAAGGTGACTTATCTTACTAGAAAAAAACACAAATGAGGTATTTATTATTTAATTACTAAGAGTTTGTAACTAAAAATTTGAACAATATAATAAGTTTACTCGGGTAAATAAAATACGTTACAATTGGTCTCCATGTTTTTTTAATTGAGGGTGTTGTATTTTTTACGGTGTATATTGGAAAAATAGTGTTCATTGTGTTTTTTATTCATCTGTGTCACATCAGGTTGTAAGTTATACTGAAACGAACTTTTCTCTTTCGTATAACAAAAAATGAAAAAGTGGTATATTACCAAATTTAAATTTTGTTATATATGAGATATAAGGCCCAATGGGGCATAATTTAAAGAGTTTGTGGTTCAGAGTTATTCGTTTTACCAGACCCGGCCCCTGGGGGTCACTGCTTCAACTTTCAGTTCACTCACTTTAGTAAAATATTTAAAAAAACCCTTGGAATGGGGGGGGTTCCGTTTATATAACTTATACTTAAGCAACGATAAAAATTTGTCACTTTGATCTTAGATGCGTGAGGAGTCACTGATCTTAGAAAGTGATGTGTGATGTCACTATGTTACAAGGGGTCTTAGACGGGATGTGTGATGTTTTATGTTTGAACAAAGAAATGTTACGAACAAAAAAACACTGTATACGAAAAAAGAACACTGTATAAGAACAAAGTGGGCATGGGATGCTCAAAATAGTAAATAAAGCTTGTAAACATAAGTTTTTAATTATATAATAATAATCTTATATTTCTACGGGTTACAGGGGTACATCATACACCGTTCAGGACACGGGTACATAACACCTGACATTACTGCAGAATAGAAACAAACAATATAGAATCCCCAGGTACCTATTTAAATGCTAGGAAAAAAAACCAGCGGGTGAAATTATAAATAACATTTATATAATTAAAATTAATTTTTTAATTATTATTTTAGTAGTATAGTAGCATAAGCCCTCAGAGTTCCCCCTAATTACAGCCTACCACGTCGGGCAGTGGTTCGCTTTAAGGTCCAACCCCCCACTTACTGTGTTTTTGATGCTTTTCCCCCGGTTTTCGTGTGTCCGGGGGTCCATCTGTGTCCCCTCAAAATTTCCCCCTTCCCCCCACTTCCACCTACACTCACAACCCTACCTTTCCCCCCCCCAGGGTTCGCGTGTCCAGGGTCCATCTGTGCCCCTCAGATTTTTCCCCTTTCCCCCCATTTCCCTAACCTACACCAATCCTACCTTCCCCCAGGTTCGGTGTCCGGGGTCCATCTGCGTCCCCATATACTCCCTTCCCCACTTCCTATCCTACACTCAGAAATCCTCCTTCCCCCCCGGGTTCGCTTTCCAGGGGTCCTTCTGTGTCCCCCCAGATATTCTCCCTTCCCCATTTCCTACCTACCCCAGCAATCCTCCCTTCCCCCCAGGTTCGCGTGTCCGGGGGTCCATCTGGTCCCCTCAGATATTCTCCCTTCCCCACTTCCTATCCTACCTCGCAATCCTACCTTCCCCCCCGGGTTTTTCATGTGTCCAAGTCCTCTGTGCCCCCTCAGATATTCTCCCTTCCCCTCTTCCTATCCTGCATCAGCAATCCTACCTTTCCCCCCACAGGTTCATGTGTCCAGGAGTCCATTGGCCCCAAATCAGATATTCTTTCCCCCCCCACTTCCTACCCACCTCAGCAATCCTACCTTCCCCCCGGGTTTCATGTGTCCAGGATCCATCTGTGTCCCCTCAATTTCCCCCCTTCCCCATTCCTATCCTAACTCAGCAATCCTACCTTCCCCACGGGTTCATGTGTCCAGGACCCATCGTGTCCATCAGATATTCTCTCTTCCCCATTTCCCTTCCTACACCAGCAATCCTACCTTCCCCCCAGGTTCTGTGCCCAGGAGTCCACTGTGTCCCCTCAATATTCTCCTTCCCCCCTTCCTATCCACACCAGCAATCCTCCCTTTTCCCCCCCAGGTTCATGTGCCCCCGGGTCCCTGTTCCCATCAGATATTCCCCCTTTCCCCCTTCCTATCCACACTCAAAATCTACCTTCCCCCCAGGTTAAATGGCCCAGGACCATCTGTGTCCCATCAGATATTTCCTTCCCCCACTTCCTTCCACACTCAGCAATCCTACCTTTCCCCCGGGTTCAGGGTTCCAGGAGTCCATCTGTGCCCCCCTCAATATTCTCCCTTCCCCACTTCCTATCCTACACCAGCAATCCTACCTTCCCCCTCAGGTTCATGTGTCCAGGAGTCCATCTTTTCCCCTCAGATATTCCCCTTCCCCATTTCCCTTTCCTACCTCGGCAATCCTCCCTTTTCCCCCAGGTTATGTGTCCAGGTCAGCAAGTCCCACATCTGGTCCGGGGTTTCCAGGTATAGCCCTTCACCACTACCCTGAGTCAGCAAGCCCCCCCCCTGGTCCGGGGTTCCAGGTAAAACCCCCTTCACCACACCCTGAGGTCACAAGTCCCACCCCGGCCCCGGGGTTCCAGGTATTCCCCCTTTCCCCCTTTCCCCCTGGGGTAGCAGTCCCACCCCAATCCGGGGTTCCAGGTATTCACCCTTCACCATTTCCGTGAGGTCAGCAAGTCCCCCCCCCAGGTCCTTGGATCCGGATTCACCCTTCACCATTTCCCCTGAGGTCAAAAGTCCCCCCCAAAGGTCCGGTTCCGGGTATTCACCCTTCACCACTTCCTGGGGTCAGCAGTCCCACCCCAGGTCGTGGATCCAGGATTCCCCCTTCACCACTTCCCTGGGGTCAGCAAGTCCCCCCCAAAGGTCCGGGGTTTCCCGGGTATTCCCCCCTTTCCCCACTTCCCTGAGGTCAGAAAGTCCCACCCCGGGCCCGTGGTTCCAGGTTTTCCCCCTTCACCATTTCCCTGAGTCAGCAATCCCACCCCAGGTCCGGGGTTCCCAGGTATTCCCCCCTTCACCACTTCCCTGAGGTCAGCAGTCCCACCCAACCGTGGTTCCAGGTATTCCCCCTTCACCATTTTCCCTGAGGTCAGCGCCCCACCCAAGGGGTCCGTGGTTCCAGGTATTCACCCTTCACCCCTTCCCTAAGGTCGCAACCCCCCCCAGGTCGGGGGTTCCCAGGTATTCACCCTTCACCACTTCCCTGGTCAGCAATCCCCCCCCCAGGCCGGGGTTTCCCAGGTATTCACCCTTCACCATTTCCCCTGGGTCACAAGTCCACCCAGGTCCTTGGTCCGGGTTTTCACCCTTCACCATTTCCCCTGAGGTCCCCCCCAAAGGGTCCCACCCAAATTCCGGGGGGTTTCCAGGTTTCCCCCCCTTCACCCCCCCTGGGCACCCAAGCCCCCCCCCCGGTCGTGGTTCCGGGTTTTCACCCTTCACCACTTCCCCGGGCAGAAAGTCCCACCCCAGGCCCGTGGTTCCGGGTATTCCCCTTTTCACCATTCCCTGGGTCAGCAAGTCCCACCCAGGGCCGTGGTTTCCAGGTATTCACCCTTTCACCACTCCCTGAGGTCACAAGCCCCACCCCAGGTCCGTGGTTCCGGGTATTCCCCCTTTCACCACTTCCCTGCGGTCAGCAAGTCCCCCCCCAGGTCCGGGGTTCCGGGTATTCCCCTTCACCACTTTCCTGGGTCGCATCCCATCCCGGTTCGTGATCCGGGTTTTCACCCTTCACCGCTTCCCTGAGGTCAGCATCCCACCCGGGGCCCGTGGTCCAGGTATTCACCCTTCACCACTTCCTGGGCAGCATCCCCCCCCAGGTCCGTGGTTCCAGGGTTCACCCTTCCCCACTTCCTGGGGGTCAGCAGTCCCACCCCAGTTCCGTTTTTCCAGGTATTCACCCTTCACCACTTCCTGAGGTCACAGTCCCCCCCCGGGTCCGTGGTTCCAGGTTTTCCCCTTCACCACTTCCCCTGAGGTCACATTTTTTAACCACCTTTAAAGTACTGTCCATATATATTTTCTACACAAGTGTATTAATATCATAACAAGAACATGTTAACAGGGGGAGGCACACAGATAACCCTGCGCTCTGTAATAACACCCTCCGGACAAACCCCAACTCGATCCCTGAGACATGAGAGATCTCTGTACCAGCTCGCCACCAAGAAGGCCACCAATGAAAATTTGGAACTTATATTTATATTTAACATTTTCCTAATGTCAGTTATTAACTTATCATTTTTTTAAATTGTGTAAGTGTATTTGTAAACGTTTTTATATGCGAATATTAGTAGGTGTGTGAAACTTTGTGTTCCTGCATGGTAACTGTAATTAATTGTTTCAGTTACTTTTTCCCCTCGTTAGTGATTTTCACAGTACGCAAGGTTCACAAGCGCGAAACCTTCTAACACTCAATTCTGTATTTCCCATAACATCCTACACACACACAACAAAATACAGACCACAAATAAAAAAACACACACAAAATCCTCTGTATCAAACATACACATACATTTATTCACAAACTTTATAACCCCTTCTTTTTGTTTTACTAGTATGTAAACACAAATACACACGCACCCCACCTTACCTTTTAACCTCTACGCTACACACACACAAACACACACCTTACACCAATATTAAATAACGTAAGCAAACACTGACACTCCTTCAGGGAGAGTGAGGGGCACCATCTGGAGAAGACTCATGTCAACCCAGACACCAACTGTAAGTTAATCAAATCTCAAAATTCGACATAAAAATAATATTATTGAGCTCCACAACAAAACTCTTAAGACTACACAAATCTGGGGGGGACAACTCACAACACACTACATGAGTTTACACAGTCAATATTCGTCTCATCAAAGACTTTACACAATACGTGATACAAACAAAGATCATCTTATAACACTAACTAGTCACGTTTGGATAAATTCCTTCAATCTTAGATGCAGAACAACCTTGCCCCCACATGATGCTAACCAAACACTCTTTAAATAATAACGCTGGTTAAAAAATATTGATCATATCAAAACTTTTCCCTTAAGGAAATTGTTTTTCACTGTAAACATATTTGTGAAAATATCATTATTCAGGTGCTATTACAATTGCTGTTTTAAAAAAATCCCTTAAAAGGTGAACAAAGTGTGAGTCTCTGTTTATAACCGTCAAATGTTGCGTATGTTGAAAATACTGAACCAGTGTTGATGTAGAAAATAGTACTGAGTTTTAATTAAAGTATTGTTAGTAAACATCGGTCTTCACAATCACTTTGTGTCACACTTTGCTTCCAATACACTTCAACAGTGCCAGACACAGGTTAGAATTTTAAAAGAAAAAAGTAGGCAATTGAAAAATAGATGTTTGTGATTGTCTGTTTATAACTAGGAAAAGTGTATATAGAACTGTGATTTACAAATGATCGAAGCAAAGTTTAAGTAAGAAAAAACAGAACTAAAAAGGGGGAAATGATGTATGGGTTTAACATAATTTACCCCCAAGTTAAAAATTGCAAGAAACGCATTGTTGCAAATAATATATTTTTTTTTGAAAGTTTTTAAAAGACAGCAGAGCAACATATAAGTTCATAAAAAAGCAGTATACCCAGACAAACATTGACTCGACTTTGCCGGTTTAAGAATAGCGATGAAAATTTTTTTTCAGATCGAACACCATGATAGTTTTATTCCTGGGGAGAAAATTTTTTTTGTTTGTTATTTATTGTGTTATTTGTATTAATATCATATAAGGAATAAAATTGGGGAGAGGGGATATGGGGTTTGAAATTGTTAAGTGAAAGTTTTGGGAATTTTGATCGACATAAGTTCTGGGAAAACATGAATGACAATATAGGGGAAACTATCGTCGAAGATGTCAAGGAAAATACAACATAAAATAACATACATCAATACAAGAATGACAACTTTGGGAAAAAAATTAAAGTGACAAGTAAGAAAAGTTCAGTGACAAATAAAAAAGAGCATCGAAACCACAAAGACAATAACAAAAAAAAAAATATTTAAAAATAAGAACAGCAAAAATAACATAAAGAGTAAAGGAATAAAGAACAATACAGTAATCCAAGACAATAACTTTAAAAAAAAGGGGTTAACAAGGAATCTGTAAAAAAAAACAAAAGGCAGTAATACATAAAAACAATACATTAACTCGGGGAAAAAATACAGCAAACACAGAACTGTACCTAAAACACAATACAAAACTACAAAACCCAAAAGCAACACTCAAGTATCGTACAAAAACATTTAAATACAATACAGTAAAACAATGGAAACAAAGGTTAAATTACTAGTAAATAAAAGATGAATGGCGAACTTTAAGAAGACCTTCCCGCCAATTATTACATGGTCGCTGAAATTTCTTTTTTTAGGAATCGATCCCTGAGTTTAAAATTTATTTTTTTCAACCAAATTTTATTTTTTTTATTTGAGCGGTGGGGTGTTTTGGTACCAATGTTTTTATAATACAGAAATGTCAGAGAAGTGAAGATGAAAAAAAGTGACAGAGACGTAATTAATATTTTTTCCTCGCACCCCCTTTACCTTTGGAAAGATAATTTGCAAACGTCTACTTACTTTATCTAATACAAGGTTTATTTTTTGCCTTCCATAATTAATTTAGAGGTGAACGATTTTTTCAGGTCGAAAAACCACTTGTGGTAGAGCATGAAGTTGTTGCATTGTGTCGGTCAGGTGTTTTTTCGTAGTGACATGTTTTGGAAACTTCTCTCACATTCAAATAACATCAGAACCGGAGGATGTAAAACTGCCGTCACAAAAAAGAATAAAAACTATAATTTACATTCACTGAACAATGTGTCAATTTAATAGGTAAAAACCCGAAGGAAGTTCACTAGGATTGCATGAATTATTTTGGGGACACTAAGGGGGGTCTTTTAAAAATTGCCGGTTTTTTCTTTATTGTTTTTTCTTCTCCAAATTTTTATAAATTATGTCTCTCGTAACTCAAAACGCCTCATAAATCGACTTCAACTTTCAATGTTTTTTTACGATAAAGAGAAAAACCCTTTCAGGAACAATTGGCATGTTAACTGTCCTAGACCAAAATTATGAAATCTTTAAAATTTTCCCCGGAATGACTGAAAAATATTTCAAAAAAACTGAGTACTAAGCTTCAAAAATTCACAAAAAAATGCCACATAATTGATGACGTTTGGGCACTGCCAGTAAGTGTGTGGGTTTCAAATTTTACCGTTTATGTAAAAAGTATGTGGAATTTTATTCTCCAATCAAACACCCCCACACACACACACACACACACACACACACACCACACCCCACACACCCCCACACACGGGGAGTATAATACCGGGGTTTTTCCTGAGTACTTCGTATTGATAATAAATACTTGTCTAACTGTAGGGATCTTTTTAACGAACATTTCTCCTACCAAGATCATTGATGCTGCCTCCTCTGTAATTTCACTGAAAAAATCTACCCGCACTGTCTTCTGACATTACTGTCATTAGGTAGATATATTTCGGAATAAAGATACTTTCATAATGTATACCATTTTAATATTCATACTTTAAATATTACCAGCTGATCAAGAGTTACTACGACAATGTTTATCTTCCTCCAGTGATCAAGATTACTACACAATGTTTATCTTTCCCTCCCCTGACAAGAGTTACTACGACAATTTTTTTTCTTCCGTCCACTGATCAAAGGGTTACTACGACAGTGTTTATCTTCCGTCCCTGACAAGAGTTCTAAAGACAAAGTTTTATCTTTCCCCTCAGCTGATCAAAGTTCTCCAATGTTTTTTCTTTCCTCCCGCTATCAAGAGTTTCTTCATGTTCCTCTTAGTACAATTATTTTAGTTCTACTTTTTCATTTGAGGTATTTTACTGCTTCTAACCTGTCTCCCGCTCTTTTAAAAAAATTGTTTCAACTCATTTTGTCCAGTTCCCGCAGTGTCTGGTATCTATGTCTTTCCGTCCCGCCACTTTTTCCAGCTGTTTTTTATTTAATTCCTTTTTCGCTCCGCCTGTATAATTTGAAGATTTTTGAAGTTCCCAAAAGTGTATTTCAATTGTGTACGTCCCGGGCCCAAAACCGTGTCCCAAAGTATCATTGTTCGCAGGTCACCAAACCCATGCCCGATGTATCATTGTTCGCAGTCACCAACACCAGTGCGCTATGTTTCACTGTTTCACAGGCCACAAACACCTGCCCTATGTATCACTGTTCACAGGCCACAAAAAACCCGTGCCCCTTTACACTGTTCACAGGCCACAAACAACCAGTGCCCTATGTACACTGTTCACAGGGCCCCCAACACCAGTGCGCATGTTTTTTTACTGTTCAAGCCACCCAAAACCCCGGCCTATGTAAAAACTGTTTAAGGCCCCCAACACCTGCCCTATTAAACATGTTCACAGCACCAACACCAGTGCGCTATGTACCTGTTTAAGGCCCCCAACACCCGTGCCATGTACCCCTGTTCACAGGCCCCCAAAAACCAGTCCCTATGTAACACTGGTTCACAGGCCCCCAACACCAGTGCCCCCATGTAACACTGTTCAAGGCCCCCAACACCCGGGCCCCATTAAAACTGTTAAAAGGCACCAAAAACCATGCCAGTAAATTTTTCGCACCCCCAAAATCCCTTTAAAACTTTTCCCCCCCCCAGTGCCCCTAACACTTAAGGACCCACACCATCCCAAAAACCCTTTTTTAAACCCCCCAATCCCCCTTTTAAATTTTAAAAGGGGATTTTTTCCTTCTTCCCAAATTTTGGTGCATTTAAACTTTTTTAGCCCCCTTTTTCCACCCTTAAACCCTTTTTCCTTGAATTAGATTTTTTTTTCCTTTTTGGAAGTTATTTGCATTTAACAAATTGGCCAAAGTTTTTCCCCCAAAAACTTTTTCTTTTAAATTTCAAAAAAGATTTTTGCCAAGACGGTCGGCCAGGAGACTTCGGCCGGGGACGTGCGCCGGGGAAAGTGTCGGCCAGGAGACTGTCGGGCCGGGGACGTGTCGGCCAGGAGACGTGTCGGCCAGGAGACGTGTCGGCCAGGAGACGTGTCGGCCAGGAGACGTGTCGGCCAGGAGACGTGTCGGCCAGGAGACGTGTCGGCCAGACTGTAAGATGCTCTGACAAAATTTTTTGTCACTAAATCAGGTATCTTGAATTATTAAATTTTGTGAAGAGTTTTTGTTTTATGTTTGTAATGGTCAATGATTTTTCTGTCACTAAAAATTTATCTCATTATGAAGATCTTTTAAATACTGTAACATGTATTTATTGAAAGTGTCATAATTATGCTTTTGAATCTGTTAAAGATTGTTACCATAATGACTAACCCAGCTGGGAAGTAATTCTTAATACTAAAGTATTTATTGAATGTATAACTTATAATGACTTTCACTGTTGGAAGAATTCTAAACTACGTATTATATGAACTTATAATGACTTTCACTGTTGGAAGAATACCTCTGAAACTACCGTAACTACTGAACTATAGTGACTTGAGTCCCGCTGGAAGGAAACCTATAAAACTACCGTAACTACTGAACTATAGTGACTTGAGTCCCGCTGGACACAAAATATGACAGGGAAACTCGTCCAGGGCTACGAAATATGACAGGGAAACCCGTGCAGGGCGACGAAATATGAGAGGGAAAGCTTTTCAGCGTGACGAAATATGAGAGGGAAACGTGTCCAGGGAGACGATATATGATAGGAAAACCCGTCGAGGGCGACGAAATGTGACAGGTAAACCCGTCCTGGGCAACGAAATATGGCGCGGAAACCCTTCGAAAGCGACGAAATATGACGGTTAAACACAACTAGGGAGAGAAAATATGTGAGGGAAATCCGTCCAGGGCGACTGAGTATGACACTGAAATCCGTTCAGCGCGAAGAAATATGTCAGGGGAAACCTGTACTGGGCGATGAAATATATCCAGAAGACAGAATATTATATGGAAATCATTCCAGAGCCATGTAATATGAGAGGGAAACCCGTCAAGGGAGACGAAATATGACAGGAAACTCACCCAGAGGGTGAGTACCGAACTTGCACACGAAAATCACTCACTACGAAAGCAAAAGACTTGGCAGACGATGCAACATCCCCCCAATGAAAAGCAGGGGTGTCACTAGCACGTTAAGAGACTATACAATAAGTGTCAGGGGCCCGAGACTGTTCAACTGCCTCCCAGCACACATAAGGGGGATTACCAACAGACCCCTGGCAGTCTTCAAGCTGGCACTGGACAAGCACCTAAAGTCAGTTCCTGATCAGCCGGGCTGTGGCTCGTACGTTGGTTTGCGTGCAGCCAGCAGCAACAGCCTGGTTGATCAGGGGCTGATCCACCAGGAGGCCTGGTCACAGACCGGGCCGCGGGGGCGTTGACCCCCGAAACTCTCTCCAGGAAAACTCCAGGTAAACACTTGTGCAACACTTGTGCAACACTTGTGTAGCATTTGTGCAACACTTGTGCAACCCTTGTGCAGCACTTGTGTGTAACACTTGTGCAACACTTGTGTAACACTTGTGCAACACTTGTGTAACACTTGTGCAACACTTGTGCAACACTTGTGTAACACTTGTGCAACACTTGTGCAACACTTGTGTAACACTTGTACAACACTTGTGCAACACTTGTGTAACACTTGTGCAACACTTGTGCAACACTTGCGCAACACCTGTGCAACACTTGTGCAACAGTTGTGTAACACTTGTGCAACACTTGTGCAACACTTGTGTAACACTTGTGTAACACTTGTGCAACACTTTTGCAACACTTGTGCAACACTTCTGCAACACTTGTGTAACACTTGTGCGACACTTGTGCAACACTTGTGCAACACTTGTGGAACACTTGTCCAACACTTGTGCAACACTTCTGCAACACTTCTGCAACACTTATGCAAAACTTGAGCAACACTTCCGCAACACTTGTGCAACACTTGAGCAACTTGTGCAACACTTGAACAACACTTGTGCAATACTTGTGCAACACTTGAGCAACACTTGTGCAACACTTGTGTAACACTTGTGCAACACTTGTGCAACACTTGTGCAACACTTGAGCAACACTTGTCCAACACTTGTGCGACACTTGTGCAACACTTGTGCAACACATGTGCAACACTTGTGCAACACTTGCGCAACACTTATGCAACACTTGAGCAACACTTGTGCAACACTTGAGTATGTTTAGTATAAACACGTTTCTCCAACCAGTGACTATCTCAGTTAAATATAGATAAGAATGGTTGAAGATCAGGAGTTGAGGTAATGAGTCCCTCGTCTTGGACTGATGCAGTGGTAATATTGACTCCAGGCTGAGGGACTGATGCAGTGGTCATATTGACTCCAGGCTGAGGGACTGATGCACTGGTCATATTGACTCCAGGCTGAGGGACTGATGCACTGGTCATATTGACTCCAGGCTGAGGGACTGATGCAGTGGTCATATTGTCTCCAGGATGAGGACTGATGCTTGGTCATATTGACTCCAGGCTGAGGGATGGATGCAGTGTTCTATTGACTCCAGGCTGAGGGATTGATGCACTGGCTCATATTGACTCCAGGCTGAGGGGACGATGCAGTGGTCCTTATGTCTCCAGGCTGAAGGGGACTGATGCAGTGGTCATATTGACTCCAGGTGTGGGACTGATTGCTTGGTTCATATTGACTACAGATGAGGGACTGATGCAGTGGTCATATTGATTCCCAGGCTGAGGGACTGATGCACTGGTCATATTGGACTCCAGCTGAGGGACTGATGCACTTGTCATATTGACTCAAGGCTGAGGGGACTGATGGAGTGGGGTTCATATAGACTCCAGGCTGGGGATGATGCAGTGGTAATATTGACTCCAGGCTGAGGGAATGAAAGCACTGTCATATTGACTCCAGGCTGTGGGATGATGCACTGGTATAGTGACTCCAGGCTGAGGGATGATGCAAGTGGTAATATTGGACTCCAGGTGAGGGATGATGCAGTGGTAATCATTGATCCAGGCTGAGGACTGATGCAGTGGTAATATTGACTCCAGGCTGAGGGACTGATGCAGTGGTAATATTGACTCCAGGCTGAGGGACTGATGCAGTGGTAATATTGACTCCAGGGCTGAGGGACTGAGGAGTGGGAATATTTGACTCCAGGCTGAGGGACTGATGCAGTGGTCATATTGACTCCAGGCTGAGGGACTGATGCAGCGGTCATATTAACTCCAGGCTGAGGGACTGATGCAGTGGTAATATTGACTCCAGGCTGAGGGACTGATGCAGTGGTCTATAACTCCGGCTGAAGGGACTGATGCAGTGGTAATATTGACTCCAGGCTGAGGGACTGATGCAGTGGTCATATTGACTCCAGGCTGAGGGACTGATGCAGTGGTCATATTGACTCAGGATGAGGGGACTGATGCAGTGGTCATATTGATCCAGGCTGGGGGAACTGATGCAGTGGTTAATATTGACTCCAGGCTGAGGGACTGATGCAAGTGGTAATATTTGACTCCAGGGATGAGGACTGATTGCAGAGGTATATTGACTCAGGCTGAGGGACTGATTGCCAGTGGTAATATTGACTCCGGCTGAGGGGACGGCACATGGTAATATTGACTCCTGGCCTGAGGGACTGATGCAGTGGTATACATATTGACTCAAGGCTGAGTGACTGATGCAGCGGGTCATATGATTCCAGGCTGAGGGACTGATGCAGAGGTATTATTGACTCCAGGCTGAGGGATGATGACCGTGGTCATATTACTCAGGCTGAGGGACTGATGCAGGGTATATTGACTCCAGGCTGAGGGGACTGATGACAGTGTTCATTATTGATTCCAGGCTGAGGGAATGATGCAGTGGTAATATTGACTCCAGGCTGCGGGACAGCATGCACTGGTCATATTGACTCCAGGCTGAGGAACTGATGCCGTGGTCATATTGACTCCAGGCGAGGGGACTGATGAGTGTGGTCATATTGGACTCCAGGTTGAGGGACTGATGCAGTGGATCATATGGACTCCAGGCTGAGGGACTGATGCACTGGTCATATTGACTCAAGGTGAGGATTGATGCAGTGGTAGTTTGATTCCAGGTGAGGGAACTGATGCACTGCGTCATATTGACTACAGGCTGAGTCGACTGATGCAGTGGTATTATTGACTCCAAGACTGAGGGCTGATGCAGGGGTCATATTGACTCCAGCTGAGGGATGGATGCAGCGGGGTTCATATTGACTCAGGTTGGAGGGACTGATGCAGTGGTAATATTGACTCCAGGCTGAGGGACTGATGCAGTCGAGTATATGACTCCTGGCTGAGGGACTGATGATGGGTCATATTGACTCAGGCGGAGGGCTGATGCACTTGGTAATATTACTCCAGCTGGGGACTGATACATTGGTCATAGTGACTCAGCTGGAGGGACTGATGCAGTGGGTCATTTTGACTCCAGGCTGAGGGATTGGGATTGATGCATGTCATATTGACTCTAGGCTGAGGGACTGATGCAAGTGGTCATATGGGACTCCAGGCTGAGGGACTGATGCAAGTGGTCTAGTGACTCCAGGAGAGGGACTGATGCAGTGGTAATTATTACTACAGGGTGAGGGACTGACGCAGTGGTTCTATATTATTCAGGCTGAGGGACTGATGCACTGGTCATATTGCTCCAGGCTGAGGGAATGATTAGCATGGTCATATTGACTCCAGGCTGAGGGACTGATGCGTGGTATTATGACTCCGGCTGAGGGACAGATGCACTGGTCATATTGACTCCAGCTGTGGGACTGCTGCATGGTCAAATTGATCTCCAGGCTGTGGGACTGATGCATGGTCATATTGACTCCAGTCTGGAGGGACTGATGCAGTGGTAATATTGACTCCAGGCTGAGGGGACTGATGCAGTGGTAATAATGACTCCAGGCGAGGGACTGCAGCAGTGGTAATATGACTCCAGGATGAGGGGACGGATAGCAGTTGGTAATATTTGACTCCAGGCTGAGCGGGACTGTGCAGTGGAAATATTGACTCCAGGCTGAGGGACTGATTGCTTTCGGTAATATTGACTCCAGGCTGAGGGACAGATGCAGTGGTAATACTTGATCCAGGCTGAGGGACTGATGCAGTGGTAATATTGACTCCAGGGCTGAGGGGACTGATGCAGTGGTCATATTGGGACTCCAGGGTGAGGGACTGATGCAGTGGTAGTATTGACTACAGGCTGGAGGGACTGATACAGTCGTAATATTGACTCCAGCTGAGGGGACTTGATGCAGTGGTCTATTGGACTCCAGGCTGAGGGAATGATGCAGCGGTATATTAACTCCAGGCTGAGGATGAGCAGTGGTAATACATGACTCAGGCTGAGGGACTGATGCAGTGGTCTTAATTAACTCCTGGTGAGGGGACTGATGCAGTGGTCAATATGACTCCAGGCTGGAGGGACTGCTGCACGTGTCATATTGATTCCAGGGCTGAGGGACTATGCAGTGGGTAATATTGACTCCAGGCTGAGGACTGTGCAACTGGTCATATTGACTCCAGCTGAGAGGACTGATTGCAGTGGTTCATATTGACTCCAGGCTGGGGATTGTTGCAGTGGTCATATTGATTTCCGGCTGTAGGTGACTGATGCATGTCATATTGACTCCAGCTGAGGGGATGATGCAGTGGGTATAATTGACTCCAGGCTGAGGATGATGCTGGGGTCTATTGCTCAAGGCTGAGGGCTGATGCAGGGGTATATTGACTCCAGGCTGAGGACTGATGCAGTGGTAATCTTGACTCCAGGCTGAGGGACTGATGCAGTGGTAATATTGAACTCCAGGCTGAGGGGACTGATGCAGGTGTTCATATTGACTCAGGTGAGGGACGATGCATTGGTAATATTGACTCCAGGTGTGGGACTGGATAAGTGGTCATTATTGACTCCAGGGCTGAGGACTGATGCAGTGGTCATATTGACTCCAGGCTGACGGATGATGCACTGGTCATATATTGATCCAGGCTTAGGGACTGATGCCACTGCGGTCATATTGAGCTCCAGGCTGAAGGGACTGATGCAGTGGTCATATGGACTCAGGCTGAAGGGTCTGATGCACTGGTCATATTGACTCCAGGCGAGGGATGATGCACTGGTCATAGTGACACCAGGCGGAGCGGACTGATGCCTCTGGTTATATAGACTCCAGGCTGAGGGGTCTGATGTATGGTCCTATTGACTCCAGGCTGTCGGGGACTGATTGCCCCCCAATGGTCATATTGACACCAGGCTGGAGGGACTGATGCACTGGTCATATAGAATCCAGGGCTGAGGAGACTGAATGCCTGGCTCTATTGACATCCAGGCTGAGGGACTGAGCACTGGTCATATTGACTCCAGGGCTGACGAGGGACTGATGCAGATGGTATGTTGGACTCCAGGCTGAGGGCACTTGATGCACTGGTCCAGTAATTGACTCAGGCTGAGGGACTGATGCATGGTCAAATTGACTCCTGCTGAGGGACTGATGCAATGGTCATAATGACTCAGGCTGGGGGACTGATGCAGTGGTCATATTGACTCCAGGCTGAGGGACTGATGCACTGGTCATATTGACTCCAGGCTGAGGGACTGATGTACTGGTCATATTGACTCCAGGCTGAGGGACTGATGCACTGGTCATATTGACTCCAGGGCTGAGGGATGATGCACTGGTATCATATGACTCAGGCTGAGGGACTGATTGCAATGGTCATAGTTGACTCCAGGCTGAGGGACTGTGCACTGGTATATTGACTCCGGCTGAGGGACTGATGCATTGGTCATATTGGATCCAGGCTGAGGGACTGAATGCACTGGTTCATATTGCTCCAGGATGAGGGACTGATTCATGGTCATATTGACTCAGGCGGAGGGACGATGCACTGGTCATATTGACTCCAGGCTGCGGGACTGAGGCACTGGTCATATTGACTCTAAGGCTGAGGGATGATTGCACTGGTACTATTGACTCCAGGCTGAGGGACTGATGCAGTGGTAATATTGACTCCATGCTGAGGGACTGATGCAGTGGTAATATTGACTCCATGCTGAGGGACTGATGCAGTGGTAATATGACTCCATGCTGTGGACTGATTGCAGTGGTATATTGACTCCTGCTGATGGACGTGCAGTGGGTTCACCCCTTAATTGACTCCATGCTGAGGGACTGATGCAGTGGTAATATTGACTCCAGGCTGAGGGACTGATGCACTGGTAATATTGACTCCAGGCTGAGGGACTGATGCAGTGGTAATATTGACTCATGTGAGGACTGATGGAGTTGTAATATTGATCCCAGGCTGAGGGACTGATGCAGTGGTTTATATGACTCCATGCAGAGGGACTGATGCGTGGTAATATTGACTCCATGCTGAGGGATGATGCAGTGGTAATATTGACTCAGGCTGAGGGACTGTGCAGTGGTCAATATTGACTCCAGGGCTGAGGACGGATGCAGTGCGTTCATATTGACTCCAGGGCCCTGAGGGACTGATGCACATGGTAATATTGACTCCGGCTGAGGGACTGATGCCGTGGTATATTGACTCAGGCTGAGGGGACTGAAGCAGTGGTATATGATCCAGGCTGAGGGACTGATGCAGTGGTTATATTGACTTCCAGGTACGGGACTGATGCACTAGTGGTAATATTGACTCCAGGACTGAGGACTGATGCCAGTGGTAATATTGACTCCAGGGCTGGGTGACTGATGCAATGGTTCATATTGACTCCAGGCTGGGGACTGGATGCTGTGGTAATATTGACTCCAGGCTGAGGGACTGATGCCGGGTAATATTGACTCCAGGGTCTGAGGACTGATGCAGTGGTTAAATATATTGAGCTCCAGGCTTTGAGGGACTGATGCGAGTGGTAATATTGACTCAGGCTGAGGGACTGATGCATGGTTAATATTTGACTCAGGCTGAGGGACTGATTGCACTGGTAATATTGACTCAGACTGAGGCTGATGCACTGGTAATATTGAACTCCAGGCTGAGGGAATGAAGACACTGGTAATATTGATCCAGGCTGAGGGACTGATGCAGTGGTAATATTGACTCCAGGCTGAGGGACTGATGCACTGGTAATATTGACTCCAGGCTGAGGGACTGATGCACTGGTAATATTGACTCCAGGCTGAGGGACTGATGCACTGGTAATATTGACTCCAGGCTGAGGGACTGATGCACTGGTAATATTGACTCCAGTGAGGGACTGAGCAGTGGTAATATTGACTCCAGGCTGAGGGACTGATGCACTGGTAATATTGACTCCAGGCTGAGGGACTGATGCAGTGGTAATATTGACTCCAGGCTGAGGGACTGATTGCAGTGGCATATTGTACTCCAGGCTGAAGGGAGGAAGGCACTGGTAATATGACTCCAGGGCTGAGGGGATGTGCACTGGTAATATTGACTCCAGGATGAGGGACTGATGCAATTTGGTAATATTGACTCCAGGCTGAGGGACTGATGCACTGGTAATATTGACTCCAGGCTGAGGGACTGATGCACTGGTAATATTGACTCCAGGCTGAGGGACTGATGCAGTGGTAATATTGACTCCACACTGAGGGACTGATTACCTCTGAGTCCTCCTGATCTTCAACATTCTTCTCAGTATTGGACTGACAGCGCCTCTGGTTGGAAAAATGTTTCTACAAAAAAGATATTGTAGTTATATTATATTATGATCTATTAGTTACAAGAAGAATTGTACAGTGAACAAGCTGGTTGTTGTTGTTGGTTCCAGAGGTGCAGAAAGCTGGTTGTTGTTGTTGGTTCCAGAGGTGCTGAAAGCTGGTTGTGTTGTTGGTTCCAGAGGTGCAGAAAGCTGGTTGTGTTGTTGGTTCAAGAGCCCGTGCTGAAAGCTGGTTGTTGTGTTTGTTCCAGAGGTGGCAGATAGCTGGTGTGTTGTTGGTTCCGAGGTGCAGAAAGATGTTGTGTTGTTGGTTCCGAGGTGCAGTAAGCTGATTGTGTGTTGTTCCAGAGGTGCTGAAAGGCTGGCTGTGTTGTTGGTTCAGAGGTGCAGAAAGCTGGTGTGTTGTTGGTTCCAGAGGTGTGAAAGAAAATCTGGTTGTTGTTGTTGGTTCCTGAGGTGGCTGAAGCGGCTTGTTGTTGTTGGTTCAGAGGTGCTGAAAGCTGGTTTCGTGTTGTTGGTTCAGTGGTGCTGAAAGCTGGTTGTGATGTTTGGTTCAGGGTGCAGAAAGCTGGTTGTTGTTGTTGGTTCCAGAGGTGCAGATAGCTGTTGTGTTGTGGTTCCTTGAGGTGCAGGAAAGATGGTTGTGTTGTGTTCCAGAGGTGCAGAATGATGGTTGTGCTTGTGGTTCAGAGGTGCAGAAAGCTGGCTTGTTGTTGGTTCCAGAGGTGCAGAAAGATGGTGTGTTGTTGTTCAGAGTGCTGCAGAAAGCTGATTGTGTTTGTTGGGTCCAGAGGTGACAGAAAGCTGGTTGTGTTGTTGGTTCAGAGGTGCAGAAAAGCTGGTTGTGTTGTTGGTTCCAGAGGTGCAGAAAGCTGGTTGTGTTGTTGGTTCCAGAGGTGCAGAAAGCTGGTTGTGTTGTTGGTTCCAGAGGTGCAGAAAGCTGGTTGTGTTGTTGGTTCCAGAGGTGCAGAAAGCTGGTTGTGTTTTGGTTCCAGATGTGCAGAAAGGTGGGGTGTTGTTGGTTCCCCTCGAGGTGAAGAAAGCTGGTTGTGTTGTTGGTTCCAGAGGTGCAGAAAGCTGGTTGTGTTGTTGGTTCCAGAGGTGCAGAAAGCTGGTTGTTGTTGTTGGTTCCAGAGGTGCAGAAAGCTGGTTGTGTTGTTGGTTCCAGAGGTGAGAAAGCTGATTGTGTTGCTTGGTCCAAGAGGTGCAGAAAGTGGTTGTGTTGTTGGTTCAGAGGTGCAGAAAGGTGGTGGGTATTGTTGGTTCAGAGAGTGCAGAAAGCTGGTTGTGTTCGGTGATTCTGTGGTGCGAGGAAGAAAGCTGATTGTGTTGTTGGTTCCAGAGGTGCACGAAAAGGTGGTTGTGTTGTTGGTAGCCAGAGGTGCCAGAAGGTGGTTGTGTTGTTGGTTCCAGAGGCGCAGAAAGTGCTTGTGTGTTGGTTTCGAGGTGGAGAAGTGATGTGTTGTTGGTTCAGAGGTGCAGAATGCTGGTTGTGGGTGTTTGTTCCAGAGGTGCAGAAAGCTGTGTTTTGTGTAGTTGGTTCAGAGTGCAGAAAGCTGCTGTGTTGTTGGTTCCAGAGGTGCAGAAAGCTGGTTGTGTTGTTGATTCCGAGGTGGAGAAAGATGATTGTGTTAATTGTTGGTTCCAGTGGTGCAGAAAGGTGGTTGTGTTGTTGGTTCCAGAGGTACCCCAATGGTGCAGAAGGTGGTTGTGTTGTTGGTTCCAGAGGTGGAGAAAGCTGATTGTATGTTGGGTCCAGAGGGTGCAGAAAGGTGGTTGTGTTGTTGGGTTCCAGAGGTGCAGGGAAGCTGGCTGTGTGTTGGTTCCAGAGGTGCAGAAAGCTGCTTGTGTTGTTGGTTCCAGAGGTGCAGAAAGTTGGTTGTGTTGATGGTTCCAGAGGTGCAGATAGCTGGTTGTGTTGTTGGTTCCAGAGGTGCAGAAAGCTGGCTGTGTTCTTTGGTTCCAGAGGGGCAGAAAGTGGCAGTGTTGTTGGTTCAGAGACGCAGAAGCTGGCTGTGTTGTTGGTTCAGGGTGCAGAAAGTTGGTTGTGTTGATGGTTCCAGAGGTGCAGGATAGCTGGTTGTGTGTTGGTTCAAGAGGTGCAGAAAGATGGCTGTTGTTGTTAGGTTCCGAGGTGCAGGAAGCTGGCTTGTGTTGTTGGTTTCAGAGGCGCAGAAAGCTGGTTGTGTTGTTGGTTCCAGAGGTGCAGAAAGCTGCTTGTGTTGTTGGTTCCAGAGGTGCAGATAGCTGGTTGTGTTGTTGGTTCCAGAGGTGCAGAAAGCTGGTTGTGTTGTTGAGTTCAGAGGCGCTGGAAAAGTGCTTGTGTTGTTGGTTACAGAGGTGCAGATAGCTGGTTGTGTTGTTGGTCCCAGAGGTGCACAAGCTGGTCTGATTTGTTGGTTCCAGAGGTGCAGAAAATGGTTGTGTTGTTGGTTCCGAGGTTGCAGGATGTGGGATGTGTTGCTTGTTCCAAAGATGCAGGAAGCTGGCCTGTTGTTGTGGTTCCAGAGGAGGCAGAAAGAAAGCTGGTTGTGTTGTTGGTTTCAGAGGTTGCTGGAATGCTGGTTGTGTTGTTGGTTCCAAAGGTGCAGGAAGGGAAGCTGGCTGTGTTGTTAGGTTCCAGAGGTGCAGGGAAAGCCTGGTTGTTGTTGTGGTTCCAAAGGGTGCAAGAAAGCTGGGTGTGTTGGTTGGTTCCAGAGGTGCAGAAATGTGGTTGTGGTTGTTGGTTCCAGTGGTGCAGAAAGAAAGCTGGTTGTGTTGTTGGTTCAAGGGGTGCAGAGAGCTGGTTGTGTTGTTGGTTCCAGAGGTGCAGAAGCTGATTGTGTTGTTGTTCCATGAAGGTGCGAAAGCTGGTGTGTTGTTGGTTCACAGAGGTGCAGAAAGTGATTTGTGCTGTTGGTTCCAGAGGTGCAGAAGCTGGTTGTGTTGTTGGTTCCAGAGGTGCAGAAAGCTGAGTTGGTTGTTGGTTCCAGGGGTCAAGAAAGTTGATTGTTGTGTTGTTCCTGAGGTGCAGAAGTGGTGGTGTTGTTGGTTTTCCCCAGGGGGGGGTCAAGAATGCTGTTGTGTTGTTGGTTCCTGAGGTGCAGGAAAGCGGGTTGTGTGGTTGGTTCCAGAGGTGGCAGAAAGCTGGTTGTGTTGTTGGTCGTCGGGGTAAGATGCTGATTGTGCTGTTGGTTTTCCAGAGGTGCAGTAAGCTGGTTGTGTTGTTGGGTTCAGAGGTGCAGAAGCTGGTTGTGTTGTTGGTTCAGGGGTCAAGAAAGTGATTGTGCAGTTTGGTTCCAGAGGTTGGCAGAAAGGCTTGATGTTGTGTTGTTGGTTACAAGAGGTGCAGAAGCTGGTCTGTTTGTGTTGTTGGTTCCAGAGGTGCAGAAAGTGGTTTGCGTTGTTGATTCGGAGGTGCAGAGAGCTGGTAGTGTTTTTGGTTCAGAGGGTGTTGAAGATGGTGGTTTGTGTTGTTGATTACAGGGGCAATAAACTGGTTAGTGTTTTTGTTGGTTCAAAGACAAATTTGCTTTTCAAGACTTAAATTCTAGAACCTGGGACTTGGGTCATGAGACCTGACACCTGGGGAATTTAAAACTTGGAAGTGAGACGTGAAGTCAAGAATATTTAGTGTATGTATTAAGTTAGAAAAATCAGTCTCTGAGAGAATGTAGTGAATTTGAGCATGCATGAGGAATAGGGGAGAGAAATGAGTGAGTGGAGAGAGGAGAGGATGAGAGGAGAGAGAGGAGAGAGACACAGAAAGCAGGCAGAGAGAGACAGAAATTTGTGGTAACAAATGCTTAATGCTCAATATTTAAATACAGGGTGAATGAGTCTTCTTCTGGATGAGTGAGGGTATTCCCCGCGAATGTTTGAAGTCCAAAATAAAGAGCAGTGGTAAAGAGGGTAATAGCAAGGGTAGAAAAAATCCGTGGTGGCGCTTGTGTCTCAGTAGTGCTGACAGTGACTATAACAGTTGCAAATACATCACTGGAAACACTGGCTCTTAGTTGTAGCTAGCAGTGGACAAGAACGAACAGTGGTAAATACTTCACTGGTAGCAACAAGTGCTCCTCAGTGTTGCTGACAGTATAACTATTACCACATCCTGGATAATAAACATCAATGGTAGCATAGTGCGGTCAGTGGTCTGACAGTGACAGTAACAAGTGGTTAGCATTCCACTGGTGCTCAGTGCTATCAGTGTTGCTGACAGTGACAGTAACAGGGTAAATCATTCACTGAGAGGCATAGTGCTCGCTGGTGGTGTGGACAGTGACAGTAAAAAGTTGGTAATTCACTTAAACTGGTAGCACAGTGGCTCTCTGTGGTGTGACAGTGACAGTAAAAGTGGTAATCCCTTCTGGTAGCACAGTGCTTCAGTGGGTGGCTGACAGTGGACAGTAACAGTGGTAATTCTTCCTTGTAGATCAGTGCTCTCAGTGGTGCTGACAGTGACTGTAACAATGGTTATGAACTTCACTGATAGACACAGTGCTCTCAGTGGTGCTGACAGTGACGTAAACAGTTGGTAATCACTTCATGGTAGCCACAGTGCTCTCAGTGGTGTGGCAGTGACAGTTAACAGTGGTAATCACTTCACTGGTAAGCACAGTGCTCTCAGTTTTGATTGAAGACAGGTTCAAAACCTGGGTTGTAACTCCGTAGAGTTAACACAAATTTCTTAAATTTTCAAACAGAGGCCAACTAATATCACTAATATTTCCAACGCTCTATTATATATATAATATAATTTTTTCTCCGTAACATAATTATAATTAACGGGTAAATATTATTTAGGTTTTATTTTATATTACTGATCGATAATCTTTACTGACTTCACCCATTGGATAGGTATGAGGAGACTAATGAAAACTGTCAGTCTAAACTACTTTGATCTGTAAATAATTAGTTTTTACAAACACCACATACATACAAATCAGGGTAAGGACTCAACCTGTGACCGACGCGTTCTTTAAAGTCGCAGGCCAGGTGCTAACCTCTTGTCCGTTGCCGTACTTTAACTTGGTTCATGCACTACAAAGAGGAGGGAGGGGGCGGCGGCCGACTTCATACACAGTGAAGAACAGGTACGGTAGGGCCCGTGAGGTTCAGTGAATGTCAGTCAAGGTTGAGTTAAATTGGCAGACAAAGCTAGTTTCTCTTCCCACCCCCCCAACACACACACACACACACGCACCACACACACCAACACAACACACACACACACACACACAACATAACATACACGTAACACACACACACACACACACACACCACACACACACACAACACCTACACACACAGGTATACTATTCTGCACGAGATTCTTAAACAGCCACTTGCAGTAGCAAGGGACAGTGGTCATGAAGACAGTTAACTGAGAATAGAAGTTTCAAGATATGAAGGACCGAAGGCAAGAAACATGTCAATGGAAGGAAAAATTAAAATGATCAGAGAAGCCGATGGAGACTCAGTGGGACGGAGGAAAGGGCGAGGGCAGTTTTTGTGTACGGGCTCAAGAAGCATGGGGGACACTTTGAAGAATTAAAAACTAGGAGGAGAAAAACATGATTGCGAGGCATTATGAAAACAATAGAGTTGAGGGCGACGATATGACCCAAGTGACAAATTTTCAGGGAGAATTTGGTGGTTTGCGAGTGGAAGGATGCGGGTCATGTCAAAGTAATATTCAAGGAAGAATCAGTTTCGAACCAGGATTCTGCAAGAGAAAGCAAGACTGAGGGAACAAACAGGGGTACAGAGGAGTAATAACCTCGACCGCGACAGAACACAAGAAGAAAGGACTACCTGAAAAGAGAGGGTATAGAGACGCAAGGAGGAACGAGAGGCAATGACGAAGATGGAGCAGGACCCAGACACAGGATGGAAGGGCCAAACACACACCACAGAATTCCCACCATAAAAGACTCCAACCGCGACATACCCAACGCAAATGAGCAACCTATACTACACCACTCACTGTTCCTCTGCCACCACCCCCCATATCACAAACCTCACCCAAAAGCTGTCCTTATGGTCATTTATGCCCCACCCCCATCATCACAAAACCCCCACCTACACCACAGCACCATATAGGCCCATAGGCTCTCGTCCCCCAACCCATATTCTTGCATGACCAAAATGGACAGAAAAGAAACTGAACGTTTGGTACACAACGCGGATGGAATAACGAATAAACATGAGGAGTGGAACGAAAGAATCGTGAAAAAATCCCAGACATATAGCAGTTCACAGAACAAAACTCACTGAGACAATAAAGACACAATCTCCCAACGGGATCATCAGATCCTGAGGGAAAAGATAGAGGAGTAGCGGGGGATGAGGGGTTGCACCCAGGTCCATGTGTCCCTTTACCAGGTCCATGTGTCCAGGAGTCCATCTGTGTTCCCTCAGATGTTCTCCCTTCCCCATTTTCCCAGTGTCTGCCTTAGCAATATATATTAAATATTTTATATATATATATTCAAGCTATTAGAGGCGGTACTTTACTATATATTTTTTTATTAAAAAAAAAAAATAATATATATATATATATATATATATATATATAAAAATATTATATATATATTATATATATATATTATAATATAATAATATATATATCTTATATTTAGATATATTAAAAATATAGATACTGGTGTGTACTTTAGCAAACAGTATCTCCTTTCCAGAGTCCGCCTAGATATTCCCCCCCTTTCCCTTCACCAAGGTGTTCTCGCCTTTCCAGATCCATGTGTCCAGGAGTCCATCCGTGACCCCTCTGATGTTCACCCCTTCCCACTTTCAGGGGGGACTGCCTTAGCAACCAGTATTACTTCTTGCCCAGGAGTCCGCCTCAGATATTACCCCCCCCTTTCCCTCTACACAAGGTAGTTCTCGCCTTTCCCAGGTCCATGTGTCAGGAGCATCCTGTGATCCCTCAGTGTTCTCCACTTCCCACTTTCCCAGGGTCTGGCTTAGCAACCAGACTCTTCTTTCCAGCACTTCCGCCTCAGATATTTACCCCCTCCCCTTCTCCCCACTTACCAGGTGTTCTTCGCCTATTCCCAGTCATGTGTCCAGGAGTCCATTTTTTTCCGTGTCCCCTAAGTTGTTCTCCCTTCCCACTTAGTGGTGCCTTGCATATATATTAATATATAATTATATATATTATATATATTCCAGACTTATAGAGGCGGTACTTCCCTATATATTTTTTTGTATAAAAAAAAAATATATATATATACATCTATATATATACATATATATATACTTGATATATATAACATATATATATAGTTATATATATATATATTAAATATATATATATATATATAATATATATTATTTATATATATATATTTATATAATATATATTATATATATTATATTAATATATATATATATATATATTAAATATATAGATTAATGGTTGCTAAACGCAAACAGTATCTCCTTTCTGGAGTCCGCCTCAGACATCCCCCCCCCTTCCCACTTCCCAGGTGGTTCTCGCCTTTCCAGGTCCATGTGTCCAGAGAGTCCATCAGTGTCCCTCAGTGTTCTCCTTCCCATTTTCCCAGGCGTCTGCCTTAGGCAACCAGTATCTCTTATTTCCAGAAGGTCGCCTCAAGTATTCCCCTCTCCCATTTCCCCACTTCCCCAAGGGTTCTCGCCTTTCCCAGGTCCATGTGTCCTGGAGTCCATCGTGTCCCTCAGATGTTCTCACTTCCCATTTTACCAGGGTCTGCCTTAGCATACAAAGTATCGCCTTCTTTCCAAGGAATCCGCCTCAGATATTACTACCCCTTCCCCACTTCCCCACTTAACCCCCGCCACCGTGGTCTCGCCTTCCCTGGTCCATGTGTCCGGGACTCCATCCGTTGTCCCTCAGATGTTCTCCTTACCCACTTTCCCAGGGTCTGCCTTAGCAAACAGTATCTCATTCTTTCCCAGGAGTCCGGCCTCAGATAGTCCCCCCCCCTTTCCCCACTTCCCCAAGTGTGTTCTCGCTTTCCCAGGTCAATGGTCCAGGAGTCCATCCGTTGTCCCCCTCACCGCTGTTCATCCTCCCACTTTCACCAGGTCTGCCTTAGCAACCCATATCTACTTCTTTCCCAGGGAGTCCGACTCAGATATTCCCCCCCCTTTCCCCACTTCCCCAGGTGCTCTCGCCTTTCCCAGGTCCATGTGTCCAGGAGATCCATCCGTGTCCCCTCAGATTGATTCTCCCTTCCCCAACTTTCCAGGGTTGGCTTTAGAAACAGTATCTCCTCTTTCCAAGGAGTCAAATCCGTGTCCCCTCAGGATGTTCTCCCTTCCCACTTCCAGGGGTCTGCTTAGCAAACCAGTATCTCCTTCTTCCCAGGAGTCCGACTCAGATATTCCCCCCCCTTTCCCCTCTTCCCCAAGGTGCTCTCGCCTTCTCAAGGTCCATGTGTCAGGAGTCCTTCCGTGTCCCCTCAGATGTTCTTTCTTTCCCCACTTTCCCAGGGGTCTGCCTTAGCAAAGTATCTCCTGCTTTCAAGGGAGTCCGCCTCCCTATTTCCCCCTGTCCCACTTCCCCAAGGTGCTCTCTCCTTTCCAGGTCCATGTCGTCCAGGAGCCTCCGTGTCCCCTAAGATGTCTCCCTTCCAACATTTACGGGTCTCTGCTTAGCAAACCGTATATCCTTCTTTCCAATGAGTCGCCTCAGATATCCCCCTCCTTTCCATTCCCAAGGTGCTCTAGCCTTTCAAGGTCCATGTGTCCAGGAGTCCATCGTTGTCCTGAGATGTTCTCCATTCCCAACTTTCCAGGGTCTGCATTAGCAACCAGTATTCTCCTCTTTCCAGAAGTCCGCCCTCAAGATGTCCCCCCCCCCCCCAATCTTACCCACTTCCAAAGTTGCTCTCGCCTTTCCCAGGTTCTGTGTCCACACACAATAGGGGGATTACCAAACATGACCATGGCAGTCTTCAAGCTGCCACTGGACCAAAGCACCTAAAGTCGTTCCTGATCAGCCGGGATCGTTGCTCGTAGTTGGTTTGCGTGAGCCAGCAGCAACAGCATGGTTATCAGGGGCTTGATCCACCAGGAGGCCTGGTACACAGACGGGCGCGGGGCGTTGACCCCCGAAACTCTCTCCAGGAAAACTCCAGGGTAAACAATTGTGCAAACACTTGTGCAAAAACATTGTGTTGCATTTGTGAAAACACTTGTGCAACCCTTGTGCCAGCACTTGTGTGTAACACTTGTGCAAACACTTGTGTAATACACTTGTGCAACTGTTGTGGAACACATGTGCAACACTTCGTGAAAACTTGTGTAACACTTGTGCAACACTTGTGCAACACTGTGCTAACACTTGTACAACACTTGTGCAAACTTGAGTAACACTTGTGCAACACTTGTGGCAACACTTGCGCAACACCTGTGAAAACACTTGTAATGCAACAGTTGTGTAACACTTGTGCAACACTTGTGCAAACACTGTGTAACACCTTGTTGTAACACTTGTGCAACACTTTTGCAACACTTGTGAACAACTTCTGCCAAACACTTGTGTAACAATTGTGCGACACTTGTGAACACTTGTGCAACAATTGTGGAAACACTGTTCCAACAACTTTTGATGCAACACTTGGCAACACTTCTGCAACACTTATGCAAAACGTGAGCAACCATTCCGCCAACACTTGTGCAAAATTGAGCAACTTGTGCAACCACTTGAACAACACCTTGGGCAATATTGTGCAACACTGAGCAAACACATGTTTTTGCAAAAACACTTGTGTAAACTTGTGCTAAACTTGTGCAACACTTGTTGGCAACACTTGAGCAACGATTGTCCAAACTTGTGCGACACTTGTGCAAACGTGTGCAAACAACTGTGCAACACTTGTTGCCAACACTTGCGCAAACACTTATGCAACACTTGAGCAACACTTGTGCATCTCTTGAGTATGTTTAGTATAAAACACGTTTCTCCAACCAGTGACTATCTCAGTTAAATAATAGTAAGAATGGTTGAAGATCAGGAGTTGTGGTAATTGAGTCCCTCGTCATGGAATGATGCAGTGGTATATTGACGCGGCTGAGGGACTGTTGCAGTGGTTATATTGACTCCAGGCTGAGGGGACTGATGCAATGGTCATATTGACTCCAGGCTGAGGGACTGATGCACTGGTTCATATAGACTCCCGGCTGAGGGGACTGATGCAGGGGTCATATTGTCTCCAGGATGAGGACTGATGCTTGGTCATATTGACTCCAGGCTGAGGGATGGATGCAGTGTTCTATTGACTCCAGGCTGAGGGATTGATGCACTGGCTCATATTGACTCCAGGCTGAGGGGACGATGCAGTGGTCCTTATGTCTCCAGGCTGAAGGGGACTGATGCAGTGGTCATATTGACTCCAGGTGTGGGACTGATTGCTTGGTTCATATTGACTACAGATGAGGGACTGATGCAGTGGTCATATTGATTCCCAGGCTGAGGGACTGATGCACTGGTCATATTGGACTCCAGCTGAGGGACTGATGCACTTGTCATATTGACTCAAGGCTGAGGGGACTGATGGAGTGGGGTTCATATAGACTCCAGGCTGGGGATGATGCAGTGGTAATATTGACTCCAGGCTGAGGGAATGAAAGCACTGTCATATTGACTCCAGGCTGTGGGATGATGCACTGGTATAGTGACTCCAGGCTGAGGGATGATGCAAGTGCCTTTTCCCCCCCCAAAAGGGGTTTTCGCCTTTCCCGGGGCCATGTGCCAGGGGTCCCTCCGTGCCCCCCAATTTCTCCTTCCCCCTTTCCCCGGGCTGCCTTAGCAAACCTTTTCTCTTTTTCCCGGAGTCCCCTCAGATATTCCCCCCCCCTTTTCCCCCTTCCCATGTTTCGCCTTTCCCAGTCCAGGTTCCAGGGGTCCATCGTGTCCCCCCCGGGTGTTTCCCTTCCCCACTTTCCCGGGACTGCTTAGCAACCATATCTCCTTTTTTCCCCGATCCGCCTCAGATTTCCCCCCCCCTTTCCCCCCCTTTTCCCAAAGGGGTTTTTCGCCTTTCCCCGGCCTGTGTCCCGGAGTCCTCGTGCCCCCGATGTTCTCCCTTCCCCACTTTCCCAGGGTGCCTTAGCAAACCGTATCTCCTTCTTCCCCGGGGCCGCTCAGTATTCCCCCCCCCCTTTTCCCCCTTCCCCAAAATGTTCTGCCTTTCCCCGGGGCCGGTCCGGAGTCCCCTCCGGTTCCCCCCGATGTTCTCCCTTCCCCATTCCCCGGGTCTGCCTTTTGCAACCGTATTCCCCTTCTTCCGATCCGCCCCCAAATATTCCCCCCCCCTTTCCCCATTTCCCCCAAGGGGTCTCGCCTTTCCCGGTCCATGGTCCCGGGGTCCATCGTGTCCCCCCCAGATGTTCTCCCCTTCCCCCCTTTCCAGGGTTGCCCTTTGCAACCCGTACTCCTTCTTTTTTCCCTATCCGCCTAGATTTTCCCCCCCCCCCTTTCCCCTTCCCCAAGGTGTCCGCCTTTCCCAGGTCCCTGTGTCCAGGGGTCCATCCGTGTCCCCTAGATTTCTCCCTTCCCCCCTTCCGGGTCTGCCTTAGCAACCATATCTCCTTCTTTCCCCTGGGGTCCCCCCCTAAAATATTCCCCCCCCTTTCCCCACTTTTCCCCAAAGGGGCTCTCGCCTTTCCCAGGTCCATGTGTCCAGGAGTCCATCCCTGTCCCTCAGATGTTTCCCTTCCCCACTTTCCAGGGTCTGCCTTAGCAACCAGTATCTCCTTCTTTCCCAGGAGTCCGCCTCAGATATTCCTCCCCCCCTTCCCACTTCCCCCAAGGTGCTCTCGCCTTTCCCAGGTCCATGTGTCCAGGAGTCCATCCGTGTCCCCTCAGATGTTCTCCCTTCCCCACTTTCCCAGGGTCTGCCTTAGCAACCAGTATCTCCTTCTTTCCAGAGTCCCGCCTCAGATATTCCCCCCCCTTTTTCCCCCTTCCCCAAAGGGTTTTCCCCTTTGGTTTTTCCGGATCCTCCTGTTTTCAATGTTTTTTTTTTTCCCCCGTGCAACCTATTTTTTTTAAAACGTAAGATTTTTTTCCCCTTTTCCCCCTTTAAACAAAAATTTTCGCCTTTCCCCCCTGGGGGAAGCCATCTTTTCCCCCCCCGAGTTTCCCCCCCACTTCCCCGGGGTTCAAAAACTACCCTTTTTCCCCCGGAGCCCCAAAACCCCCCCCCCCACACCACCCCCAACCCCCCCCCCCCCCCCAAGCCCCCCAAAATTTTTCCCCAATTTTTCCCCCCCTTTCCCGGGTTTTCCCAGCAACCAACCCCTTTTTTAGTGAATTGTTTTTGTTTTTTTTTCCCTCGTGCAGCTTTAAAAAGGGGAATGTCGAACTTTTTATTTTGTAAAAAGGTTTTCAGTGTTTTTCTAGTCTTCCCACCAGAAAACTGCTACAAAAAATTTCGCTTTCTTTCTTGGAAATCTCATTTTCCTTTATGCGATATGAAAGTACCAGGTAATACGAAAATAACAATCTTACACACCACACACACACACACAACACACACACACAACCAACACACACACACCCAAACACACATCACACCAAAACCACACACACAACACCCACCACATATACACACACCACATCACAACACACACACACAACACACTACACACACACCCCACACTACCACACACACACACTCACACAACACACATCAACACACCACACCACACACACACACACACACACACACAACACACACCCACACAACACACCCACACACCAAAAACCCCCCCCCCCACACAACACAAAACCCACACACACAACCACCACACACACACACACACACACACACACCCCCCACACCACCACCCAACACACACACACACACACACACTCAAAAACACAAAACCCCACACACCACCACACAACAAACACACACAATCACACACACAACAAACAAAACCCCACACACAAAACCACACACACCCACACACAATCACAAAAACACCCACACACCACAACCCCACCCACACACACACACACACAACACACCACACAAAACCACACACAAAACACACACAACCACACACACACCAACACAAACCACACACACAACCACACAAATTTACACACCAAAACACACACACCAACACACACAACACACACCACACACACACACACACACACACAACACCACACAAAACACACACACACACACACACACACAAAACACACACACACCCACCACAAACACACACCAACACACACACACACCACACACACACACAACACACACACACCACAACCCACACCACACAACCACAAAACAAAACAACAAAACACACAACACACACCACAATCACACACACCCACACCCACACCCACACACACACACACACACCCACCACACACACCCACACACACCACCCACACACACACAACACTACACACACCAACAACACCAACACCAACCACACACAACACACAACACCCCCAAAACAACAACCACACACACACACACACCACCACAATTTACACACACCAAATTTCACAAACAAAAACACAAAACAAAACACAAGAACACAATTAAAACCACCACAATCAAAGGGAATTTTAGTTTGGAAAGCGAATGGAGGGGGACCAATTTTAAGAGAGGAGATTTTTGCCCGGTTTAGGGGGGAAAGAGTGACCTAGTACGACCAGGTTTAAGAGGGGGGCCAGGAGCTTGGAGTCGACAGCAACCCCAATAGGGAGTTCATAGGGATACACAACACAACCCCCAACACACACACACACACCCCCCCACCAAAAACCCACACCACACACACACAACACCACACACACCACACACCCCCACACACCACACACACACACACACACACCACACACACCACAACACACACACACACACCACAACACCACACACACCACCACACACACCAAACACACACCCACACCACACACAACACACACACACCCCCCACACACACACACACAACACCACACACACACAAAACACCATAACTCAACACATTATTTGTCGCGTCCCCCCCGTGAATCTATTGGAAGTAAAAAAACGGAGAAAAAAAATTTTTGGTTAAATGTTAAATTTAATTTTGTAGTTTTCCCACACTTCCCAACAGTGTCTCCCACAATGTCTCCCACAATGTCTCCCACAATGTCTCCCACAATGTCTCCCAAAGTCCCCACAATGTCCCCAATTGTATTTTTTGTTTCCAAAAAAAAAATTTGTTTACCCAAAATTCCCAAAAGTTTCACTTAACATTTCACAGGAACCACACTCTCCATTCACAATAAAAAAAATCTTGTTGATAAAGTCGACCTTACGAAAAAATTTTTTCAGCAGTGTCTTGTACTGTATTTTTATTACTTGAAGTTCTCTGCTGTAAGTTAGAAAGTCTGGGAACAAACGCCATTCTTTCGTAACAAATTATTTCACATGTCTTGATAAATGCTATTTTTAAATTCCCTTTTTATTTTTCTCGCTTGTAAAATTAGAAAGTCTGGCAACAAAGCAATGTCTTTCGTAAAAATTCCTTTTTTTTTGCGATTTAGTTAAGCACACATAACCTTCCTCTTTTTAACCCAGCCCGTTATTCACTACCTATATTTTTTCTTTTTCCCTCATCTCAGTCACAATTTTTCATTCATTGTTTTGGGATAATCAGCAGGGAAAAGATCAAAAATT
>NC_069456.1:34630398-34702049 GCF_026875155.1 Cherax quadricarinatus | reverse complement strand
GCTAGTGAAACACAATGAAAATTTTGGGACCAGCCTGGCTAGTGAACACAATCTAATTTTGGTCCCAGCCTGTGTTAGTGAAACATAAGTGTAATTTTGGTACCACCCTGGCTAGTAAACACAAGTTAAAACTTTGATCCCCACCTGGCTAGTGAAACACAAGTGTAACTTTGGTACCACCTGTGAGGAAAACACAAGATAAATTTTGTATCAGTTGCTAGTAAAACACAAGTGTATTTTGGTACCACCTTGTAGTAAACACAATGTAATTTTGGGCCCGCAGCCTGTGCTAGTGAAACACAAGTGTAAATTTTGGTACCAGCCTATGCTAGTGAAAACACAAGTGTAACTTTGATATCAGCCGTGCTAGTGAAACACAAGTGTATCTTTGGTACCAGCCTGTGCTAGTGAAACACAAGTGTAACTTTGGTACCACCTGTGCTAGTGAAACACAAGTGTAACTTTTTGTATCAGCCTGTGCTAGTGAAACACAAGTGTAACTTTTTTGGTACCAGCCTGTGCTAGTGAAACACAAGTGTAACTTTGGGCAGCAGCCGTGCTAGTGAAACACAAGTGTAACTTTGGTACCAGCCTGTGCTAGTGAAACACAAGTATAACTTTGGTACCAGCCTCTGCTAGTGAAACACAAGTATAACTTTGGTACCAGCCTGTGCTAGTGAAACATAAGTGTAACTTTGGCAGCAGCCTGTGCTAGTAAAACACAAGTGTAATTTTGGGTACCAGCCTGTGCTAGTAAATACACAAGTATAACTTTGGTGCCGGCCTGGCTAGTGAAACATAATGCACTTTGGTACCAGCCTTGCTAGTGAAACTCAAGGGGTAACTTTGGTACCAGCCTGTGCTAGTGAAAACACAAGTATAACTTTGGTACCGGCCTGTGCAAAGTGAAACAAGTCTAAACTTTGGTATCAGCCTGTGCTAGTGAAACACAAGTGTAACTTTGGTACCAGCCTGTGCTAGTGAAACACAAGTCTAACTTTGGTACCAGCCTGTGCTAGTGAAACACAAGTGCAACTTTGGTCCCCACCTGGGGCTAGTGAAACATAAGTGTAATTTGGTCCCAGCTTGGCTAGTGAAACACAACAACAACTTTGGTACCGGTTTGTGCTAGTGAAACAAAGGGGTAATTTTGGGTACCAGCTTGTGCTAGAGAAACACAAGTCTAACTTTGGTACCAGCCTGTGCTAGTGAAACACAAGTGTAATTTTGGGTACCAGCCTGTGCTTGTGAAACACAAGTGTAACTTTGTTCCAGCCTGTGCTAGTGAAACACAATTCTAGCTTTGGTATCAAGCCTGTGCTAGTGAAACACAATTTGTAACTTTTGGTACCACCTGTGCTAGTGAAACTCAAGTATAATTTTGGGTTTACAACCTGTGCTAGTGAAACACAAGTATACTTTGGTACCCAGCCTGTGCTAGTGAAACACAAGTCTAACTTTGGTACCTGCCTTGCTAGTAAAAACACAATTGTAACTTTGGTCCCCAGCCTGTGCTTGTGAAACACAAGTCTAACTTTGGTCCCAAAACCTGTGCTAGTGAAACACAAGTCTAACTTTGATACGAGCCTGTCTAGTGAAACACAAATGTAACTTTGGTACCTGCCTGTGCTAGTAAAAACACAAGTCTAACTTTTGTACCAGCCTTTGTGCTAGTGAAAACACGATTTGAACTTTGGTAACAGCCTGTGCTAGTGAAACACAAGTGTAACTTTGGTACCAGCCTTTGCTAGTGAAACACAAGTGTAACTTTGATACCTGCTTGTGCTAGTGAAACACAAGTCTAGCTTTTGTACCAGCCTGTACTAGTGAAACACAAGTGTAACTTTGGTACCAGCCTGTGCTAGTGAAACACAAGTGTAACTTTGGTACCAGCCTTTGCTAGCGAAGCACAAGTGTAACTTTGGTACCTGCCTGTGCTAGTGAAACAGAAGTCTAACTTTTGTACCAGCCTGTGCTAGTGAAACACAAGTGTAACTTTGGTACCAGCCTTTGCTAGTGAAACACAAGTCTAACTTTGGTATCAACCTGTGTATGAAACACAAGTGTAACTTTGGTACCTTGCCTGTGCTAGTGAAACACAAGTCTAACTTTGTACCACCTGTGTTTAGTGAAACACAAGTGTAACTTTGGGTTTACAGCCTGTGCTAGTAAAACACAAGTCTAACTTTTGTACCAGCCTGTGCTAGTGAAACACAAGTGTAAACTTTGGTACCACCCTTTGCTAGTGAAACACAAGTCTAACTTTTGTACCAGCCTTTGCTAGTGAAACACAAGTCTAACTTTTGTACCAGCCTTTGCTAGTGAAACACAAGTCAAAACTTTTGTACCAGCCTTTGCTAGTGAAACACAAGTGTAACTTTGGTCCCCAGCCTGTGCTAGTGAAACACAAGTGATAACTTTGGTACCAGCCTGTGCTAGTGAAACACAAGTCTAACTTTGGTACCAGCCTGTGCTAGTGAAACACAAGTGTAACTTTGGTACCAGCCTGTGCTAGTGAAACACAAGTGTAACTTTGGTACCAGCCTGTGCTAGTGAAACACAAGTGTAACTTTGGTACCAGCCTGTGCTAGTGAAACAGATCAAAGCCGTACACAGTGTTAGATAGAACTGTAAAAAATATTTTTAAAAAACACAAATAAAAAAATACTACAGTAACACAGAAGAACAATACAATAACAATTACAATGCTGCAACATTCAAGACCTGTACTACCTGTAGTCTACCTGGAGGGTAGTCCGGGGACCAACGCCCCCGTGGCCCAGTCCATGACCAGGAGTTCCGGTGGATTAGGGCCTGATCAACTAAACTGTTACTATTGGTCACACGTAGTCCAATGGTATGAACCATAGCCCGGCTGATCCGGCACTGACTTAAAGTATCTGTCCAGCTCCCTCTTGAAGGCAGCCACGAGTCTATTGGTAATTCCCCTTATGCCTAGTGGGAGGCTGTTGAACAGTCATGGACCCCGGACACTTATTGTGTTTTCCCTTAGTGTATCAGTGGGGCCCCTGCTCTTTTGCTTAAGTACGGAGTGATTTCTGTGTCCAGATTAAGGACCAGTTCCTCTAGGATTTTTCAGGTGTAGGTTATGATGTATGACTCTCCTGCGCTCCAGTGTGTACAAGTCAAGTCTTTCCAAGCGTTTCCAGGAGTTCAGGTGTTTGACGGAACTTACGTGTGCAGTAGAGGTTCCATGTACACTCTCCAGAGTCGCAATTTCACCTGCCTTGTATGGAGATGTTAATGCACATTAACACTGAATACCAGTACAGTAACATAGAAGACTAGTACTGTTACACACAAAAAAAACAGTAAAGTAACACAGAAGAACAATACAGTGACACAGAAGAACACTTGAGTAACACTGAGGAACAGTACAGTACATAAACAAAAACACGGATAAAACAGAAGAGTAACACAGAAGACGAGTACAGTGCAGTAACACAAAAGAACAACAAAGTAACATAAAAGAACAGTGCAGTACAGTAACATAGAAGAACAGTTCATTATAGCAGTACAGAAGAGCACAATAGTACTGAAACACAGAAGCACAGTACAGTAACACAGAAAAGAACAGCAACACAGAACAGAACAGTAACACAGAACAGAACAGTAACACAGAAGAAAAGTACTAACTCTACTGTACTGGGAACAGTACAGTGGAGTAACACAGCAAATCAGTACTGCAACACAGAAGACCAGTACTGCGGCACAGAAGACCAGTACTGTAGCACCGAAGACCAATACTGCAGCACAGAAGACCAGTACTGCAGCACAGAAGACCAGTACTGTAGCACAGAAGACCAGTACTGTAGCACAGTAGACCAGTACTGTGACACAGAAGACCAGTACTGCAACACAGAAGACCAGTACTGCAACACAGAAGACCAGTACTGCAACACAGAAAACCAATACAGTAGCACAAAGGACAAGTACAGTAACACAAAGGATAAGTCCAGTAACACAGAAGACCAGTAGTGTAACACAGAAGGCCAGTAGTGTAACACAGAAGGCCAGTAGTGTAACACAGAAGGCCAGTAGTGTAACCAGAAGGCCAGTACTGTAACACAGAAGACAGTACTGTAACACAGAAGACCAGTACTGTAACACAGAAGACCAGTACTGTAACCAGAAGACCATACTGAAAACACAGAAGACCAGTACTGTAACACAGAAGACCAGTATGTAACACAGAAGACCAGTCTGTAACACAGAAAGACCAGTACTGTAACACAGAAGACCAGTACTGTAACACAGAAGACCAGTACGGCAGCACAGAAAGAACAGTACAGTACATACCTGCTACTCGCTCCGCTTGCTTGTTTTAAATTATATCACCGAGTGTAATTTGGCTAAATTTAAACCTAAAATTTGGGATATTTCACGATGATAAAAATGGCCAAGGAATCCTTATTATTTTTTTTTAAATTCTGTTTTGGTTTTTTTTTCACATATTTTGGAAATTTACGGCAAAAAAAATAATATTTTAAAGGAGACTTTTTTTTTAAGAGAAACAGTGTCTTAGAGATATGCAAATGTTTGGGAAGAGAGACCATCGATAATAGGAAGGGGAAAGATAGGATTAGGACAGAAGAGAGTTTGTGTGCTGACAGAAAGACAGGTAAGAAAACTTAAGTACCTTAATCACTTTAAACGGGTTTTAGGACAGTGGCTTCTGTCACAGTGACTTGTGTTGTTTTATTATTTAACACCAGAGACAACTTTATAAAGACGTGCTTTTTTGTCTTATGTACATCACTTATACCACTGGAAAGTTTGTTGTCTTGAGTGTTGAAAATAACATCGTATGGTCACTCAGACACCTGAAAAAATGTAGGACAGAATAATAACTAAATAGTATACGAACTAATTACTAATTCCTGTGCGGACTACTGTTTATTATTATTATTATTATTATTATTATAATTATTATTATTATTAGTAGTAGTAGTAGTAGTATGGTATTATTACTGTTATTACTGAATATTGGTTCTAAGAATTCCTGTGCAGAGTCACTAAGGATATCTACCGTGTCACGTGACTGTCGGTTCATTACTCAGAATAAAGTACAATGTGTTATACGAATGTGATGTCAAGTAATGTTCTATAATGATATGTGATTGTATGTGATTATGCGACATAGGTCCAATCACAGTAACATAAAATATCTTATTCCTTATTCCTTAGAACCGACGCAGCAGAAGTCACGGAACTGACACTCTGACGCCATCTTCTTTATGACGCCATCTTCTTTATGACGCCATCTTTGTGACGCCATCTTCTTTATGACGCCATCTTCTTTATGACGCCATCTTGTTTATGACGCCATCTTGTTTATGACGCCATCTTCTTTATGACGCCATCTTCTTTATGACGCATCTTTAAAGCCGCCATCTTCTTTATGACCCACCCTTCTTTATGACGCCATCTTTTTTATGACGCCATCTTCTTTAGACGCCATCTTCTTTATGACACCATCTTCTTCATGACCCATCTTCTTTATGACGCCACTTCTTCAGACGCCATCTTCTTCATGACGCCATCTTCTTTATGACGCCACCTTCTTTATGACGCCATCTTCTTCATGACGCCATCTTCTTCATGACGCCATCTTCTTTATGGCGCCATCTTCTTCATGACGCCATCTTTATACCCATCTTCTTTATGACGCCATCTTCTTCATGACGCCATCTCCTTTATGACGCCCATCTTCTTCATGACGCCATCTTTATGACGCCATCTTCTTTATGACGCCATCTTCTTTATGACGCCATTGGTGGCCGTTGACCGCATTTGTGATGATTTCTCTTTGTTGTTTTATAAATACTTCGGACAACTGATAAGAGAGGATTTCTTAAAACACTTGACCGAAGCAACTGACATACTTCGATCACTTCTGGTGATACAGTATTTTATGGAATATCACTAATCTCACTCCTCTCTCAGATCTCGTAACTTGGGTGATCGTTTTGCACACGCAATTAATTCTTAAGGGTTTTAAAATTTTTTTACCAAAATTTTTAAAGTGATGGAATGGTAAGCTAGCTGAAGGTCCTCGGTCACATGACCGAAACCTTCCTAACTTAACCATATTGCACACAGATCCCAAGTGACAGTAGACGTGCTTATACCCTGATAGCTTCAGGTGGATAACTTCCGTCGTGATATTTTGCAGATAGCTGTTACTGTTGGCTCTGCTGTCATTCCCCTTTTGGTAGTTACACTTCATAGTGTGCCAGACTTTCAAGCATAGTCATTATTATTGTATGTCTTTGTAGTCATTACTGTGCATATATTAATTAATCTTGTGGTTCATTACTGTTACTGGATAAGGTCATTATTCTACCTAAGGTTATAAATAATTTCAATGATTATTAAAAGTAAGAATTATTATATTTCGCATATTATTTTATTATCGCTATTCTAAAGAAACTATCTGACAGCTTATCATATACCTTATATATTATATAGTATTATATTTTATATAAAATATAATTAAATTTACTAAATAATATAAATAAATTTATCTCTGTAAAACAAGACATATAATTAACTTCGTTGATCAATAGCTTCTGATACTAAATTTTATGTCAGTTATAATTAAATTTTTGATATTCCGTTATTACTGTCAGTGCTGATATGTCATACTACTTAAATAGCAGAAATCAAATAATTTGAATAAATGTCTTAGATTACTCAAAAATTGTTGAGGTGCTTTTAATTATAAAGAAAAATTGAAATGGACTGGAAAGTTCAGTTTTCTCTTGTAAACTCTTATTGGATGTCCATGAGAAAGGATCATCATCTGGAAGGCTCATTTGTTTTCCCCCTTTTTTCCCATTGTTTGGTAGCTTTCTGGAAATATCACATTTGTTATTAAATTTCCCGAAGATTCCCCTCTATAAGAGCTTTTAAAAATCAGATTTTTTCTCTCATGCTCGTCTTTCGTGTTTTCACATTTGTGGGGATTCCATATACAGTTGGGTATCACACTCTGATTTTTCTGTCTCTTGCTGCTCTCTAAGCTGCTTTCCTTCTTTTACTTTTACGATAAATGAGACGAATTTTTGTGTGGGGTTGGGTCATTATCTGAATTCTTTTCATCTGTTGAATTTCCCCATGCAAAAAATTTAGTCAGACCCTTGTTTTCCTTCTTCTGCTTCTGCTGCCTTTACTTTGACTCTGTTCTGTCTTAATATAATTTGTGCTGAATTTGGCAGAGCTTCTCTGCTTTGATTTGCTTTTAATCTCTAGATTCGCTGTTTTTTGGCTTGTAAACAGTATTCTCCATGGTCTTGTTCAGAATCCTTGTTTCTGGCTTGTAAACAGTATCCTCCATGAAACTTGTTCCTTGATTCCTTGTTTCTGGGCTTGTAAACAGTATCCTCCATGGTCCCTTTTTCTAGATTCCCTTTTTTTTTGGGCTTGTAAAAAATATTTTCCATGGTCTTGTTCTAGATTCCTTTTTTTCTGGGCTTGTAAACAATATTCTTCATGGTTAGTTCTAGATTCCTTGTTTCTGGCTTGTGAACAGTATCCCTCCATGGTCCCTTTTTCTAGATTCCTTGTTTTTTGGGCTTGTAAAAAATATTCTCCATGGTCTTGTTCTAGATTCCTTGTTTCTGGGCTTGTAAACAATATTCTTCATGGTCTAGTTCTAGATTCCTTGTTTCTGGGCTTGTAAACAGTATTCTCCATGGTCTTGTTCTAGATTCCTTGTTTCTGGGCTTGTAAACAGTATTCTCCATGGTCTTGTTCTAGATTCCTTGTTTCTGGGCTTGTAAACAGTATTCTCCATGGTCTTGTTCTAGATTCCTTGTTTCTGGTCTTGTAAACAGTATTTCCCCCTGGTTCTTGTTCTAGATTCCTTGTTTCTGGGCTTGTAAACAGTATCCTCCATGGTCTTGTTCTAGATTCCTTGTTTCTGGTCTTGCAAACAGTATTCTTCATGGTCTTGTTCTAGATTCCTTGTTTCTGGTCTTGCAAACAGTATTCTTCATGGTCTTGTTCTAGATTCCTTGTTTCTGGTCTTGCAAACAGTATTCTTCATGGTCTTGTTCTAGATTCCTTGTTTCTGGGCTTGTAAACAATATTCTCCATGGTCTTGTTCTAGATTCCTTGTTTCTGGTCTTGCAAACAGTATTCTCCATGGTCTTGTTCTAGATTCCTTGTTTCTGGGCTTGTAAACAATATTCTTCATGGTCTTGTTCTTCCCTCTACATATATTCCTAACATGTTTCCTCCACCACAAAAAAAAGCTTTGGTAGTTTTCACTCTCACTTCCATTAAACTTATCAGGTCCTAGTTTGATGTCCCTCCTTCTGTCTTCTTTCCTCTCGTGGTCTCTTTAAAATTTAAAACCCCTGTTTGTCATTTAGCCCTTTGTCAATTTTCCTCTCTCTACCCCAAATTCATCAGGGTCTTTTACCCTTCATTCTTTCTTCTACTCCTTGCCTACTTGAGCATAAGTTGATTACTCTCTCCTTTACTTTCCAGAATTTTTGTATGTTTTTTCTGTCTGTTTTTTCTGTCTGTCTGTCTGTCTGTCTGTCTGTCTCTCTCCTCTCTCTCTCTCTCTCTCCCCTCCTCTATTCTCTCTCCCCTCTCTCTCCTCTCTATTTTATACAGATTTTAGCACGGTTAGGTTTAAAGGGTTCTTAACTCTTTTATAAGAATAGAACTGTTACCTGCACCAGCTAATTTAAAATCATTTTCATTGTTATGAGACATACAAATAGGGAACAGGAAAGAAGTTAGAACCATCTGTGGGCCGGGGATTTCATTTGATTCCAACTGACTTTATTTCGATGATATCATTATGCAGTACCATCATGTTCCAGACTCGAGTCAAACCTGGGAATATATGACCTCAGAAGTAGCGATGGTCGGAAAAGGGGACAGTCAAAGTGAAGTTTTCTGCTGCCCGTCTTGTTGTGTATAAGTTTAGTTTTCACTATCCTCGAGTGGAGCAAGTGTGGTACTTTGACAATGTTGGCCTTGTACATAGCAATAAGGCCGCCCTCGTCCCTCCGGTGTTGAAGGCTCTGCTGAAAAGACAGATCTACCCAGGCTGGGGGCCAGGGGAGAGATGAGGCGTCTTGCTCTGTTCTCTACTCTGTTTAGAAATCCCAATGAGATGAGGGGCAGGTATTTCAAGAAAGTGGAACATATTCAAGTGTGAGCGTACTTGTGCCTCGTACTGAATCTTGCAATCTCTCTACTTCGAGCAGATGCGATATAAGTCGAAGTGCTGTAAGCTTTTTTGGCCTTTGTTTGCAAGATTTTCAAAGTGGTTCTTCATGGGCAGTAAAGGAGTCATATTTCACCAAAAGGATAAACAACTTGTCCTCAAGAACCAACACTCCCATTAATACTTACTACTGCTCCGGCATTAGCATCATGGTGTTTAGAAACCATCATCATGTGCGTTTTCACAGGAGCAAATATGACCTGGCATCGGTTTCCCCAGGCTGATGTAGCTGTTAGCTGGTTATTCATGTAGCTTACAGCACCTGGCATTTCCTCTCTTGGATAAGAAAATGTCAAAGTGCATTCATCGGTAAATGCATGGAATTCTGGGATTAGATGAAGGTCATTAAAGTAGACATTCCATAACAGTGGCCCAGGCACAAATGCTTGTGGAACACTTGTCCCAGCAGGATGTCTTGCTGACTCTTTTCCATTGACAACTACACTTAAAGATCTACCTTGAAGGTAATCACTGTGGAGCCATAGTGTACAACCTGCAATTCCCAGATGAAAGTTGCTGTTAGACACACTACTGAGTGTAGCATTGTTGGTTACTGAGAGACACTACCATGAGTACTGTTGAAGGTAACTGTGGCATTACTGTGAGTAGTGTTGATTGATAGCTTGAGATACTACTGTCAGGGTAGTGTTTGAAGGTTACTGTGAAACACACTAATGTGAGTGTAGCGTTGTTGGTTACTGTGAGAGTAGTGGTATGAAGGTTACTGTGAAACACTAGTGTGAGAATAAGATTGTTGGTTCCTGTGAAACTACTGAGAGTAATGTTGTTGAGGGTTACTGCGACACTGCTGTGAGCATTATTGCCGAAGGTTTCTGTGACACTACAGTGAGCAATTTAAAGGTTACTGTAAGAGACTACTGTGAGTGCAGTTTTGATACGCAACTGTCAGTATAGCGTTGCTAAAGGTTACTGTGAGACACAGTACTGTGAGATTAGTGTTGTTGGAGGTTACTGTAAAAGACACTACTGTGAGCAGTGTTGAAGGCCACTGTGAGGCACTACTGTAAGAATAGTGAAGGTTACTGTGACGCACTAATATGATAGTAGTTGTCGGGAAAGGTAAATGATAAATGCAACTGCGAGTGTAGTGTTGAAGTTTTCTGTGAGAAACAGTACTTTTAAAAAGTTACTAAGAGACGCTAATGTGAAGAAAGTATTGTTGGCTGTTACTGTGAGACAGAATAGTTGAATGTTACTGTTAGACACTACTGTGAGAGAAGTGGTGAGGGTTGCCGAGTCTAATGTGAGTGTTGAAAGTTACTGTGAGTAGTGTTTAAGGTTACTGTGAAGCACACTTCTGTGAGTTATGCTGTAAGTTAATATCAGACACACTACTGTGAGTGTAGCGTTCTGGATTACTACGACAGACTACTGTGAATGTAGTGTTGAAGGTTACAGTGAGAAATGCACCTCTGTGAGTAGGGTTGAAGATTATCGTGAGAGAGCACCTCTGTGAGTAGGGTTGTTGAATATTACTGTAAGATATTAAATGTGAGAGTAACTGTTGAAGGGTTAAAAGGGAAACACTACATGAAAGTAGTGTTAAGTTACTGTGAGATTATTGTGAGTGTGGTTTTTAATTTTACTGTGACACTATTGTAAGAGTATTGTTGAAGGTTACTGCGAAAGACATTGCTGCGAGAGTAGTGTCGAAGGTTAGTGTAGCATGCGAAGAGCATGTTACAATTTATTCGGCGAATGCACAAACCCCCATATAGGCTGCCTCCCAAAACCCGCGAACTGGGTGCCCAAGGATTTAAACGATCAAAAATGGTACCCGTCCTTAAATTCAGTACCTTTGGGTTTATTGTCCAATCACAGGCAAGCCCGCCAAAGCTGAGCAAAAATGGTTCACTTGCGGTAAGCACTGGCGGACTTGCCTACCTGCTGATTGAGTACATTGCACTCTTTTTGGCTTCTGCTTTGCCATCTGTCAGTGTGGGTGTACACTTATTACTATTCTATCTGTAAATATTGTACATTGTACATATCTGTATATAGTGGGTGAAGGCAAAATAATGCATTACAGTGTACTGCTGAGTTTGTTTGTCCAATTCCCATTACGACCAGGTCTCACAGGCCATTCATTACCTGTGCTCATAATATGAGGCTTTTCCAGTAGCTGGAGCTGAAGCTAGAGCTGGTTTGGTATCATCATATTGCATCGCTATCGCCTTTTGTACTGCCTGTCCCGTCTTGCTACTATGTGTATCCTGCTATTGCTGCTTGTTGCGTGCATACAAATACGTTTTATGTTGGGTTACACCACCAACATGGGTGAGGCGGCTGGTGTCCTGAATATACTCTTCTAAAATCTGCCCAAAACTATCTCTACATCGTTTTCTGGGGAACTGCTCGTTCCATTGGGATAGAATACCAATGAACTCTCACTATTAATCGCTGACTCCGCTTAGGTTTTCCCTTTGTAATGTGGGAGGAATCTGAACAGCAGTCGGTGAAGCAGGTGGTGGCACCGGGTTTATCTCATGACGAGTCACCTTCATTGGCGCTTGAGTTAACTAAACTCATTCTCAAAACAACCAGAGAGTTACGAGCATTTGGTAAAGAGGAGTTGATAGAGAGAAGAAGAGGAGGGAATTGAAACAAAATATTGGTAACTACTTTAGAGTGCCCAAAAAAAATTTTTAGTACTTTCGCTTTGCTATTATTATAATCAAGGAGGGGGCGCTAAACCCGTAGGATTATGCAGCGCCTGAGGGGGGACGTGGGAGGTATTGATGTTTAATTCAAGGGACTGGAGCACAAATCCAATTCCCTCGACCAAGAGCCCTCACCAAAAATCAAAAGGGAACCTTCCTTGGGGATTAGTTTTGTGAGTCTGAGCCTGAACTGTTTTTCGAGGCATCTGAAAAAAAGTAAGGCACGAACATTGAGGTAGCGCGGGGAGCACCGGGCAGCACCGGGCAGCACCGGGCAGCACTGGTGCACACAGCGTTGTACCTCAAAGCACAAGAGTTCGGCACCTATTTTAAATAAGAAAATTGCGTTTGGGGTTGTTAAAACAAGGGTTTTTTTGGGGGGCATATCATGAATTGCCGTAAAAGTACAGAAGGAATTCAAAATTTGAAAGTGTACTGGGCAGTCTATGTAGACTTTGTAAGCGCGGTCACAAAAACTTTTTCGAAGGGGTAAAAGGCAAGGGGTGTCGTAACTTCTTGCTTAGTGCATTTACTTTTGGGGGAAAAACCCCTCTGGTTTTTTGGGACCAAATTTTAATTTTGAAATCTTCTTTTTGACCATGTTTTGAAAGTGCCAGGTGGCTGACTTTTTTGGGGCTAACTGCTCCTTGCCGAGCGTCTAATTTTCTTCCCCAACAGTGGCAGAATAAAATCGTTTGGACCTGACTTTGACAAGGATAAGGGCAGGAGAAAAGGAAAAACGAGCCAACCAAGTAAGGGTCTGATGAGCAACGACATCAAACTAGCGATCAATCTGGTGAGGGCGACATCAAACTCATGGTCAACAACGACCCCGTACCCAAAGAGGCCCAGCCAAAAACAAACCCAGGGAGAAAAAAATTAAATATGAAAAATCTTTTTACCGTTGTCATAAACCTGGCCACGTAAGTCAAACGCCCGTTAAAAACCATCGTTAGGAAAAAATTAAACCCCCTTTTGAGATGACCCAAAAAGAAGTAGAGAGATATGGCCCCCATACAATTACCTGCCACTCCCTTTCAAGAGAAAGAAAGAAAATTGAGAACAACTTTTTAAGATCCCGGGGCCTTTGTTCCTTATAAGTGGGGGGATTACTCTCCCCTCTTGAAAGGACTCACGCACTCCTCTTCTCTTCAAACATTGGGGAGCTGTTTTTTTTTCCCCCTTTACATAGAACATTACGAGTAAATATTTTAAAAGGAAATTTGACTGTAAGTTTTCTGAGGGATTCCCATGAAAGAGCCGGTTATTGCTGGTATAAACTTTCTTAATTGAAAAAATGTCCAAACCTGTAGTGACAATTCTTCTCCGATGTTGGCCATAAACTCGGGCAAAACGGGGGGAAATGTTAGGGAAGGGACCCGCCCTTTTGGCGACTCAGATCATGGGCTAGACAATTTGTTTACAAAAAAACTGGCCCCGAGCCCGTAAATTTATAAAAATTTCCCAGACCAAGTATCCCTACCCAGGGTTGCAGATTGCTAGAAATCTCTGTTTCCATCCCCAAAAAAGACTGCTTTCGAGAAGAACAGCGAAGAGATCCTTCCTTTAAATTTCACTTTTCAGGCACCGGGGGTCATCCCATCAGATCACCCAATCAAATACAAAATTAAACAAAACCCTACTGCCTGCACAGAGACTGGTAAGGGGGAAGGGGGTGAGCTTAAAATCAAAATTTCCAAAAAAATTAGGTCACAATTTTGAAACAACCCCAAAATTTCCTTTTTAAGGATCATTTGGGGAATTCAAAACTCTTATAGAATATTGAAAGTTTTAAATTACCCCAAAAAAAAGGCAGGATGTGAAGGAGTCGGGATCCGCCTTGTAGGGAATGTAAACAATAATAAACCTGGGACCCCCCATTTAACCTGCGATTTAAACCCAACCTGCAGAGGGACAATTTTTTTGCAGGCAAATCTTCATTTTTGGGGGACCATTACCAAAACCCCAAGCAGGAAACCAGTACTTATTTTTTAAGGACAAAGTTATGGGTTTTCCCCGAACAGTACAATGCGCAGTATAATCACTAAACCCTTTTTTATAGCCATAAAAACCAGATTTAATATCTTACTTTGGCATTCTAAGTCTATGAAAACCAGGGCGCTAACTTTACAGCCTAAAACTTTTTTAGGGAAGCTTATAACCAGGCTCGGGATATAATTAAACAACACATTACTACCACTCGCTTATACTATCATCTGCAATTCCAACAGGCGCCTTGGAAAGATTTCATCAACTGGGATGAATTACCTTCCCTATGTTGGTGTTCGCAGTGAGAGAAATAGTGCAGAAAATCTGCACCAGGACTACCGAGTTGTTCACCACCTTGTTCGAGTAACCTTCACTTGCACAAACTGTATGATTTCCTCTGCGATTGCTCCAAGGAAGGATGGATGGGAGAAGACGCCCTTGGCATAGCACTCTACTTAACACGCTTGTTTCCCCAACCAGTAACCGAGCGAGTTAAACAGCGAAAAGAATGACCACCAAACACTGGCCAGTTACAAATATGTGCCAACAAGAAAGAATATTATAAGAAAACCACAGAGATGCTACTGCAAAGAAAAGACCTACTCAACAAGCACACCACCAAACCGTATGCTCTGCAATTCCAAAGTTGCAAAGCAGACACTACAAAAATTTATCTTCAAGTAACTAAGCTCAGCCCCCGCCGCCGCCACGCACCACCACACATCACTCCTCCAACATGCGTGACGTAACGAAGATCCACTATTGTTCCTACTATACGCTCACAGAATACAGAACATGGCTGTACCTTGATCCTAACAACTCTATACCATCAACTAGTTTACTTTGCATTAAGAACAATAGCATCATTTACATTCTCCAGCATCTCCACCTTAAGAAAATCCTAAGAACTTACCACCAAGGACTCAAATCCACCACCTTCTGCTGCAGAAGTACCATCAACACCACCCAACTATTGACGTCACTTTAACACGTCCAATGAACTAGCCTCCCAACCGCCACCACACCTCACTGAATCCAACCAATCAGAAGCCTTGTGCCCACCAGAAACATCTTCCAATTCCGACCTATTGAAGATGACAACGAATCTTCATAATTTCCACCTTTAAAACACCACTAACAACCTACCTGCCGTCGATCAACACCACCTTGCCTACAAACTCCATCCACCCCTTTCTCTGACCAACTCACATCGAATACCTGGAACACTATGGGTTAAAACACAAAGGACTCATGTTTTTTCACTCACGACACAAATATCCCCAGCCAATGACTCTCCAGAACTCATCCACATCACCAAGACAACACGCAACGTAACATCCAACCGTACGAAAGCCATTCCCTACCGTCAACCAGATAATCCACCAACTACAAACCAACGAATTCTTCTACAGCTCTCCCATATGTGTGACACAACTCTCTAGAACAAAATTCAAAGCATTGACAACCGGATCAAGAGAATAACTAACTCCCTCCAACTTGCTGCTCTACTGCACTCTCAGCAACCTGCCGCTGCCTTCGCCATCCTCTCCTAGAGAGCCAAGTAACGACATCATTCAAGCCTCTCCATCTACGCCTCTACTACTTCGGTACCACATTCAAATTCAAATTCAAATTCAAAGTTTATTCTCTATAAAGATTACAATGTTGAATTTACAGAATTTGGTTGTTGTGTGGTTTACATGTAGTTAAATAATGATTACAGAGTGTACCACTAGAACGCCTAGCATGGCTAGGCATTTCGGGCAGACTTAGTTTAATTCTTTATTTTAAAATATTACAAATTATGAGGTAAGTTGGTATTATGGCTAAGTGACTAAATACTAGTTTGTGAGTTTAGCAATGTAATGCTTTTGTTTTGGCACAGTACATAGTTTCAGTATTGGAGTATCATAGGATTCATTATTTTAAGATTGAGATTAATATTTCTGTTTATGGTCAAATGGGTGAGTGCGTGTAAGTGTGAACCACCAGGTGGTATTTGTGTAGTTAGTTGATGGGGTTTATCAGGGAGATAAGATGTTTTCTAATGGTAGTTTTGAAGGTGATGAATGTGTCTGCAGTTCTAGAGTTCTCAGGTAGGGTGTTCCAGATTTTAGGGCCTTTGACATACATTGAATTTTTGTAAAGGTTTAGTCGGACATGGGGAATGTCGGAGAGATGTTTGTGTCTGGTGTTATGCCTGTGGGTTCTGTCACAACTATCAAGAAAGCGTTTTAGGTCAAGGTTGATATTGGAGTTTAAGGTCCTGTAGTTGTAGATTGCACAGTAGTAAGTGTGGATGTACAGAACAGGGAGTAAGTTTAGATCTATGAAGAGTGGGGGGGGGGGTGTTGCCAGGGATGGGATTTAGTGATTATTCTTACTGCAGCTTTTTGTTGGGTTATTATTGGCTTTAGGTGTGTTGCTGCAGTTGATCCCCAAGCACAAATAGCATAGGTGAGGTATGGATAAATAAGTGAGTGGTATAGTGTGAGAAGGGCATTTTGCGGCACGTAGTATCGTATCTTGGAGAGGATCCCAACTGTTTTGGATACTTTTTTGGTTATGTGTTGGATATGGGTGCTGAAATTCAGGTTGTTGTCAAGGTATAGGCCTAGGAATTTGCCCTCATTATGTCTGGTAATTAGAGTGTTGTCGATCTTAATGTTAATTTGTGCATCTTCTGCTCTGCTACCAAACATAATATAGTAGGTTTGTCAGTGTTAAGCGTAAGTTTATTGGCTGTCATCCAAGTCGATATTTTGATCAGCTCCTCGTTAACAATGGTGTTGAGGTGCAAGATTAGGGTGAGGATGACATAAGTCGGTCCGTCAGCAAAGAGAATGGGTTTCCTCAGGTGTTGGGATACGTTTGGAATTTTGTTGTATATGAGGAAGAGCAGGGACAAGACACTTCCCCGTGACTCCTATCATGTCCGTGTTGTTGAGCTGTTCCCTTTAAGGTAACTTACTGATTCCTATAGTAAGGTAAGATTTGAAATAAGCAAGCGCATGGCATCTATACGTTTGATCAAGTTTGTGAGTAGGATGTCGTGGTCTACTGTGTCAAAAGCTTTTCTTAGTCATAAAAAATTCCAAGTGGATATTCCTTATTTTCCAATGCTGAGTTAAAGCAGATCTAGCATTTTTTATGGATTGCATCATAAGTGCTTTTATTTTCCTAAATCCAAAATTGGCAAGGGTGAAGTATGTTTTGTGCTGTTTTAAATGAATATAGTCTCCCTGTGCACGAGTTTCTCCAAAAGATTTTGGATAGCAATGGTAAGTTTGATATTGGCTAGAAGATGTTTAAGTCTGTAGGGTTCACCACCTTTATGTATTGGTGTAACCCCTTACCATCATTGAGTAGTGGTCGGGGAAGTTCAGTTCGAGTGACCAGTTAAAAAGTAATGAAATAGCATGCCGAAAGGATATGGGCACTGAGTTGTTTTAAGTGACTTATAATCTCGGTGACTTCCGAGGCTCAGTTGTGCAAGATAGAAGGAATTTGGAAATTCCCATCTAGGTAGTCCCCGGCATGGCATTGGTATGTGGATTTTCTGCGAGATTTGACCTAAGGTTGAGAAGAATCGTTTTAATCTTGTTTAGCGTGTCAGTGGGATATAGTGTGTTTTCATTAGGTTTTAGTTAGGACAATATTCTTGTTTTTTTTTTTCAGTTTGTGGGGTCCCTAAATCTGAGAGAGTGTTTTTCCAGGTCTTTTTTATATTTCCTCTAGTGTCACTGTGAATCTACTTAGTTGTAAAATAGTTGTTTGGCTTTCTTTATTACTTTGGTGAGAACTGAAAGAATATGTTTCAGAATATCTTTGTGTATTAAAGCCCGTCTATTGCATTTCATATTGGTGTTACTTGCCAATGTATTTCAGAAATGGTGCTGGTTAGCCATGGGCAACCAAGCCGTTTTTGTTTGTGATCTGTTTCGTTTTTTATAGGACAATGTTTTGTTGGAAGTCTAAGTAATTTTGTTAAGAAAAAGGTCTGTCCAGTCATCACTAACTTGCCTTGAGAATTCTGTAGGCCAGTCAACATCTCCAAGTCAGTTTTGTGAACTTCCTCATTGAGGCCTCGTCATGGATCTAAATGAGACTTTGTTGTATCAAGTGTGGTTTATTAATGTTTGTCAGGAGAAGGTAGGGTAGTGGACTGTAGTGCGATCTGTGATTATCCCTGAATTAAGGGGGGCTAGTATATTGGTCACATATGTGGTCTAATTATTGGTTGCACCTTGTCTCAGTGTCCTGGTGGGGTTTAGTTTATTGTATTGGTAGAGAAGTGTGTTGTTCATAATTTGATTAAATAAGTTACAGGCTGATCATCTAGTAAGCCAAGGTGATGTTGAAGTCCTCCAGCTAGGAGAAGGTGTGCTTATTCATTTGTCTGTTTTGTTATCTAGTACGTTTAATTACTCACTGAAAATTTGGGAATGTTTTGTGTGAGGTATCCGGTAAATGCACCGAATGTTTTATAGTGTCTTAAGGTTTTTTACAGAAAATTTAGCAAAAATGTATTCCCCATATTCATCACTAAAGCAAGTGGTGCTAATACAAGATAATTGGTTAGAGTAATAGATTGCAATACCCCCCCAACTTGGTTTTTGGTCTGCAGTTGTGAATTGCTGTGGTATCCTGTAGAGGGTAAAAGATATCTATTGTGTCCTGCTTAAGCCAGTCTCAGTAAGAAATGCAGGAGAAGGTGTTTTTAGTGAATCAAGGAAGTGCCAGGAGGTCATCATAGTGTTTGCTAAGGAACTGATAATTTTGTAGTTAAAGTACTGATAGGCTTGTAGCATTGTTTTGGAATAGTGCTGGCTTGTGATCTGTGTAATAAAGCAAGTTACTATTCCATAGGTCTTTGATTGGTGTCAGATTAATGGAGGTTTTATGATCAGGGTCAACGTGATCAATCCTTCTTCAGGGTTTAAATTATGGTTATTTATATCCTGAGTTTATGAGTTGAGTTTCTTCTGTACTGATAATCTGTAGTGTGGGAAGCTTGAAAGTATATAGCTAGAGAATTTTGTCCCTATAGAGTAAGTCACTACTACACATAATGCAGTGATGTTGTCTATGTGTTGTCTGGAATGTACTAAAGTACAACTAGGTATAAACAGTAATAAAAAAAATACAAATTTAAAATAGAAAACAAGACTCTCACTTAAATTGCACTAAGTTTCTAAAGTTTGATGAGTCTGACAAGCAACTTGTTCAGAAATCTTTAGTCTTGAATGAATGACATTGATCATGACTAATGTGCTCAACATGTTCTCTTGTCAGATAGATCTGATCTTCTCACCTTCCACGTAATACCACAATTGTCAGAAGTAACTATTTAACAAACATTTACATAATAAAGATACCCAGGTGTAGCACATGTGTCTAATTCGTAATCTTGTCAATGTGTACCGATAGGTAAAATATACCCAGTATATTATACTGTGGCAATACGTAGACAGTATATATAATGTGAGCAATTGTGAGTAATTTAACATAACTTCATTATTTACCAACAGTCACCAAAATTCCCCAGAACTCACCTGGTGAAACTTGCTGTTTATTATCATTATTTAACAACTCCTCAAATATCTCTCTATCTTTCCTCTATCTTTTTTTAAATGGTCATGACCAAGTGTTCTCCAGTTTTTACTAAATCCTGTTTATCGGTCATTAAAAAACAACACTTCTAATTCCCAGCTAAATATGCTGATACAGTGAACCACGTTTTTAAAAGTACCTTTTAGCCTTTGTTGTTATTAACTGAACTCCAACTTACCCTTCTTCCATCCTTGCTTAAATCATCCTTAACTGTCTCCTTCACTAATTATCGTCTGGTAAAACTCAAGATGTGACGTTGTGTGATGTATTGCTTCACAAAGACAAAGCAATAATTACATAACGCATACATTTTATCTCTTCTCTTCATATAAAAATTACATATTACTACATCTCTCGATATACAATTAGAAACTCAATAGAAACTCCACTAATCATTGACGAACAAAAGTCCTCTACCAACTACTCATCTACATGTCTCTTCCCATTTAATCTAAATCTACGTAAAACGTTCTATCACTCATATAAAATACATATATATATATATATATATATATATATATATATATCCTATATATAGATAATATATACATATATATATATATCTATATATATAATATAACATATAAATAAATATATATAAATTATATATATAATATATAACATATAATATATTTATATATATATATATATATACATATATTTTTTTTTATTATCACACTGGCCGATTCCCACCAAGGCAGGGGGCCCGAAAAAGAAAAACATCACCATCAATCACTCCATCACTGTCTTGCCGAAAGGTTGCTTTTACACTACAGTTTTTAAAACTGCAACATAACACCCCTCCTTCAGAGTGCAGGCACTGTACTTCCCATCTCCAGACTCAAGGTCCCGGCCTGCGGTTTCCCTGAACCCCTTCATAAATGTACTTTGCTCACACTCCAACAGCACGTCAAGTATTATAAACCAAATGTCTCCATTCACTCCTAACAAACACGCCTCACTGCATTCCTGCTGGGAAAGTCCAACCCCTCGCACAAACAAAACCTCCTTTTATAACCCCACTCCCTAAACCTTTCTAGCCGACCCCTACCCCCGCCTTCCTTCCACTACTGACTGTTACACTCTTGAGTCCATTCTGTTTCGCTCCATTCTCTCAACATTTCGAACCCAACCCAACAACCCAAAATATATACATACACACACACTCACGACCACAGATATATATATAATATCTATATATATATATATAATATAAATATATAAATTAGTTATTATATATATATATATATATATGCTGAATAAGTAAAACTTGCTGTTTTGCTTAAATAGCACCGCTCTCTTGCCGAATAAGGCAAACAAAATTGTGTATGCAGTTAATTTCGCAAAATCTTCTGACCCTAATAAAAACAATTATTTTTCAATGTGTTTTGTTTATTAAAATATTGTAAACTTATCCAAACCGAGGATGTGTTAAGGAGAAATGTTGAAGCAAATCTAATGATAAGCGTAAAGAGATTCATTGTACCAGCGGGTTAGGTAAAGAAAAAATGGATAACACATTGGAAAGAGGTAGGTAAAGAATGAATGTGGTTTCAGATATCTGAGAGAAGACCTTGATAACGGAAGTGTTTTATGAAGGATGATAAGATGAGGTAAAGAAGACACTCATATAAATTGGTCTTATGCAATAATGACATCAGTAACACAAAACAAATTCAGTAATACAAAAAAAATCCTCGAGCTGAAAAATATAAGTCCCAAGGTCCGCTAGCAGCAGCGTGGCCATGGTCGCCGCTGCAGCCTGGCCAGTTTCGCTTCAGTAGCCCTGGCCAGTGGTCCTGCTGCAGCTTTTCCAGTGGTTCGCCGCTGCAGCCTTGCCATGTCGCCGCTGCAAGCCCTGGCTAAATTGACGCTGCTGCAGCCTGGCCAGTGTCGCTGCTGCAGCTGGCCAGTGGTCACTGCTGTAGCCTGGCAGTGGTCGCTGCTGCAGCCCTGCCAGTGGACGCTGCGCAGCGTGGCCAGTGGTCGTGTGCAGCCTGGCCAGTGGGTCACTGCTGTAGCCGTGGCCAGTGGTGCGCAGCTGCAGCCTGGCCAGTTGGTCGCTGCAGCAAGCCTGGCCCAGTGGTCGATGCTGCCGCCTTGCCGTGGTCACTGCTGTAGCCTGGCCCAGTGGTCGCTGCTGCAAGCCTGGCCAATGGTCGCTGCTGCAGCCTGGCCAGTGGTTCCTGCTGCAGTCTGGGCAGTGGTCACTGCTGCAGCCTGCCAGTTGGGTCGCAGCTGGCAGCCTGCCAGTGGTCGCTGCTGCAGCCTGGCCAGTGGTCGCTGCTGCCAGCGCTGGCCAGTGGTCGCTGCAGTAGCCTGGCCAGTGGTCGCTGCTGCAGCCTGGCCATTGGTCGCTGCTGCAGCCTGGCCATGTCGCTGCTGCAGCGTGGCCAGTGCGCTTCCTGTGCTAGTGGTCTCGTGATGCCATGTAAGGATGTGAGTGCTGTGATGTATGAAAGGTTTACATTTTATAACAACATGATTGTTGTAATGTACGTGATGTGTGGAACTTAGCATATATATTAAAATGAATGCTGTTAGTACACTGTTTTTGAGGTGTCTAGTGTGATGTGAATGTTCGTGTGTATTACCTTCAGTGTTTATTAAAGAGTTGGTAATGTTCAGTGTCGGTGAATGATTTGTTTCAGAACTGCTGATGATACTAAGTAAGTAAGTTACAAGTTGGCAATCTCACTATTTTTGACTACCTTCACTCAACATTGAAAACACTGTGCTACCAGTGATGTGTTTATATCACACTGTCGGTTATTGCACTGGCTAGCACCACTGGAGCACAGTCTACCAGTGAGTGTTTAACCACTGTTAATGTCCACTGCTAGCACACTGAAGCACAGTGCTCCAGTGAGTGTTTTACGAATGTTATTGTCACTGTCAGCACCGCTGAGAGCAACTGTTTCTGCCAATGATTTGTTTACCACTGTTATCACTGTCAGCACCACAGAAGACAATAGCACTGGCTACCTAGTGATGTGCATACCGACTGTTATTGTCACTTGCTAGCACCACTGAGAGCACGGTGCTAACCAGTGATGTGTTTACCACTGTTATTGTCACAGCTAGCACCAATGAGAGCACGTGTGCTAACCAGTGATTGTTTACCACTGTTATTTGTCCACTGCTAGCACCACTGATAGCACTGTTGCATACCAGTGATGATTTTTAGCACTGTTCATTGTCACGCTAGCCACCATTGAGGCCTGTGCTCACTGTGATGGAATACCACTGATATTGTCACTGCTAGCACCACTGAGAGCACTGGTGCTAACCAATGATGTGGTTTTTACGAATGCTATTGTCACTGTCAGCACCGCTGAGAGCACTGTTTCGCCCGTGATGTGATTACCACTGTTTACACTATCAGCACAGTGGCTACCAGCGATATGTTTACCACTTGTTATTGTTAAATGTCAGCACCACTGAGAGCTTAGTGCTGCCAGTGAAAAATTGTTTTACCACTGTTATTGTTACTGTCAGCACCACTGAGAGCACTGTGCTACCATGCGATATGTTTTTACCCCTGTTATTGTTACTGTCAGCATCCACTGAGAAGAGCATTGTGCTGCCAGTGATTTGTGTTTACCACGCTATTGTACACTGTTCAGCACCACTGAGAGGACTTTGCCACCACTAACTCCGATTCCTCCTCTTGTTTGTACCGTTCCCTACCACGGATGAATTTTTCATTTCAAACAATCCGTGAGTAATAACTCATCCAATCATCACAAACAAGCAAGCATTCTTTCCATATCCATAAATATTGAGCGTTACAGTGTTACCTCTCTCTATCTCTCTCTCTCATCTCCTCTCTCTTCTCTATCTCTCTACCCTCTCACGCTCTCTCTCTCTCTCTCACTCTCTCTCGACCATGTACCCTTGCATAAAAAAAATCACTTATGCATATTCAAGGGATTGGTTTTCCGAACTTATACACTAAAATATTCTTAACTATCACGTCATCAGTCCAAGTTTATTTCCATGGTCCCAGGTCCTAGAATTTATGTCTGAAAAGCCAAGTCACAGTTCATGGTCTCAGGTCTTCACTGTTACCAAATGCAAGAAGTAACAAAACTTCAATGTTTGTGAACGTGAGCTCAAAGCGTTGTGGGTTCGACGGCCCCGACACAAATCCCACTGTCCCTAATGTTGAAGAAAGACCACAGGTGCAGAAAAAACTTATAATTGTGAAAACGTAATGCTCTTTAAATGTTTTTAACAAGTTTAATGTAAAGAATGGAGCCAGGGACCGCTGAAAATTCCCTGATTTAACCCAATATGACAAACCCACAAGTTAAACCTTTACGTTATCACATTGCCAGTCACCCACACACCTACGGTTCTCAGCTATAGATTCCTCAAGCTTGTCGCCAAGTGAGAGATTGTTCATGTCAAGTTTTCCCTCCTCACTCATGTCCTTCCGTTGCAAAGCATTTTATAAATTTCCTATGCCCTAAAAACGATTAGTCTAAGGAAAAAAGTGAAAATTTTAAAGGAAAGTGAACCACTGAATATATGTTTCCATTAAACAAAATGGACAACAAAATTCGTATTATCATCGCTATAAAAATTCACAATTAATAATCGAAAACTTGAGAGGAGAACTGTAATAAACGACTCTTCTGTACTGAACAATTTCTCTTCTTGATACAAGATTCAGAACAAACCGAAACGTCGAATGAAGTTTCCTCGTCTAAGCAAAGTACGTAGTGAAACTTGTTATAAAGAAAAGATCAGTCTCTTATGTAATTAATAGATTAAAAAGTCAATGACAGGTGTAGAGGGAGAATGTTAACTAGTGTATTGTTACCGTTGTGTAACACCAGAAAGATATAACAACTATAAAGATATACACAGTAAACGTCCAGATATACAACACAAACACACTCTACACATGCATGCCATAAAATATACATAATAATATAGCAGAAAATCCCACCGTAACAATAAAAATAACTAGAAACATAAATAATGAATCAAATTTACAATGAGTGGCTCTCCTCCCTGGTACTCTGCTAGACGATTACTTTCTGGGTCTGCTGCTCTAACGTTTCAGCGAACCAAGAAGTAATAATTTACAGGGCAACAATTTTTTTTGTGCCCTTAACCCTATAATAATACCTTACTGCATACACACCTCTCAACGTCCCCCTCAAACTTTCTATTCTCGTTTACTGAACATTGTTACAGCCAATGGTGATTTGACTGTACAGTATATTACAAAATTTTTCTTTAACTATCAAAATGAAAAAGATATTTAACCAGCATACATTTATTTATAATTTGTTTTATTTATTGAAAGGTACATATTAGCTTTTGAATCTGTTGAATATATTTAAACCAAGTGACTCTCAGTTGAGAAGCAATTCTTATACAAAAAATCTATGAAACGTTTAACGTATAATGACTTTCTACCGTAACTACAGAACTATAGTGGACTTCATACCCTCTGGAAGAAACCTATAAAACTACCATAGCTACTGAACCATAGTGGCCTGAGCCTGTTTTATAAAGAAACGTGAAGATTGTTGTACTACTGAAGCATTGAAACAAAGTTACGTCTGCATTAATAGGTTGAAGCATTTCACTACATTTTGGTCGTTTGTAACAAGATTAGAGCCTATATATCTCTACACAAGTGAAAGTTTTGTACCAGCCTGTGCAGTGAAAAAGATCAAATCCGTAGAGTGTTAGACAGAATTGTACTGAAATACTTTCTGTAAAGAATGTAACTTAGGGTACGGGGTTTCAAAGGTAATATTATACCAAAGAATCATTGCCCCCGAAAAACCGCAGAACAGGAGTCATAACAATGAGAGAAAAGAAGCCAGGTATGCAGGAAGTGTAACGAAATCTTTTTGGTCAGCAGATCGAGATTAACAAGTTTGGTTGAATATAATATTAAACTAGAATTACTGAGTAATTTCGTGTTGAATTTGGTGGATAGGTTTATTTTGGAAATATATTATGAATTTGAGAAAAGAACAGATAGATAAAGGGATTCTTTGAAGAATGTTAAGGAGTGTGTTTTGGAATGTTAATGATGCAAGAGACATGGAAGTCAGTGTTGGAGACACTGTTGTGTAAGGCGCAGTGGGCAAGTTTTGAAGTGTTTGGTGATAATCACTCCAAGAGTATAATCTTTAGTTTACATCATGATACAGCCGTATTCAATATCAAAGTAAGTAAAGACAAAATGGGTACAGCAAAACCAAAAACATACACGGAAAATGCACTTAAACACTACAGGATAAAAGTGACCTTTACCACAGTTTGTCCACATCACTAGACCTTTTTAAAACCCAAGAAACACGTGACTTACAGAAAGTACACAAAAAAGGGCCGACAGAAAGCCCGATCACTAGCACCAAAAATACCCACAACCCAGCGAACGCCCGGGGGCATCACCATCTATCCGGGAAAAAATGAATCCCTTTTGCTGGCTAACCTGGTCCACACGGGCTACACCTCATCCATCACACATTCCGGCTACAGGAGGAGCTCTGACCACGGGAGAGTGCAAGACACAGTACAGGGACAAAAGCTAACAGATCAATTTGTTCCATGGATAAAGCCCTTTGGGAGCTGGGGAAAACATCCCCACATTTCCTAAAGAATTGGGTTCCAGACTCATCGACACCACACTTCATTCCACGCCCAGCGGGCCATCTAGAGGGGAAATCATGCTGCAACGGACCGTTCCGGCTTGGGAAGAGCGGAGGAATTCAAAACCTTTATAAAATTGGTAAAATACTTAACTTTTCCAGAAATTCAGTATTTATATGTAAATAGTGGCCATACGTTTTTAATAATATTTATGTCAAGAAAAGGAAAGCCGCACGCGCAACAGACTCGCCATTTTGGGTTTTGAATTTTGACAAACGGGTGTAATGGGAAAAATTTTTCTCTCAGGGGAAAATGGTGACCACCTCCAAAAGAGGTAATTGGGGGATTGCATTCTGCATACTAGAAAATGCGACGACAAACACTCCGGGAAACTCAATAAGCTCTCAATTTGGTGTAATTCTGGCCACATTTTTTTCAAGTTTTAGAGTGAGTTTTCTGATTGAACACATAATCCCATCAAATTTGGGAGTGATATTAAATATTTTTCCCTTCTGTTTTTAAATTTGTATAAATAAAAAATATATAAAAAATTTTAAATATATATAATTATATAAAATAAAAATAATTATATAAAAACCCATTATTATTTTTAATATACACCCCCAAAAATTATATATTTACCATATAATTGTTGTAATTCTTAATAAAGTCCAGACAATTTGTGGTTATGACAGGGGGTAGGTACGGGGGGAACTTTTTTTTTCGACCAGGGTCCCAAATTCCTACTTGTCTTTTAACATTGAAAAATAATAATTATCTTTTTTATCATTCTTTTTATAAACAAAATTATTAATTCAATAAATAAATTTCCACATTTAATTTGCCCAGGGTCCTTCAACCGATGTAATTATGAATCATTAGTTAGAAAAATATTTTAATAATTATTTGAAATCAAAAGGGAGTGGATTTAATTCAAAATTTTACAAATTTTTATTGAATTAAGTTATTAAAAATTTTAATTTTGATAAGTCAAGTCGGCTTAGTTATTAAATTTTAATATTAATTGAAAGCAATTCTGGCCAAGATTTAATCAGTGATGTGTAATTGATAAGAAAATGTGTCTAAAAAATAATGTGTATAATTTTAAATTTTGCATAAAAATTCGGCAAGGATTTTTTAAAATTTGCATTTTATTAATTTTGAAAGCCAATTTGGCAAAAAGGTTTGTTTAAGCACATTTAAAATTAAAAATTTTTTTATATGAATTGCAACCAAGTAGCTGGGTTTTATTAAAGGGGAAGTTGTACAGTGTTGTAATTTGTGATCAGTTTTTATTAATAAGTAAAATTTTAAATACATGCCTCATGACTAAAAGGGGAAAAAATGTAGAAGACAAACAGGGAAAAAGACAAAAAAAGCATCAACGCAAGCTAAAAAAAGGCTGAAACAAAAACATCAATAAATGTTTGGGAATTAATAAAACAAGAAACTGTGAATACTGAGATTTAAAATCGTATTTAGATGCTTAGTAAAGTAATTCATAAAAATTTAATTACAATAAATAAAAGGAGATTTTTAGAAAACTGTGAAGAGACTGAAGTAATCTTATGATTAATCATTTTAGATTAAAAAAAGATTCTTGAAAATCAGGCCTTAATAAATTTAAAATTGAAAAAACCCGGGCAATGTCATCGCTCCAACAAATAATATTCTTGCCAAAACCCCCAAACTAATTTTTACCTGGTCTTATCCGGAAAAAACGGGGAGTTTTTTTGGTAAATTTTTTAAAGCAGCTTGCTGACAGATGACCAGCCTGGTAACAAAATTATTTTACCTAAAAGACAGGAAAGAGGGAGCCACTACTCATCAAGCCTTTCCCAATGGACATGACTTTTAAAAGGAAGCATTGACTTTTTAAGGACACTTATGGTAATATGAACAAAAGTGGGTTGGATTATGAATACATTAAAATTTAAAATCTCCAATCACACTTACATAGGTTTTACAGCTTTAAATAGAGTTAAACTAACATCTAAAAACCATTAAGTAATAAATAAAAATCTGAAGGAACAGACTGGTTTTGAGTGCCATTGACAAAAAAAATTAAACTAAAAACACTTAATGACTCTCCACAAATATCAAAAGGGTTATTTTGGTCTGGAGAAAAAAGACTGGGTCTACAAGAATTAATTGTGCATTTTTAGACCCCCAACCCAAAACCTTTTTAAAGATAAAACACTAATAACTCTGGGGTATCTGTCGTTTTTCACAAAGGAAAAATTACCCAATGTTAAAACAAAAAAATTTCATTTCCTAAAAAGATTTGCATAGGTACATTAAAGTGCAAAATCAGAAATAATGATTCTCCACAAGTAAAAGAATAAGACCCTCCTAAAGTAGCACAGTTAATGGGAAAACCTCAAAAAAAAGAGATTGTTTTTTTCGCAAGGGTACTCTTTTTTTCTAAGAATTAAATGCAAAAATTTTCATGGAATGATAAATTTGAAAGATTGGGGAATTTGACAGATTATCTTTTTTTTTGGGTAATCACAATGAAAAGGATTTTTATGCCAAATAAACTTCTTTTTATCAATTCACAAAGGAGACACCAAAGCGTGAAAGGTCATATTTTAATGTTTAAAATAATAAATCTTGACAACCTGACACAACAGTAGCAAATGTAAAAATTGCTGCTAATGTTAAAAAATGGCTTTGCTAAAGTAGCCTTCCCGTGTTACAGGAAAAATTGATAAAAAGGGCATATAATCAAAAAATTAACTGCATTTTAGCCGGGGTTCCCAACTACTTTCATTAAAGGAAATTCTTGAGGGTATAAAGACAGAGGGGAATCCTAAACCCCAAAAAATTATCGGGTTTTTCTCCCCAATAAAAGACTCAATTGAGACCGTTATGTAACGTCAGGTTGGGAAATAAAAAAAAACGTTTTAAATTCAGTAATTGGATAGATTTCCAAAAAAATCTACAAAGGCTTAGAAACACAGAAAGACTCCACATAATGTAAATTTGCACCTTCGGTGTAAGTGATAAACTGTAGCCAATAAATTTTTTGATAGGTATGACTATTACCCCTTGAAAGGGGATGGTAGAGAAATGGGGTGTCACCCTTTTGAAGACTGGGGGGGGCCATGAATTATGGTGGGGATTCCTCGAAAAAATAATTCATGACTAGAGGAAACAAAAATACCATAACTGTGCCCTTACTCAGAATTGTCCCCCCAGTGTAATTTTTCCCATAGAGGAGGTGTTAGGCGGGCATAAATTGTGGGATTAGACACCATGGAATAAATTAATGGAAAGTCCAGAGATTTTTTTACTCAGGAGCAGTACCTGAAAGATGTAAAATTTGAATCTGGGAAAAACTGGTACGACTTCCGTGGAGACGAACCTCCAAATTTCCCACAATTTTTGAATGGCATTGGGGATTAAAAGCTCACTCCGGAACGGTAAGACACCAAAAGTTAACTGCCTATAATATATAAATTTCTGAAAAAAGTTAATTAAAAAATTATAAAGAGGACCCCCCTGACAAACCAAAATTATGGGCCTATTTGCCACATCACGGGAGGAAGAAGGATTCTAAGACCATTCTCTGAGAATTGTGTTTAAATTGAGTCCAGGGGTAAAAAAAATGTACCTTTTAAATGACTTTTTGAGACAGGTCCTCGTTGACGGAAAAAATTTGGAGATACATTAAATTTCAGAGTGAACATTATGCCTTAAAGGCGCATAAGTAAAGCTTTCCTAAGATGGGGGTTTTCAAGAGGGGGACCGGGGTTTTACACCTTCTTATGGCCCGAGAATCCTAGTGACCCCTACCCCTGAAAAAACCTTTTGCTTTAGGAGTGTACATTTGGGGCTACATCCCTCCGCCCTACTTCAAATGACGAAAAATCACACCTTTAAAATAGAAAGTCCTTGAGTAAAGTAATAACAAGCAATTTTATGTGGGCAATTTTTCCCGGTGTGAGTCAACTGAAGAGGAAAGTTAATGACTTTTGGGAGGAAAAAAATTAATGCAAAGTGCAAAATGTCCCCGAGGGGAAGGAATAGTAAAATTTTCCAAAATTTAAAGGACAAAATAATAAAGATTTCCCTGGAAGAATGCCAAAATGAGAAAGTATTGGTTTAAATGGGTACGAAGAATTTTTTATTGTTTAAAACCCAATAATTTCGTAGCCCAATAAATTAACTAAAAAGTTTTTTCTTTCCGAAGTTTCCAAATGTTTTGTCCCCAGTTTAAAATGCACCTCTTACATAAGAGGGAAATTTTTAATACAGAACAAGGGAAAATTAAAAGGATTGGGAAGAAAAATTTTAACCCGAGAATTCTTAAAAGGTGGGGTGAAAATTGGGATTAGAAAAAAATTTTAATGTTGGAGTTCCCCCCAGGTGGCCAACCAAATGGAAAAAAAAAAAAACTCCCATTTTTTTGATGCTTCAAAATTGGCATATGGAGCAGTTGCTATCTTTAATGTAATAGTGTTATTTCTCTTTTTATGTCTAAAGGGTAAAGGGCCCCCAATAAATCACGTACCTTGCCCCATTGGAAAAACAGCCATTTTTTAGGGTTTACTAATTTTATAAGAAAAAGTTGCAGGGGATAAATATTAGCACCGTAATTTGGTCGATAAGATTTTCCTTACAATGGGTTCGTAAGGAAAAAGTAAAATTTTGTAGTACAAAACGAGTTGCTGAAATATTGTACCAAAGTAATCAGTTTGGTTTTTTTTACAAGAATTCATTAATAAAGTTCACATACACATAATAATATAGTGGGGAGGAGAAGAAAATATTCAAACAACTCCGGGTAAACCTTGAGTTTTCCCCCCGAGGTTTGTTTTTAAAGTCTTCTCTGAGGGTGAGGGGCCCCAGAAAGCTCTAGAGGGGACCTCCCTAATTTAAAACTTGGACTTGGGTTAAAACAACGCTCATCTGCCATATAAACAAGCAAAATTGGGGAAACAATAATTTTTCAAAAACCTTTTAACCAACGAATAAAATATATTTTTATTGTGTTTTTTTAGTATTAAATTATGTAAACTATTTTAAAAAATATTTATTATTACAAAATAAATTGCGCTTCTATAATAAGGTTAGGAATTTTTTAAGATTCTTTTTTTTCAAAATTTTTAAATTTTTACGTTAACATTTATAAAAAAATAATCTTCAAACTATAAAGAAAACTTTAAAAAAGGCTTAATTTTAATATATAAAAATAATTATAATATATAATAATAAAAATATAATAAAAATATATAATATATATATATATATAAAATATAATATATAATTTATATTTATATTTCAACAAGTCGGGGGCCGCTCCCACCCGGGGGGGGTGACCAAAAAGGGAGAAAAACCCCCAAAAAAAAATACTTTTATCATTCAACACTTTCACCCACTCAACTAATCCCTGTGTTTGCAGAGGCCCCAATACAACAGTTTTGAAACATATATAAAAAAACAAAAAACCCCTCCAAACTGCCAATACCCAAACCCCCCTTTAGAGTCAGGCATTGTCTTTCCCCTTTCCAGGCTCAAGTCCGACTAAGAAAATAACCCCTTTTTCCCCAAACCCCCCCCTAAAAATTTTTCCCTGCTCCACTCCCCCAGATCGTCGGTCCCCAAATACCATTCGTCTCCATTCACCCTTCTAAAACGCCACGCACCTTGCTGGAAGTCCAAGCCCCTTTCCCACAAACCCCCTTAACCCCCCCCTCTCCAAACCCTTTTTGAGACACCCTACCCCGCCTTCCTTCCCTAAGATTTATATCTTTCCATTCTTTTACTTTATCCCTTCCCTAAAAGACCAAACCACCTCAACAACCCCCTTTTGCCCTCGCAAGCTTTTTTAAACTCCAAACCTTCTCCCAATTTTCCCCCTCCGAATTTTTTTGCATAAATATACCCACACATTGCCCTTAGACAGGACACCCACTGCCCTCCAACCCTCCCTCCTGCTGCATTTACCACCCAACTTCACATCCAATAAAAGTGTTTTAAAAAATAAATACTTTCATACATCCCTTTTTTGCCTCCATAGATAATGTTTTTTTTACTCCACATAACTCAACGCACCATCACCTTTTTTTTCCCCCCCAATTCAGATTAACCTCTCCTTCATAAATCCATCCGCCGACACGTCAACTCCCAAGTATCTGAAAACATTCACTTCTTCCATACTCCTCCCCCCCAATTTGATATCCAATTTTTTCTTTATCTAAATCATTTGATACCCTCATCACCTTACTCTTTTCTATGTTCACTTTCAACTTTCTACCTTTACACACATTCTCAAACTCATCCACTAACCTTTGCAATTTTTCTTTAGAATCTCCCATAAGCACAGTATCATCAGCAAAAAGTAACTGTGTCAATTCCCATTTTGAATTTGATTCCCCATAATTTAATCCACACCCCTCTCCCGAACACCCTAGCATTTACTTCTTTTACAACCCCATCTAAATATATTAAACAACCATGGTGACATTACACATCCCTGTCTAAGACCTACTTTTACCGGGAAGTATTCTCCCTCTCTTCTACACACCCTAACCTGAGCCTCACTATCCTCATAAAAGCTCTTTACAGCATTTAGTAACTTACCACCTATTCCTTAAACTTGCAACATCTGCCACATTGCTCCTCTATCCACTCTATCATATGCCTTTTCTAAATCCATAAATGCAATAAAAACTTCCCTACATTTATCTAAATACTGTTCACATATATGCTTCAATGTAAACACTTGATCTACACATCCCCTACCCACTCTGAAACCTCCTTGCTCATCCGCAATTCTACATTCTGTCTTACCTCTAATTCTTTCAATTATAACTCTACCGTATACTTTTCCTGGTATACTCAGTAAACTTATTCCTCTATAATTTTTACAATCTCTTTTGTCCCCTTTCCCTTTATATAAAGGGACTATACATGCTCTCCGCCAATCCCTAGGTACCTTCCCCTCTTTCATACATTTATTAAACAAAAGTACCAACCACTCCAACACTATATCCCCCCCTGCTTTTAACATTTCTATCATGATCCCATCAGTTCCAGCTGCTTTACCCCCTTTCATTCTACGTAATGCCTCACGTACCTCCACCACACTTACATTCTGCTCTTCTTCACTCCTAAAAGATGGTATACCTCCCTGGCCAGTGCATGAAATTACAGCCTCCCTTTCTTCCTCAACATTTAAAAGTTCCTCAAAATATTCTCGCCATCTACCTAATACCTCCCTCCTCCCCATCTACTAACTCCCCTACTCTGTTTTTAACGGACAAATCCATACTTTCCCTAGGCTTTCTTAACTTGTTTAACTCACTCCAAATTTTTTTCTTATTTTCATTAAAATTTCTTGACAGTGCCTCTCCCACTCTTTCATCTGCTCTCCTTTTGCACTCTCTCACCACTCTCTTCACCTTTCTTTTACTCTCCATATACTCTGCTCTTCTTATAACACTTCTGCTTTGTAAAAACCTCTCGTAAGCTACCTTTTTCTCTTTTATCACACCCTTTACTTCATCATTCCACCAATCACTCCTCTTTCCTCCTGCCCCCACCCTCCTATAACCACAAACTTCTGCCCCACATTCTAATACTGCATTTTTAAAACTATTCCAACCCTTTTCAACCCCCCCACTACTCATCTTTGCACTAGCCCACCTTTCTGCCATATATATATATATATATATATAATATATATATATATATATATTATATATATATATATATATTATATATATAATATATATATATATATATATATATATATTTTTTTATTAACACATTGACCAATCCCACCAAGGCAGGTGGCCGGAGAAAGAAAAACTTTCATAATTCATTCCATTACTGTTGCCAGAGGGATGCTTTACACTACAGTTTATAACACTGCAGTAATAAACACCCCTCCTTCAGAGTGCAGACACTACTTCCCATCTCCAGGACTCAAGTCCGGCCTGCCGGTTTCCCTGAATTAGTTCATAAATGTTACCTTGCTCACACTCCAACAGGATGTCAAATCCTAAAAATTATTTGTTTCTATTCGCTCCTATCTAACATGCTCACGCATGTTTGCTGGAAGTAAAAGCCCCTCGCACACAAACCTCCTTTACCCCCTCCCTCCAACCTTTCCTAGACCGACCCCTACCCCGCCTTCCCTGCACTGCAGATTTATACACTCTCGAAGTCATTCTATTTTGTTCCACCCTCTCTAAATGTCTGCACCACCTTAACACCCCCTTTTCAGCTCTCTGGGTAATAGTTTTGGTAATACCACACCATCTCCTAATTTCCAAACTACGAATTCTCTGCATTATATTTGCAAACATGACATCTTCACTGCCTCCAGCCTTCTCCATGTTTCAACATTTACTACCCCTGTTTCAAACCCATATAATCTTGTAGAAAGTACAGCAAAGGACGGTAGCAGTGGCTTATATACTGTAGTCAGGTGAGGCGAAGCAGGAGGAGGCGGGGTTATGGTGGTGCCATCAACTAGTCTAAGTAGGTCTTCGTCCAAAGGTTGGACAAGTGCTGAAGAATTCTTTGTATCAAGATCCCATGATGATGCAGTGTCTGACAGATGTGATAAATGGTTTTGAAAACCTTTGTCCAACCTTCGGACGAAAACCTACTTAGACTAGTTGATGGTTCCATTATGGCCCCGCTTCCTCCTGCTTCGCCTCACCTGACTACATTAGTTAAGCCACTGATACGGTCCTGTGCTGCACTTTCTACAGCACTGATAGACTGAACACATCGATTCCAGTCTGAGGGACTGATTACCTCGAACTCTTCCTCTCCTTATACCTTCCTGCTTTGTATAGGACTGATGAAGCCACTGTGTGGCGAAACGTTTCTTCAGTAAAGATTCGCATATGTTGCATAAGTGTCTCAATTCTTCAACTTGTCGGTTTTCAAAACCATTCATCACACAGTTACTATGAAAATTTATTCTAGTAAATACTTCAAGTATTGCTATATATTACGCACTTCTACAAACTAAAGAAAGTGTAGTAAATAAGTGTGCTTGAACATATGTGTGTGTGTGTGAGTGCATTATATATATTATATATATATAATATTTATATATATATATATATATATATATATATAATCTATATATATATATATATATATATATATATATATTTCAACAAGTCGGCCGTCACCCATCGAGGCAGGGTGACCCAAAAAGAAAGAAAATCCCCAAAACGAAAAAAACTTTCATCATCATTCAACGCTTTCACCTCACTCATGCATAATCACTGTTTTTGCATAGGCCCCCAGATACAACAGTTTAGAAACATATAAAGATTGTAGTTGAATGGTTCAGAGAACCGACACGTACAGACACATGTGCAACTCTTGAGTATCTTGGGCACGACCTACTTCCACATTGGACAAATGTGACACCACCTACGACTGCTGCACCTCTCCTGCCTACAGTATATAAGCTACATCTCCGCTCATATGCTGTATTCTATTCAAGATTGATGGACTGACCACATCGACCCAAGGTTGAGGGACTGATTACCTCATTCTCCTGCTGCTCTTCACGATTCTCCTTTGTATGGACTGATGAAGCCACTGTGTGGCGAAACGTTTCCTCTATAAAGATACCCAAGAGTTGCACATGTATCTAATTTATCAACATATATAAAGATACAATATGAAAAGTGACATGAAAAAATATAATAAATTCCATATAGAATATAATATCAGGGTCCCAATTATATATATACCGTCCTATTACACATCCCTCCAAACTGCCAGTATCCCAAACCCTCCTTTAAAGTGCAGGCATTGTACTTCCCATTTCCAGTACTTTATAAATATGAAGATTGAGACACTTACGCAACATATGGGAATCCTTACTGAGGAAACGTTTCGCCACACAGTGGCTTCATCAGTCCAATACAAAGTAGAAAGGTGTAAGGAGAGGTGAAGTTTGAGGTAATCAGTCCCTCAGCCTGGAGTCGATGTGTTCAGTCCATCAATCTTGTAGAATGTACAGCATAGCGCCGTAGACGTGGCTTATATACTGTAGTCAGGTGAGGCGAAGCAAGAGGAGGCGAGGTCATAGTGGTACCGTCCACTAGTAGAAGTAGGTCTTCGTCCAAAGGTTGGACAAGTTGAACAACTGGTCTTCTGTGTTACTGTACTGGTCTTCTGTGTTACTGTAATAGTCTTCTGTGTTACTGTACTGGTTTTTGTGTTGCTGTACTGAACTTCTGTGTTATTGCACTGGTCTTCTGTGTTTAGTATACTGGTCTTCTGTGTTAGTGTACTGGTCTTCTGTGTTACTATACTTGTCTTGTGTTAGTGTACTGGTCTTCTGTGTTACTGTACTGGTTTCTGTGTTACTGTACTGGTTTCTGTGTTATTGTACTGGACTTCTGTGTTTAGTATACTGGTCTTCTGTGTTACTGTACTGGTCTTCTGTGTTACAGTACTGGTCTTCTGTGTTACTGTACTGGTCTTCCCTGTTACAGTACTGGTATTCTGTGTTACTGTACTGGTCTTCTGTGTTACAGTACTGGTCTTCTGGGTTACTGTACTGGTCTTTTGTGTTACAGTACTGGTCTTCTGTGTTACTGTACTGGTTCTTCTGTTTACAGTACTGGTCTTCTGTGTTACTGTACTGGTCTTCTGTGTTACAGTACTGGTCTTCTGTGTTACTGTACTGGTCTTCTGTGTTACAGTACTGGTCTTCTGAGTTACTGTACTGGTCTTCTGTGTTACTGTACTGGTCTTCTGTGTTACTGTACTGGTCTTCTGTGTTACAGTACTGGTCTTCTGGGTTACTGTACTGGTCTTCCCTGTTACAGTACTGGTATTCTGTGTTACTGTACTGGTCTTCTGTGTTACAGTACTGGTCTTCTGGGTTACTGTACTGGTCTTCTGTGTTAAAGTACTGGTCTTCTGTGTTACTGTACTGGTCTTCTGTGTTACAGTACTGGTCTTCTGTGTTACTGTACTGGTCTTCTGTGTTACAGTACTGGTCTTCTGAGTTACTGTACTGGTCTTCTGTGTTACTGTACTGGTCTTCTGTGTTACAGTACTGGTCTTTTGAGTTACTGTACTGGTCTTATGTGTTACTGTACTGGTCTTCTGTGTTACAGTACTGGTCTTCTGGGTTACTGTACTGGTCTTCTGTGTTAAAGTACTGGTCTTCTGTGTTACTGTACTGGTCTTCAGTGTTATTGTACTGGTCTTCTGTGTTACAGTACTGGTCTTCTGAGTTACTGTACAGGTCTTCTGTGTTACTGTACTGGTCTTCTGTGTTACTGTACTGGTCTTCTGTGTTACAGTACTGGTCTTCTGGGTTACTGTACTGGTCTTTTGTGTTACAGTACTGGTCTTCTGTGTTACTGTACTGGTCTTCTGTGTTACTGTACTGGTCTTCTGTGTTACTGTACTGTTCTTCTGTGTTACTGTACTGTTCTTGTGTTACAGTACTTGTCTTCTGTGTTACTGTACTGGTCTTCTGTGTTACTGTACTGGTCTTCTGTGTTACTGTACTGTTCTTCTGTGTTAAAGTACTGGTCTTCTGTGTTACTGTGCTGGTCTTCTGTGTTACTGTGCTGGTCTTCTGTGTTACTGTACTGGTCTTCTGTGTTACTGTACTGGTCTTCTGTGTTACTGTGCTGGTCTTCTGTGTTACTGTGCTGGTCTTCTGTGTTACTGTACTGGTCTTCTGTGTTACTGTACTGGTCTTCTGTGTTACTGTGCTGGTCTTCTGTGTTACTGTACTGTTCTTCTGTGTTACTGTACTGGTCTTCTGTGTTACTCTGCTGGTCTTCTGTGTTACTGTACTGGTCTTCTGTGTTACTGTACTGGTCTTCTGTGTTACTGTGCTGGTCTTCTGTGTTACTGTACTGGTCTTCTGTGTTACTGTGCTGGTCTTCTGTGTTACTGTGCTGGTCTTCTGTGTTACTGTACTGGTCTTCTGTGTTACTGTGCTGGTCTTCTGTGTTACTGTACTGGTCTTCTGTGTTACTGTAATGATCTTCTGTGTTACTGTGCTGGTCTTCTGTATTACTGTACTGTTCTTCTGTGTTACTGTACTGGTCTTCTGTGTTACTGTACTGGTCTTCTGTGTTACTGTACTGGTCTTCTGTGTTACTGTACTGGTCTTCTGTGTTACTGTACTGGTCTTCTGTGTTGCTGTACTGGTCTTATGTGTTACTGTACTGGTGTTCTGTGTTACTGTACTGGTCTTCCGTGTTAGTGTACTGGTGTTCTGTGTTGCTGTACTGGTCTTCCGTGTTAGTGTACTGGTGTTCTGTGTTGCTGTACTGGTCTTCTGTGTTACTGTACTGGTCTTCTGTGTTACTGTACTGGTCTTCTGTGTTACTGTACTGGTCTTCTGTGTTACTGTACTGGTCTTCTGTGTTACTGTACTGGTCTTCTGTGTTACTGTACTGGTCTTCTGTGTTACTGTACTGGTCTTCTGTGTTACTGTACTGGTCTTCAGTGTTACTGTACTGGTCTTCTGTGTTACTGTACTGGTCTTCTGTGTTACTGTACTGTTCTTCTGTGTTACTGTACTGGTCGTCTGTGTAACTGTACTGGTTTTCTGTGTTACTGTGCTGGTCTTCCGTGTTACTGTACTGGTCGTCTGTGTTACTGTACTGGTCTTCTGTGTTACTGTACTGGTCGTCTGTGTTACTGTACTGGTGTTCTGTGTTACTGTTCTGGTCTTCCGTGTTAGTGTACTGGTGTTCTGTGTTGCTGTACTGGTCTTCCGTGTTAGTTTACTGGTGTTCTGTGTTGCTGTACTGGTCTTCAGTGTTACTGTACTGGTCTTCTGTGTTACTGTACTGGTCTTCTGTGTTACTGTACTGGGGCTTCTGTGTTACTGTACTGGTCTTCTGTGTTACTGTTGGTCGTGTGTGTTACTGTACTGGTCTTCTGTGTTACTGTACTGGTCTTCTGTGTTACTGTACTGGTCTTCTGTGTTACTGTACTGGTCTTCTGTGTTACTGTACTGGTCTTCTGTGTTACTGTACTGGTCTTCTGTGTTACTGTACTGTTCTTCTGTGTTACTGTACTGGTCTTCTGTGTTACTGTACTGTTCTTCTGTGTTACTGTACTGGTCTTCTGTGTTACTATACTGGTCTTCTGTGTTACTGTACTGGTCTTCTGTGTTACTGTTCTGGTCTTGTGTTGCAACATTGTTATTTATATTTGTTTCTCTTACATTATACTGTTCTGTGTTGTTGTACTGTTTCACGTTATATATTTGTTTTATATGTTTTTTGCTGTTTTATGCGTTACTATATTGTATTATATGCCACTATATGCTATGCTGTTTTATGTGTTATTATTCTTATTTATGTGTCACTATGCTGTTTTATGTGTCACTATACTGCTTGTTGTGTTATTATACTGTTTTTAAATGTTACTTTATTGCCTTTGTGTGTCACTATACTGTTTCATGTGTTACTATAATACCAGCTGACATAATTCATCTTATACGTAACAAACGAACCACTACCTAAAGTCTTTTACCAACAGAGTCCTGCCAGCACTATATTTCCAAAAGAGGTCTTCTACCAATAGTCCTAGGGTAACAATCCTTCCAGTAGTTTTCTTCCGATTGCGTTCAGTCTTATACACTTGAATCCTACCAACAGAATTCTAAGGATAGAATCCTGCCAAGAAGTTTATTATCAGATATTTACTAAAGAGGTTACATACAGTGTTAACTTGGTTTTATCATACAGACATTTATCCATCACAACACACGAAGGTGTTGAAAAACACATTTAAAGAGAGAACTTTCACCTGTTAAACAAACTTTATTTCATTCAATTTGTGTTTTTCAGCACTTACTGACTTTGTGTTATATATTTTCTGCAACATATGCACCCAAATTCAGTGTGCCATATATCTCTGCAACAAGTTGCACCACAAATTCAGTGTGTAATATATGTAACATTCATACATCACAATATATAACAAGTATGATTGACATTAACACACAGTCGTACTGCCAGGTTTGTGGTCTTTACTGGCCAGGTTTGTGCGTCGTACTGGCCAGGTTTGTGCGTTGTACTGGCCAGGTTTGTGGCTTTCGTACTTGGCCAGGTATGGCGTCGTATTGGCCATTGTGGGTCCGATTGGCCAGGTTGTGCTTCGTACTAGCCGGGTTGTGGCGTCGTACTGGTCCAGGTTGTGGCAGCCAAACCACCAAAGTTCTATTGTCAAGAGATGGAATCTTTCCAAGTTGACAGTTTTATGTTCAACCGAAATGTTTTTTTTGCATCTGTGGTGGTGAATGTTTTTATGTCATTAATGAATTTATTCTACTTAAATAAGTGTTCATTAAGATGATTTATAAGACTAATTTCTCTGTCTTAAACACAATCCTCTTATTACATCCTTTCCCAAAATATTCATCCAAACATTGTAACCCTTATTCATTTTCTAAGAAATTTGAAATTATAAAAATTAAGAATTTTCTTAATCTTTTACAAATGTATATATTGTTTAATTTATACAATGGTGTGGGAGAGGCGATATGTTATGAGAACGTTACACATGTATGTATATATGTGTGTTGGTAGCATGGTGTTTGTAGTGACGTTTATGTTGGACATGGGATTTGTAGTGATGTTTAATGTGTAACCAAAGTGAAAAGTAAACATCAGAAGAAAACTTTATGAACACATAATTCACAATAAAGAAGAGCACAGTTCTGCGGTACAGCTGTCAGCCTGGCTGACTCTGCTGTCAGCATGGCTGACTCTGCATTCCCACATGGCTAAACGCTGCCCAGCAAGAGTCCCCATCAGTAGAAATTTAGAATGATTAAGATTGAAAGTGTGTGACAGTTGTAATAAGTACTGAAATAGTCATTATTTTGTTCATAATGTTTATAAAAGAAGAAAAGAGGAAAAACTTTAAAGAATGTAATAAGAATGGAATAAGACTGTTGACCAGACCAGGTAGTGTGTCAGAATTATGATCAGTGAAGTGATGGTCAAGACAAAATTTGCGCATCACAACTTATCATCAACCGTCTCTTAACACAACTCACTACAAAACATCCACTACCAACCATCCATTACCAAACATCCACTACCAAACATCCACTACCAAACATCCACTACCATCCATCCACTACCAACCATCCACTACCAAACATCCACTACCAACCATCTACTACCAACCATCTACTACCAACCACCACTACCAACCATCCACTACCAACCATCCACTACCATCCATCCACTACCATCCATCCACTACCATCCATCCACTACCAAACTTCCACTACCAACCATCCACTACCAACCATCCACTACCAACCATCCAATACCAACCATCCACTACCAACCATCCACTACCATCCATCCATTACCAACCATCCACTACCATCCATCCACTACCAACCATCCACTCCAACCATCCACTACCAACCATCCAATACCAACCATCCACTACCATCCATCCACTACCAACCATCCACTACCAACCATCCACTACCAACCATCCAATACCAACCATCCACTACCAACCATCCATTACCAACCATCCACTACCAACCATCCACTACCAACCATCCACTACCAACCATCCAATACCAACCATCCACTACCAACCATCCACTACCATCCATCCATTACCAACCATACACTACCATCCATCCACTACCAACCATCCAATACCAACCATCCACTACCAACCATCCACTACCATCCATCCATTACCAACCATCCACTACCATCCATCCACTACCAAACATCCACTACCAACCATCCATTACCAACCATCCACATTATGTGAAGCAGGACTCACATGTGTCTATACTGGTGTGAACAATATTTAGCGTTTTATGTGAATGTTGGATAAGTGTTCTATTTCCTCTTTTTCTTTTTTTTTTTTTTTTTTTTACACAGGGTTTGACAAGGTTAGGTTAAGGATCTCTAGCTTTATTGACAAGCTATTTACAGATTAAGGTTTCCTAACTTTATTGGCAAGCTAAGAGCTGTTACCTACATCAGCTCATTTGAAAGCATTTTTATTGTTATGAAATATACAAGTAGGGAACAGGATGAAGTTTGAGCCATCTGTGAGCCAGCATTTTTATTTGATCAACTGACTTTATCTCTCTCTCTCTCTCTCTCTCTCTCTCTCTCTTTCACTTACTGATCAACTTGTTCATTAAATGTTCTAACCCATATCAGTCTGTTCAGTACGTGTTCTTTACCAAATCGACATTAAATGTGAATATAAAATCAGGAAAGTTTTCCAGCCATCTTGAATTTCTAAAGAAAAACCCATCTTGAATTAGTTGCTGGCTTACGAAAATCTTGTCTTAAATCAAGTAATTGATGGGTTCACACAAACTTGCTACATTTTTACTCAAGGGTCCTTCATATTATTTCTACATGGTTACTCATAGGTCTCTCATATCTTCATATCACATTTTTCTTAAATCATCGAGTGGGTCTGTTCATTATTGTCATCTTGGATGACAATCATAATGTTATCTTAGTCAAGCTGTGGTCACCTTGTAGTTGTCGACAAGTGGAAAGGCAACACTGGAAAAATTAACTATAATTAGAAACACAGAGATGTTAAAAGAAAATGTGAGAAGATGTGAGATGATGTGAGAAGAAAATCAAATCCTTCTGTTTACTTTAAGGACACTACCAAAGATCTGATCTTATATTGATTCCTTTAAATTATATGTTATAAGATAGAAGTTAGCTAGTAGGTTGTGATGTCTTCTGTACCAAGATTCCATGGTATTGATATACAACTTGTCAGACAGAGCAACAACATGAAATCTTGGTGCAGAGTACATCACTACATCCTACTTGCTTACTCCTAATCCAAATATTGGGCGTGACCTACTTCCACTTGGGAATACTGCCTGCCAGTGACACTGCCTTCGTCTGCTGCAACTCACTGACTCTAGTATATAAACACCAACCTTCCTAGCTATGCTTCAGATTTTTGAAGAGTAAGGTGCTCATCACCTGCTCCCAGGCTGAGGGACTGATTACCTCATCTCCCACTGTCTGCTGTATATATTTTTACAGTCTTCATATTATGCTCATGTATTGAATTGATAAAGTCAATGGATGGCGAAACATCTATAAGATACCCAGATGTTGATAAATGAGACACTTGTGCAACATCTGGGTATCTCTATTCTAGAAACGTTTCGGCACGCACTGTGGCTTTTTCAGTCCAATGCAGATAAAGGTGGAAGATGAGTAGTTTGAGGTAAATCTTTTATTCACAACCTTCCACTAGTGGTGTTGTCCACTAGTGACTCCGCCTACCACTGCTCCACCTCTTCTGCCAACAGTATATAAGTAATAATGTTGGTAGAATTACCGACAATATGTAAAGTAAAAGGACACAAGTGCAACTAATGTGACATTTTATTGTGGCAACGTTTCGCTCTCCAGGAGCTTTGTCAAGCCGTTACAAACAGTATATGGACACAGGGTATATATAGGCTCAGAGTGAGGTGCAATATACTAGTGGTAGTAGTAGTAGTAGTAATAACACAATATGGTAGATAAATTGGACACATGTGCAGCTCTTGGGTATCTTTATTGAGGAAACTAAAATCTGAGATTGCTTTATGTAGCTGATAAAAGAAACTTGTTCAGTAGCTGCACATGAACCTCATTTTAATTATAATTCACCAGCGTTAAAAATTTTAAACCGGTCAAACCAGATATTCTGAAGTTATTAGTGAAACTTTGGATGGAAAGTTGATTGTCTGACAATGACTGTAATATTATATTATAGATGGTATACGATACCGATAAGTTGATGAGTAAAGACAGAGTTGCAAATCCAGGAATCTTTATTGACGAAACGTTTCGCCTGCGCTGCAGGCTTCATCAGTGGAATGCAGAGATGAATCAGAATGCTGGAGGCATCAGCTTTGCTGAAAGACGAAGTAGACGAAGTGGAGAGGTAATCTGAAGTAATCAGTCCTTCACCCTAGGTGCAAACTGATCAGTCTCTTAGCCTAAAAAGACTGATCATTTTGCACAAACGCTGATGTCTCCAGGATTCTGATTGTGTACGAATGGTATATAATACCGACAAGATGAGAGTAAGACACATGTGCAACATCTGGGTATCTTTATTGTAGACGTTTCGCCATCCAGTGGCTTTATCAATACAAATTCTAGGACATAACTTGAAGACAGTAGAACTATGTACAGAAGATGAGGTAATCAGTCCCTCAACCTAGGAGTAGGTGCGAACAGCACCATAGTCGTGGAGATTCTGAAGCAGAAGAAAGAAACCTGGCGCTTATATAGTAACGTCAGGTGTAGCAGACGAGGGCATATTCACTGGTAGGCGGGATTCCCCAGTGGAAGTAGGTCCTTCCCAAAGAGATGGGTTAGTTGTAGTAGTAGTTGTTGTAGTCGTGAAGGTTATGTACATGTCCTCAGAATTAAGATTCCATGATGTTGCAGTGTCTGACAAGTTGTGTACGAATGGTATATAATACCGACAAGATGAGAGTAAGACACATGTGCAACATCTGGGTATCTTTATTGTAGACGTTTCGCCATCCAGTGGCTTTATCAATACAAATTCTAGGACATAACTTGAAGACAATAGAACTATGTACAGAAGATGAGGTAATCAGTCCCTCAACCTAGGAGTAGGTGCGAACAGCACCCTAGTCGTGGAGATTCTGAAGCAGAAGAAAGAAACCTGGCGCTTATATAGTAACGTCAGGTATAGCAGACGAGGGCATATTCACTGGTAGGCGGGATTCCCCAGTGGAAGTAGGTCCTTCCCAAAGAGATGGGTTAGTAGTAGTAGTAGTTGTCGTAGTCGTGAAGGTTATGTACATGTCCTCAGAATTAAGATTCCATGATTTGAGTGTCTGACAATTTGTGTACAAATTGGTATTAATCCGACATTTGTCGGTTTTTTTTTGCCATGGGGGGGCCCGAAACGTCTACAAAAAAGTACCAATGTTGCACATGTTCTTACTCTCTTTGTCGGTTTTATACCATTGTAACAACTTGTCAGACACTGAAAAACATCTGGTTTCTTAATTCTGGGACTGTACATAACCTTCCGACTAGAAAAACTACTATAAAAATAACCCCATCTTTTTGGGAAGGACCTATTTCCCATGGGGAACCCCGCCTTCCCAGTAAATTTTTGCCCTCGTCTGCTCACCTGCGTTACTATAAAAGCGCCAGGTTTCTTTCTTCTGCTTCAAAAAATCTCCACGACTTGGTCTGTTCGCACCTACCCCTAGGTTGGGGGGACTGATTACCTATTTCTGTCTGTTTATGTCTTCAAGTTTGCCCTAGAATTTTGTTTTGATAAAGCCATGGTGGCAAAAAACGTCTACAATAAAGATCCCCAGTGTTGCACATGTGTTTTACTTCAGGTTTGATTATTCTGTATTCGTCAGAAAATTTGTAGCGTCGCAATGGGTTTACTTATAAACGACTTTAGTTTTTTCCTCTCTGGTGATAATCACAAAAAAGAGATGTTATGTTCTCTGTTTGAAAGTTTTAAAGGGGGGCAGTGTGTGTGTGTGTGACCCGCGCATTTGCGCATGCCGCGGGACGGTCACTGTACGGCGTGTTAGCCCCCCCGTGATGGTGCAGACGTTGTCACTGCACGGTGCCCTATCTCATATTGACAAAAAACACAATTAAAGGCGTGGGGCAGAAATCCCTCTACAAGCAGTGAATACGAAATCATGGGGGGTTTATTTCACGTTCAGCGCAGCTCACCCCTAATACAGTGACGGGGGGAGAGGAGTTCCCAAGGTTTATTACGACGTTTCACCCCGGTGGGCCTTACCAGAGTTTCATCAGCAGTGACGTTAAAATAAGGGACTATAACAAGGGTAATAATACCGAAAACAAATATGTAAGACACATGTGTAACAGTTAGGTATCTTTATTTTCGGAACTCTGGATACCCAAATGGTCTCTTCGTCCAGTGTAGAGAACGGTGGAAAGATGAGTCGACTCAAGTCGGGGAAGACTTATTGCCTCAAGCTATCCTCATCATCGTTCTTGCAACGCCCGAAGAAGCACTGGGGAAAAAAAGTTTCCAAAGAAGAGATACCCAAAGTTGCTAAGGAAACTCATTATAAACGGTAATCAGCCATACCTCAAAAACTACGTTTTCGAGGGTGATGGCACAGTCTTCCATTTTTTCCACGCTCCCCCTACGGCAGTATATAAGTCTTCATTCTGAAGTTTCAGCTTCAAAATTGTTCCAGACTTAAGCAAGAACTCTCCTCCGGGCTGGAGAGATGACCACCTCAAATTACTTCTTGAGGGTGAGGACTGTTACATCGTCTCTTTTAATTTAAGTTTCCCGCTGCCTCCCCCGTATTCGATGAAGAGGCCTACTGTGGAGGTTCCCAAACAGAAGATAAAAAACTTGTTATAAAAAAAATAGAAGGGGGAACTAGAAGGAAGAGAAAGATGCAGATAAGAAGAGTCGATCCTGTTCCAAATGAAAGTATCAAGAAAAATATGTTGGGGGTAAAGTCATAAACTTAGCAGTCTAAACTAAAGTGGGTTTTATAAGTTTTTTTTTTGGCGGTTCGGGGGTTTTGTTTGAAATGTTGGGGTCGCATAAATTGCAGTGTGTGTGGACAAAATAAATGCTTTCATTGAACGCCCAACCACTGAGAGCACATTTAAAAAAATCTGGGGGGAAATGACAAATCCCTTTTTTTTAAAGATAAAGGGGTCAAAATCTTGAGATTATAGCTATATTCAATGGTACGTGAATGAGCTGTTATTTGTAAAAAAATCTTGAAAGTGCCCAATGTTATTATTGTAATGAAAAAACTCGTTTAGAGTTTTTTAGTATTGAAAAGGGGGAAAATATTTAGCTAGAGATCGTTTTATATGAAAGAGCTAATCCCCCTTAAATGGATTTTGCCCAAAAAAAAACCCGTCAAAACCTCAGGAATTTTCATTTTTTCCCAACCGTTCAAAAAAACGGGCATGGATACACAATAAACTAGCGACAGGCTAGTTTATTAGTCAACTCTTTCAGGGTCAACGATTCAGCATCCCCAGGACAATGCATAAAAAAAAAAAATAATGTTACCCAGCTCCACAGTGGTTGTCTCCCAAAGCAAAACGAAATACTGTAAATCCCCCTCCACTGACTATCCCCTCGTTGCTACCGTCCTTATCCAAGCCGCCTATATAACCCCCAGTTTCTTACCTTTGCCCCCGATTCTCCTCCCCACGATGCTGTGAACACTAATCCAAGGTGAGGGACTGATTGCCTTTCTTTTATTTAGTTCTACGTTTCTAATTATTCTAAATCTGTTTGAAAAAAGCAGGTGGGAAACGTCTAAAATAAAGAACCCAATGTTTTTCCGTGTCTTAATTTTAAACCCCCCACTCTGTTTTGTTTGACATCCAGTTTTTCGTGACTTTCCTCATTTTTTCCCGTTTCTTTCTTCATTCTTCAGCGTTCCAAGAACCGTTTTCTCATTTTTTTTCATGTTAATCCCAGTCCCCGTAACTGTTTTGCTTCGCTTTTCCTTGGGGACACCACAGTTGCTCTGATCAGTGCCCGATATTTTTCGAATGCCTTATCTATATGTTATCGATCTACCCCCAGCGGTCTCCGCTGGCTTAAGGGTGATAACTGGCCCCAAAAGAAAATGATTTTACTAGAGGTTAGCGCGGTTTTTACTGCTGCGAATTAGGAGATTTCCCCCCCCTAGTATTTTTAAATGCAACCAGCTTTTTCCTTTTTTTTTTTTTTTTTTAGGGAACTTGTTTTAATGCTTTTTTAACACTCGTAAAAAAGGGATGTAACATTTCAAAGAATCCCGGTTTTTAATCCTCGGTCATATCCTCATGTCTCCAGCCCTAAAAGCATTTCCTTTTTAAGGAACTGAAAACACACCTGCATTACTGTATGGGTGTGGACTTGAAATCTGAAGATGACGAACTCGGGATCAACTGAGTTTTGGGCTTTCCCTTTAGATATTTTCATAGATATATACCCCTCCACCCAAGAAGAATTGGAGGGAGGGGGTAAGGGAGTTTTTGGGAGTGCTAGGTGTTGGTATACGCAGGCTTTTGTGAGCGTGTTAGTATGGTGAGGAAGCAAGTGGTTTATTTATGTTTTGGGGACGTGCTTTTGGGGTTTTTAAAAAAAAGTTGCATTTATAAAAGAGATTCGGGAAAACCATTTACCCGGCTGAGCCTGGAGTAGGAAGTACAGTCCGGGACGCTAAAGGAAGGTGAGGATACAGAATTGAAAAAATTGACGAAAAAAGCAACAAAACAGTAAGGACAAGAAGTTTGCCACACCCTGGAAGACAGAAAATATAATCCAATATACAATTCTGTAAAAAAATATCTTTTTTTTAATAAAGTTTACTCTAAAACTTTTTAACTGAAAATAAAATGGACTGAACTCTTAACCCCCTAAAGGGAAAGGGTTCCTTGTGTTGGTGAGGGGCTCTTGATTTGGGAATTGGATTGTTCTCCAGTTCCCTAAATTAAGCCGGGAAATCCCTTTTCCCAACCCCCCCCCCCCGGGCGTGTATAATCCATGGGTTTAGCGTTTCCCCCCTTGATTATAATAATAATAAACCCTTTTAAAATTTTTTATGCTAAGGAAAAAGTCTGAAATTCTGCAATATTTTCACTTTTTGGTTTTTTTTACTAAAATTTTTGATTAGTAAACCTAAAAAAACATACCACGTGAGATTAATGAGGAAAAAAAAAAAACTTTTTAGCAAACATAGACTCAGTAAAACATCAACGGTGTTTGGAAAGTCCACACATTCAAAGATTACATCATAGGGGAAAGCAGCCCAGACCGGGAAAAAAGTTTAGCAAATTGTTTATTCCTAGACTGTAAGAAAGTCTTGACACATTACTCCACTGAAGAAAATTAAGAAAACTTAATCTGTCTGGGGAGTAATATAAGGGGGGTAAAACACTTGAAAAAAACACTGAAGAAAACAAAAGGGATGGTATAGTTTCAGTATACAAAAATCACAAATCTTTTTGAATCTTGACGACTTTTCAAGAAGCTGAATGTTCGCTCACCATGAATGGAGACAAATAAGTATGTGAAAATAACACCCTATAAAAAACATTGAGAGAAATATGTTAAAGTTACGAAAATCCGTTATTTCAAAACTGGATTGTAGTTAATTTAAAGTGTTTTTTAATGTTTTAGAAAAGGAATGTTGAGAAATTAAACTAAAAAAACATAGGCTCTTTTATACTGGCTCTCTTTATTAGTTGAAAAAAAAGGAAATTCAAAATTTCAGCAAAAAAATAGTTTTCAAACAACGTTCTATCGTCAGTCGTTGCAATTTAAAAAATGTGTGAAAATGTGATCCAAATCCAGTTATTTAGAAAAAATATTATCATATAATAAAAGGAAAAAAAAGGAATTATTCCAGCTTTGGGGGGCGTTGAGAGCTGTAACCCCAAACACAGCATTTCCTCAGAGGGAAAAACTTAACCCTTTGCAAATGCAGCAACCCCAGGAGCCTGACCACATTGAATTAGAAACAAAATTTTAAATTCGTATTAGGCAGATGTAATTAAGGGGGGGGACACACGAAATCTGGCCCGTAAATACCCCCCCGGGTGCTAAAAAGCATGGCCCCAGTCAGAAGGAGGAACCCCTCACTAGACCTCCATGGGGGGGGCCCCCGTTTTTTCTTCGTTTTCGTTATTTAAATTTCAGTTTTCTCTTTTTATTGAGTTTTTTGCATTTTCGTTTTAAAAAGCGTAATTTATATTTTCCAATTTTAAAAATGCCTTATCTGTGTTCATTTTTCTGGTGTTTTGTGTTAAAAACTGTGATTTTTCGTTCACCGGGTTATTATGTATAAAAAAACATTTAATCTTGATATTGTGTACAAAAACAGGTTTTTTTTGTATTCTTGATATTCTTAAAAAAAAAAACGTGATATTTGCTTTTTAAATTTTTTCTAAGTTGTAAAATTTTTGTGAATATTGTGTTTTTCTTTGCACACTAGTGTTATTTGAACAAGTGTAAATTTTATCTTGGTTAATCCCTTTAAAAACCCAGTTATCTTTGTATTTTGATAGCATAGCAAAGGTTTTGGAAAATGTTATCTCTCATCCTTTTTTATTAACAGTTTTTGTATAATTACTTTCAGTTATAATTACAGGTTTTTGTAGACAGGAATTAAAATTTTGTTTCCCCCCCCCCCCCCCAGGTATTATGTTAAATCACTTTCATTTAAAAATTTTTTCCCAGTATTGTTATTTCATTTATCAACGCACCCAGCCTTAGTCTAAACCCTATCCTGACATTTTTTTTTAAAACTTTTGGATAATGGTCCATCTACATAAGACCCCTCCTGCTGGTGTGTTGTACTACCAGTTGTCCACCTGTTGAGGTTGCGGGGGGTCGGCCCAAACTCCTGGCCCCCACTCTTCACGGTCGCTACTAGGTCACTCCCCCGAACCGTGAGCTTTATCATACCTCTGTTTAAAAGTAGTAGGGACCCTGCCCCCACTAATCGTTTCCCCAACTATTCCCTTTCCCTAACTACTCTGGGCTGAAAAAGTATTCCTAAAATTCCCTGGATTCATCTGTGTCTTCAACTTCCAAAAACTGTGTCCCTTTTGCTGTGCCCCATCCGGGAAACACCCTGTCTTTGTCACTTTGTAAATTTCCCTCTCGTATTTTGTTTTGGCGTTATCATGTCCCTTCTCTATATGTGTGTGTGTGTTTGCTCCAAAATTTAACAAGGTGGGTTCGTCTCTTCAGTACCTTCCTTAAAACAGTACACCCAAACCCCCCCCAAAACTTGTGTCCAGGAAGTGCCCGTTGTTTTATTGGGTTTTCCCTTCCCCACTTCCGGAGGGGACCTTTGACGCCTTGCTGCATTGGGAATTATGTCTTTTCCAACAAGGTCGAGATTTTCCAGGTGGGGGAAAATTTTTGGAGACAGAAATCTGTGTCCTGTTTTTACCCCCCTCGAGGCAGCTATGAGCGTCCACCAAAACGCTATGAGAGTCCCAAGAACCCAGATATCGTTATTAAAATAAAAGTTTTAACCCTTTTGAGGACAGTACTATAATAATATTATATACATATTTTTTTTTCAATTATGTGCACAAAAAAGCGTATGTGTGAACGTTTATTGTGTGAAAAATGCGGCCCAATTTTTTAACCTAATGTTTCCTCCGAAAATGTAAAATTTTTAATTTTCTTTTGTTACTCGCTTTGTGAGCAAAACTTGACACGGTCAAAAAATGTCAACAACACAAAAAAAAAATTAATTAAAAGTTTGGGATGAAAACAAAGCAGAGACGCGACCCGGGACTAAATGAAGTTTGGAGGTCGCGCTACAACTGGCCGTTACCCTAGCCAGGTATACCCTCCCTTTACTATTTGTGATGAACTGGATTTTGGTTTATAACCTTTAAAGAAAAATTTAATTAGGTTTAAAATATATTTCAGTCCCCTGAAGCTGTGGGCAAAAAAAATGTCGAATAAGGCGAATTGCTGGGCATTTTCATTGTTGGGAGAAGTCCTGCGTGGCGTAGGGCAATGTTTGTTTTATCATAAATTACATACATACTACATACAATTTTTATATATATATTTTTTTTTATATATATTTTTTTATTATTTTTTATATATATATATATATATTATTATTTTTATATATATATTATATGGGGAGGAAAGAGAAAAAGGAGAGAGAAGAGAGAGAGGAAGAATTTTGGGGGGGTGGGAAAGATGGCATGATATCGAAACAAATTGGGCATTATTAAAGAACTTTTCGCGGGAGGGATAGGTAGAACGCTTTTTCTCCCTTTTTAAAAACAATAATGGACTTTACGTCCAAAATCATTCAAACCCCATTTCAACGGAACAATTTTTTTCGTGCCTTGTCTGCAAACGAAGTTCAGCACAATCATGTTGTATCACCTAGTTGGGGTAGCAGCTAAATTTTGTGTACGGGTAAGTGCAGCAAACTTGTGTACGGGAAAGTAGCAGCGTAATCTTGTTGGGGAAAAAGTAGCAGGTGAGCCTTGGTAGGGAAAGTAGCGCTTGAGTTTATGTAGGGAAAAATTAGCAGGTGGGGTTTGTGTAGGGGGAAAGAGCAGCGTGAATCTTGTGTACGGGAAAGTAGCAGCGTAATCTTGTGTAGGGGAAAAGTAGCAGCGTGAGTCTTGTGTGGGGGAAGTAGCAGGTGAGTCTTGTGAGGGGAAGTAGCAGCGTGAATCTTGTGACGGGAAAGTAGCGGCGTAATCTTGTGTACGGGAAAGTAGCAGCGTGGTCTGTGTATGGGAAAGTAGCGCGTGAATCTTGTGTTGGGGAAAAAGTCAGAGTGAATTTTGTGTAGGGGGAAAGTAGCAGCGGAGTCTTGTGAAGGGGAAAAAGTGCAGGGGGAGTCTTGTGTAGGGGAAAGTAGCAGCTGAATTTTTTTGAGGGGGAAAGTAGCAGCGTGAATCTTGTGTTGGGGAAAGTAGCGAGTGAATTTGTGTACGGGAAAGTAGCAGCCCGTGAATTTGTGTTGGGGAAAGTGCAGGTGAATCTTGTGTATGGGAAAGTAGCAGCGTAAATTTTGTTCGGGAAAGTGCGAGTAATTTTGGGGGGAAAGTAGCGCGTGAGTCTTGTAAAGGGGGGAAAGTGGCAGCGTGAGCTTGTGACGGGAAAAAGTAGCAGCGTAATCTTGTGTAGGGGAAAGAGCAGCGTGAATTTTTGTAGGGAAAGTAGAAACGTGAATCTTGCGTAGGGGAAAGTAGCAGGTAAAATTTGTGTACGGGAAAGTAGTGCGTGAATCTTTGTACGGGAAAAGTAGCAGCGTAAACTTGTGTAGGGGAAAGTGCAGCGTGAATTTTGTGTAGGGAAAGTAGCGCGTAAATCTGTGTCGGGAAAGTGCAGCGTGAATCTTGTGTACGGAAGTAGCGCGTAAAATCTTGTGTACGGGAAAGTGCAGCGTGAATCTTGTGTAGGGGGAAAATTAGTAGGTGAATTTGTGTACGGGAAAGTAGCAGCGTGAATCTTGTTTAGGGGAAATAGTAGCGTGAATCTTGGTACGGGAAAGTAGCAGCGTGAATTTTGTTTTGGGGGAAGTAGCGGTGAATCTTGTGTAGGGAAAAGTAGCAGGTGAGTCTTGTGTGCGGGAAAGTGCAGCGGAATTTGTGTAGGGAAATGCAGGTGAATTTTGTGTGGGGGAAAGTAGCGCGTGAGTCTTGTGTACGGGAAAGTAGCAGGGGAATTTTGTGTGGGAAGTAGCAGCTTGAGTCTTGTGGGGGGGGAAAAAGTAGCAGCGTGAGTTTGTTCGGAAAGTAGCAGCGTGAGTTTTGTGTACGGGAAAAGTGCAGCGTGAATCTTGTATACGGGAAAGCAGCAGCGTGATCTTGTGTAGGGGAAAAGTAGCGCGGGGAGTCTTGTGTACGGGAAAAAGTAGCAGCGTGGTCTTGTGTACAGGAAAGTGCAGGTGAATTTTTGTGTACGGGAAAGTAGAAACGTGAGTCTTGTGTACGGGGGAAGGCAGCGTAAAATCTTGTGTAGGGAAAAGTAGCAGCGTGAGTCTTGTGAAGGGAAAAGTAGCACCCCTGAGTCTTGTGTGGGGAAAAGTGCAGCATGAATTTTGTGCAGGGAAAGTTCAGCGTAAATTTTTGTATACGGAAAAAAGTAGCAGCGTGAATTTGTGTAGGGGAAAGTAGCAGCGGAATTTGTGTAGGGAAAATTTGCAGCGTAAATCTTGTGTCGGGAAAGTACAGGTAAATCTTTGTAGGGGAAAGTAGCAGGTGTCTTGTGTACGAGAAAGTAGCAGCGTGACTCTTGTGTGGGAAAAAACAAATGGTGAAAAATTTAAAGCCCATCCGATGAGTCATTCTAAATTTTATAGAGCGTAATACAACGTTTCCCAAGTTTTTTATTTTTATTTTAAACATCAGTTTAAATGCCAGGAGACGTTCCTGGCACTAAGTTACACCACCCTTTAAATTGGAGTCGTCAGAAAAAGGTATTCTAAAAATTATTTTAAAGTTGTTTTAAAAAAAGGGGAAAAACTCCTACTTTACACATAAAATGGTCAGTCTGGACCCACACATTTTGTTTCACTTTTCCCGTCATCGAAAGGTTTTTGGGAGGTTTTTTCCCAGTTCTTGAAGTTCCCCCCTGGGGTTTTTTAAAAAAAGCTATTTGAGCCATTCCCGTGCTGACAAATTTTAAATTTAAAAAAATTTGGGATGGACACATGAACATTAAAATTATTCTACATTTTGGGCTCCCCTTTTCCTGATGGGAAGAAAAAATTTTAGGCGATCTTTTTAAAATTACCCCGTCGTGATATCTAATGACTGTATTGATTTTACCATCTGCCCTTTATATAATAATTAAAAAAAAATTTTAAAAGATCTAAAGAACCTGAAAAGAAAAGAAAATTAATATGTAAAACTAAAAAAATCGTTGATTTTTGATTTAGTGCTGCTGTAAAATTAAAAACTTTCGTTTTGGCGAATTTTTTATTTATTTTCATGAGAGAAAAAAAACTTTAATTATAGAGCCTTTTAGTCAATAACTGAATTCAGCGACACGGAAAAAATTTTCCTGGGGGAAGTAAAAATCACCCCAAATGAGAAGTACAATCAGAGGTGTAAGTTTTTTTTGAAAAGTTTTGTCTCTTGTGTATATACTGGATTACTTTAATTCCTACTTAGGGATTGTGTGAATTTCCTTTTATAGTCGTTAGGGTTCCCTCCAATAACCCCCCTGAAGTTTTTTATTACGGGCGGCCTCTTGGAGTTGCCCCCTGGGATGTTTATCCCAACTTTGTGGAAGGTCATTGATCCCAGCTTAGTTTTTAGAAAATGTTCAAGCTCTCAGTAAAAAAAATTGGATTCTATCCCCGTGAATCGTCGAGTTAGTACAATTTAATTGAGCACTTAGAATTATTAACTTTCCCCAGATGCATTTTTTAATTCTGTCATTAGGTAATTTTTTTATTTTTTAAAAAACACCAGCGTTTCCCCCCAAGGCGGGTGGTTTTAAAAAGAAAAACTTTTATCTCTTTAAACCCTCACTGTTTTGCCAGAGGGTGCTTACACTGAGTTTTTAAATCTGCATCATTCACACCCCCCCTTCAGAGGCAGGCACTGTACCTCCCATCTCCAGGCTCAAGTGCGGCCTGGATTTCCCCTTTAAACCCTTTATAAAATTTTCCTTGTCACGCTCCAACAGCTCGTCAAATCCTAAAAAAAACCATTTATCTCCATTCGCTCCTTGTAAACCCTTTATGATGGTTGATGGAAGTTCAAATCCTCGTACAAAAAAACTCCTTTATTTCCTATCCACTCTTTCATAGGCCCACCTTTCCAGGTTCCCTCCACAACAGATTTATGCACTCTTGAAATCTTCTGGGGTTTTGTTCCTTCCCTTTTTACTGCCCCAACATTTAAACAAACCCCCCCTAGTCCTCTGGATAAAAGTTTTTGGGAATTTTTGCACCTCCCCTAATTTTTTTATACGGATTTCTTTTTTATTTTTTCACACCCCACATTGCCCTTAGACATGAATCCCCACTGCCTCCAGCTTCTCCTTGATGCACATTCCCACCAGTTCACCCTATTTATAAGCGTGGTATAAAATTCCTCATAATTCCCCTCTTTGCTTCAAGGGAATATTTTTGTTTCCACAGACTCCTAAATGCCCTCTCCCTTTTTTCCCCTCGTCAATTAAAATGATTCACCCCATCTTTCATGACCATCTGCTGACAGTCCACCCCAAAAATCTGAATACATTACCTCCCCTACTTTTCCCCCTTTAAACTGACATCCAGTCTTTCTTTACCAAATTTTTTTTTACCTTTTTCTTACTCTTTCCCTTTTTTCCCTTTTTTCCATACCCCGCCAAACTCATCCCCAACCCTGAAATTTTTTCAGAATTCCTTTAAAATACAGTGCCCCACCCCAAAAAGAATTGTGACAACTCCCCCTTTTTGTTAGTTTTTTCGATTCTTTATTTTTAACCCCCAAAATTTTCCAACACCGGCATCACTTCTCTTCACCCCGTTTATAGCCTTTTCTAAATCATAAATACCCCAAAAAAACCTTCATCTAAATTTGTTTCCTTTTTTGTTTCCTGTAAACACTTGGTCTACACACCTTTTTCCTTCTTAAAAGCCTTTGTTATCTGCTATCTTTCCCCTTTAATTTTTACTCTTAATTTTTCAAATTTTTTTCCTTTACCACGTTAAATCAACAGACTTATTCCCCCATAAATTTTTAATATTTTTTCCCCCTTTTCCTTTATCAAAGGAAATATGCTTTTCTCTTGTAATCCCTATTACCTTCCCTTTTCCATACATTTTTTAAATAAAAGCCCAAACCCAAAAATATACCCCATGATTTTTTAAAATTTGACCCTTTTAAACCCCTCAATCCAGCGCTTTACGCCTTTTTATTCTACCCCCTGCCTCACGAACTTCTTCACATCACAAATGGCTCTTCTGATTCCTACAAGATGTTATTCCTCCCGCCCTATACACGAAATCACAGCTTCCCTAACTTCATCCATATTTAACAAATTTCCCCAAAATTTTCCTTCCCTCTTCCCCATACCTCGAATTCTCCCTTTATTTGCTTCCCCTTTCCCATTTTTAATTTTCAAATATTCATTCCCTTGGCTTCTTTAACTTATTAATGTCGCTCAAAAAATTTCTTATTAAAAAAAAAAAAAAAAAGTTTATAAATCTCATCCCCCTTCTCCTTTGCTCTTTTGTTAATTTTCCCTTTTTCTTAAGTAAAATTTTTATCGTTAGTAGTGACTGTGGACTCGCCAGGGTTTTTGCTCCCGTCATATACCTATTTATTAAAAAGGGTGAAAAAGTTTTAGCCTTTCTGCGTGTACCCCCACTCACCAAGCCCCCCGCAAAATACACCCTACCCCCCTCACCAAAACCCCCCCAGCAACCCACCCCCGCTCCCAAGCCCCCCGAAACACCACCCCCCCAACTCCCCAAAACCCCCCCCCACCCAAACCACCCAAAAAACCCCCCCCATACCCAAGCCACCCGCAAACCAACCACCCCCACCACCCCACCACCCCCCAAACCCCCGCAAACACCACCCCATACAACCCCCCAAGCCCCACCCCCCCAACAAACCCCCCCCAAAAAAACCACCCCCACTCACCAAACCCCCAAAACCCCCCAAAAACCCCCCCACCCCCCCTCCCAAGCCACCCGCAACCCCAACCCCTCCCAGCCCAAGCAAACCACCCTTTCCCAGCCCAACCCCGCCCACCACCCCCCACCAACCCACCCCAAACCCACCCCCCCTTACCAAGCCCCCCCCGAACACCCACACCCCACTCACCAAGCCCCCCAAACCCAAACCCCCCCCCTCCCCCAAACCCAGCAAAAACCCCCACCCTTTAAAGCCCCCCCAACCAACCCCAAAAAACAAGCCCAAAACAAACCCCCCCACATCACCAAACCACAAAAAATATTAAGCCCAAGAAAAACAAAAATTTAAGACCCCCCAAACCAAAATAAAAAACCCAAAAAAACCCACCCACCCACCAACCCCCCCCACCAAACCCACCCCACTCACCCAAGCCCCGAAAACCCCCCACCCCTCACAACCCACCCAGCAACACCCCCCCCACTTCCCCAAGCCCACCCAGCAACCCCCCCCAACCCACTCACCAACCACCCACCCCCCCCCAACCCCCCCCAACCAAACCCCAGCCCAACAACCCCCCCACCCCCCAAACCCCACCAAAACCCCACCCCCACTCCCAACCCCCCGCAACCCCACCACCCCAACCCCCCCCCCCCCAACACACCCCCCCACCCCACCCCCCACCCAGCAACACCACCACCCCCCCCTCACCAAAACCCACCCAGCAACACCACCACCCACTACCAAGCCACCCAGCAACACCCCCCCCCCTCACCAAGCCCACCAGCAACACCACCACCCCATCACCAAGCCCCCCCAGCAACACCACCCCCCCCATACCAAGGGGCCCACCAGCAAACCACCCCCCCCATCACCAAGCCCCCCCCAGCAACCCCCACCCCCCCACCAAGCCCCCCCAGCAAAAACCCCCCCCCCCTCCCCAAAAACCCCCCCCAGCACCCACCACCCCCCACTCACCCCAAACCCCCCCAGCAAAACCCCCCACCCCACTCACCCAAGCCCACCAGCAACACCCCCACCCCATCACCAAGCCCACCCAGCAAAAACCCCCAAACCCCCCCTCACCCCAAACCACCCAGCAACACCCCCACCCCCTACCAAAACCCCCCCAGCAACACCACCCCCCACTCACCAAGCCCCCCCCGCAACACCCCCCCCCCACTACAAGGGCCCACCCCCGCAAAAAACCACCCCCCCAAAAATCCCAAGCCCACCCCGAAAAACCCCCCACCCCACTCACCAAAACCCAACGCAACACCCCCACCCCACTCACAAGCCCACCAGCAACCCCAACCCCCCCTCACCAAGGCCCCCCCCAGCAACACCCCCACCCCATACCAAGCCCACCCAGCAACACCACCACCCCCTCCCAAAGGGAAAAAAAAAACCGCCCCAAAAATTTTTTCCAAAAAAACCCCCCCCAAAAACCCCAACCCCCAATTAAAACCCCCCAAAACAAAATTAAAAAAACTTTTTTTCCCACCAAAAACCCAACCCCATTTAAAGCAAGGCAAAAAACCAACACAAACAGCAAACAAACCCCCACAAAAAGGGGGACGCAGGGAAAAACCCTTTTTTACAAAAAGGGAAAGGAAAAACCTCAAAAGGCCACAAAATACACCCCCTCCAAAGCCACCCGAAACCCCACCCCAAACTTTTACAGGGAAAAACAACTTCAAAACCCCAAATCCCCCTTCACCAACCAAAGGGGCACAGGGCAACAACACAAAACCAAATTAAAAACAAGAAATGCAAAAAACCCCTTCCGGAAACCCGCAACAACCAAACCCAACTTTTTTCTACAAGACAAAAAAAAAAAACCCCTAAAGGAAAGCTAAAAATACCCCAAAAGGCCCAGGGAAAAATTTTCCCCAAACAAAACCAATAAACCCCACAGAAAACCCCTAAGCCGGAAAAAACACACCTTTTTTTTATAAAGGATCGGAAAAAAAACAATTCCCAAAAACAAAAGATCAAACATTTCAACCGACTTGATTAAAAGTCCTGACCAGAAAACAAATATTATAACTTTCCCAAAATTAATTTAAACATTTTAAAAAATAGTTAAAAAAAAATGTTTTCGTTTTTTAAGATATCCCCAAAATTTTCAAAATCCCCGTTTAGAAAGGGAATTTTTTTTTTATTAAACCACAAGGAAATTCTTTAAATAGAAAGAAAGTTTAAAGAGAAAAGGGGGTCCTACAAGAAAGGGAAAAAACAAGGCTTTTGAAACATTTTTAAAATCCCGGGGGGCGTGGCTAAAAGCTTTTTTGGTTTGGAAACATTTTTTCTTTTTAATTTCAAAACCGACAAAAAAAACCAAAGGCTTTTTAAACAAAAAAAATGCGTTCAAAGAAAGGTTACAACATGAAACCAACCTGGACTTAAAAAATTGGGAAAAATTTTGACATAAATTAACATTTTAATGGGAAACCCTGCAAATGACCATTTGAAAACCAAAAACAGAACGGGGACTCAAGCTAAATGGGGGGGCAGGGGAAAGTAGGAATTTTTGGGAAAAAAAAATATTTGGGGAGAGGAAATTCTTAAGGGGGAATTTTTAGGATAAAATCTAATCAAGGGTAAAAGGTAGGCATCCCGGGGAAATTTTCCCCCGTGACCGAAACCTTTTGGAAAATGTAAAAATTTTACCCCAAACGCATTAAATTCAGGAAAAAAACCCCCAACAAGCTCTAGACAAGGAAGTTTAAGAAAAATTTTAAAATTGGGGGAAAAAATCAATATTTATAGATCGGGTGGGGGGGGCCTCAAAATTTTTAAAATTTTAGTCTTAAGGGATTTTCTGGGGGTTACCAAATTTTTAAGGATCCGGAAAATTGTAGAAGTTTTAATTTTTTCACGATTTTTTCCAGATACTTTAAAGGGTGTGTTATTTAAAAAACGGGGCCAGGGCCAACCCCCAACTCTGAGTTTTTTTTTTCCATAACGGGTTTAGACATTTTTTTACTGCATTTGGGGGAAGAAGCAAAATTTTCTTAACCAAACCACCAAAAAACCTACGTTCGTATTTGTTTAATAAACAAATGGGGGATAGTGAGTGCGTGAGTACAACCAACCCTTTAAATCCCAAATTTCTCTTTAACCCGTGCTAAGTGAAATTTTTTTGACTTTCTTAACATTTTTTTTCCTTTCCCAAATTTTTTGGGGGCATCAACTCTTGAAAGACGGCATTTTAAAGTTTCCAGTAATTTTTTTTCCCAGTGTTCATTAAAAGGAAAATTTTTTTTGGGGGAAATTTTGGTTTTTTTTGGTTTTGGGTTTCAATTTTTTTTAAACTTTGGCATTTTAAAACCTTTTTTTTTTAAAGAACTTTTTTTTGAGGTTGCGGCAAAAGTTTTTTTTCAAATTTACCCAAATTTTTTTTTTTTCAAACATTTCCGGGGCAAAAAATTTTAGGGGCCATTTGCAAGAGGAAATTTTTTGTGTCCGTTAAATTTTTCCAGAATTTTTTTATGAGGTTTTTGGGGAACTTTTTTTTTTATTTTTTTAAAATTTCGTTTTTTATTAAATTTTGGACAGTTTTTTATATTTTGTTTGTTTTTTCCTATTTTTTATTTTTGTCCTTGGTTTGTCCCTGAGGGGTGTCCTTTTTCTTATTAGTTAAAGCCAAAATTTGAACAACCACGTTTCCAAACCCCTTCTACTAAAACAAACCTAGCCCCTTTAAAGGGGGTTCTACACTTTATTGGATTTTTTAAAGGGTCAGAAGGGGAAAGGGTTAAATCCCCAAACCGTAATTCTTTTAAAAAATAGCCACGGGGCCAGTCTCTTCTCCATTTGTGGCAAATTCAACTGGGGAAGTGTTGTTGTGCGTCCAGGGGACAACCCCAATTCCTTCCCCCTTTCCCCATTTTAAATTGTTTTCCCACAAAAGTGCCCTTGTGAAAAATTATTGAAATGGTAATCATTCTTGTTTTTTCATGACCTCAGGGGGGACTCTTGTGGGCTGTTCTATAATTCTTTTTTGTTCCTTTTTTTTCCAGTGGTGATCCCATCCTAGATGACAGTAACCCTTGCAATGTAAAAAGTTGTTTCTCGAGTAACTTTCACATGTTGTTAACGTTTGTAAGTGTAGTTTCTTTATAGCTGATACCTCATGTCACTGTGTGCGACTCAGACTGAATATCAGTATTGTTGCCCGTTGTTCATTTCTTTTTCCCTGTGCTTGCAGTGAGAGATAGTAGATCCGTTCTCCCTTGATCATATTGCGTGTTACAGCGTTATTTTTTCTTACAGGGGAGAGTCATCCACTCCCCCGAGTTTGTTCATTCCTCCAATAAGAAAGACCAAATCCCATGGGGTTTGGGTTTGTGATTCGATTCCTGCTCCAGGAAGATCTTATTCTGATGTGAAGCCACCAGCACCCTCAATGACTTTGTCATGAACCAAGTTACTGTATCGAACAGCCAAATGCGCGGGGCCCTAGGCATTTGCCTTGGGCCCTGCGCATTTGGGGGCCCCACGGTCCAAGGGGTTCAGGGGCTCATCCAAGACTGCACACATGGTGCAAGTGCAAAGGGGTCCCTACCTAAAAAGTTCAAGTGTTTGGAGAGTAAAATTGATTTTTAAAAATTAATCAAAACAAAAATAAATAATGAAATAAAATAAAATAAAAATAAATAAACCTAACCATAGATGGAAACCCACTCAACACGCCTTTGTTTACATCAGAACAGCTGTGTTTTCCCGCTGATTGGTGAGTATGGGAGATTCCTCCCCAATTTTCCTGTAGTATTACACGTTATCTAGACTTGTACTGTGACAAATTAACTGAAGTGTTGTTGATAGACATTGATGTGTAATGGATAAATGTTTGTTTTCGCCTCTAAATGTTAAGGGAGGTACCTGATGGGGTTTACTTGACCAGTAAAGACGCATGGACCAGTAAAGACGCATTTTTGGTAAAAAAAATACTATAAAGAAAAACCTAAAATAAAAAAAACGTACTGACTTCCGTTTGTAGGTTTTAAAAGCCCCTTTGTCTGTCTTTAAGTCTTTATCATTCATAACAGATTCTCAATTTATTGATGTTCTACATTTACTTCCGTCGCAAATGCTTAGTTTTCAAGTTGCGACGGAAAGTGACGTAGAACATCAATTATTTACTAAAATTTCCCAAGAAAACAATAAGCCAATAAGAAAATCGTTGGTTGGGATTGAAAAGAAATGTCCCTGCATTCTTTATTCTCATGTCTCATCTTTTGGTGGTAGGCATTATCATGCAAAACATAATGATTAGTTTAGTTATGAAAATGGTAATATAATACCATTGTGCATTGTTCTTGGACTCAGTATGATTTCTGTTTAAGTAAATTGGAGATCAAGGAGGATGAATTAGTAAAATATTTCGTAGCCCAAAATCACTAACCTAATCTATGGTAAAAGTTCTGATTGACTTTTCTGGTAACGTTTGAATTTTAGATGCGAAAACAGAGGAAAGGGGGCCCCACAAGGGCGATATACCCCAATTGACAGAAAAAAAAATTTAATAATTAAAAAAAATTAATTTAAAAATTGATAATGAAAAATTTGTATTTGCATGATTACAGACAGTGATACATCCTCATTATGGCATCTCGTGAACGTGATTTTGGGACTTTTCTTATGCGAGTGGGTCACAGAAAAGAAAGAAAATTCAAGAAGAAGAACAGAAAAAGAAAGATGCGGGAAGCTGCAGAAGATCACAGACTGCTCACGAAAAACGTTTCTGATGTTACCAGTACAGTTGAATCTGCAGATACGTCAGATCATACAGGAAGCCCTCCTCCATTATTTCTCAGCCAGCATCTACTTCTTTTGTGTCTCCTCTCTATGTCTCAACGGACATTTCATCCACGGGATTTGTCTTAAAAGATCCTGCCTCAGGGCCCAAATGTAATCCCAATTCTCTACGTAATGCTTTCTTTACAGAAAATTTCCCAGTCAAACTCTGAACATTGACTTTAGAAATCAGCAAGGATTTAGATGATGGAAGTCGTCGTTGTTTAAAGTCATCAAAGGGTTTTATAGGAAGCTTGCAAATTCAGAAACTGTGGAAAGATCATGGATGGTATACTCTGAAAGCTCGGAAAAGTGTACTGTTCAACATGCAAGCTATTTCTATCAAAGAAATACCTTCACACAGGGTTCAATGACTGGAAAAATTCCAAGCGTTTCGAGGAACCCCGAAAACAGCACCACTCCAACTGGCATTTTAGCCAGTGTATTTCGTGCACAAAAAACAGGCTTATTGGATTCTCATTTGGAAAATCAAACTGAAAAAGAGTGCACTTATTGGGAAAATTTTCTGAAATAGTTGTTGCTGTGGTAAAATTCTTAGCTCTAAGAGGACTTGCTTTCCGTGAGAAAATGAGGTTTTTGGTTCGGAAAAAAATGACAATTTCCTAGGGATCATAGAACTGGTTAGCACAATTCGATCCATTCTTAGCAAATCATGTGTCACGCCTTGGGAATGCAGGAAGAGGCACTGGGTGCGTAATTCTTGAAAATTTGTGCGGTCCGTGGACTAGAGCATCCTGTGTCTTTCGCTCACCATGAGGAGGGCCAAAGCAACATGGTTCGACTCCTTGGTAGTCGCAGTGTTATATATATAACGGATCGGCCGTTTCCCACCGAGCAGGATGCCCCGAAAAAGAAGAAACACTTTCATCATCACTCACTCCACACACTGTTTTGCCTGAACGTGCCAGTACTAGAGTTCGAAACAAGCATTTTTTTCACCTCTTCTTCAGAATGCAGGTACTTATTTCCCTCCTCCAGGATTTAATTTCGGCTAACCGTTTCCCTGAATTTTCTTCATAAATGTTGCTTTGCTCACACTCCAACAGCACGTCAACTTAGAAAAAAGTATTTTCCCACTTGCTCCTATCTAATACGCTCACGCACGCTTCCAGGAAGTCAAAAACCTCTCGCATATAAACCCCTTTACCCCTCTCCCTCCAACTTTTTAGGAGAACACCTACCCCCCCCTTTCCCTTTCCCACTCCTTTGGCAGTTTCCCTCTATCATTTAACTTTAAAAGATTTTGTCTAGCGGTTCACACTGTCCTTTGTTCCTTCTTCAGAAATCACAAAAGGGAAAATAAATGGTTCCTTTGTTTTCGTTGTATCTAGTTCAGAAAATCTTTCCCTTCTCCTATCGTGTTATTGTGTCCAGTAGTTCTTGATGTATTCTTATCTTTCAATCTCTGGTTATATCCCTATTTCTTCCGAGACACAACTTTAATTTTTTTATCGCTTCTGGAAGTTTTCTTTTCATTTTTCACTTTCCTTCCTTATTATTTAGTCTTTTTTACGTTGGGGTTTACTACTGTCTACCTTAGCTGTGACCTGTGCAAATATGGTTCACATATAGATCTCGACGCTATGTCATATTTTTATTATAGCCCAGTATCTCTTTTTAAACACATTGGGTTTTCGATTTTGGTTGGTTGGCTTCCCCGTTTTCCCACTGTTCTTTGCTTTTTTAACTGTTCCCATACTGTTACATTCCTTTTCCATCCTATCGTTTTACTAGCAGCTGTGATAGAGATATTTGTGGGTCTTTGAAGGTGAGATGCAGCGACATTATCACTCCCAGGGCCTTCAACATTAGCTGTCTGCTCTATTGTGTAGTTAGAGTTTGTTTTATGCGTCTCTGCACTTCTAAGTGAACTATATGCTACCTCTTTCCTTGCCTAACTTCTTCTGCTCCCGGTATGTATTACCCTTGTTTAAAACCCTTTGCAGTTGATACCAACAAGTGGTTTAAAAAGACCACGAGCAAACAAGGGGACATAGTATTAAAGAACATTTCGGTGGTGGGACCATGATCACCAAGGATCTTTAGAAATGATCAAAAAACCAGTGTCGAAATGTTTTCTAATATGTCCGGAAATTTTTCACGTGTCATTTTAATTCAACTTTAAATTCTTCTCTGCCTTCTTTCAATTTTTCAGCTACGTTCTCTCTCATGTCGCTTATTTCCTTCCAGTCATATTACACTTAATTCAGGAACCCCATCATCTCTGAGTAATCTCCCTTTTGACGTCTGACTTCTCCCTTCCCTTCATGTTACTTTGAAAATCTATGGTAGTCACTAGCATCGAGAGACCTCCATACTCGCTTTCCCTAAACGAGATTCGTGTTTTTCGTTTGTGTGTGGGGTGTGTGGTTTTGGTGTGTGGTTTACGAAACCGATTTTAAATAAAATTACCCCAGTTGTAACATTTCATGGATTTTGGGGCACTGGCCATGGATTGTTACCCCCTGGTTCGATTCCCCTGCAATCCTTTAAACATTAATACTTTTAATTATGTTTTTAGATTCTTGTGGTGAATTGAGAAATTTTTGTAAAAAAATTACCGTTTCATATGGTTGTTGGTGGCTGCTGTTAACATTTCCCATCCGGTATTTAGGGGCTTTTAGGACAACTTATCGAAGTCACACTGCCATTGTAGGTAGGGAACAGGGCATGTAAATCATTATCCGCAGTTCGATAACCGACAAACAGTGAAAATTTTTAAAAAGGTGATTATTATAGATTTTTACTGACATTAACCCTGGCTTTCTTATTCTGACGGAAGAGAACCGTTGTAAAGACTTCAACTCGAGGGCTACAGGCGGTAACCTCTGACATTTTCCAGTCTGCAAATTCAACAAGTCAGAGGTCTCCATACTACAGTTTTCACAGCACGGTTGGTAAAGCGGTATGATGGTAATTTATTGACCCACAGTTGAGATCTTGCGCTCTAAGGGACAAAATATCAACCCGTTCTGCAGCAACACTAGGCTTTTCAAACAAGATATATTTTACGTAGATTAGGTTAGGATTTGATTAATGTAAATTTATTTTATTTATTTATTATCACACTGGCCGATTCCCACCAAGGCAGGGTGGCCCGAAAAAGAAAAACTTTCACCATCATTCACTCCATCACTGTCTTGCCAGAAGGGTGCTTTACACTACAGTTTTTAAACTGCAACATTAACACCCCTCCTTCAGAGTGCAGGCACTGTACTTCCCATCTCCAGGACTCAAGTCCGGCCTGCCGGTTTCCCTGAACCCCTTCATAAATGTTACTTTGCTCACACTCCAACAGCACGTCAAGTATTAAAAACCATTTGTCTCCATTCACTCCTATCAAACACGCTCACGCATGCCTGCTGGAAGTCCAAGCCCCTTGCACACAAAACCTCCTTTACCCCTCTCTCCAACCTTTCCTAGGCCGACCCCTACCCCGCCTTCCTTCCACTACAGACTGATACACTCTTGAAGTCATTCTGTTTCGCTCCATTCTCTCTACATGTCCGAACCACCTCAACAACCCTTCCTCAGCCCTCTGGACAACAGTTTTGGTAATCCCGCACTTCCTCCTAACTTCCAAACTACGAATTCTCTGCATTATATTCACACCACACATTGCCCTCAGACATGACATCTCCACTGCCTCCAGCCTTCTCCTCGCTGCAACATTCATCACCCATGCTTCACACCCATATAAGAGCGTTGGTAAAACTATACTCTCATACATTCCCCTCTTTGCCTCCAAGGACAAAGTTCTTTGTCTCCACAGACTCCTAAGTGCACCACTCACTCTTTTCCCCTCATCAATTCTATGATTCACCTCATCTTTCATAGACCCATCCGCTGACACGTCCACTCCCAAATATCTGAATACATTCACCTCCTCCATACTCTCTCCCTCCAATCTGATATTCAATCTTTCATCACCTAATCTTTTTGTTATCCTCATAACCTTACTCTTTCCTGTATTCACCTTTAATTTTCTTCTTTTGCACACCCTACCAAATTCATCCACCAATCTCTGCAACTTCTCTTCAGAATCTCCCAAGAGCACAGTGTCATCAGCAAAGAGCACCTGTGACAACTCCCACTTTGTGTGTGATTCTTTATCTTTTAACTCCACGCCTCTTGCCAAGACCCTCACATTTACTTCTCTTACAACCCCATCTATAAATATATTAAACAACCACGGTGACATCACACATCCTTGTCTAAGGCCTACTTTTACTGGGAAATAATTTCCCTCTTTCCTACATACTCTAACTTGAGCCTCACTATCCTCGTAAAAACTCTTCACTGCTTTCAGTAACCTACCTCCTACACCATACACTTGCAACATCTGCCACATTGCCCCCCTATCCACCCTGTCATACGCCTTTTCCAAATCCATAAATGCCACAAAGACCTCTTTAGCCTTATCTAAATACTGTTCACTTATATGTTTCACTGTAAACACCTGGTCCACACACCCCCTACCTTTCCTAAAGCCTCCTTGTTCATCTGCTATCCTATTCTCAGTCTTACTCTTAATTCTTTCAATAATAACTCTACCATACACTTTACCAGGTATACTCAGCAGACTTATCCCCCTATAATTTTTGCACTCTCTTTTATCCCCTTTGCCTTTATACAAAGGAACTATGCATGCTCTCTGCCAATCCCTAGGTACCTTACCCTCTTCCATACATTTATTAAATAATTGCACCAACTACTCCAAAACTATATCCCCACCTGCTTTTAACATTTCTATCCTTATCCCATCAATCCCGGCTGCCTTACCCCCTTTCATTTTACCTACTGCCTCACGAACTTCCTCCACACTCACAACTGGCTCTTCCTCACTCCTACAAGATGTTATTCCTCCTTGTCCTATACACGAAATCACAGCTTCCCTATCTTCATCAACATTTAACAATTCCTCAAAATGTTCCCTCCATCTTCCCAATACCTCTAACTCTCCATTTAATAACTCTCCTCTCCCATTTTTAAATGACAAATCCATTTGTTCTCTAGGCTTTCTTAACTCGTTAATCTCACTCCAAAACTTTTTCTTATTTTCAACAAAATTTGTTGATAACATCTCACCCACTCTCTCATTTGCTCTCTTTTTACATTGCTTCACCACTCTCTTAACCTCTCTCTTTTTCTCCATATACTCTTCCCTCCTTGCATCACTTCTACTTTGTAAAAACTTCTCATATGCTAACTTTTTCTCCCTTACTACTCTCTTTACATCATCATTCCACCAATCGCTCCTCTTCCCTCCCTCACCCACCTTCCTGTAACCACAAACTTCTGCTGAACACTCTAACACTACATTTTTAAACCTACCCCATACCTCTTCGACCCCATTGCCTATGCTCTCATTAGCCCATCTATCCTCCAATAGCTGTTTATATCTTACCCTAACTGCCTCCTCTTTTAGTTTATAAACCTTCACCTCTCTCTTCCCTGATGCTTCTATTCTCCTTGTATCCCATCTACCTTTTATTCTCAGTGTAGCTACAACTAGAAAGTGATCTGATATATCTGTGGCCCCTCTATAAACATGTACATCCTGAAGTCTACTCAACAGTCTTTTATCTACCAATACATAATCCAACAAACTACTGTCATTTCGCCCTATATCATATCTTGTATACTTATTTATCCTCTTTTTCTTAAAATATGTATTACCTACAACTAAACCCCTTTCTATACAAAGTTCAATCAAAGGGCTCCCATTATCATTTACACCTGGCACTCCAAACTTACCTACCACACCCTCTCTAAAAGTTTCTCCTACTTTAGCATTCAGGTCCCCTACCACAATTACTCTCTCACTTGGTTCAAAGGCTCCTATACATTCACTTAACATCTCCCAAAATCTCTCTCTCTCCTCTACATTCCTCTCTTCTCCAGGTGCATACACGCTTATTATGACCCACTTTTCGCATCCAACCTTTACTTTAATCCACATAATTCTTGAATTTACACATTCATATTCTCTTTTCTCCTTCCATAACTGATCATTTAACATTACTGCTACCCCTTCCTTTGCTCTAACTCTCTCAGATACTCCAGATTTAATCCCATTTATTTCCCCCCACTGAAACTCCCCCACCCCCTTCAGCTTTGTTTCGCTTAGGGCCAGGACATCCAACTTCTTTTCATTCATAACATCAGCAATCATCTGTTTCTTGTCATCCGCACTACATCCACGCACATTTAAGCATCCCAGTTTTATAAAGTTTTTCTTCTTCTCTTTTTTAGTAAATGTGTACAGGAGAAGGGGTTACTAGCCCATTGCTCCCGGCATTTTAGTCGCCTCATACGACACGCATGGCTTACGGAGGAAAGATTCTTTTCCACTTCCCCATGGACAATAGAAGAAATAAAGAAGAACAAGAGCTATTTAGAAAAAGGAGAAAAACCTAGATGTATGTATATATATATGCATGTGCGTGTCTGTGAAGTGTGACCAAAGTGTAAGTAGGAGTAGCAAGATATCCCTGTTATCTAGCGTGTTTATGAGACAGAAAAAGAAACCAGCAATCCTACCATCATGCAAAACAGTTACAGGTTTCTGTTTCACAGTCATCTGGCAGGACGGTAGTACTTCCCTGGGTGGTTGCTGTCTACCAACCTACTACCTATAATGTAAACTGTCATCTTTAATCATTACAAAGAAAAAAAAATAAAAATAATTGAATAAATATATATAAAAAGGCAATCGGACGTTTTGGAGCATTAGCAAAATATTGGGATCCCGCGTGCACACAGTCACATAAATACTGTGTAGACCACAGTAAAAGCTGAATGACTCAAGTTATTTATGAATCGAGACCAAGAATCTTCACTTTACTAATTATTACATGTAAAACATTCGCAATTTGTTTAGAATATCAACAGTTTTCTACCAATGTTCTGGTACCGAAAACGACGAAACTTTTACAGTCACTCTCGTTCCTTGTCTGTATTTTCACAAGTGCGTCCACAAAGTAATTCAAACTATCGCACTCGCACTACTGGAGTGTGTTGTCGCACTACTGGAGTTGTTGTCGCACTACTGGAGATGTGTCGCTTGGAGTTTGTCGCACTACTGGAGAGTGTTGTCGCCACTACTGGAGAGTGTTGTCGCACTACTGGAGAGTGTTGTCGCACTACTGGAGTGTGTTGTCGCACTACTGGAGAGTGTTGTCGCACTACTGGAGAGTGTTGTCACACTACTGGAGAGTGTTGTCGCCCTACTGGAGTGTGTTGTCGCACTACTGGAGTGTGTTGTCGCACTACTGGAGAGTGTTGTCGCACTACTGGAGAGTGTTGTCGCACTACTGGAGAGTGTTGTCGCACTACTGGAGAGTGTTGTCGCACTACTGGAGAGTGTTGTCACACTACTGGAGTGTGTTGTCGCACTACTGGAGAGTGTTGTCGCCCTACTGGAGAGTGTTGTCGCACTACTGGAGAGTGTTGTCACACTACTGGAGAGTGTTGTCGCACTACTGGAGTGTTGTCGCCCTACTGGAGTGTGTTGTCGCACTACTGGAGAGTGTTGTCGCACTACTGGAGAGTGTTGTCGCACTACTGGAGAGTGTTGTCGCACTACTGGAGAGTGTTGTCGCACTACTGGAGAGTGTTGTCGCCCTACTGGAGAGTGTTGTCGCACTACTGGAGAGTGTTGTCGCACTACTGGAGAGTGTTGTCACACTACTGGAGAGTGTTGTCGCACTACTGGAGAGTGTTGTCGCACTACTGGAGAGTGTTGTCGCACTACTGGAGTGTGTTGTCGCACTACTGGAGAGTGTTGTCGCACTACTGGAGAGTGTTGTCGGCCTACTGGAGAGTGTTGTTGCACTACTGGAGTGTGTTGTCGCACTACTGGAGTGTGTTGTCGCACTACTGGAGAGTGTTGTCGCCCTACTGGAGAGTGTTGTCGCACTACTGGAGAGTGTTGTCGCACTACTGGAGAGTGTTGTCACACTACTGGAGAGTGTTGTCGCACTACTGGAGAGTGTTGTCGCACTACTGGAGTGTGTTGTCGCACTACTGGAGAGTGTTGTCAGCACTACTGGAGAGTGTTGTCGCCCTACTGGAGAGTGTTGTCGCACTACTGGAGTGTGTTGTCACACTACTGGAGAGTGTTGTCGCCCTACTGGAGAGTGTTGTCGCACTACTGGAGTGTGTTGTCGCACTACTGGAGTGTTGTCGCACTACTGGAGAGTGTTGTCACACTACTGGAGAGTGTTGTCGCACTACTGGAGAGTGTTGTCACACTACTGGAGTGTGTTGTCACACTACTGGAGAGTGTTGTCACACTACTGGAGAGTGTTGTCAGCACTACTGGAGTGTGTTGTCGCACTACTGGAGAGTGTTGTCGCACTACTGGAGTGTGTTGTCGCACTACTGGAGAGTGTTGTCACACTACTGGAGTGTGTTGTCGCACTACTGGAGTGTGTTGTCGCACTACTGGAGAGTGTTGTCGCACTACTGGAGTGTGTTGTCGCACTACTGGAGGTGTTG
>NC_069456.1:34607740-34629898 GCF_026875155.1 Cherax quadricarinatus | reverse complement strand
TCTTTTCCCTTGTCAACTTTCCCCCCAAGGTGGAAAATATCCAAACTGCCTCTTTTTTTAATTTTACTTTTCCTTTTTTTGAAGTTTTGAACAATGGATGGGAAAGCCTCAAAATTTTATATTTGCACAGGTTTAAATTTTAAAGGTGAAAAATGTTTTATTTTTAAAGATTTTGGGAATTAAACCGGAAAAAAAAGGGTATGGTGTGCCGTAAAGATGTGGAAGACCCCGGGTAAATTTTAGGGGAAATTTTTAAGAAAAAATGCCGCGGTGTTTTCTTAAAAGAGGCTGAAAAAATTTTTTGGGAAGGGCAAGTTTGGGGAAAAAGTGTTCGTTGGGATATTGAAAAATGTCTGCGTGTTTTTTAAATAGGATGCTAAAAAAACGTTAATATTAGGATGATGGGTGCCCGGTGGGAGTGTGGGTTAAAAAATTTTTCTGCGCTTGGGTTTTTGGGGTTGTGAGTTGTTTTTCCCGATAGGGGGATAGGGGGGGTTTGTGGGTTGTGGGGTTTTGCTGGTGTGTGATGGGGGGGGGGGGTTGTTGGGGGTTTGGCGTAGTGGGGGGGGGTTGCTGGGTTGTGAGTGTTGCTGGCTGCTAGTGATCGGGGGGGGGTTGCTGGTGCGGGGGCGGGGGGGGGGTTTGTGGGTTGTGGTGTTGCGGGGTAAGTGATCGGGGGGGGGGGGGTTGTGGGTTGTGGGTTGCTGGTGCTGGTATGGGGGGGGGGTTGTGGGTTGGAGTGTTGCTGCTGCTAGTGATGGGGGGGGGGGGGGTTGCTGGGGTGGAGTGTTGCTGGCTGTAGTGTCGGGGGGGGGGTTGTGGGTTGTGAGTTTTTTGCTGGCTGCTGTGATGGGGGGGGTTGCGGGTTTTTGTGAGTGTTGTGGTGCTAGTGATGGGGGGGGGGGGTTTTTTCGGGGTTGGAGTGTTGTGGTGCTAGTGATCGGGGGGGGGGGGGTTGTGGGTTGTGAGTGTTGCTGGCTGCTAGTGTCGGGGGGGGTTGCTGGGTTGTGAGTGTTGTGGCTGCTGTGATCGGGGGGGGGGGGTTTGCTGGGTTGTGAGTGTTGCGGCTGCTGTGATCGGGGGGGGGGTTGCTGGGTTGTGGTTTGCGGGCTGCTAGTGACGGGGGGGGGGGTGTGGGTTGTGGGTTGTGGTGCTGTGATGGGGGGGGGGTTGGGGGGTTGTGATGTTGTGGCGGGTGTGATGGGGGGGGGGGTTGCTGGGTTGTGAGGTTGTGGCGTGGTGATGGGGGGGGGGGGGTTGCTGGGTTGTGAGTGTTGTGGCTGGTGGGGGGGGGGTTGCGGGGTTGTGAGGTTGGGGGGCCTGGATCGGGGGGGGGGGGTTGGGGTTGTGGTGTTGCTGGCTGTAGTGATCGGGGGGGGTTGCTGGGTTGGGATGTTGCTGGCTGCTAGTGTTGGGGGGGGGTTCTGGGTTGTGGTGTTGTGGTGAGTGAGGGGGGGGGGGTTTCGGGGTTGTGGTGTTGTCCTGCTAGTGATCGGGGGGGGGTTGCGGGGTTTTTGTGAGTGTTGCTGGCTGTAGTGTTCGGGGGGGGTTGCTGGGTTGTGAGTTTGCTGGCTGTAGTGATCGGGGGGGGTTGCTGGGTTTGAGTTTGCTGGTGCTGTGATCGGGGGGGTTGGGGTTGTGAGTGTTGTGGCTGTAGTGATGGGGGGGGTTGCTGGGTTGTGAGTGTTTGGGTGCTAGTGTGGGGGGGGGTTTGGGGGTTTGTGAGTTGTGGGCTGTGTCGGGGGGGGTTGCGGGGTTGTGGGTTGGGCTGTATTGGGGGGGGGTTGGGGTTGTGAGTTTTCGGTGCTAGTGTGGGGGGGGGGGTTTGTGGGTTGTGGTGTTGCGGTGTAGTGTGGGGGGGGGGTTGCGGGTTGTGAGTGTTGTGGCTGCTAGTGAGGGGGGGGGGGTTGGGGGTTTGTGGGTTGTGGCTGCTAGGTGGGGGGGGGGGGTTGCGGGTTTGTGGTGTTGCTGGGCTAGTGTCGGGGGGGGGGGTTGCGGGTTGTGGGGTTTTGCTGGCTGCTAGTGATGGGGGGGGGGGTTGTGGGTTGTGGTTGGGCTGTAGTGTCGGGGGGGGGGTCGGGTTGTGAGTGTTGCGGTGCTAGTGATGGGGGGGGGGGGGGTTGCGGGTTTTGTGAGTGTTGCTGGTGCTAGTGATGGGGGGGGGGGGTTGCTGGGTTGGGTGTTGCTGGCTGCTAGTGATCGGGGGGGTTGCGGGTTGTGAGTTTTGTGGGCTAGTGATCGGGGGGGGGTTTGTGGGTTTGTGGTGTTGGGGTGAATGTCGGGGGGGGGGCTGGTTTTGCCTGGGTTTGTGGGGGGGGGGTTGCTGGGTTGGGGTTCCATTACCGGGGGGGGGGGGGGGTTGTTTTGGGGTAATGTTGGGTATTGATGGGGGGGTTGGGGGTTTGGAAAATTTTGGGGTGATGTGATCGGGGGGGGGGGGGGGTTGCTGGGTTGTGAGTGTTGCGTGATGTGTGGGGGGGGGGGAGGGGTTGGGGGGTTGTGGTGTTGTGGCTGATAGTGATCGGGGGGGGTTGCTGGGTTGGGTGTTGCGGCGTAGTGATGGGGGGGGGGGGGTTGCGGGGTTTGGAGTGTTGCTGGTGCTGTGATCGGGGTTCTCTTCGGCGGGGAATCCGTTTGCAAGGCTTCTCTTTTGATTCACTGGTCTTTGTTGCCGCCTTGGTTTTGGAGCAGTTAAAGACCATGTAGACCGTTATATATATATATATATATATATTTTATATATATATATATATAATATTATATTATATATTATATATTATATTATATATATATATATATATTTTTAAATTTTTTTTTTAACACATGGGCCCAAATTCCACCAAGGCAGGAGGGCCGGAGAAAGAAAAACTTTTCTTTTTTCCCATCACTGTTGCCAGAGGGGTGCTTTACACTACAGTTCATAACAGAAATAAAAAACCCCCCTTTTTCAGAGTAAAACACTGTACTTCCTTTCCCAGACTCAAGCCCGGGCCTGCCGGGTTTTCCCCTGAATTATTTCTTAAATGTTACCTTGCTCACCTCCAACAGGAGTGAAATTTAAAAATTTATTTGTTTCTATTGCTCCTATCAAAAAGCTAGCATGTTTGGGGAATCCAAGCCCCTCGCACAAAAACCTCCTTTCCCCCCCCTCCCCTTTTCCCTAGACCGACCCCCCCCTCCCTTCCTCCCCACTGAGATTTATGCACTCTCGAAGTTTCTATTTTATTCCACCCTCTCAAAAAGTTGCACCATTTTAACCCCCCCTTTTCGCTCTCTGGGTAATGTTTTGGTTTCCAACCACCACCAAATTTTAAAAAATACGAATTTTTTTGCTTTTATTTTGCAAACATGAATTTTCCCCTGCCCCCGCCTTCCCATGTTTAAAACCCCATAAAAGAGTGTTGATTAATATCTCCATTCTTTCCCCTTTTTGTTTCCCAGGACAAGTTCTTTGTTCTACAAAATTCCTCGTGCACCACTCACGTTTTTCCTCGTCGTTTTTTTTTCCCTCTCTTTCATAGCCCATCTGTGAAGGGCCCATCCAAAATATCAAATCATTCACCCCCTCTACATCTCCCCCCAATTGTATCCAGTCTTTCGTCCCCTAATTTTTTTTATCCTCATTCCCCTTTCTTTTTCCCTATATTCATTTTATTTTCTTCTTTTACTTCCCAAAACTACCCATGCCAGATGAGATTTAATTGGGGTTAAGGGGGGGGCCCCCAGTTTATTAGCTTTCTTCCCTAGAAAGGGAAGGGGAATAAATGGGTCTAGGGCAATGGTGAAAATTGTGGATAGACAGATACTGAAGGAATTGAAATTCTTTTTATTGCAAATGGGACAATTTTATGGCAAACATGATTGTAAGGGGGGGGGGGACACTCTTGGGGCAGGGGGGTGATTTGCCAACTCGTCGAGGGGCCATGCTGATTTGTCTAGGTTTTTAAAAATGATAGAAGATAGAGGTATGGTTGTGTGTGTGAAATAAAGGTTGCGCACTAAGTTGAAAACAGTGTGTTTAAAAGCTTATTCTCATGTTACAAAAACGAGAATGGAACTGGTGAGAAAAGAGAGACTGTTTCCCTTAAAGGTTTCCATAGTTCTTTATAAAGTGGGGGCCCCAAAAAAAAAAAGATGATGAGAAGATTAATTGAAAATGCAGGAAGCTAGATTTATTGTTTTTAAAGACCCCGGGTTCAATACGAAAGTAGGAAAAATCCCTTTGAATGCCAACATACAAGGGAAAATTATTCACACTGATAGGGTCAACAGGAAGGGTGATAGGTGGCGATTTATTTTCAGAAATAATTTAACTTTTGCTTTAGAAAGTATAATTAGAAGTGTAGCCCTGAATCTGTGGCTCGCTTCTGGGGCTGAAAAATAATCTTGGGTGTGTTTACAGGCCCCCCAAAACTTGATAAGGATTTTCGGGAAAAACTTTATCTTAGAAATTCGAAAGGCTTTTAACGAAATTGTGCTAAGGGGGTTTTTTAAACGGATTGCAGGAAATTTTAGGTCAAGCGGACTTTTTGATACGATTCGGTTTAAAAAGGAAAAAAAACAGCTTGTGACAGAACAACTAGACGAAATAACCTGTTTGATTGTTTCCTGCCAGCCGGGAATACCATTAAAATCTTGAGGTTACGTGAGTTTGGGGGAAAGTGATCAAAAATCACCATTTTTAATATTCATGGAATTACTTCATAAGGAAATCAGTTTTTCCTTACTTCGCTTGGCGATTTCTAGGACTGGATATTACCGGGGTGAGCTGAATGAAATGATTGAATTGGGTAAGGTGGAGGTGAGGTTGCTGATATGCGTTTCCTAAAAATGTTCTAGCGCTCAGAAAATTATGTTCCAAACAAAAAAAATCTGAAAACCCAAAATGATCCTGAATGTAAATAATAAATTAAAAACATTTTGGTTATGGACTTCAGTAAAGGTTTTGATAGAGTCCCACATAGGATATGTGGAAATTGAGGCACATGAATAGGGGGAAAATTTTTTTCTGGATATGGGTTTTGGTTGACAGGCAGCGGGAGTTTTATAAAGGGAGAAATCAGATGGGGGAGCGTCTCGGCAGTGTTCCTAAGGGTCAATTTTGGGGCCCCTTTGTTATTCACAATCTACATAAAAGACATAGATGAGGGAATAAATGCGACATAGAAATTTTTGCCGTTGATCCCAAAATAGGCCCCCCGAATCATTCTGACGTGAATCAGAGCACTCCGGGAAAGATTTAATAGACGATGCAGTGGTCGGAGAAGTGGCAGAAGAGTTTAATATAGCTAATGAAAAGTTCTAAACATTGGCAGGAAAATAAAATTTCCATACTAAATCAACTGTGTAGATTTAATATTACTGATTGCGAAAGGATTGGGAAATTTTTGGTTAGAAGAAATCAAAACCCCAAGCAACAGTGGTAAGTGTTCTAAAATAAAGCTAACAGAACCCTTGGCTACATATCAATAAGTATAAAAAATTTCCCTGGTAAACGACAAAAATACTTCCGAGAAAAAATAGAAATTTTCCCAACAAATTTTAAGTCACAAATAATAAATATCATGGTTAAAATTGTTTGTTAGCTCTAGTTAAAGATACCCCTACTTTTTAAACGGTTCCAACGGCTTGGGGGAGTGGTTTTCCCACCTCAGTCTGACTGATTTCTTTTGTTCAGTAGTCATAAAAGGTGGTGTTGCTGGAAAGTTTATATTTTGAGGTGAAAGGAGTGATTGCTTTGTGTGGGCTTGCGGGCGGATACCCAATACTGCTGCCTGGAAAAATTTTAAACACAAATGCAGTATAAGTGACCCTTTATGACTACTTTTTCGCCCAACAGGGGGATTTTTCAAGTCACAAACAGAACTCCTGGGGGGGAAAGGGAAAAGCGGTATTTATGTCGGCTGAGGTCAGGTGAAGAATGCTGATCTGTGATGTACCGAGTGGGGTTATAGAGTCTAAAAACTTGGGTAGTTGGAAAAGGAGTTTGGAAAAGTTTGTGAGCAGCCTTTACAGTGTTTTATGTGGGTAGCGATGAAGAAGTTTTTGGCAATGGTTCGCTTTGTTTAAAAGCCACTTTTGGGTTTTGAATTTGTCGGATATAAAAATAAGTGATGTTTCCCGGTTTTCTTCGGTATTGAGTTTGTTTCTGTGGCGATAAGTCTTGGTTTCGTAGTTTATAAGTGGTTGTGTAAATTTAGGGTGTTGTACGCGGCTTCCCTTGTGTCGTCAGCCCTGTTTGGGTATTGGTGTTCTGAAAATACGTGTTTGGAGGCCCCTTGTGTTTCCCCCAGTTTAAGTGCAGTATTAAAAAATTTATTTCCATATGCTGCCTACTTGTGAAGGGGCGCTGTGGAAGAGGTTCCCACTACATGGGAGAGGACTGGCCCCCTGTAAATCATTGGGCCTGGGATGAAAAATGTTCAACTTTCCACCTTCAATGAACCAAAAAAAATTTTTGCTCCCACCATTACATAAATTGGGGCTCATAAAAAAATTTTGTAAAAACTATCAACAAATCCCGGTCGGGATTCAGTATTAATGTAAAAATTCCCCCTCGCGAGGACCAAGATAAGAGAGGGAGTTTCGTGGCCCTCAGATTCGAGAGTTCTTAAAGATGGTGACTTTGACTCAGCCTTCATGGAGAGGAGAAAGCTGTTTGGGAAAAGCATTCAGTTATTGCGATGGGATTTTGGGAAACGAAGGGGGAAGGCAACTTGAAGAATTGGGGGAAAAACCCTCTCAAATCTTAAAAGAACTGGAATAAATTGTCATTAAAATCCCCCTTTTTGGTCGCGTTTAGATTTTTTTTGTAGCAAAACTGTGGGCGTTGTGCGAAATGGTGAAGGTTTCACCAAGATATTCCAACCTGGGAAAATGGTCCCAGGGCAAATGGGGCACGAGAATTTTTGCAGACTATTGCTAGACATTGGCCAAAGAGATTTTCAGCCCACTATAAGCGTCAAGGTCAGTTAGGTTTTAAAACATACGGACACATCTGTACGTTAAAATAAAATAATAAATATTCATGTCTCGTTTTTTAAACCTATACCCAAGAAAGTATTTTATTTAGTGTATACAATTTTTTTCAAAATTGTTGCCAGTGATAATAGAAGTCTCGGTTTGTTCTAAACTCTTTTATTTTTGGTTGGCCTCTCTAGCTTAAGTGCACTGTTCTGGTCACTGTATTTTACAAAAGGATAAAAATACACGGGAAAAAACGTACAAAGGAGGTACACATTTGATCCCCCGTATCAGAAAAATTCCCTATGAGGGTAGGGCTGAGGCCCTGAATCTGCATCTCTAGAAAGGCGTGAATTGGGAAGGATTGATTGAGGTGTTAATGGGGAAAAAAGAAATTTTATTTGGGATGTAAAAAGGGCTAAAATATTAGATAGCGGGCCCCCAGCAATGTTTTAAGTTGAAAAAAAAATCAGATTTTGGAAAGGGTTAGGAAAGCCTGGTTTTGGGAAATAGAGTTTTGGGATGAGGGAACAAATCCCGAGTACCGTCATAGAAGCTAAACGTTGGTGTGTTAAAATAGGGTTGATAAATATATGATGGTTGTGAGTTGGCCTGACTGCTTGTGCTAATAGGTCTGATGTCGTGCTTTTCCTTAAGTGGATTGACCTGACCTGACTAGGTTGGGTCTTGGCTTTAAACTGGTGGGGGACTTGGGGCCGCCCCGTTGGGCCAGTGGCCTGCTGCCGTTTCCTTTTCCTTATGTTTTTGATTGTAATTTAATGAACTAAAAAACTGCTGTAAGGTGCACTCTGCACCTAACAAAACATGAAAAAAACAGAAAAATTGGACAAAAATTAATCATAACATGGTATTTAATTTTCCCCCCCCCAAAATCTGAAATGTTTGATTCTAATCTTGGTTTGTGACTTCCCGGGTTAAGTCTGACGTTATAAATAGTTTTTGAGTAAAACAACAAGGAAAATATTTTGTGTTGACTGGTGTAAAATAGACAAACTTTTCCACATCACACTTAGTGTTGTACAGAGTAAACAAATAAATATTGACGAAAAAAGTATAAAAATTGTGTTAAGTATATATAAGATGAAAAACACTTGGCACAAAAAATACAATAAAATTAAAAAAGAATTTTAAAAATACATAAATATGTTATTGTTTTAAATATTTGTTTTTTATTTTAAAAATTTATTTTCCTTGTCGCAAAAAAACAAACATCAAAGGTTAATAAAATGAACTCCTAAAAGGGAAGAGGAAAAGTAGAAGATAGTGTTGACCCGGTGACACAGAGCCCAGGCTGGTCTCAACATGTCTGTGTGCCATCCTAGTCCATTCTTATTGAGAGTAAGGATAATTAACCCCTTTTTAAATTTTAAAATGATTTTAAATTTTGTGTTTTTTAACTAATGTTTAAAAATTGGGCAATACTTGACTCAAACTTTCTGCTGCGCTCATAAAACTACTTTTTTACTAGTAAAAAATATTTCGGAATCTTTTTCATTATGTCATATTCCTCATTCTGGACGGGTTTTCTTTTTTAAATCATTTTGAAAAGGGTTTTTTTCCCCCAAATTACATCTTTCTAGACGGCTTTAGTGCCATATTCCATCCTTAATTAAAGGGGGGTTTCCCTCTCATACCTATTCGGTTTGGTTTTTCCTGTCATATTCCCTCGTCATCTACATGTTTTCTTTATTTCCCTAGTTCAAGCGGGTTTCCGTCGATTTCTTGTTCTGGACGGGGTTTCCCCGTCTATTTTTATTGTTTGGGGGTTTCCCTTTTCTTTTTCATTGTTCGGACGGGTTTCCCCGTCATATTTCATTTTCTGGACGGGGGGTTTCCCCGTTTTTTCTATTGTTCTGGATGGGTTTTCCGCCATATTCCCTTGTCAGGGGGGGTTTTTCCCGTCATATTCGTGTTAGGAGGGGGCCCCCTTTGTCATATTCGATCGTTGCAGGGATTTCCCTTTTTATTCGATCCGCAGAATGTTTCCTTTCCCTATTCCCAAATTATCCGGGTTTTCCTTTATATTCCCCTTTTATGTAGGGTTCCCTGTCTGTTACATGGTTTAGTGGGTTTTGTTATTTCCTTGTCCTGGTTGGATTTCAGTTATATTCCAATCGTCCCGGATGCTTTTTGTTTGTATTCCATCGTTCTGGAGGGTGTCCCTTCCTATTCCATTGTTTGAATTTGTTTCCCTGTCATATTTAATTGTTTGGATGGGGTTTTTCCCTTTTATATTCCTTTGTTTGTGAACGGTTTTTTCCCCCCAATTTCACCCTTGGACGTATTTCATGTCTTACCATCCTTCTGGATGGGTTTCCTGTCATTTCCCCGTTTCGACGGTTTCCCTGTCATTTTTTGTTCATGACGGTTTTCCCTGTCACATTCCATCGTTTGGAGGGTTTCCTTCATATTCAGTCGCATGAAAAGTTTCCCTTCTATTCCATTTATCTAGACGAGTTTCCCTGTTTTCCATCGCTTTTGGACGCGTTTAAATGTCACTTCCTTTTAGGCGGGTTTTCTGTCTATTCTCTTGTTTCCGGAGGTTTCCTTCGTATTTCTTTTTTTTGTACGGTTTCTTCTATTTCATCGTTTGGACGGGTTTCATGTATTTTCAGTCGTTCTAGGGGGGTTTTCCCCGTTTTATTCCATTGTTCCCCACGAAATTTTTCTTCATGTTCCCTTTCGCCCGAGTTGTTTCCCTTTTTTTTTGCATTGTTCTGTGCGGGTTTTTTTGGTAAATTCCGCCCTTTGGACGAGTTTCCCCCAAAAATTTTAAAATGTCCCGTAAATTTTCTTGTCATTTCCATCGTTTTTGAATGGGTTTCTTAAATTCAAAATTTAATTCAATTAATTCACTTCAAGTTTATTTTTCTATAAGGGTTACAAAGTGGGGGGTTTTAAAGGGTTTTTGGGTATTGTGTGGTTTACATGTTAAAAACTAATTTTAAAAGGGGGCCACTCGGCACCTAGCTGGCTAGGCATTTTGGGGACTTAGATTAATTTTAAAATTAAATCCTTACGATTTTTGGGAATTTTAAAGGTAAATGCTACTTATGATTGTGGTTTTGCAATGTGAAAGTTTTGTTTTAGCACAAAACAAAATGTCTATATTGGGGGTTCATAGGCAAAAATTTGGATAGTTAGGATTATTATTTTAAGATTAAGATTGTATTTCGGGTTTTTGTCTGGTTTTAGTGGTGTAAATTGTGAAACCCCCAGGTGGTTATAGTGTTAGTTGCGGGGTGTTTAGGGGGATAAGATGTTTCTAAAAGTAGTTTAGAAAGTGATGAAAAGTGTCTCAGTTCTTAGGGTTTTTAGGTAGGGTGTTCCGTTTTTTGGTCCTTTTAAATACATTGAATTTTTGTAAAGGGTTTGTCGAAAATGGGGAAAGTCTAGAGTGTTTGTGTTGGTGTTATGCTGTGGATCCTGCAAACTTTTAGAAAGTGTTTTGGTCAAGGTTAATATTGAAAATTAAGGTTTTTTCCGTAGATATAGATTGCACGTGTAGTGTGGAGTTCTGAAAAGGGGAGTAAATTTGATCTATGAGAGTGGGGGGGGGGGGGTGTTGCCAGGGAGGGATTGTTTTATTCTTTCTGGGCTTTTTTTTGGGTTATTTTTGGCTTTAGATGTGTTGTGAGTTGAACCCCCAAACACAGATAGCATAGGTGAGGGGGTAATAAGGAATGGTATAGTGTGGAGAAGGGCAGTTTCGGCCGTAGTGTTTTGGATACTTTTTTTTTTTATGTGTTGGATTGGGTGCTGCTTTAGGTTGTTTCGAGGTTTTAGGCCAAGGAATTTGCCCCTATTATGTTGGGGAAATTTGAGTGTTGTCGATCTAAAGTTAAGTTTCGCACACCTGCTTGTACAGCATAATATAGTAGGTTTTGCCGTGTTAGGTTTAAGTTTATTTGGGGTCATCCAAGTCGATATTTTGAGCAGCCCCCCGTTAAAAAATGGTGTTGAGGGGGCAAGATTGGGTGGGAGATGACATAAGAGTGTCGTCAGCAAAGGTAGGTTTCAGGTGTTGGGATATGTTTGGGAAAATCATTGATGTAAATAGGAAGACTGGGGTGCAAGGACATTCCCTGCGGGGCTCCCGTATCAAGTGGGGTATTTATGAAAAGGGTGTGTTTTTAGTGACATATGTTACCTATTTGAAAGGTTGGTTTAAATATGCAAAGGGATGGCCTTTATACAATAGTGGTCAAGTTTGTGGGGGAGGATGCCCTGGTCTACGTGTTTAAAAGCTTTTCTTAGGTGAATAAAAAATTCCTAGTGGATGTTCCTTATTTTCCAATTTGGGGGTTAAAGCGATTAGCATTTTTATAAAATTGCTCATTATGTTTTATTTTTCCTGTTTAAATTGGGGGGCTGAGTTTGTTTTGTGAGTTATAAAAAGGAAATTCTCCTGTGCACGAGTTTCTCAAAGTTTTTGGTAGCAATGGGAAAATTTGATATTGGCCCATGTTGTTTACATCGTGGGTCCCACCTTTATGTATTTGGGGTAACCCTTGCTGTCTTTAGTAGGGGTGGGAAAGTGCTAGTTTAGTGACTTGTTAAAAAAATAATTAATAGCATGCGGAAAAGGGCATGGGCCCCTCGCTTTTTAAATAATGGGGGGAGTAAGACGTTCCCCCAGTTATTTTTAAGTGACTTATGATCGCGGTGACTTCCAGGGCCCCGTTGGGACAGATAGAAGGAAATTTTGGGGAAATTCCCCTCTAGGTAGTCCCCGGGGGACGGGCTTGGTAGGGGGGATTTCTGGCGAGATTTGATTCCCATGTTTAGAAAAGTTGTTTATCTTGTTAGCTGTATCGTGGGTCGTGGGGTTTCATGAGGTTTTGTTGAACGATTTTTTTTTTTTCAGTTTGTGGGTCCCCGAATCTGGGGGAAAGTGTTTTTTTCCAGGTCTTTTTTTATCTCCTCTTGTGTCAGTGAATCTGTGGAGTAGTACAGTTTGGTTTGGCTTTCTTTATACTTTTGGTGAGAACTATTGATATTTTTTAAGAATATTTTGTGTATTAAGCCCTGTCTATTTTTTTTTTTTTTTTTTTTTTTTTTCCCCCCCCCCCCCCCCCCCCTATTTTGTTTTTTCAAATTTTTTTGTTTTTAATATTTTTTTTAAAAAAAATGCTGCTGTTACCCTTGGGGGAACAAGGCCGTTTATTCCCCTGAAAACCCTTTTTTTTTATGAACAAAAGTTTGTTGTATTAGGGGTTTCTAATTTTGTTAAGAAATGGGGGTTTGGCAATTCGTCAATTTTCCCGATTAAAGGGGGGCCGTAAAGCCTAGGGTCTTTATTTCATTGGGGTCGTCGGCTTGGTTTTTGTTATTGTTGGTTTTAAATGTTTGTTTTTGGGAAAGTTGGGGGTTTCGGGAGGCCCGGGTTTTTTGAAAACCCGTTTTAAAAGGGGGGTGTTGTTTTATCTTTTGTTATTATGTTTGATTCTCAGAAAGGGGGTTTTGGGTTTGGGGATTTTGGAGAGAAGGCGTTTGGGGTTTTTCTAAAAAATTGTGATTTAAAATCAGGTTACAATCTGTTTGGTTGGAATGATTGAGTTCCACCCAAAGGAGGTTCGTTTGGGGTTCTTTTTAGTGGGGGGATTAAGTGCCCCTTTAAGATTTCTTTGAAAAAAGGGAATGTTTGTGTGGGTCCGGAGGATCAATGTTTATTTTGGCTGGTTTTTTTTAAGAAATTGGCAAAAGTTTCAATATTTCCACTTTTAAGGGAATTATTTTTAATAAGTTTTGGTTGGTGTTTAATTTTGGGGGTTTTTTCGGGGAAAGGGCAATTTTAGGGGTTATTTGTGGTTGTTTTTCTGTTTTTGTGGTAGAAAACAACTGTGTTGTGGGAGGTTTGGAAAAAATAGCAAAAGCCTTTGTATAAGGAATCCAATAAAAATAATGAAAAAAAGGCTTTTTGTTGTGTAAGGAATGAAAATGGTAAAAAAAATTTCCAAAAAAATTAAAATGCCCCCTATCTTGTAATTAACAAGGGTTTTTTAAAATTTTGTGTTGTTAGTTTGAGGGTTTTGAAAAGTAAAGTACAACTGGTTAAATTTTTAAAAAACAAAATTTGGTATTCAATTACTTCTGAATTGGTTGGGTTTGGGGGAAAAAGTTTAAAGCTAAAACCCAAAATTTGGGCAAAGAATATAATAAAAAAAAATAAATTGGATATTGGGTTTTTGTGTAAATGGTAAAGTACACAGGTAAAACAAATTTTAAAAAAAAAAAAACAAATTTGGCACAAATTTTGGTTAAAAAAATTTATTTTAAGTCAAAATAAAACTATTGGTTGTAAAAATGGGGTTTAATAAAAATTTTTTAAATAAAGTTACAAAAAAGATAATTAAAAAAAAGAAAAAAAAAATAAAATTTTTAAAAAAGTTTTTTGGGCAATTGCATTTTTTTTTAGGGTTTTTTATAAGGTTTTAAAAAAAATCAAAAATAAATTTGGGGTTAAAAATGGAATTTAAAATAAAATTAAATTCAAAAAAAAATAATTGTAAAGAAAAAATTTTGGGAAATTTAAATATTAAAATTTTTGAAAAAAATAAAATTTAAAGATTTAAAAAAATGGGTGAATATACGGGGAACTTATAAATTTGCAAAAAAAGTAAAAAGAAAAAAAAAATAATGATTAGTTTCAAAATAAAATGAGGTTTGAATTTTTTAATAAAATTTTATAGAAATTGAACAAAAAAAAGAATTTCAATATCAAAAAAGTTAAAGGTTATGTTTTTTTTTTCAGTTTTTTAAAAAGGAAAAAGGTTATTTTTTTTTTCATTTGCACTGGGGTAAATTATACGAAACGTACTTTTCTCTTTTCGTTAACATAAATAGAAAGTGGTATATTACCAATTAAATGTTGTTTATTATGAGATATAAGGCCACAATGTTGGCATAACTTAAGAGTTTGTGCTTCAGGTTAGTTCTGAGTTACCAGACCCGGCCACCTGGAGGTCACTGGTTCATCTTTACAGTTCACTCACTTTAGTAAAATAGTTAAAACACTTGGAATCGTTGGGATCCGTTATATAACTAATGTTATAACTCTTCTGATATACTAAATCTAACCGATAAGAGATGTCACCAGTTGAGTCTTAGATAGCGATGAGTGATGTCTGTGGTCTTAGAAAGTGATGTGTGTGATGTCACTATGTTACAATGGGTCTTAGACGATAATGTGTGATGGACTTATGTTTTGAACAAAGAAACACTGTATACAGAACAAAGAACACTGTATACAGAACAAAGAACACTGTATACAGAACAAAGCTAGGCATGGTGATGCTCAAATTAGTAAATAAAGCTTTGTAAACATAAGTTATTAATTATATAATAATAATCTTATATTTCTACACGTACACAGGTACATGATACACCTGTTAGAGACCTAGCTGACATTACTGACATGCTACATAGAAACATACAATATAGGAATACCAGGTACCTACTCTGCTAGGTAAACTCTAAGTGTGAAACTTACAATATAACATATTATATAGTATAAATATAATAATAATAATAATTATTATTATTAGTAGTAGTAGTAGTAGTACTAGCAGCTTCAGAGTTACCCCTGAATTACTAGACCCTACCACGTCGAGGCCAGTGGTTCGTCTTCAAGGTCCAACCCCCCACTTACTGTGTTTTTGTGTCCAGGAGTCCATCCTTCCCCCCAGGTTCGTGTGTCCAGGAGTCCATCTGTGTCCCCTCAGATATTCTCCCTTCCCCACTTCCTATCCTACACTCAGCAGTCCTACCTTCCTCCCCAGGTTCATTTGTCCAGGAGTCCATCTGTGTCCCCTCAGATATTCTCCCTTCCCCACTTCCTATCCTACACTCAGCAGTCCTACCTTCCTCCCCAGGTTCATGTGTCCAGGAGTCCATCTGTGTCCCCTCAGATATTCTCCCTTCCCCACTTCCTATCCTACACTCAGCAGTCCTACCTTCCTCCCCAGGTTCATGTGTCCAGGAGTCGGAGTCATCGTGTCCCCCCTTCAGATATTCTCCCTTCCCCACTTCTATCCTACACTCAGCAGTCATACTTCCTCCCCAGGTTCATGTGTACAGGAAGAGTCCATGCTGTGTCCCCTCAGATATGCTTACCTTCCCCACTTCCTATCCTACACTCAGCAGTCCTACCTTCCTGCCCAGGTTCATGTGTCCAGGAGTCCATCTGTGTCCCCTCAGATATTCTCCCTTCCCCCACTTCCTGTCCTACACTCAGCAGTCCTACCTTCCTCCCCAGGTTCATTTGTCCAGGAGTCCATCTGTGTCCCCTCAGATATTCTCCCTTCCCCACTTCCTATCCTACACTCAGCAGTCCCTACCTTACTGCCCAGGGTTCATGTGTCCCAGGAGTCCCCCCCCCCAATCTGTGTCCCCTCTGGATATTCTCCCTTCACCACTTCCTATCCTTCACTCAGCAGTCCTACCTTCATCCCAGGTTGCATGTGTCCAAGGGAGTCCATCTGTGTCCCCGCAGATATTCTCCTTCCACCACTCCTATATCATCAGCAATCCTACCTTCCTCACCAGGTTCATGTGTCCAGGAGTCCATTCTGTGTCCCTGAGATATTTCCCTTCCCCACTTCACTATTCCTACCTCAGCAATCCTATCTCCCCCAGGGTTCATGGTGTCCTGAGGTCAGCAAGGTCCCACCTGTCCGTGTCCAGGTAGTATACGCCTTCACCACTACCCATAGGTCAGCAAGTCCAACCCTGGTCCGTTGGTTCAGGTATACGCCCTTCACACTGCCCTCGAGCGTCAGCAAGTCCCTCCCCAAGGTCCGTGGTTCCAGGTATTCACCCTTCACCACTTCCCTGAGGTCAGCAGCAAGTCCCACCCCAGGTCCGTGGAATCCAGGTTTTCACCATTCACCACTTCCATGAGGTCAGCAAGTCCCACCCCAGCGTCCGTGGTTCCAGTATTTTACCACTTCAACACTTTCCATGAGGATCAAGCAAGTCCCACTACTGTCACGTTGGTTCCAGGGTATTCACCTTTTCACCATCTCCCTGAGGTCAGAAAAGTCCAACCCCAGGTCCGTGGTTCACAGGTATTTCACACTTCACCACTTCCCTGGAGGTCAGCAGTCCCACCCCAGGCCCGTGGATCCAGGTATTCACCCTTCAACCGCTTCCTGAGTCAGCAGTCCACCCCAGGTCTACACACACGTCTGGTTCCAGGTATTCAAGCCTTCACCACTACCCTGAGGTTCAGCAGTCCTTCCCCAGCGTCCGTGTGGTTCAGGTATTCACCTTCACCACTTCCCTGGGTCAGCAGTCCCATCCAGGTCCGTGGTTTCCCGTATTCACCCTTCACCACTTTCCCTGAGGTCACAGCAGTCCACCCCTGGTCCGTGGATCCAGTATTCATCTTCACACTTCCCTGAGGTCAGCAAGTCCTCCCCAGGTCCGTGGATTCGGTATTCACCTCATTCACATTCCCTGAGGTCAAAAGGGGCAGGTCCACCCCGGTCCGTGGATCCAGGTATTCACCCTTACAATTCCCTGAGCCGTCAGCAGTTTTACACCAGCCTTGAAGTACTGTCCATATATGATATTACTATGCAAGTGTATTAATATCAGTATACAGTGGAAACATGTTATTACAGAGGTGGACACCAGATAATCTGCGCTCTGTAGTAACATCTCCTGGACAGCCCGAACGTCGACTACTGAGACATGAGAGAATCTCTGTAACCAGCTCGTCCACCAAGAACTGGCCACTCAATGAAAAACTTTGGAACATATATTTATATTTAACATTGTACTAATGTCAGTTATTAACTTGTTCATTTATTTAATTGTGTAAGTGTATTTGTGAAACGTTTTTATATGCGAATATTAGTTGTGGGTGTTGTGATCCTTTGTGATTCATTGCATTGTCAACTGTAAATTAATTGTTCTTCCAGTTATCTTTTTGCCCTCGTTAATAGTGATCTTCACAGTACGCTAAGGTTCAAAGCGCGCACTTTCTATACACTTATTCTAGTATCTCCACATACACATCCTACTCTCACACCACAAACACATAATGACGCACGAATAAAAACAACACACACAAATCCTCTGTATCAAATCATACAATACATTTTTCAGCAATGCATTTCTAATCCTCTCTTTTTAGTTTTACTAGTATTGTAAACACAAAATACACAGGCACCCACTCCTTACACTTTTAACCTCCACGCTACACACACACACAATCACACACTGTAAACATCAATATGTAAATAAACGTATGCAAACACTGGACACTTCATTCATGAGAGAAGTAACGGCGTCACCATCTGGAGAAGACTAATGTCAACCTGACACCAACTGTAAGTTAATAAACTCTCCTAAGTTCGACATAAAACTAATATTTATTGAGCTCAATCACACAAACTCTTAAGATGACAATAATATGCTGGGGTACAATCTCACTAACACACTACAATGAGTTTACAACAGTCAGTATATATCGTTATGTATATTCAGAGACTTCACAACAATACAGTGATACAAGTCTCAGTCTTATAACACTAACATAGTTTACAGTGTTGGATAAATTCATTCACATCTTAGACTGCAGAAGCAACCTTCGCCTCACACTGAGTGCTAACACTAAACACTTAAGTAATAACGCTGGTTAAAATATATTGATCATATCATAAAACTTTCCATTAAGGAAATTGGTTCTTACGGTAAACATATTTGTGAAATTTCATTATTCAGGTGCCCATTATTTAATTGCTGTTTCAAAAGATCCCTTAACGGGCGGAACAGAAGTGTGAGTCTTGTTTATAAACCGTCAAATGTTGCGTACTGTTGAAACTACTGTATAGCAGTGTTGATGGTAGAATAATAGTATCTGAGTTTTAATTCATGTATATTAAACATCGGTCTTCACAAGTCTAGCTTTGTGTCCACTTTGCTTCCAATACAACTTCAAACAGCTGACAGACAGTGTTATAATTGTAAAAAAAAAGTGTAGGCAATGTGAACAGTAGATGTTTGTGTATTGTCTGTGGAGTATATTAGGAAAAGTGTATATCAGAAACTGGATTTACAAGTGTATGCGAAAGACAAAGTTTAAAGTAAGAAGAAGCAGAGGCTAAAAAGGAAGGTGATGTATGGATCAACATAATTTACCACAAGTTAAACATAGCATAGAACGCATTGTGCAAAATATATATTTTTTGTTGAAGTTTTGAAAAGACTGCACAGCAACATATTAGTTCATAAAACTGCTTGTATACAGACAAACATTGACTCGAAATTTTGCTAGTTGAAGAATAGGCTGATGAAATGTTGTTGTCAGATCGAGATTACCATGATAGTTTTATTCCTGGAGAGAGATTATTTTTGTGTGTTATTTATTGTGTTATTTGTATTAATATTCATAGAGGAGATAAATGTGGTATGAGTAGGTGGAGATATGGAGTTTGAGAATTGTTAAGTGAATGTTTTGCGGATTTTTGAGTCGACAAATTGTTCTGGAGACATGAATGACATATAGGAGAAACATAAAATCGTCGAAGATGTCATAGGAAAATACAACATTAAACAAACATCTACATCATATACAAGAATGACAACTTGGAAGAAGAAATTTAAGTGACAAGGTAAGAACAGTTCAGTGACAAATAAAAAGAAGCCATCGTAAACACATAGACAATAACAAAAAAAAGATATTCAAACTCACGTAAGAACAGCACAATAACATAGAAGAGTACTGGATATAATGAAAACAATACAGTAATACACAAGTACAATAACTTTAAAAAAACGGGGAACACAAAAGCAATACTGTAAATAACTCAAACTAGAGCAGTAATACATAAATTTCAATAACATTAACTCAGAGAGCATACAGCAACACACGAGAGACTGTACGTTTAAAACACAATACAGTAACATACAAACACAACAGCAACACTCAAGTATCGTACAACCACATTTATAACAATACAGTAAAAACACTGGAACAGAAGGTAAGATACTAGTAAATAAAAGAATGAATATACGGACATTAAGAACACCTTCCAGCCAATTTATTACATGGTCAGCCTTGAAATTTCTTTTGTTAGGATGATCGGTCCCTGAGTTTGAAGATTCTATTACTTCATCCACGAGTTTGATTTGTTTTATTTGCAAGCGATTCGTGAAGTGTTTGGTTACATGTTTTCTCATAATACAGAAGATGTCAGAGAATGTGAAGATGAGAAAAAGTGACAGAGAACGTATTTAATATTTTTTCCTCGCACACTCTTTACCTTTGGAAAGATAATTGGCAGCGTTACTTTACTTTAATCTATTACAAGTCGTGATTTTTGCCTTCCATAATTAATGGTAGAGGTGAACGTATTTATCAGGCGAAATCGCATTTTGTGGCTAGAGCATTGAAGTTGTCATTGTGTCAGGTCAGGTTGTTTCGTAGTGATTGTAGAATCATTCTCTTCAATATCAAATAACATCAGTACCGGAGGATGTAATAAAACGGCCGATCACTAAAGCAGAATAAAAACTATAATTCACATTCACTGAACAATGTGTCAAGTTTAATAGGTAACCTAAGGAAGGCTTCACTAGGATTGCATGAATTATTTTGGGTACACAGTAAGGGGGTCTTAAGCAAGTTGACCGGATTTTTTCTTCATTGTTTCTGTCTTTCGTCCAATTGTTATAAATTATGTCTCTCGTAAACTCAACGTTCGCCTCATACAATCGACTTCCAACTTTCAATGTTTTTGTACGTAACGAGAACCATACTCATGTAACAATTGCATGTTAACATGTCCGAGTTGACCATAATTAGTGAAATCATTAACATTATCCTGGAATCACTGAATATATCTTTCATAACACTGAGTAGCTAAGTTCAAACCTTCACAAAAACTGCCACATAATTCGATGACGTTGGACACTGCCATGTAATGTGTGGTTGCGAATTTGACCGTTTAAGTAAAAAGTAGTGTGGAAATTTTATTTTCTAAAGTCCAACACACACACACACACACACACCACTCACACCACACACCACACACACACACACACACACCACACACACACACACACACACACAACGGGGAGTATTAATCATCCGGGGTTTATCCCCTGAGTACTTCAGTATTGATTAAGTAAGATATTGTCTGACTGTCAGGTATCTTTTTTACGAAACATTTCTCCCCTACACTATGATCATTGACTGTAAGAAGTCTACAGCACTGCAATCTTGACATCTACTGTCATTGTGGTAGATATATTTCGGAAATAAAGATACTTGGCAGTACTTGAATACCATTATTAATATTCATACTTAAGCATTATCCAGGGGAATCATTGTATACTAGACAGTGTTTCTTTCCGTCCAACTGATCAAGGTTACTACGACAGTGTTTACTTACTTCCAGCTGATCAGAGTTAATAACGGCCAATGTTTATATTCCTCCAGCTGTGATCAAGAGTTACTACGGCAATGTTTATCTTTCCGACAGCTGATCAAAGAGTTACCTACGACAATGTTTATCTTCCGACAGTGATCAAGGAGAGTTACTACGACAATGTTTATCTTACGAACAGCTGTCGAGAAGTACTACGACAATGTTTATCTTCCGACCAGATGATCATGAGTTCTACGAACAATGTTTTATCTTCCGACCATGCTGGATCAAGAGTTACTACGACAATGTTTATCTTCCGTCAGTGATCAAGAGTTTCTTCATGTGTTCATCTCTTAGTACAATTTTTGCTAGTTCTACTTTACATTTGAGGTATTTTACTGCTTCTAACCTGTCTCCTGCTCTTGTAAATAATTGTTTCAATCACCATATTTGTCACTAGTTCCTGCAGTGTCTGGTATCTATGTCTTTCCAGTACTGCCACTGTTTTCCAGCTGTTAATTATTATACATTCCTCTTTTCGCTCCGCCTAGTATAATTTGAAGATTTTTAGAAGTTCCCAATAGTGTAATTTCAATTGTGTACGTCCAGGTCACCAACACCAGTGCCCAATGTATCATTGTTCGCAGGTCACCAACACCAGTGCCCTATGTAACATTGTTACAAAGGGCACATCTTCCAAAATCTCACTCCTCTACACTCCTCTCTTCCCCAGGTGCATACACACTTATTATGACCCACTTTACGCATCCGACCATTATTTAAATCCACATTATCCTTGAATTTATGCATTTATATTCCTTTTTGTTCTTCTAGAACTGATCGATGTTGCATTATATATCAATATTAAAGGTCACAAGTTTTCCACCTAAACTACTTTGTACATTAGATGATATTCATTAATGGAAGTTTATTTGAGACATTAACAAGACGTGTCGGCCAGGAGACGTGTCGGTCAGGAGACGTGTCGGCCAGGAGACGTGTCGGCCAGACTGTAAGATGATCTGATAAAATTTTTTGCCACTAAATCAGGTATCTTGAATTATTAAATTTTGTGAAGAGTTTTTGTTTTATGTTTGTAATAGTCAATGATTTTTCTGTCACTAAAAATTTATCTCATTATGAAGATCTTTTAAATACTGTAACATGTATTTATTGAAAGGGTCATAAATATGCTTTTGAATCTGTTAAAGATTGTTACTATAATGACTAACCCAGCTGGGAAGTAATTCTTAATACTAAAGTATTTATTTTACGAATAGCGTATAATGACTTTCACTGTTGGAATACCTCTAAAACTACCGTAACTACTGAACCTTAGTGACTTGAGTCCTGCTGGAAGGAAACCTACAAAACTACCATAGCTACTGAACCATAGTGACTTCAACCTTGTTTGGAAGAAACATGAAGACTGTTGTAGCTACTGAAGCATTGTACACAAGTTACGTCTGCATAATAGGTTGTAGCATTTCACTGTATTTTTTTCGCTTGTAAACAAACAAGAATAACTAAAATAATTAGTTTCATATATTTTCACAAGTCTAACTTTGGTACCAGCCTGTGCTAGTGAAACAGATCAAAGCCGCACACAGTGTTAGACAGAATTGTAAAATATATTTATGAAAAACATTGAACAATTTAAAAAATAAAAGAAATGCTTTTTGCAAAGAACAAGACTTCTAGTACTAGGGTTTCAAATGTGTATTAGAGAAAGAATGTGTATTAGAGAAAGAATGGCTACCGAAATTGTTTGGTGGTCAGACGAGACTATCAAAAG
>NC_069456.1:34587169-34607240 GCF_026875155.1 Cherax quadricarinatus | reverse complement strand
GAGGAGAAACTAAAGTCGTTGGTAAGTAAATCCCATTGGCGACGCTACGAATATTTACTGACGAATACAGAGATGAATCAGAATCCTGGAGACATCAGCGTTTGTGCAAAATGATCAGTCTTTTTAGGCTAAGAGACTGATCAGTTTGCACCTAGGGTGAAGGACTGATTACTTCAGATTACCTCTCCACTTCGTCTACTTCGTCTTTCAGCAAAGCTGATGCCTCCAGCATTCTGATTCATCTCTGCATTCGACTGATGAAGCCTGCAGCGCAGGCGAAACGTTTCGTCAATAAAGATTCATGGATTTGCAACTCTGTCTTTACTCATCAACTTATCGGTATCGTATACCATCTATAATATAATATTACAGTCATTGTCAGACAATCAACTTTCCATCCAAAGTTTCACTAATAACTTCAGAATATCTGGTTTGATCCGTTTAAAATTTTTAACGCTGGTGAATTATAATTAAAATGAGGTTCATGTGCAGCTACTGAACAAGTTTCTTTTATCTGCCACATAAAGCAATCTCCGATTTTAGTTTCCTCAATAAAGATACCCAAGAGCTGCACATGTGTCTAATTTATCTACCATATTGTGTTATTACTACTACTACTACCACTAGTATTGCACCTCACTCTGAGCCTATATATACCCTCTGTGTCCATATACTGTTTGTACCGGCTTGACAAAGCTCCTGGAGAGCGAAACGCTGCCACAATAAAATGTCACATTAGTTGCACTTGTGTCCTTTTACTTTACATATTGTCGGTAATTCTACCAACATTATTACTTATATACTGTTGGCAGATGAGGTGGAGCAGTGGTAGGCGGAGTCACTAGTGGACAACACCACTAGTGGAAGGTTGTGAATAAAAGATTTACCTCAAACTCCTCCTCATCTTCCACCTTTATCTTCATTGGACTGAAAAAGCCACAGTGCGTGCCGAAACGTTTCTAGAATAGAGATACCCAGATGTTGCACAAGTGTCTCATTTATCAACATCTGGGTATCTTATAGATGTTTCGCCATCCATTGACTTTATCAATTCAATACATGAGCATAATATGAAGACTGTAAAAATATATACAGCAGACAGTGGGAGATGAGGTAATCAGTCCCTCAGCCTGGGAGCAGGTGATGAGCACCGTACTCTTCAAAAATCTGAAGCACAGCTAGGAAGGTTGGTGTTTATATACTAGAGTCAGTGAGTTGCAGCAGACGAAGGCAGTGTCACTGGCAGGCAGTATTCTCAAGTGGAAGTAGGTCACGCCCAACATTTGGATCAGGAGTAAGCAAGTAGGATGTATTGATGTACTCTGTACCAAGATTTCATGTTGTTGCTCTGTCTGACAAGTTGTATATCAATATCATGGAATCTTGGTACAGAAGACATCACAACCTACTAGCTAACTTCTATCTTATAACATATAATTTAAAGGAATCAATATAAGATCAGATCTTTGGTAGTGTCCTTAAAGTAAACAGAAGGACTTGATTTTCTTCTCACATCATCTCACATCTTCTCACATTTTCTTTTAACATCTCTGTGTTTCTAATTATAGTTAATTTTTCTAGTGTTGCCTTTCCACTTGTCGACAACTACAAGGTGTAAAGTAAAAGGACACAAGTGCAACTAATGTGACATTTATTGTGGCAACGTTTCGCTCTCCAGGAGCTTTATCAAGCCATTACAAACAATACAAGGACACAGAGGGTATATAAAGGCTCAGAGTGAGGTGAATACTAGTGAGGTACCATTTCGATGTTCACTAGTGGTGGTAGTAGTAGTAGTAGTGGTAGTGACAAAAGTAATATAATATGGTAGAGCAATTAATTCGTACATGAGTAAAAGGATATAAAAGCTATTACTTGGGTAACATAAAAATAGGTTGGACAAATATAAACTGGAATGAGGCAGCTTGTTTCAGTGTTCACTCTCTGTGCTTTGTGTAGTATAACAGGAGAGACTATGTGATGGCAGGGTTTACTGTTTTCAGGAGGATTCTTGCTAAGACTTCGGAGATGGTGAAGCTGCCGTTGTTTTGTTTAATTGTATTCGAAACAGCGATCAGTGCTGATTCAAGGCACTTGCGTGTGCGGAAATTAGTTTCTTTTTCACTAATTGGGCGTCTCTGAATTTCATAAGATGACTGGTGGAATTTCGTGTTGTACACAGGCGTTGTTTAAGTTGTCGTTCCTACATGCGTATATGTGTTCATTGAGGCGGGTGTCGAGGTTTCTTGCTGTTTCACCTACGTAGATCTTGTCACAGCCTCCACAGGGTATAGTGTAAACTCCTGCATTGACTGGTTCGTGGTGCTTGGGTTTTGTCCTGGTTAGATCCTTTATTGAAGTGGTAGAAGCGATGGCGACTCTGGTGTTAGCTTGTGAAAGTACTTTTGAGACGTTTAGTGCAACCTGGCTGTTGGGAAGAATTATAACTTTGTTGGGAGCGGTGTTGATGCGTGGAGAATTGATGATCTGAAGAGCTCTTTTCTTGCAGTCTTTGATGAAAAAAGAAGGAAATGTAACTCAGTGAATGTTTGGTGAATGTAAGTACATTCCTCGTCAAGAAACTCAGGACTACAAATTCGGTATGCTCTTAGGAAAAACCCGATGATGATGCCTCTTTTGGTCTTGGTATCTTGACTGGAATAGAAGTGTGTGAGATCATTTTTATTGGTGGGTTTCCGATAAACTTGAAATCTTAGGTTGTTGTCTACTTTGTGAATGAGGACGTCGAGGAAAGGTAGCTTGTCATTGGACTCTTCTTCTAGTGTAAACTGAATCGCTGGTTCAACTGCGTTGAGCCTTGCCTGAAGATCCCGTACATCAAAACGTTTTGGAGTTATTACGAGGACATCGTCCACGTAACGTAACCAAGTGACGCTTGAAGGGATGATGTTGGCGAAGTGTTCGGACTCTAGGTGTTCCATGTATAAGTTGGCTAGGATGGCACTTATTGGGGACCCCATGCCGTAGGTTTGTTTGTAGAGCTTGTTATTGAAGGAAAAACAGTTGAAGTTAACACAGAGTTCAATCAAGTCAACAAAATCTCCGGGAGGTAAAGGAAGATTAAGGTCCTGGTTGACTTTACGTCGTAGAACCTCGATGGCTTTTTTGGTAGGTACTTTTGTGAAGAGGGAAGTCACATCCAAACTGCTTAGTTTCTTGTTACGGATGGAGAGGTTACGGATGCGGTTGAGAAGACTGCAAGAAAAGAGCTCTTCAGATCATCAATTCTCCACGCATCAACACCGCTCCCAACAAAGTTATAATTCTTCCCAACAGCCAGGTTGCACATAAACGTCTCAAAAGTACTTTCACAAGCTAACACCAGAGTCGCCATCGCTTCTACCACTTCAATAAAGGATCTAACCAGGACAAAACCCAAGCACCACGAACCAGTCAATGCAGGAGTTTACACTATACCCTGTGGAGGCTGTGACAAGATCTACGTAGGTGAAACAGCAAGAAACCTCGACACCCGCCTCAATGAACACATATACGCATGTAGGCAACGACAACTTAAACAACGCCTGTGTACAACACCGAAATTCCACCAGTCATCTTATGAAATTCAGAGACGCCCAATTAGTGATAAAAGAAACTAATTTCCGCACACGCAAGTGCCTTGAATCAGCACTGATCGCTGTTTCGAATACAATTAAACAAAACAACGGCAGCTTCACCATCTCCGAAGTCTTAGCAAGAATCCTCCTGAAAACAGTAAACCCTGCCATCACATAGTCTCTCCTGTTATACTACACAAAGCACAGAGAGTGAACACTGAAACAAGCTGCCTCATTCCAGTTTATATTTGTCCAACCTATTTTTATGTTACCCAAGTAATAGCTTTTATATCCTTTTACTCATGTACGAATTAATTGCTCTACCATATTATATTACTTTTGTCACTACCACTACTACTACTACTACCACCACTAGTGAACATCGAAATGGTACCTCACTAGTATTCACCTCACTCTGAGCCTTTATATACCCTCTGTGTCCTTGTATTGTTTGTAATGGCTTGATAAAGCTCCTGGAGAGCGAAACGTTGCCACAATAAATGTCACATTAGTTGCACTTGTGTCCTTTTACTTTACATATTGTCGGTAATTCTACCAACTTTATTACAACTACAAGGTGACCACAGCTTGACTAAGATAACATTATGATTGTCATCGAAGATGACAATAATGAACAGACCCACTCGATGGTTTAAGAAAAATGTGATATGAAGATATGAGAGACCTATGAGTAACCATGTAGAAATAATGTGAAGGACCCTTGAGTAAAAATGTAGCAAGTTTGTGTGAACCCATCAATTACTTGATTTAAGACAAGATTTTCGTAAGCCAGCAACTAATTCAAGATGGGTTTTTCTTTAGAAATTCAAGATGGCTGGAAAACTTTCCTGATTTTATATTCACATTTAATGTCGATTTGGTAAAGAACACGTACTGAACAGACTGATATGGGTTAGAACATTTAATGAACAAGTTGATCAGTAAGTGAGAAAGAGAGAGAGAGAGAGAGAGAGAGAGAGAGAGAGAGAGAGAGAGAGAGAGAGAGAGAGAGAGAGATAAAGTCAGTTGATCAAATAAAAATGCTGGCTCACAGATGGCTCAAACTTCATCCTGTTCCCTACTTGTATATTTCATAACAATAAAAATGCTTTCAAATGAGCTGATGTATGTAACAACTCTTAGCTTGCCAATAAAGTTAGGAAACCTTAATCTGTAAATAGCTTGTCAATAAAGCTAGAGATCCTTAACCTAACCTTGTCAAACCCTGTGTAAAAAAAAAAAAAAAAAAGAGGGAATAGAACACTTATCCAACATTCACATAAAACGCTAAATATTGTTCACACCAGTATAGACATATGTGAGTCCTGCTTCACATAATGTGGATGGTTGGTAATGGATGGTTGGTAATGGGTGGTTGGAAGTGGATGGTTGGTAGTGGATGGTTGGTAGTGGATGTTTGGTAGTGGATGGTTGGTAATGGATGGATGGTAGTGGATAGTTGGTAATGGATGGATGGTAGTGGATGGTTGGTAGTGGATGGTTGGTAGTGGATGGTTGGTAGTCGATGGTTGGTAGTCGATGGTTGGTAGTGGATGGTTGGTAGTGGAAGTTTGGTAGTGGATGGATGGTAGTGGATGTTTGGTAGTGGATGGTTGGAAGTGGATGGTTGGAAGTGGATGGTTGGTAGTGGATGGTTGGTAATGGATGGTTGGTAATGGATGGTTGGAAGTGATGGTTGGTAGTGGATGGTTGGTAGTGGATGTTTGGTAGGGATGTTTGTAGTGGATGTTGTAATGGATGGTTGGTAGTGATGGTTGGTAGTGGATGTTTGGTAGTTGATGTTTGGTAGTGGATGGATGGTAGTGGATGGATTGTAGTGGATGGATGGTAGTGGATGGATGGTAGTGGATGGTTGGTAGTGGATGGTTGGTAGTGGATGGTTGGTAGTGGATGGTTGGTAGTGGATGGATGGTAGTGAATGTTTGGTAGTGGATGGTTGGTAGTGGATGGTTGGTAGTGGATGGTTGGTAGTGGATGGTTGGTATGGATGTTTGGTAGTGGATGGATGGTAGTGGATGGATGGTAGTGGATGTTTGGTAATGGATGTTTGGTAGTGGATTTGGGATGGATGGTGAGTGGATGTTTGGTAGTGGATGGTTGGTAGTGGATGGTTGGTAGTGGATGGTTGGTAGTAGATGGTTGGTAGTAGATGGTTGGTAGTAGATGGTTGGAAGTAGATGGTTGGTAGTGGATGGTTGGTAGTGGATGGTTGGTAGTGGATGGTTGGTAGTGGATGGTTGGTAGTAGATGGTTGGTAGTAGATGGTTTGTAGTAGATGGTTGGAAGTAGATGGTTGGAAGTAGATGGTTGGTAGTGGATGGTTGGTAGTGGATGGTTGGTAGTGGATGGCTGGTGGTGGATGGTTGGTAGTGGATGGTTGGTAGTGGATGGTTGGTAGTGGGTGGCTGGTGGTGATGGTTGGTAGTGGATGGTTGGTAGTGGATGGTTGGTAGTGGATGGTTGGTAGTGGATGGCTGGTGGTGGATGGTTGGTAGTGGATGGTTGGTAGTGATGGCTGGTTGTGGATGGTTGGTAGTGGATGGTTGGTAGTGGATGGTTGGTAGTGGATGGCTGGTGGGATGGTTGTAGTGGATGGTTGGTAGTGGATGGTTGGTAGTGGATGGCTGGTGGTGGATGGTTGGTAGTGGATGGTTGGTAGTGGATGGTTGGTAGTGGATGGCTGGTGGTGGATGGTTTGGTAGTGGATGGTTGGTAGTGGATGGCTGGTGGTGGATGGTTGGTAGTGGATGGTTGGTAGTGGATGGTTGGTAGTGGATGGTTGGTGGTGGATGGCTGGTGGTGGATGGTTGGTAGTGGATGTGGTGGTGGATGGTTGGTAGGTGGATGGTTGGTAGTGGATGGTTGGTAGTGGATGGCTGGTGTGGATGGTTGTTAGTGGATGGTTGGTAGTGGATGGTTGGGAGTGGATGGTTGGTAGTGGATGGCTGGTGGTGGATGGTTGGTAGTGGATGGCTGGTGGTGGGAAAGGTTGGTAGTGGATGGTGGTAGTGGATGGTTGGTAGTGGATGGTGGTGGTGGATTGGTTGGTAGTGGATGTTGGTAGTGGATGGTTGGTAGTGGGCTGGTGGTGGATGGTTGGTAGTGGATGGTTGGTAGTGATGGCTGGTGGTGGATGGTTGGTATGTATGGTTGGTAGTGGATGGTTGGTAGTGGATGGCTGGTGTGGATGGTTGGTAGTGGATGGTTGGTAGTGGATGGTTGGTAGTGGATGGCTGGTGGTGGATGGTTGGTAGTGGATGGTTGGTAGTGGATGGTTGGTGGTGGATGGCTGGTGGTGATAGTTGGATGGTTGGTTGTGGATGGTGGTGGTGGATGGTTGGTAGTGGATGTTGGTAGTGGATGGTTGGTGGTGGATGGCTGGTGTGGATGGTGTAGTGGATGGTTGGTAGTGGATGGCTGGTGGTGGATGGTTGGTAGGGATGGTTGGTAGTGGATGGTTGGTAGTGGATGGTTGGTAGTGGATGGTTGGTTGGATGGTTGGTAGTGGATGGCTGGTGGTGGATGGTTGGTAGTGGATGGTTGGTAGTGGATGGTTGGTAGTGGATGGCTGGTGGTGGATGTTGGAGTGATGGTGGTAGTGGATGGTTGGTAGTGGATGGTTGGTGGTGGAGTGTGGTGGATGGTTGGTAGTGGATGGTTGGTAGGGTGGCTGGTTGGGTAGTGGATGGTTGGTGTGGATGGTTGGGAGTGGATGGTTGGGGTGGATGCTGGTGGTGGATGGTTGGTAGGTGGATGGTTGGTAGGTGGATGGTTGGTAGTGGATGGCTGGTGGTGGATGGTTGGTAGTGGATGGTTGGTATGGATGGATGGTAGTGGGGTTGGTGGTGGATGGCTGTGGATGGTTGGTAGTGGATGGTTGGATGGATGGTGGTAGTGGATGGCTGGGTGGAGTGGGATGGTTGGTAGTGGATGGTTGGTGTGGATGGTGGTAGTGGATGGTTGGTAGTGGATGGTGGTGGTGGATGGGTTTGGGAGTGGATGGTTGGTAAGTGGATGGTGGGAGTGGATGGTTGGTAGTGGTGTTGGTAGTGGATGGTTGGTAGTGGATGGTGGTAAAGAGTGTAAGACCAGGTAAATGTGTTAGAAATGTGATTGTTAAAGTGATGGTAAGCAAATAGTGTAACAAAGAGACTGGAATTGAGAAAGTGAGGTATTTGTGCCATGTGTAACACTAAATACATAAGTGAAGAACACTTATGTAAAGTAAAGCAGCATTTAAGTGGATACATATACATGACACTCATCCATACACATCAATATTTAAACATTTCACTAAGCCATACACAATAATACATATACATGACACTCATCCATACACAATAACATGTACACGTGACACTCATACACAATACATAAACATTGTACTCATTCATACATAACATGTACACTGGCTGGTACCAATGTTAGACTTGTGAAAATATACGAAACTAATTATTTTAGTTATTCTTGTTTGTTTACAAGCGAAAAAAATACAGTGAAATGCTACAACCTATTATGCAGACGTAACTTGTGTACAATGCTTCAGTAGCTACAACAGTCTTCATGTTTCCTCTAAACAAGGTTGAAATCACTATGGTTCAGTAGCTATGGTAGTTTTATAGGTTTCCTTCCAGCAGGACTCAAGTCACTATGGTTCAGTAGCTATGGTAGTTTTATAGGTTTCCTTCCAGCAGGACTCAAGTCACTATAGTTCAGTAGTTACAGTAGTTTCAGAGGTATTCTTCCAACAGTGAAAGTCATTATACGTTATACATTCAATAAATACTTTAGTATTAAGAATTACTTCCCAACTGTGTTAGTCATTATGGTAACAATCTTTAACAGATTCAACAGCATAATTATGACCCTTTCAATAAATACATGTTACAGTATTTAAAAGATCTTCATAATGAGATAAATCTTTAGTGACACAAAAATCATTGACCATTACAAACATAAAACAAAAACTCTTCACAAAATTTAATAATTCAAGATACCTGATTTAGTGACAAAAAATTTTATCAGAGCATCTTACAGTCTGGCCGACACGTCTCCTGGCCGACACGTCTCCTGGCCGACACGTCTCCTGACCGACACGTCTCCTGACCGACACGTCTCCTGGCCGACACGTCTCCTGGCCGACACGTCTCCTGGCCGACACGTCTCCTGGCCGACACGTCTTGTTAATGTCTCAAATAAACTTCCATTAATGAATATCATCTAATGTACAAAGTAGTTTAGGTGGAAAACTTGTGACCTTTAATACTGATATATAATGCAACATCGATCAGTTCTGGAAGAACAAAAAGGAATATAAATGCATAAATTCAAGGATAATGTGGATTTAAATAAGGGTCGGATGCGTAAAGTGGGTCATAATAAGTGTGTATGCACCTGGGGAAGAAAGGAGTGTAGAGGAGTGAGATTTTGGAAGATGTGCCCTATGTAACAGTGTTACATAGGGCACTGGTGTTGGTGGCCTGTGAACAGTGATACATAGCGCACTGGTGTTGGTGACCTGCGAACAATGATACATTGGGCAATGGTGTTGGTGGCCTGTGAACAATGACACATTGGGCACTGGTGTTGGTGACCTGGACGTACACAATTGAAATTACACTATTGGGAACTTCTAAAAATCTTCAAATTATACTAGGCGGAGCGAAAAGAGGAATGTATAATAATTAACAGCTGGAAAACAGTGGCAGGGTTGGAAAGACAGAGATACCAGACACTGCTGGAACTATTGACAAATATGATGATTGAAACAATTATTTACATGAGCAGGAAGACAGGTTAGAGGCAGTAAAATACCTCAAATGTAAAGTAGAACTACAATAATTGTACTAAGAGAGAACACTGAAGAAACTCTTGATCAGCTGGACGGAAGATAAACATTGTCGTAGTAACTCTTGATCAGCTGGTCGGAAGATAAACATTGCCGTAGTAACTCTTGATCAGCTGGAGGGAATATAAACATTGTCGTAGTAACTCTTGATCAGCTGGAAGGAAGATAAACACTGTCGTAGTAACTCTTGATCAGCTGGACGGAAGATAAACACTGTCGTAGTATACAATGAAACCCCTGGATAATGCTTAAGTATGAATATTATAATGGTATTCAGTACTGACAAGTATCTTTATTCCGAAATATATCTACCTCACATGACAATAGATGTGCAAGATGACAGTGCTGGTAGACTTCTTCAGTCAATGATCTTGTGTAGGAGAAATGTTTCGTAAAAAAGATACCTGACAGTCAGACAAGTATCTTACTTATCAATATTGAAGTACTCAGGATAAACCCCGGATGATTAATACTCCCCGTGTGTGTGTGTGTGTGTGTGTGTGTGTGTGTGTGTGTGTGTGTGTTGACTTAGAATAAAATTCCACACTACTTTTTACATAAACGGTCAAATTCGCAACGACACACTTACATGGCAGTGTCCAACGTCATCGAATTATGTGGCAGTTTTTGTGAAGGTTTGAAGCTTAGCTACTCAGTGTTTTGAAAGATATTTCAGTCATTCCAGGATAATGTTAATGATTTCACTAATTTTGGTCACAGGACATGTTAACATGCCAATTGTTCCATGAATATGGTTCAAGTTATCGTACAAAAACATTGAAAGTTGGAAGTCGATTGTATGAGGCGTTCTTGAGTTACGAGAGACATAATTTATAACAATTGGACGAAGAAGAAACAATGAAGAAAAAATCCGGCAACTTCTTAAAGATCCCCCTTACGAGTACCCAAATATAATTCATGCAATCCTAGTGAAGCCTTCCTTCAGGTTTACCTATTAAACTTGACACATTGTTCAGTGAATGTGAATTACAGTTTTTATTCTACTTTAGTGATCGGCAGTTTTACATCCTCCGGTACTGATGTTATTTGATATGTGAGTGAATGATTCTACAACATGTCACTACGACAACACCTGACCTGACACAATGACAACAACTTCATGCTCTACCACAAATGGTATTTCGACCTGATAAATACGTTCACCTCTACCATTAATTATGGAAGGCAAAAATCAACACTTGTATTAGATAAAGTAAAGTAGGCGCTGCAAATTATCTTTCCAAAGGTAAAGAGGTGCGAGGAAAAAATATTAAATACGTCTCTGTCACTTTTTTCTCTTCTTCACTTCTCTGACATCTTCTGTATTATGAGAAAACATTGGTAACCAAACACTCACACGCTCAAATAAAACAATAAAATTCTGGATGAAGAAAATAGAATCTTCAAACTCAGGGACTCGATCTCCTAACAAAAGAAATTTCAGCGACCATGTAATAACTTGGCTGGAAGGTGTTCTTAATGTCTCGTACATTCATCTTTTATTTACTAGTATCTTAACCTTCTGTTCCAGTGTTATACTGTATTGTTAATAAATGTTGTACGATACTTGAGTGTTGCTGTTGTGTTGTATGTTACTGTATTGTGTTTTACGGTACAGTTCTCGTGTGTTGCTGTATTGCTCTCCGAGTTAATGTATTGTTTTTATGTATTACTGCACTAGTTTGTTATTTTACAGTATTGCCTTGTGTAACCACGTTTTTCTAAAGTTTTTGTACTTGTGTATTACTGTATTGTTTCATTATATTCCTGTACTCTTCTATGTTATTGTGCTGTTCTTACGTGTTTGAATATCTTTTTTTTGTTATTGTCTTTGTGGTTTACGATGCTCTTTTTTATTTGTCTCTGAACTGTTCGTACTTGTCACTTTAATTTTCTTCCAAGTTGTCATTCTTGTATGATGATGTAGTGTTATTTTATGTTGTATTTTCCTATGGCATCTTCGACGATAGTTTCTCCTGTATTGTCATTCATGTCTTCCAGAACAATTATGTCGACTCAAAATTCCCAAAACATTCACTTAACAATTCTCAAACTCCATATCCCACTCTCATCCACATTTATCTCCTCTATATGATATTAATACAAATAACACAATAAATAACACACAAAAATAATCTCTCTCCAGGAATAAAACTATCATGGTAGTCTCGATCTGACAAAAACATTTTATTAGCCTATTCTTCATCCTGGCAAATTCGAGTCAATGTTTGTCTGGTATACTGCTGTTATGAACTAATATGTTGCTGTGCTGTCTTTTCAAAACTTTCAACAAAAATATATTATTTTGCAACAATGCGTTTCTTGCTATGTTTAACTTGTGGTAAATTATGTTGATCCATACATCACCTTCCCTTTTTAGTCTCTGTTCTTCATTACTTAAACTTTGTCTTTCGCATCACTTGTAAATCACAGTTCTGATATACACTTTTCTTAGTATACTCAGCAGACAATACACAAACACCTATTGTTCACACTGCCTACTTTTTTTCTTTACAATTCTAACACTGTGTCTGGCAGCTGTTGAAGTGTATTGGAAGCAAAGTGTGACACAAAGCTAGACTTGTGAAGACCGATGTTTGCTAATACATGTAAATAAAACTCAGATACTATTATTCTACATCAACACTGCTTCAGTAGTTTCAACAGTACGCAACATTTGACGGTTATAAACAGAGACACACGCTTCTGTTCACCCGTTAAGGGATGTTTTAAAACAGCAATTGTAATATGCACCTGAATAATGATATTTTTCACAAATATGTTTACAGTGAAAACAATTTCCTTAATGGAAAGTTTATGATATGATCAATATATTTTAACCAGCGTTATTACTTAAGAGTGTTTAGTGTTAGCACTCAGTGTGAGGGCGAAGGTTGCTTCTGCAGTCTAAGATGTGAATGAATTTATCCAACACTGTAGACTATGTTAGTGTTATAAGACTGAGTCTTTGTTTGCATCACTGTATTGTGTGAAGTCTTTGATATATACGATATATATTGACTGTGTATACTCATTGTAGTGTGTTAGTGAGTTGTACGCCCAGATATTAGTGTCAGTCTTAAGAGTTTTGTGTGATTGAGCTCAATAAATATTAGTTTTATGTCGAACTTTGAGAGTTTGATTAACTTACAGTTGGTGTCTGGGTTGACATGAGTCTTCTCCAGATGGTGACCCGTCACTCTCTCCTGAAGGAGTGTCAGTGTTTGCATACGTTATTTACATATTGATGTGTACATGTGTGTGTTTGTGTGTGTGTGTAGCGTAGAGGTTAAAAGTGTAAGGTGTGGGTACGTGTGTATTTGTGTTTACATACTAGTAAAACTAAAAAGAGAGGATTATAAATGCATTGCTGAATAAATGTATGTGTGTGTTTGATACAGAGGATTTTGTGTGTGTTGCTTTATTCGTGCGTCTGTATGTGTTGTGTGTGTGTGTAGGATGTGTATGTGGAAATACAGTATTGAGTGTATAGAAGAGTGCGCGCTTGTGAACCTTAGCGTACTGTGAAGATCAATAACGAGGGGCTAAAAGATGACTGAAAACAATTAATTACAGTTATCATGCAGTGAACACAAAGGTTCAAACACCCACACTAATATTCGCATATAAAAACGTTCACAAATACACTTACACAATTAAATAAATGAACAAGTTAATAACTGACATATAGGTAAAATGTTAAATATAAATATATGTTCCAAATTTTCATTGAGTGGCCAGTTCTTGGTGGACGAGCTGGTACAGAGATCTCTCATGTCTCAGGTAGTCGACGTTCGGGTCTGTCCAGGAGGATGTTACTACAGAGCGCAGATTATCTGTGTGTCCTCCTCTGTAATAACATGTTCCTCTGTATACTGATATTAATACACTTGTGTAGTAATATCATATATGGACAGTACTTCAAGGCTGGTTAAAACTGCTGACCTCAGGGAAGTGGTGAAGGGTGAATACCTGGAACCACGGACCTGGGGTGGGACTGCTGACCTCAGGGAAGTGGTGAAGGGTGAATACCTGGAACCACGGACCTGGGGTGGGACTGCTGACCTCAGGGAAGTGGTGAAGGGTGAATACCTGGAACCACGGACCTGGGGTGGGGCTGCTGACCTCAGGGAAGTGGTGAAGGGTGAATACCTGGAACCACGGACCTGGGGTGGGACTGCTGACCTCAGGGAAGTGGTGAAGGTGAATACCTGGAACCACGGACCTGGGGTGGGGCTGCTGACCTCAGGGAAGTGGTGAAGGGTGAATACCTGGAACCACGGACCTGGGGTGGGGCTGCTGACCTCAGGGAAGTGGTGAAGGGTGAATACCTGGAACCACGGACCTGGGGTGGGGCTGCTGACCTCAGGGAAGTGGTGAAGGGTGAATACCTGGATCCACGGACCTGGGGTGGGACTGCTGACCTCAGTGAAGTGGTGAAGGGTGAATACCTGGAACCACGGACCTGGGGTTGGACTTGCTGACCTCAGGGAAGTGGTGAAGGGTGAATACCTGGATCCAAGGACCTGGGGTGGGACTTGCTGACCTCAGGGAAGCGGTGAAGGGTGAATACCTGGATCCACGGACCTGGGGTGGGACTGCTGACCTCAGTGAAGTGGTGAAGGGTGAATACCTGGAATCACGGACCTGGGGTGGGACTTGCTGACCTCAGGGTAGTGGTGAAGGGCGTATACCTGGAACCACGGACCAGGGGTGGGACTTTCTGACCTCAGGACACATGAACCTGGGGAAAGGTAGGATTGCTGAGTGTAGGATAGGAAGTGGGGAAGGGAGAATATCTGAGGGGACACAGATGGACTCCTGGACACATGAACCTGGGGGGAAGGTAGGATTGCTGAGTGTAGGATAGGAAGTGGGGAAGGGAGAATATCTGAGGGGACACAGATGGACTCCTGGACACATGAACCTGGGGGGAAGGTAGGATTGCTGAGTGTAGGATAGGAAGTGGGGAAGGGAGAATATCTGAGGGGACACAGATGGACTCCTGGACACATGAACCTGGGGGGAAGGTAGGATTGCTGAGTGTAGGATAGGAAGTGGGGAAGGGAGAATATCTGAGGGGACACAGATGGACTCCTGGACACATGAACCTGGGGGGAAGGTAGGATTGCTGAGTGTAGGATAGGAAGTGGGGAAGGGAGAATATCTGAGGGGACACAGATGGACTCCTGGACACATGAACCTGGGGGAAGGTAGGATTGCTGAGTGTAGGATAGGAAGTGGGGAAGGGAGAATATCTGAGGGGACACAGATGGACTCCTGGACACATGAACCTGGGGGAAGGTAGGATTGCTGAGTGTAGGATAGGAAGTGGGGAAGGGAGAATATCTGAGGGGACACAGATGGACTCCTGGACATATGAACCTGGGGGTGAGGTAGGATTGCTGAGTGCAGGATAGGAAGTGGGGAAGGGAGAATATCTGAGGAGACACAGATGGACTCCTGGACATATGAACCTGGGGGTGAGGTAGGATTGCTGAGTGCAGGATGGGAAGTGGGGAAGGGAGAATATCTGAGGGGACACAGATGGACTCCTGGACACATGAACCTGGGGGTGGGGTAGGATTGCTGAGTGCAGGATAGGAAGTGGGGAAGGGAGAATATCTGAGGGGACACAGATGGACTCCTGGACACATGAACCTGGGGGTGAGGTAGGATTGCTGAGTGCAGGATAGGAAGTGGGGACGGGAGAATATCTGAGGGGACACAGATGGACTCCTGGACATATGAACCTGGGGGGAAGGTAGGATTGTTGAGTGCAGGATAGGAAGTGGGGAAGGGAGAATATCTGAGGGGACACAGATGGACTCCTGGACACATGAACCTGGGGGTGGGGTAGGATTGCTGATTGCAGGATAGGAAGTGGGGAAGGGAGAATATCTGAGGGGACACAGATGGACTCCTGGACACATGAACCTGGGGGGAAGGTAGGATTGCTGATTGCAGGATAGGAAGTGGGGAAGGGAGAATATCTGAGGGGACACAGATGGACTCCTGGACATATGAACCTGGGGGAAAGGTAGGATTGTTGAGTGCAGGATAGGAAGTGGGGAAGGGAGAATATCTGAGGGGACACAGATGGACTCCTGGACACATGAACCTGGGGGTGGGGTAGGATTGCTGAGTGCAGGATAGGAAGTGGGGAAGGGAGAATATCTGAGGGGACACAGATGGACTCCTGGACACATGAACCTGGGGGTGAGGTAGGATTGCTGAGTGCAGGATAGGAAGTGGGGACGGGAGAATATCTGAGGGGACACAGATGGATTCCTGGACACATGAACCTGGGGGAAAGGTAGGATTGTTGAGTGCAGGATAGGAAGTGGGGAAGGGAGAATATCTGAGGGGACACAGATGGACTCCTGGACACATGAACCTGGGGGGAAGGTAGGATTGCTGATTGCAGGATAGGAAGTGGGGAAGGGAGAATATCTGAGGGGACACAGATGGACTCCTGGACACATGAACCTGGGGGGAAGGTAGGATTGCATCAAAAACACAGTAAGTGCGGGGTTGGACCTTAAAGACGAACCACTGGCCTCGACGTGGTAGGGTCTAGTAATTCAGGGGTAACTCTGAGGCTACTAGTACTACTACTAGCACTACTACTACTACTACCACCAATAATAATAATAATTATTATTATTATATTCATAATTATATAATATGTTATATTATTAGTTTCAGCTGCTCGTGTTTACCTAGCAGTAAGTAGGTACCTGGGTATTCAATATTATATGTTTCTATGTAGCATGTCAGTAATGTCAGCTAGGTCTCTAACAGGTGTATCATGTACCTGTGTACCTGTAACAGGTGTATCATGTACTGTGTACCTGTAACAGGTGTATCATGTACCTGTGTACCTGTAACAGGTGTATCATGTACCTGTGTACCTGTAACAGGTGTATCATGTACCTGTGTACCTGTAACAGGTGTATCATGTACCTGTGTACCTGTAGAAATATAAGATTATTATTATATAATTAATAACTTATGTTTACAAAGCTTTATTTACTATTTTGAGCATCACCATGCCTAGCTTTGTTCTGTATACAGTGTTCTTTGTTCTGTATACAGTGTTCTTTGTTCTGTATACAGTATTCTTTGTTCTGTATACAGTGTTCTTTGTTCTGTATACAGTGTTCTTTGTTCTGTATACAGTGTTCTTTGTTCTGTATACAGTGTTCTTTGTTCTGTATACAGTGTTCTTTGTTCTGTATACAGTGTTCTTTGTTCTGTATACAGTGTTCTTTGTTCAAATATAAGTCATCACACATCCTCGTCTAAGACCCATTGTAACATAGTGACATCACACATCACTTTCTAAGACTCAGTGACATCACTCATCGCTATCTAAGACTCACAGTGACATCCCTTATCGTTGTTTAAGTATATCAGAAGAGTTATACATTAGTTATATAACGGATCCCAACGATTCCAAGTGTTTTAACTATTTTACTAAAGTGAGTTAACTGTAAAGATGAACCAGTGACCTCCAGGTGGCCGGGTCTGGTAACTCAGAACTAACTCATAAGAACATAAGGAAGAAGGAATACGGCAGCAGGCCTACTGGCCCATGCGAGGCAGGTCCAAGTCTCCTACCAGCTTAAGCCAATGACCCAACCTAGTCAGGTCAGGTCACATCCACTTAAGGAAGGAGCACTGCATCATACCTATTAGCACAAGCTAGTCAGGTCCAACTCACACCCACTCATATATTTATCTAACCTATTTTAACACTACACAACGTTTTAGCTTCTATGACGGTACTCGGGAGTTTGTTCCACTCATCCACAACTCTATTACCAAACCAGTGCTTTCCTATATCCTTCCTAAATCTGAATTTTTCCAACTTAAAACTATTGCTGCGAGTCCCGTCTATGCTAGATATTTTTAGCACGCTATTTACATCCCCATTATTAATTTCTGTTTTCCATTTATACACCTCAATCATATCCTTCCCTAATTCTACGCCTTTCTAGAGAGTGCAGATTCAGGGTCCTCAGTCTATCCTCATAGGGAAGATTTCTGATACATGGGATCAACTCTGTCATCCTCCTTTGTACGTTTTCCAGTGTATTTGTATCCATTCTGTAATACAGTGACCAGAACAGTGCAGCATAAGCTAGATGAGGCCTAACCAAAGATATATAGAGTTGAGGAACAACCTGAGGACTTCTATTATCACTGGTCAACAATTTTTGAAAATTTGTATACTACTAAAATGAAAAATACTTTTTTGGCTATAGGTTTAAAAATACGAGACATGTAATATTTGATTATTTTATTATAACGTACAATATGTGTCCGTATGTTTTAAACTCTAATCTGTACCTACTCTCTGCCTTTTTGCTTGACGCTTATAGTGGGCTGAAGAATCATCTCTTGCCAATGTCTAGCAATAGTCTGCAAACATTCTTGTGCCCCATTTGCCCTGGTACCATTTTCCCATGGTTGGAATATCTTGGTGAAACCTATCACCATGTTCGTCACTAACTGCCCCACAGTTCGCTACATAAAAGTCTAAAGGCGAGTCCAAAAGAGTGGATTTTAAGTGACATGTTATATTCCATGTTCTTGTAAGCTTTGATGAGGTTTTCCACCAATTCTTCATAGTTGCCTTCCCTTCTGTTTCCGAGAAATCCCATCGTCACTCACTTGAATGCTTCCCAAGCAGCTTTCTCCTCTCCATGAAGGTCTGAGTCAAAGTCACCATCTTTAAAAAGCTCTCGAATCTGAGGACCATCGAAGACTCCCTCTCTTATCTTAGCGTCGCTCAGCGAGGGGAATTTTGACGTTAAATACTTGAATCCCTGACCGGATTTGTCCATAGTTTTTACAAAATTTTTGATGAGCCCCAATTTTATGTATAGTGGTGGTAGCAAAATTTTGTTTGGTTCAATGAGAGGTGGATGTTGAACATTTTTCATCCCAGGCTCCAGTGATTGACGAGGTGGCCAGTCTCTCCTGATGTAGTGGGAACATCTTCCACAGCTGTCCCATTCACATAGTAAGCAGCAGTACTTGGTGTATCCGCCCTGCAAGCCAATCACAAGAGCAGATCACCTACCTTTCACCTCAAAATATAAACTTGCACAGCACAGACACCTTCTATGACTACTGGAACAATAATGAAGATCAGTCAGACTGAGTGTGGTAAGAAACACACTGCCACAAACCTGTTGGAACCTGTTGTAACATGTAGGTGTATCTTGAACAGTAGAGCTAACAAACAATTTTAACCATGATATTCATTATCAGTGACTTAAAATTAGTTGGAAATTGCTACTTTTGTCTCGGAAGTATTTTGGTTCTTGACCAGTGAATTATTTATACTTCTTGATATGAAGCCAAGGATTCTGTTAGCTTTATTGCGAACATTTACGCACTGTTGTCTTGGCTTTAGATTACTTCTAACCAGAACTCCCAAATCCTTTTCGCAATCAGTAATATTAAGGTCTACACAGTTGAGTATATGTATGGCATTTTTATTTTCCTGTCCAATGGTTAGAACTTTACATTAGTCTATATTAAACTGCATCTGCCACTTCTCCGACCACTGCATCAGTCTATTCAAATCTTCCTGGAGTGCTCTGATGTCCTCGTCAGAATGAATTCGGTGGCCTATTTTGGTATTACCGCAAACTTGCGTATGTCGCTATTTATTCCCTCATCTATGTCGTTTATGTAGATTGTGAATAACAAGGGACCCAACACTGACCCTTGAGGAACACCGCTCGTGACGCGTCCCCACTCTGATTTCTCCCCATTTATACAAACTCTCCGCTGCCTGTCAACCAAACCTATATCCAGGAAAAAAAAATTTCCTCCTATTCAGTGTGCCTCAATTTTCCACAGTAGTCTCTGATGTGGGACTCTATCAAAACCTTTACTGAAGTCCATATACACAATATGTTTTAATTAATTATTTATCAATTCAGAATCATTTTTGTTTGGTCAGATTTTTCTGTTTGGAACATAAGTTGTCTGAGCAGCTAGAACTATGTTCTACGAAACGTCATATCAGCAACCATCACCTCCTACCTTACCCATAGTCGGATCATTTCAGTTCAGCCCACCCAGGTAATATCTCAGTCCTATGAAATCGGCCAAGCAGAAGTAAGGAACAGAGACTTGATTGCCATTATGAGAGTAATTCCATGATATATTAAAACTGAGTGATTTATGATCACTTTCCCCAAGCTCATCGTTAACCTCAAGATTATTAATTGGTGATTCCCTGCTGGCAGGAACCAAGTCAAGCAGGTTATTTCGTCTAGTTGGTTCTGTCACAAGCTTTTTTGTTTTAATCCTGAATCGTATCAAGAAAGTCACTTGACTAAATTTCCTGTCAAATCCCGTTAAAATCTCCCATTAGCACAATTTCGAATGTAAATGCCTTACGAATTTCATCACATAGAAGTTTCCTGATCTCCTTATCAAGGTTTGGGGGCCTGTAAATCACACCCAAAATTAGTTTTTTACTGCCCTCCAGAAGCTGTAGTCACACAGATTCAGTGGCTGACACTTCTAATTTCATATCTTGTCTAATGCAACATGTTAAATTATTTCTGAAATACATCGCTACTCCACCACCCTTCCT
>NC_069456.1:34569669-34577169 GCF_026875155.1 Cherax quadricarinatus | reverse complement strand
AAATAGTCCCCTTTACTTGGAAGTGCAGCTTCTCCTGTCCTCATGCCGTTTCACTCTCCACTTGTAAACTCTAGAATGTATTCGAAAACTCCGGACCATAGATTCACTAGACCGAGGTCCTTTTTTTGATATATCCTCTATGCTGAACTTTACAAAAGGCAACGAGGTCTAGCCTAATAGTTCTTCCTCTCCTCTCTCTCTGTTGTTCCGAAAGTATGCTGGAAAGCAATGAAGTTTTAACAGCACCCGCCTCCAGCCAATCTTACGCATCCACGTCCTCGTGGTCCCGCATGGGCTCCAGATTTTCCCACAGTCAATCTCCTTGTTTGTATGAATCCAGGACAAGTCTAACATTGCCCTACCCATCTGGACCCTTCTTAACCACCTCGGCTTGTGTGTCCATCAATCCGCTCTGTTTTGCTCTCTTGTCATGGTCACCTGCTGCTCAGGTGGCGATTGTACCCACTTGTCTCATCAACTTTTGGACCCCTGTCTTAGGTACGTGCATGAGTACATGAGAAACAGAGCTAAGGAAATGATAAAACACCTGACGAGAAAGTGCAGGAAAACAGAGAATTTTCGAACCAAAGGACAAGAGAAAAAATGGAAGACTAGAATGAGCCCGTGGTTTACTAGGGGTTAGTGAAAAGGCCACAGCCAGTATGCTGGCCATGGAAAAAGTAACTGAAGGCCCCATGAATCAGAAAAACAAGGAACTGAACCAAATGTCAGAAACAAATGTTCATGTAAAAAAGATAGAGCCATATCTGACCCAAGGTTGTTATACAGCCACAATTAGGAGGAAAACAACAGTCAAGGCCAGCTAATCAGACTGATAAAGGGAAGGAGGGAAGCTCATAGAAGACGACCGCAAGTATGTAAGAGCTCAACAGAAATATTTAAGGAGGTTTTCTGTGTACTCATCTGCTTCTCTTCTATCCAGTCCTCCCCATCTCAAAACTTCATTGGGTTTTAATGAGCAGTGAAAACCATCTTCCTACCATCTGTTTACCTAGTCTTTCTCAAGATTGATATAGCAGTTGGGAAATCATGTCTGTTATCACCCTCATAAGTTTTAGTCCTCTGAGTATATTATGTCCGGGTGCCACTCCTCAACTCTTAACTGATATTCCATCTGCGTTGGTGTACCCATACCTTCAGCTTCCTTTCCAGTACTTTATTCTGGGAAGGAGAGGGGTTTGGTAACAGGCCTGTGCATACGAAACTTAGGCTGGGTATTGACGGAAGGACTGCGACGATGGTATGTTTAGTGCTATGGAGGAGGGGACTGGCGGTTGTGGAGTGTGGCTTTTTCTGGTTATTGTACCACCTAAAATTAAGGTTTGCCGGGGTCGATTCATAGCTCCTGGCCACGCTTCTCCGGTCGCACTAGTCTACACTCCTCTTTTTTCCCTCCCTTCCCCTCTCTGCTCCAATGACTTTACCATATCTCTTCTTAAATCTATGTATAGCTTCTGCCTCCATTACATCAATTTCTGGTCTATCCCACTTTTCTGACCACTCTGTGACTGAGAAATACTTCCAACATCCCTGTGGCTCAAATGAGCCTCAAACTTTCAGATTGTGATCCCATGAATGCTGTGTCCCATCTCTGTAACATCCTGTCTTCTGTCCACCTTGTGTTTGGTTCTGGGTGTAGTAGGGAATTGAAAATGAATCTGTGGGTCCGTTTATTTTTGTTGTTTATTATTTTTTCTTCTCCCGAGCTACATTTATATTTCCCTCGGGAGACCGCCCTGTCTTCGTTTCCCTGGCTCGTCTGACTCTGTCTCAGTTTCAATTCATTTCGTGTTCTGTCGCAGATGATGTACACTAACTGGTAAGTTTTATGAGTCTTTAACCATGTTTTTTCATGCAATCCATTAAAAACAGTGTTTTTCATATTATGCACCATTTCTCTCTTGAAATGTCCGTTTACCTGGGCGATTTTTCCTCAAGTACCCCCAATCCTCTGAAAATATGTCAATAGAACATGACCTCATTGTTAAGCAATTATAACTCCTCGTCTCAAATGCTTCTCGTCCTCCCCCCTCTTCCCTTGTCTCCTTTCATCATAGGTTCCACCTTCTGCTTCATGAAGCCACGAACATACGGTGACTCTCACTCTCTACTCTTCCAATTTTTTCCCCTCCAAACTATGGATCCGATTTTAAGCATCTCTTTAATTGTTTTCCTTATGGTCCTCCCCTGACGTCCCTAGAGGTCCTGATATCACTTCTGCTGCAAGGTACTACTTCTTATCTCCTTCTCTTCCCCCGTTTCTGTCCTCGCTGTCCCACGATGGTCCAGTTCTCAGCACCTTGCCCTATTAGAGTCCGTCTCGTATTCTACTTCACATTTTCAATTCTTTGCCAGGGTCTCTGCATCATTTACCTCAGCAAGCTACAGCTAATATCTCCACTTTTGATAGCTCTGTTTAGATATCTTCTCCATCATTGGTGTTGTAAAACTCGTTAGTAGTTTTTCCCCATTCTAGTACAAGTGTGTTCTTGAGCCTTTCCCTGCCCATGATTCTTTCCTCAGACCAGCTATTCCCAGTTCCCCTGCTCTCCATACCTACCTTTTAGGATACCATATTGTTAATTTTAGTGGGGTGTCGTGGTGGTAAGTGTGTTCTGTAAGGTACTCACCTATTTGGGTTGCAGGGGTCGTTACAATGCTCTTGGCCCCCGCCACTTCACTGATTGCTACTAGGTCCACTCCTATCCCCAACTCCATGAGCTTTATCATACCTCGTCTTATAACAATGTAATGGGTTTCCTGACCTCCACTACATCACTTGCCAGATTATTCCACTTCCTGACAACTCTAAGACCTAAAGAATGCTTCCTAACCATCTCTTTTTAACTCATCCTAAGTCTGTCAGCTTGCCAATTGTGTGTGTGTTGTGTGTTGTGTGTGTGTTGGTGTGTGTGTGTGTGTGTGTGTTGAGATGTGTGTGTGTGTGTGTGGAGTGTGTGTGTGTGGAATCACCTATTTGTAGTTGCAGGCATCGATCACGGCTCATGGCACCGCCTCTTCGCTGGTCACAACTAGGTCCATACTGTCCTACCTCGAGCTTAAACGTATCTTTTCTTAAAGAGCTGCGTGGATGAAAAAAGCTATGTTGTGAACCCCCCTTCCTTGTTCCTGTGTCCTCTTCTGTCTTAAACATTCTGTCCCTATCTACCTTGTCAATTTCCATTAAGTATTATCATGTCGTTCCTCATGTTTTTCCTATCCCCTCCCCCCTCCCGTCCTCCATTATCATCAGGTTCTTTCCCATAATTAAGCCTCTCCTCGTAGACATACTACTTTACTCAAGGACTAGTCTTGGTTGAAAATCTTTTGCTACTTTCTCTAATTTCTTGAAATGCTTGGCCAGAATTGGGCTCCATACTGTGCTGACGTACAGTGAGTATCATACACAGTAAGATACTCACCCTAAGATCCTTGTAATAGAGTGAAAGTCCTGCAGACTGTTGGCCCCAACTTTGCACTTGGTTAAACTCACAGGAGGAGCTTGTTGTAGAACAGGGTTGCACGCCCGCTCTCCCCCTAACCAGAACTTTTTTGTGGTCCCTTGTGTGGAAAAGTTCCATTAAGTAAGAGTAGAAAACTGAATGACTGGTTAGTAAAGACTGGATATACCTTTTTCAGAAAAGGGGATGGAGAGCATAACTCTTTAACTTTCCCTTTCCCGCCCGCCCATCATCAATCTGGGTGAGAGCCAATAAGGGATGCCTTGCTGGCAGGATGTATGAGTCACTTGACTTCCTGCTACGCACAAGTCTGTAAGTATAATGCCCCACTCTTAATTAGAAATTTTCTTTTATAATTTTTTAAATTAATAGAGACAAAAGTTATACCTTGATAGGCTTTATAACTTTGCCGGACTTGGATACAAATACGTTTGTAAGATAATATATGGTTCCATCATCATTTCTCTCATAAAGGCCATCGACCCTATCATGTGAATGACTCCATTGTCCGGATTCGTATTTCATTTTTATTTTACTTATCATTGCTGAATATTGTCACCTGACAGAGACAGTCGAGGCAGCAAGATCCTACTAAGAGATCCAGAAACTGAAGAATTCATCGTCCTTGGGACTCTGTTGGTATCCAACGTCTACTACATTACAGAACCTTTACTGAGCAGGTCCATATCTAATCAAAGGCCGCATCTGGGAACTCAGCTGTTCCTTTCCCACCTTTGCTTTTTAGATCTTCACTCCTGTACAGGTCAAAAGCCTCATTTGAGAACTTTTTCTATCCTCAACCAGGACAGAGCAATTACTCGACAACACACTGAGAACTTACATTGTCTTTAACTCTATTGGCCGATATTCAGTTCACGTATACCACTGCCAGCAGCTATTCTCCCCTTTACCCTAAGCTGCTAGCTGAACACCTTTTATAGGTATTGTACCGTCTTATCTGGACTTCACAACAGTCACGACCACCTGTGGACCTTACTTTCTCCCTCGTCACTATACCAAAAATAGCATGGCCCTAGGACCACCCCTGGGGGCCCCGCTCGTCACAGGTGCCCACGTGATACTCATAGTACCTGACTCTTTTGTTGCCTCCCGTCGGGTATTCTCTGACCCTTGCAGTCCCCCTTTCCCGTATATGCCCTGAGCTCTAGCTTCTCCCTAATCTCTTGTGGGGAACTTGTCAAAGCCTTCTTGCAGTCCAAAAGAGCAAAAACCCCCCCTCTCTCTCTTGTTTACTTCTGTTTTTTTAAATCAAAAACTCCAGAAGGTTTGGGACAAAGGATTTCCCTTTCCGTGAATCCGTGCGGGGTTGGCATTTTACTCCTGTTCCGTTTCCGGGGGCCCCCACTCTCCCTGAAAATTTCTCCATAATTTTGCTATAACACTAAATACACAGGCTTAGTTTGTGCCTCTTTTCGTCCCCTTTTTTAAAAAGGGGAACTACTTTTTCCCCTTTTCCTACCTCATGTGGGGAAAATGGGTGTAAGGGGGTTAAAGGGTTTTTGTGGCAACCAGGAACCATTACGAGTTACGTTGCGCGCCGCGCAAACCCCCCCCCCCCCCCTCGGGGGGCCCGGGGGGCAAAACTAGTTCCGGTGTCCGATTTGTTAGTTTCTATCCTGGTAATATTGACCTTCCCGGGGGTTGGATTAAAAGTTTGGGGGGTCACTTTCACCTCCACTCTTCCCCAAATCGGTAGGGTATCTACCAAGTTTTTACTGTTTGCCAGGTTTGCTGGTTACCAGTAATGATTTTGGGCTTTTATCATTCTTTTCTTTTTTAAAGTTTTTACATGACATGGGGTAACCTTTTTATTTTTTTCTTATTACCAGCTCTTTTCCGGCTGGTCATCCGGATAGACCCCAAAAAAAAGGGGGAAAGACGTGTGTTAAAATACTTTTTAACTTTATTACTACTCCCGGGCCCTTCCTATTCACTTGTGCCCATCCAAGTGGTGGGGAGATTCCAGAACACGATTCCACTCCCCAGGTAACCTAAAAAATAACTCAGAGGAACATCCCGGGGCCATACCTACTCCTCCCAACCAAAGAACGGCATTTTTTTTACTATATTTAAATTTTAAGTAAAATTTAAAAAATCATTATTCCATTTTTCCTAAGTTTTTCTTTATTTATTTTTTTTTTCCATTAATTTCTTTTTTCTTGAAGGCTTCCACTGCATGGGTGTTGCCCGTTTTCCAGGGAGGTTGAGATTTGGTAAGGGGGCACGCACAACAATCTCTCCCTCTCTAAGGGACCCACGGGAGTGTTGTCCGGCCCCATTGCCTTTGAGGTATCGAGCCCCTTTAGCAGTTTCTTCACCTCCCCCCATCGTAGTATGTGTCCAACACTTTTTGGTGTTTTCCCTTCTGGTCCACACTTGTCTGTCCCCCCAGATCCTTCCTCTCTACTGAAAAAATCTTCCTTAAATCTCGTTTTGACTCCTCCATACCTCTGATCGTTTTTTTGTGGTTTCCATTCTTTCCTAGCCTTTTTACCTGGTCCTTGACTGTTGTCTTCCTCCCAATGTGGGATACACATTTCGAGTCAGATTTTACTTTTGATGCCCATTTGTTTTCATACTGTCGCGGGCCCTCCCCCCCTATCTTGCATGCTCTTTCTGGCTCTTTACTAATCTCCTGTTTTCCGGGGGCCCATGCCTCCCCGTACCCTTTTTTTCTCTGTTGCACTTTTTTTTTTGCCCCCCTACCCCCTCGGGTAAACCAAGGACTCGTTTTGGTCTTCCTATTATTTGTTTCCCCTTTAACAAAACTTTCCTTGCCTCCTTGCACTTTGTTGCCCATATTCCTCTCCGTTTACTGATTTTTTCCACCATTCTCTTTTCCCACTGAACCCCTCGGGAAGTTTCTCATACCTGTGTAGTCCCCCCTTTTATAGTTTTGGCCTGTCCCCTTCAGTTTCCTGTACCTTCTCCACTTGTAACCTACTATATAGCAAAACTCAGAACAACATATCGCTAGCCCAAGGGGCCTCTCGAAGTGATGTCCTCAATGTCTGAACGCTCAGGGGGGAACACAAATCCCGTCTTGCTGGCTATCCCCCCTCTCTCTCGGGTTTGTCCCTGACATGTTGATGCATGAGGTTTTCAATACCACTCCACATCTTGGGTCTCCATTTCGAGACCCCCCCTGTGGCCCCAGGGTTTTTTCCCCGTCGATTCCCCGTGGTTTTAAAACGCCCATTCCATAACTTTCTTCTCGATGAGCTCTTCTTTCCACCTCAGCCAGTGTGTCCACCACACCCCGTTGTTTTCTTTGTACTCCTCTCTCGGCCCCTGCGTTTTTGTGGGGTTATACACACTCCAAAGACTATTTTATGTGTGTGTGTGGTTTGGGTGTGTGTGTTAAGTCACCTATTTGTATTGCAGGGGATCGACACGGGTCCTGGGACCCCCTCTTCCCTTTCGTACTTTCTTTAAAACTATGTGATGAAAAAAGCTATGTTTTTAACCCCCCCCTTTTTCCCGTGTCCCTTTGTGAAACTTTTTTCCCATCCACCTTTTCAATTCCTCCAGTATTTTCATGCCGTTTTCAGTTTTTCTACCCTCCCGCCTCCAGATCTCAGGTTGTTTCCATTTTAAATTTAAACCCCTCCTCGTGGCATACACTTTCTTAAGGACTGTTTGTTGCAAACCCTTTTCACTTTCTCTAATTTCTTGAAAAGCTTTTGGGCCGGGTGGGTTTTATACTGGGGGCTTTACTTACACCGTGAATTCATAACGTATATACTCACACTAAGATCCTTTTTAATGATAAGTTGCATACTTTGGGCCCCCCTTTTCACTTGGGTTTAAACCCCGGGGGTAGTTGTTGAACAGGGTTTCACCCATCCGATCTTTTTGTGGTCCTTGTGTGGGAAAAAATTTATTAAAAAAGTGGAAAACTGAAGATGGTGGAGGGGTAAGACTGGTAGTAATCCTGTTCAGAAAGGGGTATTGAGCAGTTACTTTAACCCCCCCCCCCTCTCAATTGGGGAGAGCA
>NC_069456.1:34539911-34569169 GCF_026875155.1 Cherax quadricarinatus | reverse complement strand
GGTTTTTCCCGGTCATTCCATTGTTCGGGGAGGGTTTCCCCCTTTCATTTCCTTGTTCTGGAGGGGTTTCCCCCTGTCATATTCCATTGTTCTGGACGGGTTTCCCCTGTCATTTTCCATTGTTTGACGGGTTTCCCTTTTCATTTTCCCATTGTTTGGACGGGTTTCCCTGTCATATTCCATTGTTCTGGACGGGTTTCCTTGTCTTATCCTTTGTTCTGGACGGGTTTCCCTGTCATATTCCATTGTTCTGGACGGGTTTCCCTGTCATATTCCATTGTTCTGGACGGGTTTCCTTGTCATATCCTTTGTTCTGGACGGGTTTCCCTGTCATATTCCATTTTCTGGACGGGTTTCCCTGTCATATTCCATTGCTCTGGACGGGTTTCCTTGTCTTATCCTTTGTTCTGGACGGGTTTCCCTGTCATATTCCATTGTTCTGGACGGGTTTCCCTGTCATATTCCATTGTTCTGGACGGGTTTCCCTGTCATATTCCATTGTTCTGAACGGGTTTCCCTGTCATATTCCATTGTTCTGGATGGGTTTCCCTGTCATATTCCATTGTTCTGAACGGGTTTCCTTGTCATATTCCATTGTTCTGGATGGGTTTCCCTGTCATATTCCATTGTTCTTGACGGGTTTCCCTGTCATATTCCATTGTTCTGGACAGGTTTCCCTGTCATATTCCATTGACCTGGACGGGTTTCCCTGCCATATTCCATTTTTCTGAACGGGTTTCTCTGTCATCTTCTATTGTTCTGGACGGGTTTCCATGTCATTTTCCATTGTTCTGGACGGGTTTCCCTGCCATATTCCATTGTTCTGAACGGGTTTCCCTGTCATATTCCATTGTTCTGGACGGGTTTCCCTGTCATATTCCATTGTTCTGGACGGGTTTCCTTGTCATATCCTTTGTTCTGGACGGGTTTCCCTGTCATATTCCATTGTTCTGAACCGGTTTCCTTGTCATATTCCATTGTTCTGGATGGGTTTCCCTGTCATATTCCATTGTTCTGGACGGGTTTCCCTGCCATATTCCATTGTTCTGGACGGGTTTCCTTGTCATATTCCATTATTCTGGACGGGTTTCCCTCTCATATTCCATTGTTCTGAACGGGTTTCCCTGTCATATTCCATTGTTCTGGACGGGTTTCCTTGTCATATCCTTTGTTCTGGACGGGTTTCCCTGTCATATTCCATTGGTCTGGACGGGTTTCCCTGTCATATTCCATTTTTCTGGATGGGTTTCCCTGTCATATTCCATTGTTCTGGACGGGTTTTCCTGCAATATTCCATTGCTCAGGACGGGTTTTTCCTGTCATATTCATTCGTTCAGGAGGGCTTTCCTTGTCATATTCGATCGTTGCAGAGGATTTTCCCTTTCATATTCGATAGCGCTAGACATATTTCCTTGCCATATTCCATCGTTATTCACGGGTTTTCCTATCATATTCCATTTTTATGTACGGGTTTCACTGTAATGTTACATGGTTCTAGATGGGTTTCTCTGTCATATTCCATTGTCCTGGTTGGATTTCAGTCTCATATTCCAATCGTCCAGGATGACTTTCCTTGTAGTATTCCATCGTTCTGGACGGGTGTCCCTCTCATACTCCATTGTTCTGAGTTTGTTTCCCTGTCATATTTAATTGCTCTGGATGGGTTTTCCTTTCATATTCCTTTGTTGTGAACTGTTTTCCCTCTCATATTTCACCGATCTGGACGTATTTCACTGTCATATACCATCCTTCTGGATGGATTTCCATGTCATATTCCCTGTTCTCGACGAGTTTCCCTGTCATATTTCTTCGTTCATGACGATTTTCCCTGTCACATTCCATCGTTCTGGACGGGTTTCCTTCTCATATTAGAGTCGCACTGAACAAGTTTCCCTGTCATATTCCATCGATCTAGACGAGTTTCCCTGTCATATTCCTTCGATCCGGACGGGTTTCCCTGTCATATTCCATCGTTTTGGATCTCAACAGTGTCTGTGTGCCATCCTAGTCCATTCTTACTTTATGAGTAAAGGATAATTACCTATTTGTAATTACTAACTGATATTAATTATTTGTGTTATTATAACTAATGTTATACTTTACAATACTTGTACTGTCATATTCCATCATCCTGGACGGGTTTTCCAGTCATTTTAAATTGCTCTGAACGGGTTTTCCTCTCAAATTTCATCTTTCTAGACGGCTTTAGCTGCCATATTCCATCCTTAAGGACGGGTTTCCCTCTCATATTCCATCATTCTGGTTGGGTTTTCTGTCATATTCCATCGTCCTCTACAGGTTTCTCTCTCATATTCCATAGTTCTAGACGGGTTTTCCTGTCATATTCCATTGTTTTTGACGGGTTTCCCTGTCATATTCCATTGTTCTGGACGGGTTTCCTTGTCATATTCCATTGTTCTGGACGGGTTTCCCTGTCATATTCCATTGTTCTGGACGGGTTTTCCCGTCATATTCCCATTGTCCGGAGGGGTTTTCCCCTTTTCTATTCCATTGTTCGGAGGGGGTTTCCTTTCTATTCCTTGTTCGGGAGGGTTTTTCCCTTATATCCCATTTTTCTGGACGTTCCTTTGTCATTTCCTTTGTTCGGAGGGGTTTTTCCATGTCTTTTCCTTTGTTCTGGGGGGTTTCCCTGTCATATACCATTTTTTGGAGGGGTTTCCTTGTCTTTTCCCCATTGTTTAAGGGGTTTTCCCTGTCTTTCCAGTTCTGGAGGGGTTTTAACCTGTCAATTTTCCATTGTTTGGAGGGTTTTTCCGTCTTTTCCATCAATCGACGATTTCCCTGTCAAATTCCCATCTATCCACTGGTTCCTGTCATTTTCCATCTTTCTGGACGGGTTTTAAATGTCACATTCCATCTTCAGGAGGGGTTTCACTGTCATATTCCTTGTTCCGGACTGGTTTCCCTCTCGTTTCCTTTTCTCTGTAGAGTTTTTTAATTTCCATCGTATTGGACGGGTTTCCATGTCATTTCATCTTCAGAGGGATTTCCCCTGTCAAAAACCATTTTTCCCCGAGGAAATTCTCTTCATGTTCCTTTGCGCTGAACATGTATCCTTGTAAATTGCTTTGTTCTGGCGGTTTTTTCTTGCCGTTCGGGTGAGTTTCCCGTCATATTACATCGTCCTGTACATTTTCGGGTCTTTTCCATCGTTATGAATGAGTTTCTATAATTAAATTCATTCAATTCAGTTCAATTTTTTCTCTATAAGGGTTAAAATGTGGGGTTTACGGGTTTTTGGATATTGGTGGTTTACTGTTATAAAACCCTATTACGGGGGGGGGGGGCCACTAGGACTCTTGACTGGGGTTTGGGGCGCCTTAGATTTTTTCTTAACTTTAAAAATCCTTACAGATTTGGATTAAGGCTAAGGGACTACATCATAATTTGGGGTTTAGAAATGAATGCTTTTGTTTTAGCACAATACAAATGTCATTTTTGGGTATCAAGGCAAACTTATATTAGTTAGGATTATTATTTAAGATTAAGATTAGTATTTCGGGGTTAAAAGTCTTGGGTGAGGGAGTGAAATTGTGAACCCCCGGGGGTTTATCATTGTTATTTTGTCGGGGTGTACGGGGATAAGATTTTTCTAACTGTATTTTAAAAATGATAAAGGGTTCTGATTTCAGATTTTTCGGGTGGGGTGTTCCAGTTTTTAGGTCCTTTAAAATCATTGAATTTTGAAAAGGGTTTTAGTCAACCTGGGAATGCATAGAATGTTTGTGTCTGGTGTTATGCTTGGGATCCTGTCACAACATCAAAAAAGCGTTTTAGGTCAAGGAAAAATTTTGGAATTTAAGATCATGTAGAATAGATTGCCGTATTAAGGTGGGTTCGAACGGGGAGTAAGTTTGATCTATGAAGAGTGGGGGGGGGTGTTGCCGGGGATGGGGGATTTAGTTTTATCTTACTGGGGCTTTTTGTTGGGTTTTTATTGGCTTTATGTGTTTTTGCTGCGTTAAACCCCCAACACAGATGAAAGGGGAGGTATGGATTTAAGTAATGGGATAGTGTGAAAGGGCAGTTTGCGGCACTGTATCGATTTTGGGAGGGGATCCCCACCGTTTTTGATACTTTTTTTGTTTTTGTTTGGATATGGTGCTGAAATTTGGGGTTTTGTCGAGTATAGGCCAAGGTTTGCCTCATTATGTCGGGCAATTGATTTGTCGATCTTAATGTTAATTGCGAAACACCTGCTCGCTACCAAAAAAAAGTGGTTTTGCCGGGTTTTTAAGTGTAATTTACGGGCTGTATCCAAGTCAAATTTTTTGACAGCTCCTCGTTAAAAATGGTGTTGGGGGTGGCAAGTTTAGGGGGGGGAGATGACTAAGTGTGTCGTCAGCAAAGAAAAGGGGGTTTCGGGTTTTTGGGAATTTTGGAAGATCTTTGATTAAATGAGGAAGACGGGGGGTCCAAGGACATTTAACTGAGGAACTCCAGTATCAAGTGGCCGTATTGATGAGGCTGTGTCTTTAATGGTGCATACTGATACCTATTGAAAGGTAGGATTTAAAATATGCAAGCGCAGGGGCCTTTTATACCATGGGGGTCAAGTTTGGGAGTGGGAGCTGTGTCTACTGTTCAAACGTTTTTCGGCAAAAAAAATTTCATAGTGATATTCCTTTTTTTTCCAAGCTGTGTAAAGCGGGTCTAGCATTTTATAATTGCATCATTAGTGCTTTTTTTTTTCCCCTGAATCCAATGGCAGGGGTTAGTAGTTTTTGACATTATAAATGAATATAGATCCTGTCACGATTTTCCCCCAAAATTTTGGTGCAAGGCAAGTTTGAATTGGCCTATAGTTGTTCATGCTGTGGGTCACCCCCTTTTATTTTTGGTGTAACCCTTGGCTTGATATGTCGGGAAAAGTGCTAGTTTCTGTGACTTTTTTTAAAAGTAATGTAATAGCATGCAAAAGGGACGGGGCACTCGTTGTACACAATGGGGGGACGTAGACGTTTCCCGAGTTTTTTTTAAAAGTGACTTTAGATCGCGGGCTTCCGGGGGCTCAGGGGACAAAATAAAAGGAATTGGGAAATTTCCCATCTAGGTACCCCCGGCAGGGGATTGTACGGGATTTGGGGGGCAATTAATCCTATGTTGAGAAGAAGTCTTTATTTTGTTAGCTGTATCAGTGGGATGCAGGGGTGTTTCATGAGATTTGTTAAAACAAATTCTTGTTTTTTTTTTTTTTGGGTCCCCAAAATCGGGGAAATTTTTCCTGGTCTTTTTATATCCCCTCTTGTGTCGGGAAATCTGGGGGGGTTTGTACAGTTGTTTGGCTTTTTTTATTAATTTGGTGAAACTGTTGAATTTGTTTAAGAATACTTTTGTGATTAACCCCGTTTTTATTGCTTTTCATTTTTGGTGTTTCTTATCAAGGGATTTCAGAATGGGGGTTTAGCCATGGGCAACCAGCCGTTTTTTCGTGATCTGTTTCGTTTTTATAGGAAAATGTTTGTGTATGTCTAAGTTTTTTTTTAAGAAAAAGCTGTCCAATCGTTAATACCACGGCTTTGAAATTCTGTGGTCATAAACTTCTCTGCGCGTAAAATTTCCCTTTTATTGAGGCCTCTCATGGTTCTAAATAAACTTTATTGTATTCGGGGGTGGTTACTTTTTAAGAGGAAGGTTTGGGTAGGGTAGTTGTTGTCTGTGATTACCCCTGTTTAAGGGGGGTAGTTTTTGGTCCAATGGGTCTTTTTAGGGTTTGCACATTTCTCATTAGCCTGGTTGGTTTAGTTATTGTTGGAATGAAAGTGGTTTTTTCATATTGTTGTGAAATCAGTTACATCTGATATTGGTGGCCAGGTTTTATATTAATCCCCCCTTAGAGGGGGTGGTGCTTGTTTTTTTGTCTGTTTGTTATTAGTGACTAAGTTTTCCATAAATTTTTGGGGGTTTTTTGTGTGGGGACCCCGGTGTATGGCAACCGATTTTTATAGGCGTCTTGGGTTTTTTTACAGTAAAATTAGCAAAAAGTTTTCCCCATTCTCCTAAAGCAATTAGTGAAAATACGATAGTTGGTTAAAAATAATTCTACCACCCCCAACTTGGTATGGTTTGCAGTTGTGGATTGCTGTTATCCGGGTAGGGGGGAGATGTCAACGGTCCTGCTTAAAGCCAAGTTCTAAGAATAATGCGGGGAAAGGGGTCTTTAGTGACTCGGGATGCCAGGAGGTCCAAGGTTTTTGCTTAAGGACCTGATTTTTGTAGAAGAACTGATAGACTTTGACGTTTTAGGATAGGCTGGCTTGTGAGCTGTGAAATAAGTTTTGTTGGTGTTAGTTTTTGGGGGTTTGATCGGGGTCAACGTGATTTTCATCTTTTAGGTTTAAAAGTGGTTTTTTAACCTTATTTGGGTGGTTCTAATACTATTTCTGTAGTGTGGATTTTTTGGGATAAGTATATCGCTAAACACTTTGGTCATATAGAGTATAGTCAGATAAACATAATGAAATTGATATTGTTTTTGTTGTGCAAAATGATTAAAGTACACTAGGTATAAACAAATACTTAATGAACAAAAAAAAATTACAAGCCCAATTCACTCTTGAAATTGCATAAGGTCAAATATGATAATTGTGTTGCTATGTATTGACCCAGAATGAGTAAAGTACAATAAGATAAACTTAAAAAAATCAAATTAAAATGGTACTTGCAATTGCACAGGGGTCTATATAGGTTGCTAACAAGATAAGAGTAAAAAATTTAAATTCAAAATAAAACTCACAAATTAAAAACCAAAATAATAATAAGTAAAAATTTTTAAATGGCAATGACTCGTTAAAATAAAGTAAGAGGTAGACAGGGACACAGGACAAAGGAAAACAGGGGACACAGGGACGAAGGGGAAATAAAAAGGTTGGGGTTGAATATACAAACTTGAAAATTTTTTCAACAAAGGTTATGAAAAGTATAAAAAAATGATTAAAGTACAAAGGTAAAAATGACTGGTATAAATAGGTGTTTAATAAAAAATTTTTATAAAAAAGAATTTCAAAAAAAAATTAATTAGCAAAAATAAAATGAAAAATAAAGTATTTTAAGTAAAATTTTAAAATTAATTTGGGTTCAACATTGACTGGTAGTTATACTGAGGTTTTTGGCAGACAAGGTATTTAAGTACTCTAAGATGTAAATGTGGTATTAAAACAGGGTTTAAGGGAATTAGACAATAATGGTAATTAAAGACCAAAATGTTAAGAGTAAATTATACTTTAAATAAAAATGGCAAAATTTAAATTATTAAATTTTAGTAAATAATACAATTAATAGTATTTAAAAAATATAGGAGTAAAATGGGCGGGAAAGTATCAAATTTAGCTAATTTTTAAGCAAACAATAGTAAATAAGAAAATTTCTAAGGGGACTTATCTTCTTAAAATCCATAAAAGAGGGATTTTTATTTAATTACTAAGAGATTGTACAAAATTTTTAAAAAAAAAAAAATAAGTAAGTTACTCATATACATAAAACAGCACATACTGGCTCCATGATTTTTTTATTGACTTGTTGTATGTTTTAGGTGTAATATGGAAATAGTGATTCATTGTGTTATTTATTTTTCTTCACATCAGGTTGTCAAGTTATACGAAACGTTTCTTTTTTCCCTTTTTGATAACATAAATGAAAGGGTATTTACCATTAAAAAAGTTGTACTACTTGAGTTTAGGGCCCCAATGTGGCATAATTAAGATTTGTGGTTTAGAGTTATTTGAGTTCCAGACCCCTCCACCTGGGGGTCACTGGGGCACTTTACATTCACTCACTTTTGTAAAATAGTTAAAACACTGGAATCGTTTGGGATCCGTTATATAACTAATTTAAATTTTCTTAAACAACGTAAGAGATGTCACTGTGAGTCTTTGATAGGATGAGTGATGTCACTGAGTCTTAGAAAGTGATTTGTGAGTCACTATGTTACAAAGGGGGCTTAGAGAGGATTTGATGACTTTTGTTTGAACAAAGAACACTTATCAAACAAAGAACACGTTTTCGAACAAAGAACACTGTAACAGAACAAAGAACACTGTATACAGAACAAGAACACTTATAAGAACAAAGAACACGTATACAGAACAAGAACACTGATACAGAACAAAAAACACTGTATACAGAACAAAGAAACTGTAACGAACAAAAAACACGTATACAAACAAAGAACACTGTATACAAACAAAGAACACTGTATACAGAACAAAGAACACTGTATACAGAACAAAAAAAACACTGTAACAGCAAAGAACATGTATTCAGAACAAAAAACACTGTATACGAAAAAAGAACACTGTTTACATAACAAAGAACACTGTAAACAGAACAAAAAAACACTGTTACAGAAAAAGCTGACATGGTGAGCCAAAATAGTAAATAAAACTTTGTAAACATAAGTTTTAATTATATAATAATAATCTTTAAATTTTACGGTACAAAGAAAATGATACACCGTTACGGTACACAGGGACATGTACCCGTTACAGGGACACGGTACATGATACACCTGTTAGAGAAACCCAGCGACTTACTGACTCTAATAGAAACAAAAATATAGAATACCCAGGGGATCTTCTTATGCAGGTAAACCGAGCAGTGGAACTTATAATAAAATATAATTATAAAAAAAAATAATTATTATTATTAAATTTTTTTATAGTAGTTTTGTACTTGCACCTCAGAGTTACCCCTGAATTTCAGACCCTACCCCCGAGGGCCAGTGGTTCTCTTTAAGGTCCAACCCACCACTTTCGTTCCCCCAGATATTCTCCCCACCCACTTGTTCCTACACTCAGCAATCCTACCCCCCCCAGGTTATGTGTCCCGGGTCCATCTGTGTCCCCCCAATATTCTCCCTTCCCCCTTCACCTACATCAGAACCTACCTTCCCCCCCGGTTCAGTGTCCAGGAGTCCTCTGTTCCCCCCCTATTCTCCCTTTCCCCCCCTTCCTATCCTACACTCAGCAAACCTACCCCCCCCAGGTTTATGTGTCCCGATCCATCTTGTCCCCTCAGTATTCTCCCTTCCCCCCTTCCTACCTCATCAGCAATCCACCTTCCCCCCAGGGTTTATTACCCCTCAGATATTTTCCCCCTTCCCCCCTTCCCATCCTACACTCAGCAATCCTACCCTTCCCCCGGTTTTGTGTCCCGGGGTCCTCTGTGTCCCCCCAGATATTCCCCTTCCCCCCTTCCCATCCTACACCCAATCCTACTTTCCCCCAAGGTTCTGTGTCCCGGAATCCCCTCGTGTCCCCTCAAAATTTCCCCCTTCCCCATTCCATCCTACACTCAGCAACCCACCTTCCCCCCCCCAGGTTATTTTCCAGGGGTCCATCGTGTCCCCTTTAGATTTTTCTCCCTTCCCCATTCCTATCCTACACTCACAATCCTACCTTCCCCCCCGGTTCATGTGTCCCCGGGTCCATCTTTCCCCTCATATTCTCCCTTCCCCATTTCCCATCCTACCCAGCAAACCTACCCTTTCCCCCCCGGTTCATGGTTTCCCGGAGTCCATCTGTCCCCTCAGATATTCTCCCTCCCACTTCCTATCCCAAAACTAGCAATCCTAACCCTTCCCCCCAGGTTTATGTGCCAGGGGGTCCATCGTTCCCCTCAAAACTCCCCTTTCCCCCCTTCCCATCCCATCACAATCCACCTTCCCCGGGTTCATGTGCATGGGGGCAGAAGTCCCCCCCCTGGTCTGGGTTCCAGGAACGCCCCCAAATTAAAATGATGCAAAATCCCCACCCAGGCCGTGGGGTTTCCGGGGATTCACCCTTCAACTTCCCCGGGACAATCCCCCCTAGGGGCCCTGGTTCCAGTTATTCACCCTTCACCACTTCCCTGGGCCGCATCCCACCCCCAGGGCCGTGGATCCAGTATTCCCCCTTCACCACTCCCGAGGGCGCAAGTCCCAAAACCAGGGCCCTGGTTTTCCCGGGATTCACCCCTTTACCACTTCCCGAGGTCAGCAATCCCCCCCGGTCCGGGATCCAGGTATTTACCCTTCACCATTCCCTAGGTCAGCAGTCCCACCCCAAGTCCCTGGTTCCCGGGATTCACCCCTTTACCCCTTCCCTGAGGTAACAAGTTTCCCCCCCCAGGTCCTTGGTCCCGGTATTCACCCCACCCCTTCCCTGAGGTCAGAAAATCCCACCTTGGGCCGTGGGTTTCCCGGTATTCACCCCCACCACTTGCTGAGGTCAGTAGTCCCCCCCAGGGCCGTGGGTCCCGGTATTTACCCTTCCCACTTCCCTGAGGGACAAGTCCCCCCAAGGCCGTGGTTCCCGGGATTTCCCCCCTTTACCACTTTCCCCGAGGTCGCAAGTCCCACCCCGGCCCTGGGTTTCCCGGTATTTCCCCTTTACCACGGCCCTGGTTCCATCCCACCCCAGGTCCGTGTTCCAGGGATTCCCCTTCACCACTTCCCTGAGGTCAGCAGTCCCACCCCAGGTCCGTGGATCCAGGTATTCACCCTTCACCACTTCCCTGAGGTCAGCAGTCCCACCCCAGGTCCATGGATCCAAGTATTCACCCTTCACCACTTCCCTGAGGTCAGCAGTCCCACCCCAGGTCCGTGGTTCAGGTATTCACCTTCACCTTCCCTGAGGTCAGCAGTCCGCCCCAGTCCGTGGATCCAGGTATTCACCCTTCACCACTTCCCTGAGGTCAGCAGTCCGACCCCAGGTCCGTGGATCCAGGTATTCACCCTTCACCACTTCCCTGAGGTCAGCAGTCCGACCCTAGGTCCGTGGATCCAGGTATTCACCCTTCACCACTTCCCTGAGGTCAGCAGTCCGACCCCAGGTCCGTGGATCCAGGTATTCACCCTTCACCACTTCCCTGAGGTCAGCAGTTTTAACCAGCCTTGAAGTACTGTCCATATATGATATTACTACACAAGTGTATTAATATCAGTATACAGAGGAAGATGTTATTACAGAGGAGGACACACAGATAATCTGCGCTCTGTAGTAACATCCTCCTGGACAGACCCGAACGTCGACTACCTGACACATGAGAGGTCTCTGTACCAGCTCGTCCACCAAGAACTGGCCAGTCAATGAAAATTTGGAACATATATTTATATTTAACATTATGCCTATATGTCAGTTATTAACTTGTTCATTTATTTAATTGTGTAAGTGTATTTGTGAACGTTTTTATATGCGAATATTAGTGTGGGTGTGTGAACCTTTGTGTTCACTGCATGATAACTGTAATTAATTGTTTTCAGTTATCTTTTTGCCCTCGTTATTGATCTTCACAGTACGCTAAGGTTCACAAGCGCGCACTCTTCTATACACTCAATTCTGTATTTCCACATACACATCCTACACACACACACACAACACACACAGACGCACGAATAAAGCAACACACACAAAATCCTCTGTATCAAACACACACATACATTTATTCAGCAATGCATTTATAATCCTCTCTTTTTAGTTTTACTAGTATGTAAACACAAATACACACGCACCCACTCCTTACACTTTTAACCTCCACGCTACACAGACAAACACACACATGTACACATCAATATGTAAATAACGTATGCAAACACTGACACTCCTTCAGGAGAGAGTGACGGGTCACCATCTGGAGAAGACTCATGTCAACCCAGACACCAACTGTAAGTTAATCAAACTCTCAAAGTTCGACATAAAACTAATATTTATTGAGCTCAATCACACAAAACTCTTAAGATTGACACTAATATCTGGGCGTACAACTCACTAGCACACTACACTGAGTTTACACAGTCAGTATATATCGTCTCATCAAAGACTTCACACAATACAGTGATACGAAGACTAAGTCTCATAAGACTAACATAGTCTACAGTGTTGGATAAATTCATTCACATCTTAGACTGCAGAAGCAACCTTCGCCCTCACACTGAGTGCTAACACTAAACACTCTAAAGTAATAACGCTGGTTAAAATATATTGATCATATCATAAACTTTCTATTATGGAAATTGTTCTCACTGTAAACATATTTGTGAAAAATATCATTATTCAGGTGCATATTACAATTGCTGTTTCAAAAGATCCCTTAACGGGTGAAGAGAAGTGCAAGTCTCTGTTTATAACCGTCAAATGTTGCGTACTGTTGAAACTACAGAAGCAGTGTTAATGTAGAATAATAGTATCTGAGTTTTAATTACATGTATTAGTTAGTAAACATCGGTCTTCAAAAGTCTAACTTTGTGTCACACTTTGCTTCTAATACACTTCAACAGCTGCCAGACACAGTGCTAGAATTGTAATTTACCACAAGTTAAACATAGCAAGAAACGCATTGTTGCAAAATAATATATTTTTGTTGAAAGTTTTGAAAAGACAGCAGAGCAACATATAAGTTCATAAAACAGCAGTATACCAGACAAACTTTGACTCGACTTTGCCAGGTTGAAGGATAGGCTGATATAATGTTTTTTGTCAGATCGAGACTACTATGATAGTTTTATTCCTGGAGAGATATTGTTTTTGTGTGTTATTTATTGTGTTATTTGTATTAATATCATATGGAGGAGATAAGTGTGGATGAGAGTGGAATATGGAGTTTGAGAATTGTTAAGTGAATGTTTTGGGAATTTTGAGTCGACATAATTGTTCTGGAAGTCATGAATGACAATATAGGAGAAACTATCGTCGAAGATGTCATAAAAAATACAACATAAAATAACACTACATCATCATACAAGAATGACAACTTGGAAGAAAATTAAAGTGACAAGTAAGAACAGTTCAGAGACAAATAAAAAAGAGCATCGTAAACCACAAAGACAACAAAAAAATAAAAAAGATATTCAAACACGTAAGAACAGCACAGTAACATAGAAGAGTACAGGAATATAATGAAACAATACAGTAATACACAAGTACAATAGCTTTAAAAAAAGTGGTTTCACAAGGCAATACTGTAAAATGACAAACTAGAGCAGTAATACATAAAAAAATACATTAACTCGGAGAGCAATACAACAACACACGAGAACTGTACCGTAAAACACAATACAGTAACATACAACACAACAACAACACACGAGAACTGTACCGTAAAACACAATACAGTAACATACAACACAACAACAACACACGAGAACTGTACCGTAAAACACAATACAGTAACATACAACACAACAGCAACACACGAGAACTGTACCGTAAAACACAATACAGTAACATACAACACAACAGCAACACTCAAGTATCGTACAACAACATTTATTAACAATACAGTAAAACACTGGAACAGAAGGTTAAGATACTAGTAAATAAAAGATGAATGTACGAGACATTAAGAAGACCTTCCAACCAAGTTATTACATGGTCGCTGAAATTTCTTTTGTCAGGAGATCGAGTCCCTGAGTTTGAAGATTCTATTTTCTTCATCCAGAATTTTATTGTTTTATTTGAGCGTGTGAGTGTTTGGTTACCAATGTTTTCTCATAATACAGAAGATGTGAGAGAAGTGAAGATGAGAAAAAAGTGACAGAGACGTATTTAATATTTTTTCCTCGCACCTCTTTACCTTTGGAAAGATAATTTGCGAGCGTCTACTTTGCTTTATCTAATACAAGCGTTGATTTTTATCTCTGAAACTACTGTAACTACTGAACTATAGTGACTTGAGTCCTGCTGGAAGGTAACCTATAAAACTACCATGGCTACTGAACCATAGTGACTTCAACCTTGTTTGGAAGAAACATGAAGACTGTTGTAGCTACTGAAACATTGTACACAAGTTACGTCTGCATAATAGGTTGTAGCATTTCACTCTATTTTTTTCGCTTGTAAACAAACAAGAATAACTAAAATAATTAGTTTCATATATTTTCACAAGTCTAACTTTGGTACCAGCCTGTGCTAGTGAAACAGATCAAAGCCGCACACAGTGTTAGACAGAATTGTAAAATATATTTATGAAAAACATTGAACAATTTAAAAAATAAAAGAAATGCTTTTTGCAAAGAACAAGACTTCTAGTAATAGGGTTTCAAATGTGTATTAGAGAAAGAAATCATTGAAAAAAAATCAGTACCGTAGACAGTAACAATGAGAGGAACTAGCCAGGTTGCAGGAATGGCTACCGAAATTGTTTTGGTGGTCAGATCGAGACTATCATGATGGTCGACTTTATTACCTGAGTTACTGATTTTTGGTGTGTATTGTGGATAGGTTTATTCGGATAAATATCTTGAATTTGAGAAAAGTACAGATAAGAGAAATGGATTCTGGAATATGTTAAGTGAATGTGTTGCGAATGTTGAGTGATGTAAGAGACATGAATGTTAGTGTGGGAGACACTGTTGTGTAAGACGCAGTGGAAAAGTTTGAAGTGTTTGATGTATATAGCAGAGTAGAACCTTTAGCTTACCTCAAGGATACAGCCAGCATATCAACATACAAGAACGGTAAAGACATACACAAAACCGGTACAGCACAATGCAATAACAATACACTGGAAAAGAACATCTGAGTACAGTTCATGATAAAAGTGACTTTCACCACAGTTTGTCACCATCACCAGACCATTTACAACCAAGAACACTACACTGACTTACACTGCTCCTCTTTCTTAGTATTTGACTGACACTACTACTACTACTACTACTACCATTACTACCACCACTACTACCACCACCACCACCTCCACCTCTACCTTTATTGCTCCCGTCATTGTCTGCTGGCCTGTGTATACTACTCCCTCCTTCTCTCTCTTCTGTTAGTGTGACTTTGTAAATGGTCCAAGTCAGACCGAAACGTCGTTCGTCGTAAGCTCTTCTCTACTATGTGCAGGTTTTTTGTGTATTACAGTAGTACACTAACACAAAAGGCAAGTACAGTAACATGTAAGAATAGCACAGTAACATAAAACAGTACAGTAACGCATTAAACAGTATAGAGAAACATGAAATAGTGTAGTAACATATAAAACAGTGTTGCAACACATAAAACAGTATAATAACGCAAAAACAATAACGTAAAATATAAAACAGTATGATATCACATAAAACAGTATGGTGACAAATAAAACAATAAGGTGAAATAAAACGGAAAATTGAGAGATAAAACATGATAGAGACACATAAAACATCATTACGATGTTCCATAGGATTTCTACAGTATTAATGACACGAGTCTCGGGTATCTTCAGTATGTAATATACACATGGGAAATCGTAATAAGAAATTATATATACTGATATAATTCAATCGATTGTGCGGATCAATTCTAGTATTACGGAGATAGAAAAAACTCATAAAATATCTCTTTTAATATAACGTATATTATTTTATGGTCTAAAGGTATTTTAATGGTACCTTTTACTTATCAATTACATATAAACATTTTAACAGACTAATAATCATATATTGTTACAATGGCCTCCATCTTGGCTGAATGGACAGATTGGAAAAAGATAGTCAATTTCCTGAGACGATCTGAGTTTCAAACACTTAGCAACACTGGAGAGCTTCTAGTGGAAGTGTCACAAGTAGTCGCACTTGTGGGACACTAAGGAATAATATTATTCTCAGGTAGTCTCTTAATCAAAGTAAATGATCAGGAAAGGAAGACCTCGAGACTGAGAGAGGTGTTGTACTGCCTGCTCTACTCCACTCACCTCTGACGTAAACTTGCGTCAGGCGAGTAGTAACACTCACCATCTGCGGGGTTTTAAACTCCCCTTGCGTAAATGCGAGGCGAGTAGTAACACTCACCTCTGACGTAAACTTGCGTCAGGCGAGTAGTAACACTCACCTCTGACGTAAACTTGCGTCAGGCGAGTAGTAACACTCACCTCTGACGTAAACTTGCGTCAGGCGAGTAGTAACACTCACCTCTGACGAAAACTCACGTCAGGCGAGTAGTAACACTCACCTCTGACGTAAACTTGCGTCAGGCGAGTAGTAACACTCACCTCTGACGTAAACTTGCGTCAGGCGAGTAGTAACACTCACCTCTGACGTAAACTTGCGTCAGGCGAGTAGTAACACTCACCTCTGACGTAAACTTGCGTCAGGCGAGTAGTAACACTCACCTCTGACGAAAACTCACGTCAGGCGAGTAGTAAACACTTACCTCTGACGTAAACTTTGCGTCAGGCGAGTAGTAACACTCACCTCTGACGTAAACTTGCGTCAGGCGAGTAGTAACACTCACCTCTGACGTAAACTTTGCGTCAGGCGAGTAGTAACACTCACCTCTGACGAAAACTCACGTCAGGCGAGTAGTAACACTCACCTCTGACGTAAACTTGCGTCAGGCGAGTAGTAAACACTCACCTCTGACGTAAACTTGCGTCAGGCGAGTAGTAAACACTCACCTCTGACGTAAACTTGCGTCAGGCGAGTAGTAACACTCACCTCTGACGAAAACTCACGTCAGGCGAGTAGTAACACTCACCTCTGACGTAAACTTGCGTCAGGCGAGTAGTAACACTCACCTCTGACGCAAACATGCGTCAGGCGAGTAGTAACACTCACCTCTGACGTAAACTTGCGTCAGGCGAGTAGTAACACTCACCTCTGACGAAAACTCACGTCAGGCGAGGTAGTAACACTCACCTCTGACGTAAACTTGCGTCAGGCGAGTAGTAACACTCACCTCTGACGTAAACTTGCGTCAGGCGAGTAGTAACACTCACCTCTGACGAAAACTCACGTCAGGCGAGTAGTAACACTCACCTCTGACGTAAACTTGCGTCAGGCGAGTAGTAACACTCACCTCTGACGTAAACTTGCGTCAGGCGAGTAGTAACACTCACCTCGACGAGAACTCGCGTCAGGCGAGTAGTAACACTCACCTCTGACGTAAACTTGCGTCAGGCGAGTAGTAACACTCACCTCTGACGAGAACTCGCGTCAGGCGAGCAGTAACACTCACCTCTGACGTAAACTTGCGTCAGGCGAGCAGTAACACTCACCTCTGACGTAAACTTGCGTCAGGCGAGTAGTAACACTCACCTCTGGGCGTAAACTTGCCGTCAGGCGAGTGTAACACTCACCTCTGACGTAAACTTGCGTCAGGCGAGTAGTAACACTCACCTCTGACGAAAACTCACGTCAGGCGAGTAGTAACACTCACCTCTGACGTAAACTTGCGTCAGGCGAGTAGTAACACTCACCTCTGACGAAAACTCACGTCAGGCGAGTAGTAACACTCACCTCTGACGTAAACTTGCGTCAGGCGAGTAGTAACACTCACCTCTGACGAAAACTCACGTCAGGCGAGTAGTAACACTCACCTCTGACGTAAACTTGCGTCAGGCGAGTAGTAACACTCACCTCTGACGAAAACTCGCGTCAGGCGAGTAGTAACACTCACCTCTGACGAAAACTCGCGTCAGGCGAGCAGTAACACTCACCTCTGACGAAAACTCGCGTCAGGCGAGCAGTAACACTCACCTCTGACGTAAACTTGCGTCAGGCGAGTAGTAACACTCACCTCTGACGAAAACTCACGTCAGGCGAGTAGTAACACTCACCTCTGACGAAAACTCGCGTCAGGCGAGTAGTAACACTCACCTCTGACGAAAACTCACGTCAGGCGAGTAGTAACACTCACCTCTGACGTAAACTTTTCGTCAGGCGAGTAGTAACACTCACCTTCTGACGTAAACTTGCGTCAGGCGAGTAGTAACAAAATCACCTCTGACGAAAACTCGCGTCAGGCGAGCAGTAACACTCACCTCTGACGAAAACTCGCGTCAGGCGAGTAGTAACACTCACCTCTGACGAAAACTCGCGTCAGGCGAGCAGTAACACTCACCTCTGACGAAAACTTGCGTCAGGCGAGTAGTAACACTCACCTCTGACGAAAACTCGCGTCAGGCGAGTAGTAACACTCACCTCTGACGTAAACTTGCGTCAGGCGAGTAGTAACACTCACCTCTGACGTAAACTTGCGTCAGGCGAGTAGTAACACTCACCTCTGACGAAAAACTCACGTCAGCGAGCAGTAACACTCACCTCTGACGAAAACTCGCGTCAGGCGAGCAGTAACACTCACCTCTGACGAAAACTCACGTCAGGCGAGCAGTAACACTCACCTCTGACGTAAACTCACGTCAGGCGAGTAGTAACCAGAGGTGAGGTCATAAATGGTTGTTATCACTGGTAAATGATGCATCAGCACAAAATACATATATATACATAAAATGAAAAATGAGAAAGATGAAAATGAATATGTAATATTACAAAGCTGATTTTCGTCGTTTTAGCTAATAACGACGATAATCACAATGTAATATTAGATAGATGAACAAAATTGTAAGACATATTTAGAGAAATCTTAAGTCAGCGTAACAATTATAGTAACACATAAAACAGTCATTGTGATATAAAACAGCATAATAACACATAAAACACATATGTAACATAAAACATTACGACAGCACAGAATTACAGTATAAATATATAAAAATAACTGGTGCAACATACAAGACCAGTACAGTACAATAACACAGAAGACCATTACAGTAACACAGAAGACCAGTACAGTATAATAACACAGAAGACCAGTACAGTATAATAGCCCAGAAGACCAGTGCAGTACAATAACACAAAAGACCAGTACAGTACAATAATACAGAAGACCAGTACAGTACAATAACACAGAAGACCATTACAGTAACACAGAAGACCAGTACAGTATAATAACACAGAAGACCATTACAGTAACACAGAAGACCAGTACAGTACAATAACACAGAAGACCATTACAGTAACACAGAAGATCAGTACAGTATAATAACACAGAAGACCAGTACAGTATAACAGCCCAGAAGACCAGTGCAGTACAATAACACAAAAGACCAGTACAGTACAATAACACAGAAGACCAGTACAGTACAATAACACAGAAGACCAGTACAGTACAATAACACAGAAGACCAGTACAGTACAATAACACAGAAGACCAGTACAGAACAATAACACAGAAGACCAGTACAGTACAATAACACAGAAGACCAGTACAGTACAATAACACAGAAGACCAGTACAGTACAATAACACAGAAGACCAGTACAGTACAATAACACAGAAGACCAGTACAGTACAATAACACAGAAGAGCAGAACAGCACAATAACACAGAAGACCAGTACCACACAGTAACACAGAAGACCAGTACCAGACAGTAACACAGAAGACCAGTACCACACAGTAACACAGAAGACCAGAACAGAAACACAGCTTAACAGTATAGAAACACACAAGACCAGTACAGTAACACAAAAGAACAGTACAGTACAGTAGCGCAGAAGAACAGTAACACAAAAAGACAGTACTGTCAGGGAGGCTGAAGTGCGAATAACACAATATTCGAAACAATAATTAATAAATAAAAGAAAAATTATTATTTGCGACCACTGTCAGCCTCAGGGTTATCTCTGAGTTACCAGATCTTGCCACGTGGAGGCCAGTGGTTCGTCTTTAAGGTACGCCCCCCCCTCGCTTAATTACTTAATTATCTTAATTCTGGTGAGTCCAATAATGAACAATATGAAGAACACTGCTGGTGAATGAACATAAATAACAACACTACCATGACTCCATCAGGGAGGCTGGATTGGGAATCACACCACCGTGAGTACTGCCAAGGAGGCTGGAGTGGGAATAGTACCACCATGACTACTGTTAAGGAGGCTGGAGTGGGAATAACACCACCGTGACTACTGTCACAGAGGCTGAAGTGTGAATAACACCACCGTGACTACTGTCAGGGAGGTGGAGTGGGAATAACACCACCGTGACTACTGTTACGGAGGCTGGAGTGAGAATAACACCAACCGTGACTACTGTCAGGGAGGTGGAGTGGGAATAACACCACCGTGACTACTGTCAGGGAGGTGGAGTGGGAATAACACCACCGTGACTACTGTTACGGAGGCTGGAGTGAGAATAACACCACCGTGACTACTGTCACGGAGGCTGAAGTGCGAATAACACAATATTCGAAACAATAATTAATAAATAAAAGAAAAATTATTATTTGCGACCACTGTCAGCCTCAGGGTTATCTCTGAGTTACCAGACCTTGCCACGTGGAGGCCAGTGGTTCGTCTTTAAGGTCCGCATCCCCCTCGCTTTTCCCAGGTTCATGTGTCCAGGAATCTATCCGTGGGCCCCCGGATGTCTTCCCTTCCTCACTACCCTAAGGTCAGCATTGCCTGTCTCTCTTCCTTTGCCTTCCAGCCTCAACCTTCCCCAGGTTCATGTGTCCAGGAATCCAACCGTCCGCCTCCGGATGTTTTCCCTTCCACACTTCCCCAATGTCAGCCTTACCAACCTGTATTCTTGCCATCCCCAGGTTCATGTATCCAGGAATCCATCCGTCTACCGCCAGATGTCTTCTCTTCACCAGTTACCCAAGGTCAGCCTCAACTGCTGGTATTCATGCCTTTCCCAGGTTTATGTATCCAGGAATCCATCCGTTCGCTCCCCAGGTTCATGTGTCCAGGAATCCAACCGTCCGCCTCCGGATGTTTTCCCTTCCACACTTCCCCAAGGTCAGCCTTACCAACCTGTATTCTTGCCATCCCCAGGTTCATGTATCCAGGAATCCATCCGTCTACCGCCAGATGTCTTCTCTTCACCACTTACCCAAGGTCAGCCTCAACTGCTGGTATTCATGCCTTTCCCAGGTTTATGTATCCAGGAATCCATCCGTTCGCTCCCGGATATCTCCCCTTCCCCACTTACCTAAGGTCAGCCTCAACTACAACCTTCCCCAAGCTCATGCATCCAGGAATCCATTCGTTCGCTCCCAGATGTTTCCCCTTCCACACTTACCTAAGGTCGGCGGTGCCTTCCCCGGATACACCATTATACATACACTTGTATGCATAACACACACACAATCCCAGGTATTACAAATACGCACACATGTAAACAGCAATGTACACAATTCTCTCTTCTTACTTTAACATATATGAGGTCACACATACATACACGCACACACATCTCACTCGAAACACCTTCCAATGAACACTCATGCGCACATACATGTGACAACATTCTCATAGACATTCCTGTACTCGTCCACATAGTGGTTAAAATTAAACAATACAGTAGAGACTATGTAAGGGAAATACAGAAATATTTGTGCTTCAATATTCAGATTATATAGACATGTTATTATGTATGTAGTATATATGAATAAATGTATTCTGTGTGTTATTGTGTGTAGGTGTCATGTTTACATATTGTGTGTTGTTGTATGTCATGTGTACATGTTATGTATGAATGAGTACAATGTTTATGTATTGTGTATGAGTGTCACGTGTACATGTTATTGTGTATGGATGAGCGTCATGTATATGTATTATTGTGTATGGCTTAGTGAAATGTTTTGATATTGTTGTGTATGGATGAGTGTCATGTATATGTATCCACTTAAATGCTGCTTTTCCTTTACATAAGTGTTCTTCACTTATGTATTTCAGTGTTTACACATGATCCACATATTACCTTCACTTTCTGAATTCACAGTCTTCTTTGTTACACATATTTTGTCTTGACCATCACTTTAACAATCACATTTCTGACACACACTTTACCTGGTCTGCTCAACACTCTTATTCTACTATAATTATTACTTTTTTAAAGTTTTTTCCTTTTCTTCTCTAATAAACAACTGCCTCACACTTTATTACAACTGCGTCACACTTTATTACAACTGCGTCACACTTTATTACAACTGCCTCACACTTTATTACAACTGCGTCACACTTTATTACAACTGCCTCACACTTTATTACAACTGCGTCACACTTTATTACAAACTGCCTCACACTTTATTACAACTGCGTCACACTTTATTACAACTTCGTCACACTTTATTACAACTGCCTCACACTTTATTACAACTGCGTCACACTTTATGTAACAACTGCTCACACTTTATTACAACTGCCTCACACTTTATTACAACTGCGTCACACTTTATTACAACTGCGTCACACTTTATTACAACTGCTCACACTTTATTACAACTGCGTCCACACTATTATTACAACTGCCGTCACACTTTATTACAACTTCGTCACACTTTATTACAACTGCCTCACACTTTATTACAACTGCGTCACACTTTATTACAACTGCGTCACACTTTATTACAACTGCGTCACACTTTATTACAACTGCCTCACACTTTATTACAACTGCGTCACACTTTATTACAACTGCGTCACACTTTATTACAACTGCGTCACACTTTATTACAAACTGCGTCACACTTTATTACAACTGCCTCACACTTTATTACAACTGCGTCACACTTTATTACAACTGCGTCACACTTTATTACAACTGCCTCACACTTTATTACAACTGCGTCACACTTTATTTACAACTGCTCACACTTTATTACAAACTGCTCACACTTTATTACAACTGCGTCACACTTTATTACAACTGCTCACACTTTATTACAACTGCGTCACACTTTATTACAACTGCGTCACACTTTATTACAACTGCCTCACACTTTATTAACAACTGCGTCACACTTTATTACAACTGCCTCACACTTTATTACAACTGCGTCACACTTTATTACAACTGCCTCACACTTTATTACAACTGCCTCACCTTTATTACAACTGGCATCTCACACTTTATTACAACTGCGTCACACTTTATTACAACTGCGTCACACTTTATTAACTGCCTCACACTTTATTACAACTGCGTCACACTTTATTACAACTGCGTCACACTTTATTACAACTGCGTCACACTTTATTACAACTGCCTCACACTTTATTACAACTTCGTCACACTTTATTACAACTGCCTCACACTTTATTACAACTGCGTCACACTTTATTACAACTTCGTCACACTTTATTACAACTGCGTCACACTTTATTACAACTTCGTCACACTTTATTACAACTGTCTCACACTTTATTACAACTGCGTCACACTTTATTACAACTGCGTCACACTTTATTACAATGCGTCACACTTTATTACAACTGCGTCACACTTTATTACAACTGCTCACACTTTATTACAACTGCGTCACACTTTATTACAACTGCCTCACAACTTTTATTACAACTGTGTCACACTTTATTACAACTGCGTTCACACTTTATTACATCTGCATCACACATTATACAACGGCGTCAACACTTCTACTTAATCACAATTTAAATTTCAAAATTTCAATTTTCTTAAAAATGGAATAGGCGGTACAATATTTTGATGATACTATTTTTGGGAAAAAGATGTAAATAATGTGAAGAAGTGTTTAACTTGAGAGACTGGTGTTTCACAGCAAAGAAAGATATCTTGTAAATCATCTTAATAAACACTTTGTGTTAGTAGAATTATTTATTAAATAAGTCTCCCAGTTTTTCCAAATAGGCTTCTTTCACCTTTCATAATGGAAGTAAAAAAGAATATACCGGCCACAATGCAAAATTCCTAAAACTTTCGGTGTGACATAAAACTGGCCACGTGACTGGTGTGCCACGACCTGGCCAGTACGACTGTGTGTTGCCACGACCTGGCCAGTACGACTGTGTGTTGCCACGACCTGGCCAGTACGACTGTGTGTTGCCACGACCTGGCCAGTACGACTGTGTGTTGCCACAACCTGGCCAGTACGACTGTGTGTTGCCACAACCTGGCCAGTACGACTGTGTGTTGCCACAACCTGGCCAGTACGACTGTGTGTTGCCACAACCTGGCCAGTACGACTGTGTGTTGCCACAACCTGGCCAGTACGACTGTGTGTTAATGTCTCCCATACTGTTATGTACTGTGATGTATCAATGTTGTGGTGGCAGTAACTTCTGATAAAGATACAATTTCAGAAGGGAGCTGTTGAATGAAGAAGTTTGTTTCACAGGTGAAAGTTTCTCTCTGTTGTTATGTTTTTTTTTCACCACCATCGTTGTGTTGTGATGTGTATAAAGTCTGTCTGATACACATGAGTTAATAACACTGTATGTAACCTGTCTGGTAAATACCTGAGAGAACACTTATTGGTAGGATTCTTTTCTTAGGATTCAGTTGGTAGGATTCAGGTGTATAAGACTGGACTCTACTGGAAGAATGCTACTGGAAGGACTGTTACCAGAAGACTATAGGTAGAAGACCTCTATACGTCTTCGTGATCGTGGTGTCTCCACGGAGATTATCCTTTCAGTGACTTTTTTTTCAGTTCTTTCCTGGTGGGAAAGATAATTTTGTCTCTTGTCACATCGCAGATGTAATCGGTACAGAGGAACGATTTATATGAGCGAACATAAAAGAGGTTGACCATGACGATGATCAGAAAGCTCACAAACCTCGAATACAACGACTAATACATTCCAAGAAGTAAGGAATGGCACCAAGCCCAGCAGTTTGACACCAACTGCTAATGAAATGGTGACCAATAGAAAATTCGCTGTGCTTTACAAACTAGTGTTGGGTGGTAGTAATATTGTTCTTAAAATTTAGAATATTGTAATTTTGTTCATAAAAATTAAAAAAAAAACGCAGAACTATATGATTTCCTGGGATGACTGATGTTATTTGATGTGGTGATATGTGGGGACACGTTTAGGAACAAATAATAGAGAAAGGAAGATCAAAGGATGATTTTGAAATATACATTACCTTAATTAAGAATAACAAGAAGGAAAATAGGGTTAACTATATTGCAATAATAAATAACAAAAAGGCACAATACCGTGACTGGAACGATACACAAATAACCCGCACATAAAAGACAGAAGCTTACGACGACGTTTCGGTCCGACTTGGACCATTGACAAAGTCACACTAACAGAGGTGGAGCAGGACGCCTATATATAGCCGTCCTGCTCCACCTCTGTTAGTGTGACTTTGTCAATGGTCCAAGTCGGACCGAAACGTCGTCGTAAGCTTCTGTCTTTTATGTGCGGGTTATTTGTGTATATTGCAATCTTAATAACTATCACTTATTTAGATAACTGGACTGAAGATAATTATAAGACATATGTAAGTCAGATTACAGAGTACATTTTATAGACAGTGATAATTTCAGCAGTGGCGGAGGCTGGTTGAAATTTTAAGTTACTGGTCCACATCTCAGTGATATAGGACCTGCAAATACATGACTAGTAGTGGAAGGGAAGGTATGGACGATACAGGTAAAGGAAGAGTGAGGGAAGAAGCTGTGGTGACAAAGGAGGACGAGACTGACAGATTCACAGCAGGAATGAGTTAGTCATCCCTCCATCCTGAGGTACTCTTTCAGGATCACGTTAAGAATCAAGTCACATCCTCTAACATCTGATAATTGTGGTAATACAAATTCCAAGAGAGAAATTAAAGGAATATTCATTCCTAGTAAGCGGCTATTATATATACATAAGTAAAACATTGACTTACAAAGCCGGTATCACATTCTATATGAACTGGTAGTTCATGGAAACAATTTGTTTATTAAAGATAACTTATTGAGAAATATATATATAGAAGAAAAATTTAATCACTCTTAACGAAGTTAATGTGGATGCTAATAACTCTTCTATGCTGAAATTCATCATAATGATACGATTAAATTCTGAGTCATCTACAGACTTTTCAGACAGTCAGGAACATGACAGTCATGAGCATGACAGAAGCTTGTAATGGAGACTTAAGTTCATAATAAATAATATCTATGTATTTATTGTTGGAGACTTCAATAATCTAAACTTTAACTGGAGACAACTATCAGATGATTACAATATTAATTGATTTATTATCATGGAAGATCAATAGTCATAAGTATTGGAATAGATATAAGTAATGACCTACAATATACTAAGTAATGTCTTGTTGAGACAAACAAATACAATAGGATTATCATATTCTTGGAAGAAATTTCTAGCATAAACATGCAGAAACAATGTATAATGTTGCTGTTGGACACCAACATGAATATTCTTATAACAGATGTCAAGAAACTTGAGAGTTGTGCAAAGGAATGTTTCTAAACTTATTTTTACTCAGTATATGATCACAACATTGTAACTTCTCACAAACTTTCCTGAGAATATTACCCATGTTAGAATATACCGACAATATGTAAATACAACACAATATGTCAGCTTTCCACTCTTCTGTACTAATATGGGGTTATTGTCATGATTTCATAATCATGGGGGAGGTCGAAACCCCCCAAAAAAAAAAATCAGTTACAATGCAACATATGGGAATCTTTATTGAAGATACGTGTCGCCACAGTCTATACACAGCAGGAAGGTATAAGAGAGGAGGAGTTTGAGGTAATCAGTCCCTCAGCCTGGAGTCGATGTGTTCAGTCCATCAATCTTGTAGAAAGTACAGCAAAGACGTAGCAGTGGCTTATATACTGTAGTCAGGTGAGGCGAAGCAGGAGGAGGTGGGTTATGGTGGAAACCATCAACTAGTCTAAGTAAGTCTTCGTCCAAAGGTTGGACAAGTGCTGAAGAATTCTTTGTATCAAGATCCCGTGATGATGCAGTGTCTGACAGATGTGATGAATGGTTTTGAAAGCCTTTGTCCAACCTTCAGACGAAAACCTACTTAGACTAGTTGATGGTTCCATTATGGCTCAGCTTCCTCCTGCTTCGCCTCACCTGACTACAGTAGTTAAGCCACTGCTACGGTCCTGTGATGTACTTTCTACAGCATTGATAGACTGAACACATCGATTCCAGGGTGAGGGACTGATTACCTCGAACTCTTCCTCTCCTTATACCTTCCTGCTTTGTATAGGACTGATGAAGCCACTGTGTGGCGAAACGTTTCTTCAGTAAAGATTCCCATATGTTGCATAAGTGTCTCAATTCTTCAACTTGTCGGTTTTCAAAACCATTCATCACACAGTTAAAATGAAAATTTATTCTAGTAAAAACTTCAAATATTGCTATATATTACGCACTCCTACAAACTAAAGAAAGTCTAGTAAATAAGTGTGCTTGAACATATGTGTGTGTGTGTGGAATGCATTATATATATATATATATATATATATATATATATATATATATATATATATATATATATATATATATATATATATATATATATATATATATATATATATATGCAACAAGATCACAGTAAACAGGTGATTTCAAAATATGCAAACAACCACTCTGAAAGAATAGAGAAATTCCAAGCGCTTTCGTGACTACTCACATTATCAAGGAACTATGAAAGTAAAGCATCCAAGGAAGCTATATAAAGAGGTCCGGCCAACACCTCACTATCAGATCCCACAACGGTTAAACACGTGACGCGCGGCGACCCAACTTGGATAGGTCCCTTGCACAACTCACCCCCAAGCTATTCTACCCAAGAAAATTTAAAAATTATTATTTGTCCAGTGTATTATTAAAATTCTTCCCAAATTCTATAATTAAATGGATCTAATTTATATAAACCAAAGGAAATATTCATATTATTGTCAAAACTGCTTTTTATGAAACAAGATCTGATAGTGAGGTGCTGGCCGGACCCCTTATATAGCTTCCTTGGATGCTTTACTTTCATAGTTCCTTGATAATGTGAGTAGTCACGAAAGCGCTTGGAATTTCTCTATTCTTTCAGAGTGGTTGTTTTGCATATTTTGAAATCACCTGTTTACTGTGATCTTATTGCATATATATATATATATATATTATATATATATATATATATATATATATATATATATATATATATATATATATATATATTATATATATATATATATAATACATATTTTTTTTTTTTTTCAACAAGTCGGCCGTCTCCCATCGAGGCAGGGTGACCCAAAAAGAAAGAAAATCCCCAAAACGTAAAAACTTTCATCATCATTCAACGCTTTCACCTCACTCATACATAATCACTGTTTTTGCAGAGGCGTCCAGATACAACAGTTTAGAAACATATAAAGATTGTAGATGAATGGTTTAGAGAACCGACACGTTGATAAATTAGACACATGTGCAACTCTTGGGTATCTTGGGCACGACCTACTTCCACACTGAACAAATGTAACACCACCTACGACTGCTGCACCTCTCCTGCCTACAGTATATAAGCTACATCTCCGCTCATATGCTGTATTCTATTTAAGATTGATAGACTGACCACATCGACCCAAGGTTGAGGGACTGATTACCTCGTTCTCCTCCTGCTCTTCACGATTCTCCTTTGTATGGACTGATGAAGCCACTGTGTGGCGAAACGTTTCCTCTATAAAGATACCCAAGAGTTGCACATGTATCTAATTTATCAACATATATGAAGATACAATATGAAAACTGACCTGAAATAATATAGTAAATTCCATAAAGAATATAATATCAGGGCCCCAATTATATATATACCGTCCTATTACACATCCCTCCAAACTGCCAATATCCTAAACCCTCCTTTAAAGGGCAGGCATTGTACCTCCCATTTACAGTACTTTATAAAAATGAAGATTGAGACACTTATGCAACTTTTTGGGAATCCTTACTGAGAAAAGTATCGCCACTTTGTGGTTTCGTCCAATACAAAATAGAAAGGTGTGGAGAGGTGAAGTTTTAGTAATCAGTCCCTCCCTGGGTTTGTGTGTTCAGTCCCCTCAATCTTGAGTATGTACAGCATAGCGCCGTAGACGTGGCTTAAAAAACTGTAGCAGGGAGGCGAAGCAAGAAGGGGCGAGGTCATGTGGTACTCCCTATAGAAGTGGTTTCGCCCCAAAAGGTTGGGCAAGTTGAATGGTTTGTGTGTTACGTACTGGTATTTGTTTCGTACTGGTTTGTGTTTTGTACTGGTCTTCTGTGTTGTACTTTTTTTTTTTTGTTATGTACTGGACTTCTTTTTACTGTATGGTCTTTTGTGTTCTATATTTTCTTTTGTTAGGTACTGGTCTTCTGTGTATGTATGGTCTTTGTTTTACTGTACTGGTCTTCTGTGTTACTGTACTGGGCTTTTGTGTTTCTGTATGGTTTTTTTTTACTGTAGGACTTCTGTGTTATTGCACTGGTCTTCTTGTTACATACTTGTCTTTTGTTATGTATGGTCTTTGTGTTATGTCTGGTTTCTGTGTTTCTGTACTGGATTCTGTGTTATTGTACGGTTTCTGTGTTACTGTCGGGTTTTTTTGTGTTACTGTACTGGTTTCTGTTTACTGTACTGGGCTTTGTGTTACGTATGGTCTACTGTGTTCTGTATGGGCTTCTGTGTTAAAGTACTGGCTACTGGTTACTGTCTGGGCTTCAGGT
>NC_069456.1:34502468-34539411 GCF_026875155.1 Cherax quadricarinatus | reverse complement strand
TTTGGGGATATTGGCAGTTTGGGGGATGTGTAATAGGACGGTAATATATAATTGGCCCTGATTTTATATTTTTTATGGAATTTTACTAAAATTATTTCAGGTCAGTTTTCATATTGTATCTTCATATATGTTGATAAATTAGATACATGTGCAACTTTTGGGGTATCTTTATAGAGGAAACGTTTCCCCCACAAGTGGCTTCATCAGTCCATAAAAGGAAATCGTGAAGAGCAGGAGGAGAACGAGGTAATCAGTCCCCAACCTTGGGTCGATGTGGTCAGTTCTACAATCTTAAATAGAATACAGCATATGAGCGGAGATGTACTTATATCTGTAGGCAGGAGGGGTTTGAAAGCGTCGTAGGTGGCGTTACATTTGTTCAGTGTGGAAGTAGGTCGTGCCCAAGATCCCCAAGAGTTGCACATGGTCTAATTTATCAACGTGTCGGTTCTCTAAACCATCATCTACAATCTTTATATGTTTCTAAACTGTTGTATCTGGACGCCTCTGAAAAAACAGTGATTATGTATGAGTGAGGTGAAAGCGTTTGAATGTGATGAAGTTTTTACGTTTTGGGGATTTTCTTTCTTTTTGGGTCACCCTGCCTCAAAGGGAGAGGGCCGACTTGTTAAAAAAAAAAAAAAATTGTATATATATATATATATATATTATATATATATATATTATATATATATATATATATATATATATATTATATATATATATAATATATATATATATGCAATAAGATCACAGTAAACCGGGTTTGATTTCAAAAAAAATGCAAACAACCACTCTGAAAGAATAGAAAAATTCCAAGCGCTTTCGTGACTACTCACATTATCAAGGAACTATGAAAGTAAAGCATCCAAAGGAAGCTAATAAGGGGCCCGGGCCCAAAACCTCACTATCAGATCTTGTTTCATAAAAAGCAGTTTGACAATAATATAAATATTTCCTTTGGTTTATATAAATTAGATCCATTTATAATTAATAGAATTTGGGAAGAATTTAATAATACACTGGACAAATAATAATTTTTAATTTTTTTTCTTGGTAGAATAGCTTGGGGGTGAGTTGTGCAAGGGACCTATCCAAGTTGGGTCGCCGCGCGGGCACGTGTTTAACCGTTGTGGGATCTGATAGTGAGGTGTTGGCCGGACCTCTTTTTAAAAGCTTCCTTGGATGCTTTACTTTCATAGTTCCTTGATAATGTGAGTAGTCACGAAAGCGCTTGGAATTTCTCTATTCTTTTAGAGTGGTTGTTTTGCATTATTTTGAAATCACCTGTTTACTGTGATCTTGTTTTCATATATATAATATATATATATATATATATATATATATATATATATATATATATTATAAATATATATATTATATATATTTTTATATATATATAATGCATTCACACACACAAAACATATGTTCAAGCACACTTATTTACTAGACTTTCTTTAGTTTGTAGGAGTGCGTAAAATATAGCAATATTTGAAGTTTTTACTAGAATAAATTTTCATTTTAACTGTGTATGAATGGTTTTGAAAACCGACAAGTTGAAGAATTGAGACACTTATTTCAACATATGGGAATCTTTTACTGAAGAAACGTTTCGCCACACAGTGGCTTCATCAGTCCTATACAAAGCAGGAAGTATAAGGAGAGGAAGAGTTCGAGGTAATCAGTCCCTCACCCTGGAATCGATGTGTTCAGTCTATCAATGCGTAGAAAAATACATCACAGGACCGTAGCAGTGGCTTAAATACTGTAGTCAGGTGAGGCGAAGCAGGAGGAAGCTGAGCCATAATGGAACCATCAACTAGTCTAAGTAGGTTTTCGTCTGAAGGTTGGACAAAGGCTTTCAAAACCATTCATCACATCTGTCAGACACTGCATCATCACGGGATCTTGATACAAAGAATTCTTCAGCACTTGTCCAACCTTTGGACGAAGACTTACTTAGACTAGTTGATGGTTCCACCATAACCCCACCTCCTCCTGCTTCGCCTCACCTGACTACAGTATATAAGCCACTGCTACGGTCCTTTGCTGTACTTTCTACAAGATTGATGGACTGAACACATCGACTCCAGGCTGAGGGACTGATTACCTCAAACTCCTCCTCTCCTTATACCTTCCTGCTGTGTATAGGACTGTGGCGACACGTATCTTCAATAAAGATTCCCATATGTTGCATTGTAACTGATTTTTTTTTTGGGGGGTTTCGACCTCCCCCATGATTATGAAATCATGACAATAACCCCATATTAGTACAGAAGAGTGGAAAGCTGACATATTGTGTTGTATTTACATATTGTCGGTATATTCTAACATGGTAATATTCTCAGGAAAGTTTGTGAGAAGTTACAATGTTGTGATCATATACTGAGTAAAAATAAGTTTAGAAACATTCCTTTGCACAACTCTCAAGTTTCTTGACATCTGTTATAAGAATATTCATGTTGGTGTCCAACAGCAACATTATACATTGTTTCTGCATGTTTATGCTAGAAATTTCTTCCAAGAATATGATAATCCTATTGTATTTGTTTGTCTCAACAAGACATTACTTAGTATATTGTAGGTCATTACTTATATCTATTCCAATACTTATGACTATTGATCTTCCATGATAATAAATCAATTAATATTGTAATTTCATCTGATAGTTGTCTCCAGTTTAAGTTTAGATTATTGAAGTCCCCAACAATAAATACATAGATATTATTTATTATGAACTTAAGTCTCCATTACAAGCTTCGTCATGCTCATGACTGTCATGTTCCTGACTGTCTGAAAGTCTTTTAGTTTGGACTCAGAATTTAATCGTATCATTATGATGAATTTCAGCATAGAAGAGTTATTAGCATCCACATTAACTTCGTTAAGAGTGATTAAATTTTTCTTCTATATAATATATTTCTCAATAAGTTATCTTTAATAAACAAAAGTTTCCATGAAAATACCAGTTTTTATAGAATGTGTTTCCGGCTTTGTAAGTCAATGTTTTACTTATGTATTATAAAAGCCGCTTACTAGGAATGAATATTCCTTTAATTTCTCTCTTGGAATTTGTATTACCACAATTATCAGATGTTAGAGGGGTGTGACTTATTCTTAACGTGATCCTGAAAGAGTACCTCAGGATGGAGGGATGACTAACTCATTCCTGCTGTGAATCTGTCAGTCTCGTCCTCCTTTGTCACACAGCTTCTTCCCTCACTCTTCCTTTACCTGTATCTCCATACCTTTCCCCTTTCCCCTACTAGTCATGTATTTGCAGGTCCTTATCACTGAGATGTGGACCAGTAACTTAAATTTCAACCAGCCTCCCCCACTGCTGAAATTATCACTGTCTATAAAATGTACTCTGTAATTGACCCTTTAATTTTGTCTTTAATTATCTTCAGTCCAGTTATCTAAAAAAAGTGATAGTTTTAAGAAATTTCAATATACACAAATAACCGCACATAAAAGACAGAAGCTTACGACGACGTTTCGGTCCGACTTGGACCATTGACAAAGTCACACTAACAGAGGTGGAGCAGGACGGCTATATAAGGCGTCCTGCTCCACCCTTGTTAGGGGTACTTTGTCAATGGTCCAAGTCGGACCGAAACGTCGTCGTAAGCTTCTGTCTTTTATGTGCGGGTTATTTGTGTATCGTTCCAGTCACGGTATTGTGCCTTTTTGTTATTTATTATTGCAATATAGTTAACCCTATTTTCCTTCTTGTTATTCTTAATTAAGGTAATGTATATTTCAAAATCATCCTTTGATCTTCCTTTCTCTATTATTTGTTCCTAAACGTGTCCCCACATATCACCACATCAAATAACATCAGTCATCCCAGGAAATCATATAGTTCTGCGTTTTTTTTTTAATTTTTATGAACAAAATTACAATATTTTAAATTTTAAGAACAATATTACTACCACCCAACACTAGTTTGTAAAGCACAGCGAATTTTCTATTGGTCACCATTTCATTAGCAGTTGGTGTCAAACTGCTGGGCTTGGTGCCATTCCTTACTTCTTGGAATGTATTAGTCGTTGTATTCGAGGTTTGTGAGCTTTCTGATCATCGTCATGGTCAACCTCTTTTATGTTCGCTCATATAAATCGTTCCTCTGTACCGATTACATCTGCGATGTGACAAGAGACAAAATTATCTTTCCCACCAGGAAAGAACTGAAAAAAAAGTCACTGAAAGGATAATCTCCGTGGAGACACCCAAATCACGAGACTATAGAAGTCCTACCTATAGTCTTCTGGTAACAGTCTTCAGTAGCATTCTTTCCATGTAGATCCAGTCTTATACACCTGAATCTACAACTGAATCCTAAGAAAAGAATCCTACCAAAGAAGTGTTCTCTAGGTATTTACCAGACAGGTTACATACAGTTTATTAACTCATGTGTATCAGACGACTTTATACACATCACAACACACGATGGATGTGTGACAAAAAAACATAACAACAGAAGAAACTTTCACTTTGAAACAAATCTTCTTCATTTCAAACAGTCCCTCTGCCAAATTGTAACATCTTCTATCAGTAGAGTTACTCGTCCGACGGCCAGTCAACAATTGATACATCACAGTGTACTATTAACAAAGTATGGCAGTACATTACACACACAGTCTACTGGCCAGGTTGTGGCAACACACAGTCGTACTGGCCAGGTTGTGGCAACACACAGTCGTACTGGCCAGGTTGTGGCAACACACAGTCGTACTGGCCAGGTTGTGGCAACACACAGTCATACTGGCCAGGTTGTGGCAACACACAGTCGTACTGGCCAGGTTGTGGCAACACACAGTCATACTGGCCAGGTTGTGGCAACACACAGTCGTACTGGCCAGGTCGTGGCAACACACAGTCGTACTGGCCAGGTCGTGGCAGCCACCAGCAAGTTGACAGTTATTATGTTCATCACCGAAAGTTTTAGTTTTGCATCTGTGGCGGTGAATTTCTTTTTTACTTCATTAATGAAGAGGTGAAAGAAGCGTATTTGTGAAAACTGGGAGACTTATTTAATAAATAATTCTACTTAACAAAGTGTTTATTAAGATGATTTACAAGAATATCTTCTTTGTCTTAAACACAAGTCTCTCAAGTTAATCACTTCTTCACATATTTACATCTTTTCCCAAAATATATCATCAAAATATTGTACCCCTCATTCCATTTTATTAAGAAAATTGAAATTATTGGAAATTTAAAATGGATTAAGGTTGAAGTGTGACGCAGTTGTAATAAAGTGTGATGCAGTTGTAATAAAGTGTGACGCAGTTGTAATAAAGTGTGACACAGTTGTAATAAAGTGTGAGGCAGTTGTAATAAAGTGTGACGCAGTTGTAATAAAGTGTGACGCAGTTGTAATAAAGTGTGACGCAGTTGTAATAAAGTGTGACGCAGTTGTAATAAAGTGTGACGCAGTTGTAATAAAGTGTGACGCAGTTGTAATAAAGTGTGAGACAGTTGTAATAAATGTGACGAAGTTTAATAAGTGTGACGCAGTTGTAATAAGTGTACAATTGTAATAAAGTGTGACGCAGTTGTTTAAAAAAGTGTGAGGCAGTTGTAATAAAGTGTGACGAAGTTGTAAAAAAGTGTGGGCGCAGTTGTAATAAAGTGTGACGCAGTGTAATAAAGTGTGACGCAGTTGTAATAAAGTGTGACGCAGTTGTAATAAAGTGTGAGGCAGTTGTAATAAAAAGTGTGACGCAGTTGTAAAAAAAGTGTGACGCAGTGTAATAAAGTGTGAGGCAGTTGTAATAAAGTTGAGGGAGTTGTAATAAAGTGTGAGGCAGTTGTAATAAAGTGTGACGCAGTTGTAATAAAGTGTGAGGGAGTTGTAATAAAGTGTGACGCAGTTGTAATAAAGTGTGAGGCAGTTGTAATAAAGTGTGACGCAGTTGTAATAAAGTGTGAGCAGTTTTTAAAAGTGTGAGGCAGTTTTAATAAAGTGTGACGAAGTTGTAATAAAGTGTGACGCAGTTGTAATAAAGTGTGAGCAGTTGTAATAAAATGTGACGCAGTTGTAATAAAGTGTGAGCAGTTGTAATAAAGTGTGACGCAGTTGTAATAAAGTGTGTGACGCAGTTGTAATAAAGTGTGAGGCAGTTGTAATAAAGTGTGACGCAGTTGTAATAAAGTGTGAGCAGTTTGTAATTAAAGTGTGAGCATTGTAATAAATGTGACGCAGTTGTAATAAAGTGTGAGGCAGTTGTAATAAAGTGTGACGCAGTTGTAAAAAAAGTGTGACGCAGTTGTAATAAAGTGTGACGCATTGAAATAAAGTGTGAGGCAGTTTAATAAATTTTGACAAATTTGTAATAAAGTGTGACCAGTTGTAATAAAGTGTGACGCATTGTAAAAAAGTGTGAGGCAGTTGTAATAAGTGTGACCAGTTGTAATAAAGTGTGACGCAGTTGTAATAAAGTGTGAGGCAGTTGTAATAAAGTGTGACGCAGTTGTAATAAAGTGGGGACGCAGTTGTAATAAAGTGTGAGGCAGTTGTAAAAAAAGTGTGACGAAGTTGTAATAAAGTGTGACGCATTTTGTAATAAAGTGGGGAGGCAGTTGTAATAAAGTGTGACGCAGTTGTAATAAAGTGTGAGGCATTTTGTAATAAAGTGTGACGCAGTTGTAATAAAGTGTGAGGAGTTGTAATAAAGGTGACGCAGTTTAATAAGTTGACCGTTTTTAATAAAGTGTGAGGCAGTTGTTATTAGAGAAAAAAAGGGAAAAAAACTTTAAAAAAGTAATAATTATAGTAGAATAAGAGTGTTGAGCAGACCGGGGTAAAGTGTGTGTCAGAAATGTGTTGTAAAGTGAGGGTCAAGACAAAATTGTGTAACAAAGAAGACTGTGAATTCAGAAAGTGAAGGTAATATGTGGTTTCATGTGTAAACACGGGAAAAAACATAAGTGAAGAACCTTATGTAAAGGAAAAGCAGCATTTAAGTGGATACATATACATGACACTCATCCATACACAACAATACCAAAACATTTCACTAAGCCATACACAAAATACATATACATGACGCTCATCCATACACAATAACATGTACACGTGACACTCATACACAATACATAAACATTGTACTCATTCATACATAACATGTACACTGACATACAACAACACACAATATGTAAACATGACCCCTTTAACACAATAACACACAGAATTACATTTATTCAAATATACTAACATACATAATAACATGTTTTATATATTCTGAATATTGAAGCACAAATATTTTGTATTTCCCTTACTTTAGTCTCTACTGTATTGTTTAATTTTAACCACTATTGGACGAGTACAGGAATGTCTTTTGAAAATGTTGTCACATGATGTGCGCATGAGTGTTATTGGAAGTGTTTCGAGTGAGATTGTGGCGTGTATTATTTGACCTCATATATGTTAAGTAAGAAGGGGAAATTTGTGACTTGCTGTTACAGGGTTGGTATTTGTAAACTGGGATTGTTGTGTGTATGCATCAATGTATTATAAGGGTGTAGGGGAAAGGGCACCGCCGACCTTAGGTAAGTGTGGAAGGGGAAACATCTGGGGCGAACGAATGGTTTCCTGATGCAGACTGGGGAAGGTGTAGTTTGAGGCTACCTAAGGTAAGTGGGGTAAGGGGAGATTCCGGGAGCGAACGAAGGATTCCGGGATACAAAAACCCTGGAAGGCCATGAATACCGGGCAGTTGAGGCTAAACCTTTGGGGTAAGTGGTGAAGAGAAGACATCTGGCGGTAGACGGAGGGATTCCGGGATCATGACCTGGGATGGCAAAATACGGTTTGGGTAAGGCTGCCCTTTGGGGAAGTGTGGAAGGAAACATCCGGAGGCGAGGGTTGGTTCCTGGACACATAACCTGGGGAGCGAACGGATGGATTCCTGGATACAAAAACCCTGGGAAAAGGGCATGAATACCAGCAGTTGAGGCTGACCTTGGGTAACTGGTGAAGAGAAGACATCTGGGGGAGACGGATGGATTCCTGGATACATGAACCTGGGGTTTGGCAAGAATACGGGTTTGGGTAAGGCTGACATTGGGGAAGTGTGGAAGGGGAAAACATCCGAAGGCGGACGGTTGGATTCCTGGCCACATAAACCTGGGGAAGGTGAGGCTGGAAGGCAAAGGAAGAGAGACAGGCAATGTTTGACCTTAGGGTAGTGGGGAAGGAAGACACCCGGGCCCACGGATAGATTCCCGACACATGAACCTGGAAAAGCGAGGGGGAGCGCCTTAAAGAAACACTGCCCCACGTGGCAAGGTCGGTAACCGAGATAACCCTGAGGTGACAGTGGTCGCATTAAAATTTTCTTTTATTAAATTAATTATTGTTTCGAATATTGTTTTATCGCACTCGGGCCTCCGTGAAGTAGTCACGGGGGTGTTTTCTCACCCACCTCCGTAACAGTATCCGTTGTGTTATTCCAATTTCACCTCCCTGAAGTATCACGGGGGTGTTATTCCCACTCCACCTCCCTGACAGTAGTCACGGTGGTGTTATTCCACTCCACCTCCGTAACAGTAGTCACGGTGGTGTTATTCCCACTCCACCTCCCTGACAGTAGTCACGGTGGTTTTTATTCACATTTTCAGCCTCTGTGACAGTAGTCACGGTGGGGGTTATTCCCACTCCGCCTCCTTAACAGTAGTCATGGGGGTTTACTTTTCCCCACTCCAGCCTCCTGGCATTTACTCACGGGGGTTTGTGTTTCCCCCAATCCAGCCTCCCTGATTGGAGTCATGGTAGTGTTGTTTTTTATGTTAAATTCACCAGCAGTGTTTTTCATATTGTTCATTATTGGACTCACCAGAATTAAAAATAATTAAGTAATTAAGCGAGGGGGGGGCGTACCTTAAAGACGAACCACTGGCCTCCACGGGGCAAGATCTGGTAACTCAGAGAAAACCCTAAAGGCTGACAGTGGCCGCAAATAATAATTTTTCTTTTATTTATTAATTATTGTTTCGAATATTGTGTTATTCGCACTTCAGCCTCCCTGACAGTACTGTCTTTTTGTGTTACTGTTCTTCTGCGCTACTGTACTGTACTGTTCTTTTGTGTTACTGTACTGGTCTTGTGTGTTTCTATACTTTTTAAAAGCTGTGTTTCTGTTCTGGTTTCTGTGTACTGTGTGGTACTGGTCTTCTGTGTTACTGTCTGGTACTGGTCTTCTGTGTTACTGTGTGGTACCTGGTCTTCCTGTGTTTATTGTGCTGTTCGCTCTTCTGTGTTATTGTACTGTACTGGTCTTCTGTGTTATTGTACTGTACTGGTTTTCCCTGTGTTTTTTGTACTGTACTGGTCTTCTGTGTTATTGTACTGTACTGGTCTTCTGTGTTATTGTACTGTAACGGGTCTTCTGTGTATGTCCTTCGGGCTTCTTGTTATTGTACTGTAACTGGTCTTCTGTGTTATTGTACTGTACGGTCTTTGTGTTATTGTACTGTACTGGTCTTCTGTGTTATTGTACTGTACTGGTCTTTTGTTTATTGTACTGCACTGGTCTTCTGGCTTTTAAATACTGTACGGGTCCTTCTGTGTATTATACTGTACTGATCTTCTGTTTAACTGTAATGGTCTTCTGTGTTATTGTACTGTACGGGCTTCTGTGTTACTGTAATGTCTTCTGTGTTATACTGATGGTCTTCTGTTTACTGAAAGGTCTTCTGTGTTATTGTACTGTACTGGTCTTCTGTATTATTGTACTGTACTGTCTTTTGTGTTTTTGTACTGCATGTCTTCTGGGTATATTATATACTGTACTGGTCTTCTGTGTTACTGTAATGGTCTTTCTGTGTTATTGTACTGTACTGGTCTTGTATGTTGCACCAGTTATTTTTATATATTTATACTGTAATTCTTTTGCTGTCGTAATGTTTTTATGTTACAAAATGTGTTTTATGTGTTTTTTAATGCTGTTTTATATCACAATGACTGTTTTATGTGTTACTAAAAATTGTTACGCTGACTTAAGATTTCTCTAAATATGCCCTTACAATTTTGTTCATCTATTAATTTTAAACATTGTGATTATCGTCGTTATTAGCTAAACGACGAAAATCAGCTTTGTAAAATTACATATTCATTTTCATCTTTTTCATTTTTCATTTTATGTATTATATTATTTTGTGCTGATGCATCATTTACCAGTGATAACAACCATTTATGACCTCACCTCTGGTTACTACCGCCTGACGTGAGTTTACGTCAAGGTGAGTGTTACTGCTCGCCTGACGTGAGTTTTCGTCAGAGGTGAGTGTTACTGCTCGCCTGACGCAGTTTTCGTCAGAGGTGAGTGTTTACTGCTCGCCTGACGTGAGTTTTCGTCAGAGGTGAGTTTACTACTCGCCTGACGCAAGTTTACGTCAGAGGTGAGTGTTACTACTCGCCTGACGCAAGTTTACGTCAGAGGTGAGTGTTACTACTCGCCTGACGCAGTTTTCCGTCAGAGGGATGTTTACTACGCCTGACGCAAGTTTCGTCAGAGGTGAGTGGTTTCTGCTCGCCTGACGCGAGTTTTCGTCAGAGGTGAGTGTTACTACTCGCCTGACGCGAGTTTTTCGTCAGGGTGAGTGTTACTGCTCGCCCCGACGCGAGTTTTCGTCAGAGGTGAGTGTTACTACTCGCCTGACGCAAGTTTTTCGTCAGGGGAGTGTTTTCTACTCGCCTGACGCAAGTTTACGTCAGAGTGAGTGTTACTACTCGCCTGACGTGATTTTCGTCAGAGGTGAGTGTTATACTCGCCTGACGCGAGTTTTTCGTCAGAGGTGAGTGTTAAATACTCGCCTGACGTGAAGTTTCGTCAGAGGTGAGTGTTATACTCCGCCTGACGCAAGTTTACGTCAGAGGTGAGTGTTACTGCTCGCCCGACGCGAGTTTTCGTCAGAGGTGAGTGTTACTGCTCGCCTGACGCGAGTTTCGTCAGAGGTGAGTGTTACTACTCGCCTGACGCGAGTTTCGTCAGAGGTGAGTGTTACTACTCGCCTGACGCAAGTTTACGTCAGAGGTGAGTGTTACATACTCGCCCTGACGTGAGTTTTCGTCAGAGGTGAGTGTTACTACTCGCCTGACGCAAGTTTACGTCAGAGGTGAGTGTTTACTACTCGCCTGACGGAGTTTCGTCAAGGTGAGTGTTACTACTCGCCCTGACGCAAGTTTTTCGTCAGAGGTGAGTGGTACTTTCCGCCTGACGTGAGTTTTCGTCCCGAGGTAGTGTTACACTCCCCGACGCAAGTTTTCGTCAGAGTGAGTGTTCTACTCGCCTACGCAAGTTTACGTCAGAGGTGGTGTTACACTCGCCTACGCAATTTAGTGAGGTGATTGTTTACGCTCGCTACGCAATTTACGTCAGAGGTGAGTGTTACGCTCGCCGACGGGGGGTGGCTCGTCAGAGGTGAGTGTTACTACTCGCCTTTACGCATGTTTTACGTCAGAGGTGAGTGTTACTAATGCCTGACCGAGTTCTCGTCCCAATTATGTTACTAAATCGCCTGACCAGTTTACGTCAGAAAGGGGAGTTTACTACTCGCCTGACGCAAGTTTACGTCAGAGGTGAGGTTACTTCTCGCCTGACGTGAGTTTTCGTCAAGGTGATTTTTACTACTCGCCTGACCAAGTTTTTAAAAGTCCCGAGGTGAGTGTTACTACTCGCCTGACGCAAGTTTACGTCAGAGGTGATGTTACTCTCGCCTGACGTGGTTTTCGTCAAGGTGAGTGTTACTACTCCTGACGCAATTTTACGTCGAGGTGATGTTACTACTCGCCTTTACGCTTTTTTGGCAGGTGATGTTACTACTCGCCTGACGCAAGTTTACGTCAAGGGAGTGTTACTACTCTACTGTTATATTTTCGTCAGAGGTGAGTGTTACTACTCGCCTGACGCAAGTTTAGTCAGAGTAGTGTTACTACCTCGTGACCAAGTTTACTCAGAGGTATGTTACTACCGCCCGAAAGCAAGTTTACGTCAAAGGGGAGTGTTTACTCGCCTGACGTAGTTTTCGTCAGAGGTATGTTTTCTATCGCCGACGAAGTTTACTCAAGGTGATGTTACTTACTCCCTGACCAAGTTTAGTCAGGGTGAGTGTTACTACTCGCCTGACGCAATTACGTCAGAGTAATGTTACTTTACCGCCTGACGTGAAATTTTCGTAGAGGAAATGTTACCTACTCGCCACGCAAGTTTACGTCAAGGTGAGTGTACTAACTCGCCTGACGCAAGTTTACGTCGAGGTGAGTGTTTACACTCGCCTGACGCAAGTTACGTCAAGGGAGTGTTACTACCGCCTGACGCAAGTTTACGTCAGAGGTGAGTGTTACTACTCGCCTGAGTTTATTTCGTCAGTAGGTAGTGTTACTACTCGCCTGACGCAAGTTTCGTCAGAGTGATGTTTCTACTCGCTGACGCAAGTTTAGTCAGGTGAGGTTTTGTTTACTACTCGCCTGACGCAAGTTTACGTCAAGGTGAGTGTTACTAAACCCCCGACGCAAATTTACGTCAGAGGTGAGTGTTACAAATCGCCTTACGCAAGTTTCGTCAGAGTGAGTGGGGTAGAGCAGGCCCTACAACACCTCTCTCAGTCCGAGGGCTTCCTTTCCTGACATTTACTTTTATTAAGAGACTACCTGAGAAAATAATTTTTCCTTAGGTCCCCCCAAGTGCGATCTTTTGACACTTCCCCTAGAAGCCTCCATTTTTTCTAAGTGTTTGAAAATCAAAACGTAGGAAATTGACATCTTTTTTCCCAAAGTCCTTCAGCCCAAAATGGAGGCCCTTTTTAACAATATAATTTTTTTCTGTTAAAATGTTTATATGAATTGATAAGTAAAAAAAGGGACCCTTTAAAAAACCTTTAGACCCAAAATAATAACATATATAAAAAGATATTTTATAGTTTTTCTATCTCCGAAACTAAATTTATCCGCACAATCGATTGTTATATCGTAATATAATTTCTTTTTACGATTTCCCATGTGTATATTACATACTGAAGATACCCGAGACTCGTGTCATTAATACTGTAGAAATCCTATGGAACATCGTAATGATGTTTTTGTGTCTCTATCATGTTTTATCTCTCAATTTTCCGTTTTATTTCACCTTATTGTTTTATTTGTCACCATACTGTTTTATGTGATATCATACTGTTTTATATTTTACGTTATTGTTTTTGCGTTATTATACTGTTTTATGTGTTGCAACACTGTTTTAATGTTACTACACTATTCATGTTTCTCATACTGTTTAATGCGTTACTGTACTGTTTTTATGTTACTGTGCTATTCTTACATTGTTACTGTACTTGCCTTTTGTGTTAGTGTACTACTGTAATACACAAAAAACCTGCACATAGTAGAGAAGAGCTTACGACGAACGACGTTTTCGGTCTGACTTGGACCATTTACAAAGTCACACTAACAGAAGAGAGAGAAGGAGGGAGTAGTAACACAGGCCAGCAGACAATGACGGGAGCAATAAAGGTAGAGGTGGAGGTGGTGGTGGTGGTAGTAGTGGTGGTAGTAATGGTAGTAGTTAGTAGTAGTGTAGTGTCAGTCAAATACTAAGAAAGAGAGCAGTGTAAGTCATGTAGTGTTCTTGGTTGTAATGGTCTGGTGATGTGACAAACTGTGGTGAAAGTCACTTTTATCATGAACTGTACTCAAATGTTCTTTTCCAGTGTATTGTTATTGCATTGTGCTGTACCGATTTTGTGTATGTCTTTACCGTTCTTGTATGTTGATATTCTGGCTGTATCCTTGAGGTAAGCTAAAGTTCTACTCTGCTATATACATCAAACACTTCAAACTTTTCCACTGCGTCTTACACAACAGTGTCTCCCACACTAACATTCATGTCTCTTACATCACTCAACATTCGCAACACATTCACTTAACATATTCCAGAATCCATTTCTCTTATCTGTACTTTTCTCAAATTCAAGATATTTATCCGAATAAACCTATCCACAATACACACCAAAAATCAGTAACTCTCAGGTAATAAAGTCGACTATCATGATAGTCTCGATCTGACCACCAAAACAATTTCGGTAGCCATTCCTGCAACCTGGCTAGTTCCTCTCATTGTTACTGTCTACGGTACTGATTTTTTTCAATGATTTCTTTCTCTAATACACATTTGAAACCCTATTACTAGAAGTCTTGTTCTTTGCAAAAAGCATTTCTTTTATTTTTTAAATTGTTCAATGTTTTTCATAAATATATTTTACAATTCTGTCTAACACTGTGTACGGCTTTGATCTGTTTCACTAGCACAGGCTGGTACCAAAGTTAGACTTGTGAAAATATATGAAACTAATTATTTTAGTTATTCTTGTTTGTTTACAAGCGAAAAAAATAGAGTGAAATGCTACAACCTATTATGCAGACGTAACTTGTGTACAATGTTTCAGTAGCTACAACAGTCTTCATGTTTCTTCCAAACAAGGTTGAAGTCACTATGGTTCAGTAGCCATGGTAGTTTTATAGGTTACCTTCCAGCAGGACTCAAGTCACTATAGTTCAGTAGTTACAGTAGTTTCAGAGATAAAAATCAACGCTTGTTTTTAGATAAAGCAAAGTAGACGCTCGCAAATTTAAACTTTCCAAAGGTAAAGAGGTGCGAGGAAAAAATATTAAAATACGTCTCTGTCACTTTTTCTCATCTTCACTTCTCTCAATCTTCTGTATTATGAGAAAACATTGGTAACCAAAAAACTCACACGCTCAAATAAAAAAATAAAATTCTGGATGAAGAAAATAGAATCTTCAAACTCAGGGACTCGATCTCCTGACAAAAGAAATTTCAGCGACCATGTAATAACTTGGTTGGAAGGTCTTCTTAATGTCTCGTACATTCATATTTTATTTACTAGTATCTTACCCTTCTGTTCCAGTGTTTTACTGTATTGTTAATAAAATGTTGTTGTACGATACTTGATGTTTGCTGTTGTGTTGTATGTTACTGTATTGTGTTTTACGGTACAGTTCTCGTGTGTTGCTGTTGTGTTGTAGGGTTATTTGTATTGTGTTTTACGGTACAGTTCTCGTGTGTTGTTGTTGTGTTGTATGTTACTGTATTGTGTTTTACGGTACAGTTCTCGTGTGTTGTTGTTTTGTATGTTACTGTATTGTGTTTTAAACGGTACAGTTCTCGTGTGTTGTTGTATTGCTCTCCGAGTTAATGTATTTTTTATGTTATTACTGCTTTTATTTTTGTCATTTTACAGGTATTGCCTTGTGAAACCACTTTTTTTAAAGTATTGTACTTGTGTATTATGTATTGTTTCATTATTTCCTGTACTTTCTATGTTACTGTGCTGTTCTTACGTGTTGAATATCTTTTTTATTTTTTTGTTGTCTTTGTGGTTTACGATGCTCTTTTTTATTTGTCTCTGAACTGTTCTTCACTTGTCACTTTAATTTTCTTCCAAGTTGTCATTCTTGTATGAGATGATAGTGTTATTTTATGTTGTATTTTTTATGACATTTTCGACGATAGTTTTCTCCTATATTGTCATTCATGACTTCCAGAACAATTATGTCGACTCAAAATTCCCAAAACATTCACTTAACAATTCTCAAACTCCATATCCACTCTCATCCACACTTATCTCCTCCATATGATATTAATACAAATAACACAATAAAATAACACACAAAAACAATATCTCTCCAGGAATAAAACTATCATAGTAGTCTCGATCTGACAAAAAACATTATATCAGCCTATCCTTCAACCTGGCAAAGTCGAGTCAAGTTGCCCTGGTATATTTGCTGTTTTATAAAACTATATGTTGCTCTGCTGTTTTTTCAAAACTTTCAACAAAAATATATTATTTTGCAACATGCGTTTCTTGCTATTTTTAACTTGTGGTAAATTACAATTCTAGCACTGTGCCCTGGAGCTGTTGAAGTGAAATTAGAAGCAAAGTGTGACCAAAAGTTAGACTTTTGAAGCCCAAATGTTTACTAACTAATACATGTAATTAAAACTCAGATACTATTATTCTACATTAACACTGCTTCTGTAGTTTCAACAGTACGCAACATTTGACGGTTATAAACAGAGACTTGCACTTCTCTTCCCCCGTTAAGGGATCTTTTGAAACAGCAATTGTAATATGCACCTGAAAATGATATTTTTCACAAATATGTTTACAGTGAGAAAAAATTTCCCCATAATAGAAAGTTTATGATATAAATCAATAATTTTAACCAGCGTTATTACTTTAAGTTTTTAGGTTAGCACTCAGTGTGAGGGCGAAGGTTGCTTCTGCAGTCTAAGATGTGAATTGAATTTATCCAACACTGTAGACTATGTTAGTCTATGAGACTTAGTCTTCGTATCACTGTATTGTGTGAAGTCTTTGATGAGACGATATATACTGACTGTGTAAACTCAGTGTAGTGTGCTAGTGAGTTGACGCCCAGATTTAGTGTCAATTTTAAAGAGTTTTGTGTGATTGAGCTAAATAAATATTAGTTTTATGTCGAACTTTGAGAGTTTGATTAATTTTACAGTTGGTGTCTGGGTTTGACATGAGTTTTCTCCAGATGGTGACCCGTTACTCTCTCCTGAAGGAGTGTCAGTGTTTGCATACGTTATTTACATATTGATGTGTACATGTGTGTTGTTTGCCCTGTGTAGCGTGGAGGTTAAAAGTGTAAGGAGTGGGTGCGTGTGTATTTGTGTTTACATACTAGTAAAACAAAAAAAGAGAGGATTATAAATGCATTGCTGAAAAAATGTATGTGTGTGTTTGATACAGAGGATTTTTTTGTTGTTGCTTTATTCGTGCGTCTGTGTGTGTTGTGTGTGTGTGTAGGATGTGTATGTGGAAATACAGAATTGAGTGTATAGAAGAGTGCGCGCTTGTGAACCTTAGCGTACTGTGAAGATCAATAACGAGGGCAAAAAGATAACTGAAAACAATTAATTACAGTTATCATGCAGTGAACACAAAGGTTCACACACCCCAACTAATATTCGCATATAAAAACGTTCACAAATACACTTACACAATTTAAATAAATGAACAATTAATAACTGACATATAGGCATAATGTTAAATAAAATATATGTTCCAAATTTTTCATTGACTGGCCAGTTCTTGGTGGACGAGCTGGTACAGAGATCTCTCATGTCTCAGGTAGTCGACGTTCGGGTCTGTCCAGGAGGATGTTACTACAGAGCGCAGATTATCTGTGTGTCCTCCTCTGTTAATAACATCTTCCTCTGTATACTGATATTAATACACTTGTGTAGTAAATATCTTATATGGACGTATTTTCAAGGCTGGTTAAAACTGCTGACTCAGGAAGTGGTGAAGGGTGAATACCTGGATCCAGGGAAACCTGGGGTGGGACTGCTGACCTCAGGGAAGGGGTGAAGGGTGAATACCTGGATCCACGGACCTAGGGTCGGACTGCTAACCTCAGGGAAGTGGTGAGGGGTGAATACCTGGATCCACGGACCTGGGTCGGACTGCTGACCTCGGGGAAGTGGTGAAGGGGAAAACCGGGAACCCGGACCTGGGGTGGGACTGCTGACCTCAGGGAAGTGTGAAGGGTGATACTTGGATCCATGGACCTGGGTGGGGACTGCTGACCTCAGGGAAGTGGGAAGGGTGAATACCTGGATCCACGGACCGGGGGTGGGAACTGCTGACCTCAGGGAAGTGGTGAAGGGTGAATCCTGGAACCACGGACCTGGGGTGGGACTTGCTGACCTCAGGGCCGTGGTGAAGGTGGAATACCGGGAAACCACGGACCGGGGGTGGGACTTGCTGACCTCAGGGAAGTGTGAAGGGTAAATTTACCGGGAAACCCACGGACCTTGGGTGGGACTTGCTGACCTCAGGGAAGTGGGGGAAGGGTAAATACCTGGATCCACGGACCGGGGGTGGACTACTGACCTCAGCGAAGTGGTAAAGGGGTGAATACCGGGAAACCACGGACCTGGGTGGGACTTGCTGACCTCAGGGAGTGGTGAAGGGTGAATACCTGGATCCAAGGACCTGGGGTGGGCCCTTGCTTACCTCAGGGAAGTGGTGAAGGGTAAATACCGGAACCACGGCCCTTGGGGTGGGACTGCTGACCTCAGGGAAGTGGTGAAGGTGAATTTACCTGGATCCACGGCCCTGGGGTGGGACTTGCTGACCTCAGGGAAGTGGTGAAGGGTGAATACCTGGAACCACGGACCTTGGGTGGGACTTGCTGACCTCAGGGAAGTGGTGAAGGGTGAATACCTGGATCCACGGACCTGGGGTGGGACTGCTGACCTCAGGGAAGTGGTGAAGGGTGAATAACTGGAACCACGGACCTAGGGTGGGACTTGCTGACCTCAGGGAAGGTGCGGGTGAAGAGGGTGGGGAAAAACCTGGAACCACGGACCTGGGGTGGGACTTGCTGACCTCAGGGTAGTGGTGAAGGGCGTATACCTGGAACCACAGACCAGGGGTGGGACTTGCTGACCTCAGGACACATGAACCTCGGGGGAAGGTAGGATTGCTGAGTGTAGGAAATAGGAAGTGGGGAAGGGAAAAATATCTGAGGGGACACAGATGGACTCCTGGACACATGAACCTGGGGGAAAGGTAGGATTGCCGAGTGTAGGATAGGAAGTGGGGAAGGGAGAATATCTGAGGGGACACAGATGGACTCCTGGACACATGAACCCTGGGGGGGAAGGGTAGGATTGCTGAGTGTAGGATAGGAAGTGGGGAAGGGAGAATATCTGAGGGGACACAGATGGACTCCTGGACACATGAACCTGGGGGGAAGGTAGGATTGCTGAGTGTAGGATAGGAAGGGGGAAGGGAGAATATCTGGGGGGACACGATGGATCCTGGACACATGAACCGGGGGGGAAGGTAGGATTGCTGAGTGTAGGATAGGAAGTGGGGAAGGGAGAATATCTGAGGGGACACAGATGGACTCCTGGACACATGAACCTTGGGGGAAAGTAGGATTGCTGAGTGTAGGATAGGAAGCGGGGAAGGGAGAATATCTGAGGGGACACAGATGGACTCCTGGACACATGAACCTTGGGGGAAGGTAGGATTGCTGAGTGTAGGATAGGAAGTGGGGAAGGGAGAATATCTGAGGGGTCACATGAACCTGGGGGGAAGGTAGGATTGCTGAGTGTAGGATAGGAAGTGGGGAAGGGAGAATATCTGAGGGGACACAGATGGACTCCTGGACACATGAACCTGGGGGGAAGGTAGGATTGCTGAGTGTAGGATAGGAAGTGGGGAAGGGAGAATATCTGAGGGGACACAGATGGACTCCTGGACACATGAACCTGGGGGGAAGGTAGGATTGCTGAGTGTAGGATAGGAAGTGGGGAAGGGAGAATATCTGAGGGGACACAGATGGACTCCTGGACACATGAACCTGGGGGGAAGGTAGGATTGCTGAGTGTAGGATATCAAGTGGGGTAGGGAGAATATCTGAGGGGACACAGTAAGTGGTGGGTTGGACCTTAAAGACGAACCACTGGCCTCGACGTGGTAGGGTCTAGTAATTCAGGGGTAACTCTGAGGCTGCAAGTACTACTACTACTACTACTAATAATAATAATAATAATTATTATTATATTTATAATTATATGTTATATTATAAGTTCCACCTGCTCGTGTTTACCTAGCAGTAAGTAGATACCTGGGTATTCTATATTTTATGTTTCTATGTAGCATGTCAGTAATGTCAGCTAGGTCTCTAACAGGTGTATCATGTACCTGTGTACCTGTAACAGGTGTATCATGTACCTGTGTACCTGTAACAGGTGTATCATGTACCTGTGTACCTGTAGAAATATAAGATTATTATTATATAATTAATAACTTATGTTTACAAAGCTTTATTTACTATTTTGAGCATCACCATGTCTAGCTTGTATCTGCTGTTTTACAGTGTTCTTTGTTTGTATACAGTTTTTCTTTGTTATGAAATACAGTTTCTTTGTTCTGTATACAGTGTTTTTGTTCTGTATACAGTTTTTCTTTGTTCTGTATACAGTGTTCTTTGTTCTGTATACAGTGTTCTTTGTTCTGTTTACAGTGTTCTTTGTTCTGTTTTACAGTGTTCTTTGTTCTGTATACAGTGTTTTTTTTTCTGTATACAGTTTCTTTGTTCTGTATACAGTGTTTCTTTGTTCTGATACAGTGTTCTTTGTTCTGTATACAGTGTTCTTTGTTCTGTATACAGTGTTCTTTGTTCTGTATACAGTGTTCTTTGTTCTGTATACAGTGTTCTTTGTTCTGAAAAACAGTGTTCTTTGTTCTGTATCAGTGTTCTTTGTTCAAACATAAGTCATCACACATCCTCGTCTAAGACCCATTGTAACATAGTGACATCACAAATCACTTTCTAAGACTCAGTGACATCACTCATCGCTATCTAAGACTCACAGTGACATCTCTTATCGTTGTTTAAGTATATCATTAGTTATATAACGGATCCCAACGATTCCAAGTGTTTTAACTATTTTACTAAAGTGAGTGAACTGTAAAGTTGAACCAGTGACCTCCAGGTGGACGGGTCTGGTAACTCAGAACTAACTCTGAACCACAAACTCTTAAGTTATGCCACATTGTGGCCTTATAACTCATAGTAGTAACAACATTTAATTGGTAATATACCACTTTCTCATTTATGTTATACGAAAAGAGAAAAGTAACGTTTCAGTATAACTTGACAACCTGATGTGACAGAGATGAATAAATAACACAATGAATCACTATTTTCCATATATACACCGTAAAACATACAACAGAGTCAATAAAAAAATCATGGAGACCAGTATGTAGCTGTATTTATGTATACCTGAGTAAACTTACTTATTATATTGTTCAAATTTCATAGTACAATCTCTTAGTAATTAAATAATCAAGTACCTCATTATGTGATTTTACTAGTAAGCATAAGTCACCTTATGTAATTTTCTTATTTACTATTGTTTGCTTAAATATTAGCTGAATTGATACTTTCTCTGTCCATATTACTACCTCATATTTTTTAAATACTATTAATTGATATTACTTACTAAAATTAATAATTAATTGCCATTTTTACTATCAGTATAATTTACTCTTAACATTTCTGGCATCATTTAATTACCATTACTTGTCTAATTACCTTAACCTGTTTTAATACCACATTTACTATCTTAGAGTACTCTTAAATACCTTGTACTGCCAAATAACCTCTAGTATAACTACCAGTGCAATATTGAATCCAAATAACTGTTTTTTAAAAATTTTTAAAACTTGAAATAACATTACTTTTTCACTTTTATTTTTTTCTAATTAATCTTTTTTGTAATCATTTTTACTTACTAAAATTTTATTAAAAAACCATAATTTTCTATTAGTCAATTTACCTTTGTACATTAATCATTATTTTATACTTTTCATAACACTTTGTTGCCAAATTTTCAAGTTTGTATATTCAACTCCAACCTTTATATTATCCTTCGTACCTGTGTACCTGTGTACCTGTGTACCTGTCTACCATCTTACTATTATATTATAACCAAGTCATTGCCATTGTTAATTTTTACTTATTATTCTTTTGGTACTTTAATTTGTGAGTTTTATTTTGTCAATTTAAATCTAGTTTTACTCTTGATCTTGTTAGCAACCTATATCAGACCCTAGTGCAATTGCAAGTACCATTTTAATTTGTATTTTTATAAGTTTATACTTAGTTGTACTTTAGCTCATTCTAGCTCAATACATAGACAACACTAAATTCATCATATTAGACCTTAGTGCAATTACAAGAGTGAATCTGGTGCCACTTGTAATTTGTTTTTGTTCATTATAGTATTAGTTTATACCTAGTTGTACTTTAGATCATTCTAGCCCAACACATAAACAATATCAATTTCATTATGTTTATCAGTGACTATACTCTATATGACCAAAGTGCTTTAGCGGTATACTTATCCAAACCTCCCACCACTACAGAAATCAGTATTAGAACTCACCACATAATACAGGATATAAACAACCACTATTTAAACCTAAAAGATGAATGATCACGTTGACCCTGATCTAAACCTCCATAATCTAACACACAATCAAAACTTATTACACAGCATCACAAGCCAGCACTATCCTGAACACTGCTCAAAGTCTATCAGTTCTTAACTACAACATCAGGTCCTTAAGCAAACACTATGATGACTCCTGGCACTCCTTTAGTCACTTTAAAAACACCCTTCTCCTGCATTATTCTTACTGAGACTTGGCTTAAGCAGGAAAACAGTTGGGCCATCTAACCCACTACCAGGAAACACAGCAATCCACAACTGCAGACCATACCAAGTTGGGGGTGGTACTGCAATCTATTACTCTAACCAACTATCTTGTATTAGCACTAATTGCTTTAGTGATGAATATGGGGAATACATTTTTTGCTAATTTTACTGTAAAAAACCTCAAGACGCCTATAACAATCGGTGCCATATACCGGATGCCCCACACAAACATCCCAAACTTCAGTGAGAATCTAAAGTCACTAATAACAAACAGACAAATGAACAAGCACCACCACCTCTAAGGTGGAGACTTCAATATCAACCTTGGCCTACCAGATGATCAGACTGTAACTGATTTCATCAACAATATGAACAACACACTTCTCATTCCAACAATAACTAAACCAACCAGGCTGACTGAGACATGTGCAACCATAATAGACCACATATGGACCAATATACTAGCCCCCCTTAAATCAGGGATAATCACAGACAACACTACTGACCACTACCCAACCTTTCTTAAACATTAGTAAGCCACCACTCGAATACAATAAAGTTTCATTTAGACTCCATGACGAGGCCTCAATAAGGAATTTTTACAGCAGAAACCCAGAGACTGTTTACTGACCTACAGAATTATCCAATGCCAGTGGTATTAACGATTGGGACAGGACATTTTCTTACAAATACTTAGCTATAAACAAACATTGTCCTATAAAAACGAAACAGATCACGAATAAACGGGTTGGTTGCCATGGCTAACCAGCACATTCTGAAATCCATTGATAAGAAACACCAATATGAAAAGCAATAAAGACAGGGCTTAAACACAAAAGATATTCTTAAACAATATTCAACAGTTCTCAAACCCAAAATTTAAAAAAGAAAGCCAAACAACGTACTACTCCACAGATTCACTGACACAAGAGGAGATATAAAAAAAACCAGGAAAACACTTTCCAAAATTTTTGGGGACCCACAAACGAAAAAAAACAAGAATATTGTTCTAACAAATCTCATGAAAAACCACTGCATCCCACTGATACAGCTAACCAAGATAAACGACTTCTTCTCAAACATAGGATCTAATCTCGCCAGTAAAATCCCACGTACCAATGCCCGTGCAGGGACTACCTAGATGGGAATTTCCCAATTCCTTCTATCTTGTACCAACTGAGCCCACGGAAGTCACCGCGATCATAAAGTCACTTAAAAATAACTCGGGAAATCTGTCTCACGTCCCACCATTAGTGTACAAGCGAGTGGCCCATGTCCTTTCGCATGCTATTACATTACTTTTTAACAAGTCACTAGAAACTAGCAAATTTCCCGACACTATCAAGACAGCAAGGTTACACCAATACATAAAGGTGGGGACCCTAAAAAGACATGAAAACTATAAGGCCAATATTTAAACTTGCCATTGCTATCCAAAATCTTCGGGAAACTCGTGCACAGGAGACTATATTCATTTATAATGTCACAAAACATACTCAACCCCTGCCAATTTGGATTCAGGAAAAATAAAAGCACTAATGATGCAATTAAAAAATGCTAGACCTGCTTTACACAGCATTGGAAAAATAAGGGGGTATCCACTATGAATTTTTTTGACCTAAGAAAAAGCGTTTGACACAGTAGACCACGGGATCCTACTCCACAAACTTGACCACTTGGTATAAGAGGCCATGCGCTTGCATATTTTAATCCTACTTTCTAATAGTTATCCAGTATGTCACCATTAAAGACACAGCCTCATCAATACGGCCACTTGATACTGGAGTTCCTCAGTTAATGTCCTTGGACCCCTGCTCTTCCTCATTTACATCAATGATCTTCCCAAAATATCCCAACACCTGAAAACCCCTTCTCTTTGCTGACGACACGACTTATGTCATCTCCACCCTAATCTTGCCCCCCTCAACACCATTGTTAACGAGGAGCTGCTCAAAATATCGACTTGGAGGGCAGCCAGTAAACTTACACTTAACACTGCAAACCTACTATATTATGTTTGGTAAACAGAGCAGGGGGTTGCGCAACTTAACATTAAGATCGACAACACTCTAATTTTCCAGACATAATGAGGGCAAATTCCTTGGCCTATACCTCGACAAACAACCTAAATTTCAGCACCTATATCCAACACATAACAAAAATGTATCAAAAACGGTGGGGATCCTCTCCAAAATAAAGATACTACGTGCCGCAAACTGCCCTTCTCACACTATCCCATTCACTTATATATCCATACCTCACCTATGCTAAACGTGCTTGGGTTTTAACTGCAGCAACACACATAAAGCCAATAATAACCCAACAAAAAAACCCCAGTAAGAATAATCACTAAATCCCATCCCCGGCCCAACACACCCCCCCCCCACTCTTCATAGATCTAAACTTACTCCCTGTTCAGAACATCCACACTTACTACTGTGCAATCTATATCTACAATGAATCTTAAATTCCAATATTAACCTTGACCTAAAACGCTTTTTTTGATAGTTGTGACAGGATCCACAAGCATAACACCAGACACAAACATCTCTATGACTTCCCAGTGTTCGACTAACCTTTAAAAAAAATTCAATGTATTTCAAAGGACCTAAAATCTGGAAAAACCCTACCTGAAAACTCTAGAACTGCAGACACATCATCACTTTTAAAACTACAGTTAGAAAACATCTTATCTCCTGATACACCCCGACAACTAACTACATGTAACCACCTGGTGGTTCACAATTACACTCACTCACCCACTGACTATAAACCCAGAAATACTAATCTTAATCTTAATATAATAAATCCGAACTAATCATAAGTTTGCCTATGATACTCCAACATAGACACTTTGTATTGTGCTAAAACAAAAGCATTCACATTGCTAAACTCACAAATTATGATGTAGTCACTTAGCCTTAATACCATAATCTGTAAGGATTTAATGTTAAGAAATAATCTAAGTCTGCCCGAAATGCCTAGCCATGCAAGATGTCCTAGTGGCCCTCTCTGTAATTAGTGTTTTATAACATGTAAACCACACAATATCCAAAACCTGTAAACCCCACATTGTAACCCTTATAGAGAATAAACTTGAACTGAATTGAATTGAATTGAATTATAGAAACTCATTCATAACGATGGAATATGACACCGAAAATGTACAGGACGATGTAATATGACGGGGAAACTCGTCCAGAACGGCACAGAAAAACCGCACAGAACAATGCAATATGACAAGGATACATGTTCAGCGCAATGGAACATGAGAGAGAATTTCCTCGGGAACAATGGAATATGACAGGGAACTCCCTCTAGAACGACTGAATATGACATGGAAACCCGTCCAATACGATGGAATATGAGAAAGAAACTCGTACAGAGAAAAGGAATACGAGAGGGAAACCAGTCCGGAACAAGAGAATATGACAGTGAAACCCGTCCTGATAGATGGAATGTGACATTTAAACCCGTCCAGAACGATGGAATATGACAGGGAAACCAGTCCGGATAGATGGAATATGACAGGGAAACTCGTCTAGATTGATGGAATATGACAGGGAAACCCGTCCAGAACAATGGAATATGACAGGGAAACCCGTCCAGAACAATGGAATATGACAGGGAAACCCGTCCAGAACAATGGAATATGACAAGGAAACCCGTTCAGAACAAAGGAATATGACATGGAAACCCGCTCAGAACAATGGAATATGACAGGGAAACCCGTCCAGGACAATGGAATATGACAGGGAAACCTGTCCAGAACAATGGAATATGACAGGGAAACCCGTTCAGAACAATGGAATATGACAAGGAAACCCGTCCAGAACAATGGAATATGACAGGGAAACCCATCCAGAACAATGGAATATGACATGGAAACCCGTCCAGAACAATGGAATATGACAGGGAAACCCGTCCAGAACAATGGAATATGACAGGGAAACCCGTCCAGAACAATGGAATATGACAGGAAACCCTCAAACAAAAAAATATGACAGGAAACCCGTCCAGAACAGTATGAAGGAAATAAAATGGAATATACAGGGAAACCCGTCCAGAACAATGGAATATGAAAGGGAAACCCGTCCAGAACAATGGAATATGACAGGGAAACCCGTCCAAAACAATGGAATATGACAGGAAAACCCGTCTAGAACAATGGAATATGAGAGAGAAACCTGTAGAGGACGATGGAATATGACAGAAAACCCAACCAGAATGATGGAATATGAGAGGGAAACCCGTCCTTAAGGATGGAATATGGCAGCTAAAGCCGTCTAGAAAGATGAAATTTGAGAGGAAAACTCGTTCAGAACGATTTAAAATGACTGGAAAACCCGTCCAGGATGATGGAATATGACAGTACAAGTATTGCAAAGTATAACATTAGTTATAATAACACAAATAATTAATATCAGTTAGTAATTACAAATAGGTAATTATCCTTTACTCATAAAGTAAGAATGGACTAGGATGGCACACAGACACTGTTGAGATCCCAAAACATGGAATATGACAGGGAAACCCGTCCGGATCGGGAAAGGAAATATGACAGGGAAACTCGTCTAGATCGATGGAATATGACAGGGAAAAATTGTTCAGTGCGACTTTTAATATGAGAAGGAAAAACCCCTCCAGAACGATGGAATGTGACAGGAAAATCGTCATGAACGAAGAAATATGACAGGGAAACTCGTCGAGAACAGGGAATATGACATGGGAAAACCATCCCGAAGGAAAGGTATATGACAGTGAAATCCTCCAGATCGGTGAAATAAAGAGAGGAAAACAGTTCACAAAAAAAGGAATATGAAAGGAAAACCCATCCCGAGCAATTAAATATGACCAGGGGGAAACAAAACTCAGAAAATGGAGTATGAGAGGGACACCCGTCCAGAACGATTGGAATACTACATGGAAAGTCATCCCAGGACTCGATTGGAGAATATGAGACTGAACCCAACCAGGACAAATGGAATATGTCAGAGAAACCCATCTTGAACCATGTTAACATTACAGTGAATCCCGTACATAAATAAATGGAAATATGATAGGAAAAACCCGTGAATAACGATGGAATTTGGAAGGAAAAAAATGTCTAGCGCTATGAATATGAAAGGGATAAACTCACTCTGCAAGACTCGAATATGACAAGAGAAAACCCTCCTGACCGATCTGAATATGACAGGGTAAACCCGTCCTGAGGAATGGTATATTGCAGGATAAACCTCGTCCAGAACAAGGAATAGGACTGGGAAACATCAGAAGAAATTGAATATGACAGGGAAAACCCGTCCAGACCATGGAATATACAGGGAAACGTCCAAGACAAAGATATGACAAGGGACAACCCGTCCAGAACAATGGATATGTTAGGAAACCGTTCAGAACAATGGATTATGACAGGGGTAAAACCCGTCCAGAACATGGAATATGACAGGGAGAATCCCGTCTCTGAACAAAGGCATATGACTAGGAAACACGTCCAGAACCAATGGAATAATGGCAGAGGTATACCGTTTCCAGAAACAATGGAATATGACAGGGAACCCATCCAGAACAATGGACATATGAAAAGGAAACCGGTTAAGAACAATGGGAATATGACAGGGCAAACCCGTCCAGAACAAAGGTATGACAAGGAAACCATTCCAGAACCATGGAATATGACGGGGAAACCCGTTCCAGAAAAATGGAACTATTGCAGGGAAAAACCGTTCGGAATCAATGGAAACTATCGGCAGGGAAACCGTCTCAGACAATGGGAAAATGCATGGAAACCCGTCCCGAACATAGAGATGACAGAGAAACCCGTTCTGTCAGAACAATCGGAATTATGGCAGGGAAACCCGTCCAGAACAATAGAAGATGACAGTGAAAACCCGTTCAGCAACAATGGGAATTGGACGGGAAACCTGTCCAGAACAATGGATTATGACAGGGAAACCCGTCTAAGAACAATGGAATATGACAGGGAGGCAACCCATTCCAGAAACAATGGAACTTTGACTAAGGAACCCGTTCAGGAAACAATGGAATATGACAGGGAATCCCGTTCAGACAATGGATATGTCAGGGAAACCCATCCAGAATCACCTGGAATATGACAGGGAAACCCATCCGAACAATGGAATTGACAAGGGTACCCTGTTCCAGAACAATGGAATTATGACAGGGAAACCCTTTCAGAGGTACAATGGAAATATGACAGGGAAACCCATCCAGAACAATGGGAATATGACAGGGACACCCATCCCAGAACAATGGAATATATGAAGGGAAACCCATCCAGAACAAAGGATTATGACAAGGAAAACCCGTTCCAGAAACAATGGGAATATGACAGGGAAAAACCCATCCAGAAACCAATGGAAATATGACAGGGAAACCCATCCAGAACAATGGAATATGACAAGGAAAACCGTCCCAGAACAATGGAATTATGACAGGGAGGGAAACCCGCCAGAACAATGGAAAAGACAGGGAAACCGTTCAGAACATGGAATTATGACAGGGGAAAACCGTCCAGAACAATGGATTATGACAGGGGGAAACCCGTCCCAGAACAATGGAATATGACAGGAAACCCGTCCAGAACATGGAATATGACTGGAAAACCCGTTCAGAACATGGAATATGACAGGGAAACCCGGTCCAGAACAAGGGAAATATGTCAGGGAAACCGTCCAGCAATGGAATATGAAGGGAAAACCCGGCCAGAAAAATGGTATATGACAGGGCAAACCCGTCCAGATACAAAGGAAATGACAAGGAAACCCGTCCAGAACGCAATGGAATATGACAAAGAAACCGTCCAGAACATGGAAATATGACAGGCGAAACCCGTCCACGAACAAAGGCTAAGTCAAGGAACCCGTTCCAGAACAATGGATATATGACAGCGGAAACCGTCCAGAACAATGGGAATATGACAGGAAACCTGTCCAGAATCAATGGATATGTACAGGGGGAACCCGGTTTCAGAACAATGGGAAATATAGGCATGGGGAACCGTCCCAGGTCATGGAATATGACAGGTAAACCGTCCAGAATGGGAATATGACAGGAAACCCGTCAGAAACAATGGGAATATGACAGGACTAACCCGTCCAGAACAATGGAATATGACCGGGTAAACCCGTTCAGAACAATGGATATGGCCAGGGGAAACCGTCCAGGTCAAGGGATTGACAGGGAAACCTGGTCCAGAACAATGGAATATGACAGGAAACCCCTTCCAGACCAAGTATATGACAGGGAAACCCGTCCTGAACAATGGAACTATGACAGGGAAAACCCGTCCAGAACAAGGAATATGACAGGGGGGAAACCCGTTCAGAAAATGGACTATGACAGAGGAACACGCCCTCCCAGAACAATGGAACTATGAACAGGGAATCCCGTCCTAGAAACAATGGAATATGAGAGGGGAAACCGTCCAGAAAAACATGGAATTATGGACAGGGAAACCTGTCCAGAACAATGGAATATGACGGGGAAAAACCCGTCAGAACAATGGGAATATGGCAGGGAAAAACCGTCCAGATCAATGGAAATATGTGAGGGAAAACCGTCCAGAATGGAATATGACAGGGAAGCGAAACCGTCCAGAACATGGAATATGACAGGGGAAACCCGTCCAGAACAATGGAATTTATGACCGGGAAACCCGTTCAGAACAATGATATATGGCAGGGAAACCCGTACAGGTCCTCAATGGAATATGACAGGGAAACCTGTCCAGAACAATGGATTATCGACAGGGAAACACCGTTCCGAAAAATGGAATATGACAGGAATACCCATCCAGAACAATGGAATATGACAAGGAAAAAAACGTTCAGATCGCAGGAAAATGACAGAGGAAATCCCGTCAGAACTAAGGATATGACAAGGACATCCGTCCAGCAACAATGGAATCTGACAGGGAAACCCGTCAAGTAAAATGGAATATGGAAAGGGAAACCCGTTCAGAACAAGGAATAGACACAGTGGAAACCGTCCAGGAACAATGGGAATATGACAGGGTAACCCCGTCCAGAACAAGGATAAGAAAGGAAACCGTGTCCAGAACTATGGGATATGAACAGGGAAACCCGTCCAGAACAATGGAATATGAAGGGAAAACCGTCCAGAACAATGGAATATGGACAGGGAAAACCCGTCCAGAACAATGAAATATGAAGGGAAACCCATCTCAGAACAAGAATATAGAAGGAAACCGTCCAGAACAATGAAATATGACAGGGAAACCCGTCCATAAAATGAAATATGACAGGAAACCGTCGAACAAATGAAAGATACACAGAAAACAATGTAAAAATGTATGACAGGAAACCGTCCAGAAAATGAAATATGACAGGGAAACCCGTCCAGAACAATGAAAAATGACAGAAGTGAAACTAACAAACCGTCCAAACAATGAAATATGACAGGGAAACCTGTCCAGAACAATGAAATATGAGAGGAAAAACCCGTCCAGAAAATGAAGGTAAAATATGACAGGTGAAACCCGTCAATAACAATGAAATATGAGAAGGACGTCCGAAAGAAATACGGGAAACCCGTCGCAGAAACATGGAAAGTAGACAATGAATAGAGAAAACCCGTCCAGAAAAAATGAAATATGACTGGGAAACCCGTCCAGAACAATGAAATATGATACCCGTCTAGAACAATAATATGAAAAAACCCGTCCAAACAATGAAATATGACAGGGAAACCCGTCCAAAACAATTAAATATACAGTGAGAAACCCGTCATAACAATGAAATATGAAGGGAAACCGTCCAGAACAATGAAATATAGAAGGAAACCCCGTGTGGGAAACCGGAACAATGAAATATGACAGGGAAACCCGTCCAGAACAATGAAATATGACAGAGGGAGGAAAAACCTCCGTCCAGTACAATGATATATGACAGAAACCTGTTTAAAAGAAAGAAATATGACAGGGAAACCGTCAAGAACAATGCAATATGACAGGGAAACCTCTCCAGAACAATGAAATATGAGAAGGAAACCCGTCCATAACAATAAAATATGAGAAGGAACCCGTCCAGAACAACGAAATATGAGAAGGAAACCCGTCCAGAACAATGAAATATGAGAAGGAACCCGTCCAGAACAACGAAATATGACAGGGAAATCCGTCTCCAGATCAATTGAAATATTAAAGGAAACCGTCCAGAACAATGAAAGATGAGAAGGGAAACCCGTCCAGAACAATGATATATGAGAAGGAAACTATTCCAGAACAATATGAAAGATTGAGTGGGAAACCCGTCCAGAATAATAGAAATATCTACTAGGTAAACCCGTCCAGAACAATGAAATATTACAGGGAAGCCCATCCTGAATAATTTTATGTGACAGGGAAACCAGTCAAGAACAATGTAATATGACAGGGTGTCATACTAAGTTATCCGGGTACCATACTAACTTATCCAGCTGTCATATTAAGTTATCCAGGTGTCATATTAAGTTATCCAGGTGTCATATTATGTTATCCAGGTGTTCATATTAAGTTATCCAGGTGTATATTAAAGTTATCGGGTGTTTATTAAGTTATCCGGGTTGTCATACTAAGTTATCCGGGAATCCATATAAGTTATCCGGGGTGTCATACTATGTTATCCGGGTACATACTAACTTATCCGGTGTCTACTAAGTTATCCGGGTTGTCATACTAAGTTATCCTGGGTGTCATACTAAGTTATCCGGGGGCCCATTACTAAGTTATCTGGTGTCATTACTAAGTTATCGTGTGTCATACTAAGTTATCCGGGGTCATACAGTTATCGGGTTGTCATACTAAGTTATCCTGGTGTCATTATATGTTATCCGTGCGTCATACTAAGTTATCCGGGTGTCATTACTAAGTTATCGGGTGTCATATAAGTTATCCGGGGTCATGCTAAAGTTATCCGGGTGTCATACTACGTTATCCGGGTGTAACTTAAGTTATCGGGTGTCATACTAAGTTTATCGGGTGTAATACTAAGTTCATCCGGGTGTATCTAAGTTATCCGTGCTGTTATACTTAAGTTATCACGGTGTATCTTGTCAATTCTAAGTTATTCGTGGGTGTCATACTAGTTATCCGGGTGTCCATACTAAGTTATCCGGGTGTCATAACTAAGATTATCAGGGATGTGTGTCATACTAACGTTATCCGGGTGGCTACTAAGTTTCCGGGAGTGTCATGCTAAGTTGATCCGGGAGTCTTACTTAAGGGTTATCCGTGGTGTCATACTAAGTTTATCCGGGATGTCATTATATAACCTTAAAAGTTATCCGGGGTGTTCATACTAGCCTAACTAAGAGATATTTTCATTACTTACGGTTAATTGCTTTAAAGTTTTCTTGATGTTAAAATTTGGTACGTGAGTGTGTGTGTGTGTGTGTGATGGCTTAGTGTGTGTGTTGTGTGTGGGGTGTGTGTGTTGAGTTGTGGTGTGTGTGTGTTGTGTTGTGGGTTTTGGTGTTGTGGTTTTGGTTGGTGGTTTTGTGGTGTTTTGTTGTGTGTGTGTGTTGGTGGTTGTGTGAGTGTGTGGTGGGTGTGTGTGTGTGTGGGTTGTGGTGTGGTGTGTGTGTGTGTGGGGTTGTGTGTGTGTGTGTGTTGTGGTGTGTGTGTTTTGAGTGGTTGTTGTGTGTGTGTGTGTGGGGGTTTTGGGGTGTGTGTGTGGTGGTTGAGTGTGTGGTGTGTTGGGGGTGTGTGGGGTGTGTTGTGTGTGTGTGTGTGTTTTGGTGTGGTGTGTGTTTGTGTGTGTGTGTGTGTGTGTGGTGTTTTGTGTGTGGTGTGGGTGTTGGTGGGGTGTGTGTGAGTGTTGTGTGGGGTGTGTGGTGTGTGTGTGTGTGGGTTGTGTGGTTGTGTGTTTGTGTAAATGTGTGTGTGTGGTGTGTGTGTGTGTGGTGTGTGGTTGTTGTGGGGGTGTGGGTGTGTGTGTGTGGTGTGTGTTGTGTGTGTGTGTGGGTGGGTGTGTGTTTGTGTTGTGTGTGTGTGTGTGTTTGTGTGGTGTGGGGTTTTTTTGGGGTTGGGTGGTGTGCGTGGGGGAGTGTGTGGTGTGTGTGGTGTGTGTGTGTGTGTTTTGTGTGGTGTGTGGGGTGTGTTTTTGTGAGTGTGGTGTGTGTGTGGGTGTGGTGTGTGTGTGTGTGTGTGTGGGGGTTTTTGGGGGTGGGGTTGTGTGTGGGGAGGTGTTTGAGTGTGTGGGGTGTGTGTGTGTGTGTGTGTGTGTGTTTTTGTGTGGGGGTGTTTGTGTGTGTGTGTGTGTGGGGGTGTGGTTGGTGTGTTGTGTGGGGGTTGGTTGTGTGGGTTGTGGGGTGTGTGTGGTGTGGTGTGGTGTGGGGTGTGTGTGTGTTGTGGGGGGGGTTTTGGATGTGTGTGTGTTGTGTTGTGGGGGGTGTGTGTGTGTGTTGTGTGTGTGTGTGTATTCCCCATTTGTGGTTGCGGGGTCATCATAGCTCGGGCCCCGCCACTTCACTGATTGCTACTAGGTCCTTCTCCCCCTGCTCCATGAGCTTTATCATACCTCGTTTTAAAAAACTAGAGGTTTCCCGCCTCCATCGTCACTGTCTGGGGCTGTTTCCGGCCCCGACTCTCTATTTACTGAAGAAATACTTTTTAACATCCCTTTGATTATCTGAGTCTTCAATTCCAATTTGACTTTTTGTTTCTGTGTCCCATCTCGGAACATCGTCTTTGTCCACCTGTCTGTTATGCGCAGTATTATATTTTGTCGCTTATCATGTCTCTCCTGACCTCCTGTCCTCTAATGTCGTCAGGCCGATTTCTTTTTAACCTTTCTTTCGTGGACAATCCCCCTTAACTCGGGGACTAGTCTTGTTGTAAACCTTGCACTTTCTTTAATTTCTTGACGTGTTGAGGCAGGTGTGGATTCCAATGGTGCTGCATACTCCAGTATAGGCTGACGTTAAATGGTTACAGAGTCTTGAACGATTCCTTACGGAAGTATCGGAACGCTTATCCTTAGGTTTGCCAAGCCCGTGCGCTGCAGCAGTTATCTGATTGATGTGGCCTTCCTCAGGGTGATGTGTTCGGTGTTATTACTACCCCCAGATCTTTTTTCCTTGAATGAAAAGGTTTGTAGTCTTTGACCACCTTGACTGTAGTTTGTATGCGGTCTTCTTTTGCCCTCCCATTCTTCAAAACATTGGCAGTTGTGTAAGAATGGTATATAATTTACGACAAGATGAAATTAAGACGACATGGGGCAACATCTGGGTATATTTATTGTAGACGTTTCGCCATCCAGTGGCTTTATCAATACACATTCTTAGGAATAAGACAACTTCCTACTACAACTAAACCATCCTTGGGGAAGGACCTACTTCCAATGGGAAATCCCGCCTACCATTGGACTAGCCCTGTCTGCTACACATGGACGATACTTATAAGCGCCAGGCTCCTTTCTTCTGCTTCAGAATTCTCACGACTAATCGGTGCTCTTCGGACCTACTATAGGTTGATGGGACTGATTACCTCATCTTTGTTATATAGTTATACTGTCGTTTAAGTTATGTCCTAGAATTGTATTGATTAAATGCACTGGATGGCGAAACGTCTACAATAAAAGTTACCAGATGTTGAACCATGTGTATTAAATTCACCATTGGCAGTTGCTGGACCCGGAGATCCAGTTGCTGGGACCAGGCTTGTAGCTGTCCTAGGTATCTTTGTTGTCCTGGCACTGATATCCTCGACTGATTTGATCCTCCTCATTAACTTCACATCATCTGCAAAGAAAGACATTTCTGAGTCCGTCCCTTCCGTTATGTCATTCATATGTACCAAAAACAGCACAGGTCCTAGGACTGACCCCTGTGGAACCCCGCTTGTTACAGGCGCCCACTCTGACACCTCGCCACGTGTTTGTGTGTGTGTGTGTACTCACCTATATGTACTCACCTATATGTGGTTGCTGAGGTCGAGTCATAGCTCCTAGCCCCGCCTCTTCACTGGTCGATACTAATTCACTCTCTTCCTGCTCCATGATATTTGTCATACCTCTTCTTAAAGCTATTTATGGAACTTGCTTCCACTACTTCACTCTCCAGATTATTCCAATTTCTGACAACTCTAAGATTAAAGAAATACTTCCTAACATCCCTATGACTCATCTGGGTTTTCAGTTTCCAATTGTGTCCCCTTGTTTCTGTATCCCATCTCTGAAACATTCGATCCTTGTCCACTTTGTCAGTGCCTCTTAGTATTTTATACGTTGTTATCATGTCCCCTCTATCCCACCTATTCTCTAGTGTCATCAGGTTGAGTTCCCTTAACCTCTCCTCATAAGACATACCCCTCAGTTCCGGGACTAATCGTGTTGCAAATTTTACACTTTCTCCAATTTCTTGACGTATTTTACTAAGTGAGGGTTCCATACTGGCGCTGCATATTCCAGTATAGGCCTTACGTACACTGTGTACAATGTCGTGAATGACTCCTTACTCAGATGTCTAAACGCCAATCTCAGGTTTGCCAATCTCCCATATGCTGCAGCAGTTATTTGATTGATGTGTGCCTCAGGGGACATGTTTGTTATGATGCTTACCCCAAGATCCTTTTCTTTAACTGACGTTTGCAGCTGTTGGTTTCCTAACCTGTACTCCGTCTGCGGTCTTCTGTGTCCTTCCCCAATCTTCATGACCTTACACTTACTGGGGTTAAACCCCAGGAGCCATTTGTCGGACCATGCTTGTAGTTTGTCCAGATCCCCTTGTAATCTTAACTGATCCTCTCCCGCTTGTATTCTCCTCATCAGTTTCACATCATCAGCGAACAGTGACACTTCTGAATCTATTACTTCCACCATGTCATTCACGTATACAAAAACAGCACCGGGACTAGGACTGACCCTTGTGGAACCCCACTCGACACATTCGCCCACTCCGACACTTCAGCACGTACCAACACACGTTGTTTCCTTCCAGTCAGGTATTCCCTGATCCATTGCAGTACTTTCTCCTTTATTCCTGCCTGCTCTTCTAATTTTTGCACCAGTCTCTTGTGGTACTGTGTCAAAAGCCTTCTTGCAATCTAAGAAGATGCAATCTACCCATCCCTCTCTCTCATGTCTTCTGTTACATTATCGTAGAACTCAAATAAATTTGTGGCACAGGATTTCCCATCTCTGTAGCCATGCTGACTGTCATGTATGAGCCCAGTCTTTTGAATGTGTTCCACTACTTTTCTCCTGATAATCTTTTCCACGACTTTACATACTATACAAGTCAGTGACACTGGTCTGTAGTTTAATGCTACCTGACTGTCCCCTCTCTTAAAAATTGGAACTACATGTGCTGTCTTCCACGCCTCAGGCAACTGCACTGTTTCGATAGATTTACTGAAGATTGCTGCTAATGGCACACAGTTCCTCTGCTCCCTCTCCCAGTATCCATGGAGATATGTTATCTGGGCCCACCGCCTTTGAGGTATCGAGTTCGTCTAGCAGTTTCTTCACCTCTACCTTGGTTATGTGTATTGTGTCCAACCTGCTGGTGCACACTACCTCCACAGTTTGCTGGAAGCATTTCTGACTTATTTGAATATTTTTTCTAAAACTTTTGTTTGTTCATCACACACTTTTGGCATCTTCGTGAGCTCCCCTCCTTTT
>NC_069456.1:34478758-34501968 GCF_026875155.1 Cherax quadricarinatus | reverse complement strand
TGATGTTGTAGTGCGACAGATGTGATGAATGGTTCAAAAACCCCGTTTTTTTTGGGGATTGTGAAGCCCCTGTGGGGAAAAAACGTTTCTTCAGTAAAGATTCCCATACGTTGATAATTTCTCAAATTCTTCAACTTGTGGTTTTTAAAACAAGTCATTTGATGTGGGTTCCGCATATATCACCATCCCCAATCATCACCAAACCTCATCGCCTCATCCTTTATCCCACAATCACACTCCCCATCAGTCCATCACTACAATCCTTCACCATCAATCCTCTCTAAATGCCCCCCCATTAGCGACTTTCATACTACCCTCTAAAACTTTTTTTAATTTTTTTATATATAAGGCTATCATTTTATAATTTATAAAGGGGTACATAAGATTTTTAATTTTTCATTCCAAATCCGTTCTTCAGCCGAATTTTTGGGCAAGGTTTGAACCTTTCCAACTTCGGACAAGACCACTTCATAGGGGATGGTCACACGGACCGCCTCCTGCTCTTCCATGCAGTATATAAGCACCTGTTTGACCCTAGCGTGAGGGACTGATTACCCAAACCCTCCTCCCCTTATTCCCCCCCGGGCTTCTATGGCGAAACTTTCTTCAATAAAATTCCATACTTGTATAACGCTTAATTTTCGACATCACCCTATCCCCTTTTTTTAAAAAAAGCTTAAGTTTTCCCCCAAAATGCCCGAAATGCAAAGAAATCAAAATTGTTTAATATTTGCGACCACTTTCCGCAGGTTACCTGATTTTCCAGACCTTTTACGGGGAGGCCAGGGGGTTCGTTTTTAAGGCCACCCACTCACTTGCTGTGTTTTTGATGTTTTTCCTAGTCCTGTGTCCAGGAGTCAATCTGGGGCCCCTCAGATTTTCTCTTTTCCCCCATTTCCCAAGGTTTGCCTTTTAACCATATCTTTTTTCCCGGGGTCCAGTGTCCAGGAGTCAATCGTGTCCCCTCGTTTTTCTCCCTTCCCCCCTTTCCCCAAAGGGTCTGCCTTTGAACCCGTACTCCTTCTTTCCCAGGCCTTTGGGTCCGGAGTCCTTTGCCCGCCTCAGATATTCTCCTTCCCCACTTTTCCCAAGGTCTCCCTCAGGAACCAGTATCTCCTTCTTTCCCGGGCCCCAGTGCCCAGGAGCAATCTGCCCCCCCTCAGTATTCTCCCCTTCCCCACTTTCCCGAGGTCTCCTTTCAACCAGTATCCTTTTTTCCCCAGGTCCAGTGTCCAGAGTCAATTTTCCCGCCTAATACCCCCCCTTTCCCCACCCCCCCCAGGGTTTTTTTTTGCTTTTCCCATTCGGTACGGGAATTCAACCGTGGGCCCCCGGAGCCCCCCCCCTTCCTCATTTCCCCCTTGGGTTTTATTTTCCGTCTCAGCCACCCCCAGGTTTTTTTACCCGAAGTTTGCTCAGCCCCCTCGGTGATTTAGCCAGATGAAAACGAGGCCTTGTTAGCGGGTTTAGGGTAGGGGCTGTCCAGATGGGGGGAAATTACGGGAGGGGACACACAGAATCTGCGCCCTTAATTACGCCACCAAGACAGTTGGTATGGAAAAAGGGATGATCTGTATGGGATAATGGATGATCTGGTATGGGATATAAGGATGATCTGTAGGGATATTGGATGACTGGTATGGAATATGGATGGCCTGGAAGGGATAAAGGATGTCGGGAGGGGAAAAAAGGGATGATCGGGTAGGGGATATATGGATGGTTGGTAGGGGATATAAGGTGTCGGGAGGGGGAATAGGGATTGGATGGGTATAAGGGAGACGGGTAGGGGAATAAGGATGATCTGGTAGGGGATAAAAGGATGTTTGGTGGGGGATAAAGGATGATCGGAAAGGGATATAAGGATGATCTGTATGGGATAAAAGGGAAGTTAAATCACATCAAACTCAAGACACAACAAAATGAAACTTTTGAACAACTTAGCAAACTGCTTTTTTTCAGCATAATTTAATTTCGTTTTTTTCTTTGTGGTCAAAAAAATTAACAAGCAGTTCATAACTTCCATTATTGCAAATTTCATTAACCCAAAATTTCAACTCATCTTCAAATGAATCTTTAAAAACCATCATCAACCATCTTTTAAACCACAACTCCAAACCATTCAAAATCCTAACTCACTATAAACCATCCATCACCACAATTCCCCATCAACTATAAAAATTCCCTTAACTCACACCCCCATCCCCACGCTCACCATCAAAACCATCCCTTCAACTAAAAAAACCAAAACATCCCCACACTCACTCTAAAATATCCATAAAACCAATGCCCCTCACCATCCATACCCAAAAAATTTCCCATAACCATCCACACCACAACTCACTTCAACCCCCAAAACCCACAACTCACTATAATCCATCCAAACCAAAACAAAATTTACCATCAAGTCGACACTTTGTAAACTATCCATCACCACAACTCGTTCCCACCCACCCAAACCCCCCAACCATTCACCCCACAACTCACTCCCAAACCCATCCACATTTAACAACAGGACTCACATATTCAAATAGGGTGAAAAGCGTTTAGTGTTTTATGGGATGTTAATGAATGTTCTGTTCAAGTCAAAATGTTTTTTTTCAAAACACATGTTTATTAAAATTTCTAAACCACTTCACGGCTCAGTACGTGTTCTTTTTCAGATCTACATTGTATGTAATATAAAGTTAAGAAAATTTTCCCAACCATTATTTCTTGGGATAAACCTATCTTAAATTTTTTATTGTAGCATAAGAAAATCTTGCCACCATCTCCCACTTTTTACTCAAGGGTCCCTCAAGGTCCCTCATGCCTTCCTTTTTGGGTACCTCATAGGTTCCTCCTAACATGTTTTTGCTAATAAGCCCCTCGTCCCCTATTTGAGGAGCCCATGCATGCGTGACAGGCATGCAGATGCAGGCATCTTTAGATTCAATTTTACCCAAACTCACGAGATCTTTTTATAAAAACATTAATATCGGTAAGCCCTGTTTTCCAAAATTCTAAAGCGTTTTTTTTATGAGAAATGGGAAATTTGCCCCTGTCACCTCAAGTTATTTTTGAGTTACCAGACCTTGCCACGTGGAGGCCAGTGGTTGTTTTTAAGGTCCCCCCCCATTTTGCTTGTTCTTGATGTTTTCCCCGGGGTTCAGGGTTCCAGGTTTTCTGCCCCGCCTCGACATTCCCCTTTTCCCCCCCCCCGGGTCTGCCTCAACAACCAGTCCCCCTCGTCTTTCCCGGGCCCATGTGTCCAGGAGTCTATCTGCCCGCCTAAATACCCCCCCTTCCCCACTTCCCCAAGGTATTTCGTTTTTTCCCAGGTCCAGTGTCCGGGAACCCATCCGTGGGCCCCCGGTTTTTCCCCCCTTCTTCACTTCCCTTAGGTTATATACCTCTCAGCCTTTCCCCAGGTTATTTACCCGAAGTAGTCAGCCCCCCCAGTGATCTAGAAATGAGAACGAGGCCTTTTCTACCTGGGCTAAAGGTAGAAACGTCCAGGTGGATGGGGAAATTCAGGAGGGGACACGCAGAAAACTCGTCCTGTAATTACAAAAACCCAAAGAAAACGGACGTGGTCGCTAACGCACCCGCTTTCCGGTCCGTTGAAAACCACCCCCCTACCTGGCCACCAAAGGGGGGGCCGCCCTTTCCGCTACCGCCAGTTCGGCCCCCAAGGCTGGCCCCCAACGCTGCCAAAAAATACCGTCCATTCGGCCACCCAAGGCCCGGCCCCGACGCTGCCCGCTACCGTCCATTCGGCCACCAAGGTCTGGCCACCAGCGCGCCCAAACTACCGCCATTTTTACCACCAAAGGCTGGCCCCCAGCCAGCCAGCACCCTCCAGTTCGACCCACCAAGGCCTGCCCCAGACGGCCAAGCTCCGTCCCGTTCGCCCCCAAGCCGGCCACCCGACGCTGCCAAGCTACCCTCCGTTCGGGCCCCCCAAAGGGCGGCCACCAGACCGCCAAGTACCCCTCCATTCGACCCCCAAGGCCTGGCCACCAACGCAGCCAAGTACCGTCCCTTTCGACCACCAAAAGGCCCGGCACCAGACGCACCAACTACCGTCCCGTTCGACCACCAAGGTCTGGCCACCAGACCGCCAACTACCCTCCGTTGACCCCCAAGGGCTGGCCACCAGACCGGGGCCAAACTACCCCCAGTTCGACCACCAAGGGTTTGGGCCCCCAGACGTGCCGCTACCGTCCAGTTTGACCACCAAAGGGCTGGCCACCAGACGCTGCCAAGCTACCGTCCAGTTCGACCACCCAAAGGCCCGGCCACCAACGCAGCAAGCTCCGTCCATTTTGACCACCAAGGTCGGCCACCAGACGCAGCCAAGCTAAACCGTCAGTTCGACCACCAAGGCCCGGCCACCAAAGGGCTCCACCAAGGTCCCGGCCACCGGTCTGGCCACTCATGAAATTTGGGAGTTTATTTTTTTTTTTACAATTCATTCATTTAAAATTATTTATTGACTTTAAACAATAGTTTAAGTGTGTTTAGAATTGTTTTTTCTGTGTGGGGAATGTTCGTGTATTACCGTATGTCCACCCCACCCCGAACTATAACAAATGTTCGTGTATTAACCTTAGTACCTCCCACCAAAATAACAAGTGGGGTTTGTGTTTAACCCCGTATGTCCCCCTCCACCAAACTTTAAAAAAAATGTTTGTGTATTAAACCCGAGTCCCCCTCCACCAGATATAACAAATGTTCGTGTATTAACCTTATGTCCCCCCTCCACCAGAACTTTAAAAAATTTTTGGTATTAATCCTATGTCCACCCCCCACCAGAACTGTAACAAATGTTTTGTGTATTAAAACCCATGTCAATCCACCAGAACGTAACAAATGTTCTGTATTAAACTCTATGTCCAACCCCACCAGAACTATAACAAATGTTGAACTGTAGTTTTTAAATTTTGTTATTGTCTTATGATATTTAAAAACCACAGTACAAGTTTCCGTACAAAGGAAAATAAGTTACTTTGCGACTTTTTTGTTGTTATCCGGGTAATTTACACTATTTTTTGTGTAAATAATTTGTGTAACTGTAGTATGTGTACCCCGCGCCTAAATAATCTTTCTTTTCCACACACTTATTTTCACACTCATTTGCGCATTTGACAACCACGGCGTGTCTTTTTTTGTGTGTATGAACCGTACAAAAAAACGCACACGTCTCACACTACACATGCATATGTATAAAACCCCACGACCCTCGTCATAATATGCCGTAATCACCACACAAACAACACACCACACACCCACACACACACCCAAAAACCCCACACACCAACCACCACAAAAGTCCATCATACCACACGCACATATGTACTCAAATTTGTATCCATTTATATATGCAGTCTCCCTCAAGACTGTTAAAATTATGTGTGTGTTTTCAAAATAAAGTCGAGAAGTTGTGGGTAGAAAAAAATCAGACTTCCTCAAGTTAGGGAACTCAGGAACTTTATATATTTCAATATTCTGATGAAGAATGTTGGTTCTCGCCATGTTGAAGACATCCATTGTGGGTCAGGTACAGAAAACTCTACCATTGTGAGTCAGGTACAGAAAACTCTACCTTGAATTATCTTTTGGAAGACAAAGTTCTATAAATCATTTTTAAACAATTTAACTAATTTCTTTCTATTCTCACATTTCACTTGTCTAACATCTAGACCATCATAAAACATTACCCCCCCCACGGACTATAAACATTATGGGATGAAAATAACAACTAGCAGCTGGGGATATTCGTTCCCTTGACATGGACAACTAATATGGTGGGTCTTACCCACTGGTCAGTGCGTCTCCGACTTACTAACATTCTACATTATGATGTCATGTTCTGTGATGTGTAAATGTTAGCAGAATTATAAAATTAATGTTGTGTTGTAATGTACTGTGATGTTTAATTGTTAGTATGTATTATACCTTGAATGGTGTACCACACAATGTTGTTTCTTCAACATTAATGTTTATGCCATTAAGAATACTTAATGTTTAAGGGGTATTTTCGTTGTAATAACTGGTAACATAACTGTTTTTCAGTTGGTTAAATTTTTTTAAAAGTTGTTGTGATTCATAAGTAAAATAAAATCTTAGAGAGACTTACGTTGTAGAAGTGATGAGAAAAATAACATAAAAAAGGAAACCAAAAGTATTTTTTTTTTAGAAATAAAGCAAGAGTTCTGGAAGAAAGTTGAGAGTGTCAAGAGTTCTGGAAGAAAGTTGAGAGTGTCAAGAGTTCTGGAAGAAAGTTGGGGAGTGGAAAGAGCTCCGGAAGAAAGTTGGGGAGTGGAAAGAGCTCCGGAAGAGAGTTGAGGAGTGGCAAGAGCTCCGGAAGAGAGTTGAGGAGTGGCAAGAGCTCCGGAAGAGAGTTGAGTAGCAAGAGCTACGGAAGAGAGTTGAGGAGTGGCAAGAGCTCCGGAAGAGAGTTGAGGAGTGGCAAGAGCTCCGGAAGAAAGTTGAGGAGTGGCAAGAGCACCGGAAGAAAGTTGAGGAGTGGCAAGAGCTCCGGAAGAGAGTTGAGGGGTGGCAAGAGCTCCGGAAGAGAGTTGAGGAGTGGCAAGAGCTCCGGAAGAGAGTTGAGGAGTGGCAAGAGCTCCGGAAGAGAGTTGAGGAGTGGCAAGAGCTCCGGAAGAAAGCTGAGGAGTGGCAAGAGTTCTGGAAGAAAGTTGAGGAGTGGCAAGTGTTCTGGAAGAAAGTTGAGGAATACAAGTTCGGGAAAGAAAGTTGAGGGTATCAAGAGCTCTGAGAAGTTGGGGAGTGGAAAGAGCTCCGGAAGAAGTTGAGGAGTGGCAAGGCTCCGGAAAGAAAGTTGGAAATGGCAAGAGCCCCGAAGAAAGTTGAGGGGGCCCAAGGAGCCCCGGAAGAAAGTTGAGGGTGGCAAGAGCTCGGAAGAAATTTGAGGAGTGGCAAGATTTCGGAGAAGTTGAGGGGTTTGGCAAGAGTTTCGGAAGAGAGTGGGAGGGGTGGCAAGAGCTCCGGAAGAGAGTTGAGGGTGGCAAGAGCTCGGAAGAGATTTGAGGAGTGGCAAGAGCTCGGAAGAAAAGTTGAGGAGTGGCAGAGCTCCGGAAGAAAGTTGAGGATTTGGCAAGAGCCCCGGAAGAAAGTTGAGGAGGGGGAAAGAGCTCCGGAAGAGAGTTGAGGATAGCAAGAGCTCCGGAAGAGAGTTGAGGAGTGGAAAGAGCTCGGAAAAGAGATTTGAGGAGTGGCCGAGCTCCGGAAGAGAGGTGGGAGTGGCAAGAGCCCCGGAAGTGAGTGAGAGTGGCAAGAGCTCCGGAAGAGAGTTGAGGAGTGGCAAGAGCTCCGGAAGAGAGTTGAGGAGTGGCAAGAGCTCCGGAAGAGAGTTGAGGAGTGGCAAGAGCCCCGGGAAAGAGAGTTGAGGAGTGGCCAAGAGCTCCGGAGAAAAGTTGAGGAGTGGCAAGAGCCCCGGGAAAGGGAAAGTTGAGGAGTGGCAAGAGCTCCAAAAGAAAGTTGAGGAGTGGCAGAGCTCCAAAAGAGGTTGAGGGTGGCAAGAGCTCCGGAAATGAGTTGAGGAGTGGCAAGAGCTCCGGAAGAGAGTTGAGGAGTGGCAAGAGCTCCGGAAGAGAGTTGAGGAGTGGCAAGAGCTCCCGAAGAAAGTTGGGGAGTGGCAAGAGCTCCGGAAGAAAGTTGAGGAGTGGCAAGTGTTCTGGAAGAAAGTTGAGGAGTATCAAGAGTTCTGGAAGAAAGTTGAGGAGTATCAAGAGGTCTGAAGAAAGTTGGGAGTGGCAAGAGCTCGGAAAAAAGTTGGGAGGGGCCCAATGCCCCGGAAGAAAGTTGAGAAGTGGCAAGAGCTCCGAAAGAAAGTTGAGGAGTGGCAAGAGTTTCGGAAGAGAGTTGAGGAGTGGCAAGAGTCCGGAAGAATTTGAGGAGTGGCAAGAGTTTGGGAAGAGAAGTTGAGGGGTTGGCAAGAGCTCCGGAAGAGAGTTGAGGAGTGGAAAGAGCTCGGGATGAAGTTGAGGGTGGGAAAGGAGCTCCGGAAGAGAGTTGAGGAGTGGCAAAGAGCTCCGGAAGAGAGTTGAGGAGTGGCAAGAGCTCCGGAAGAGAGTTGGGGAGTGGCAAAAAGCTCCGGAAGGGGAGTTGAGGAGTGGCAAGAGCTCCGGAAGAAGAGTTGAGGGCGGCAAGAGCTCCGGAAGAAAGTTGAGGAGTGGCAAGTGTTCGGAAGAGAGTTGAGGAGTGGAAAGAGCTCCGGAAGAGAGTTAAGGAGTGGCAAGAGCTCCGGAGAGAGTTAAGGAGTGGCAAGAGTTTCCGGAAGAGAGTTGAGGAGCGGCATGAATTTCTGAAAAAAGTTAAGTCGAGGAAATTACTTATTTACTTCGCTTTACTGCAGAGAAATTTGTCGTTGTAATAAAATTGTTAATAATATAAAAATGGAATCTTCGGAGTCTGTGAAATACTATAGAATGACTCATCAGATCGGCTTCAAATTTTCCCAATGGTTGGTTTGCGACCAAACGGCTCCCACGGTTTTGGTTGACGTAAATCTTGGTTTATCAGTTTTATTGACTGAATAATGATATTCACTTTTGCTTCAATAACTAATGAATGTTCCTTCTGATGCCTTCACTTTATTAATAACAATATATTGTAAATAAACATAAAAAACAAAATTTGTTTACTTTGAATAAAAAATAAAAAATTTTAATGAAAGTTTAAAAAACTTGGAATCAGATCTTTTACTCCAGATTGATTTTTTGATGCGTTTAACTTTTATTATTGATGAACTTTATTAAAACAAAGTTTGTCTTTAACATTGATCTTATATAAGTTTAAATTTCCCAATTTCATTAAGTAAATTGCTTCCCTTATAATAACTAGTGAATGTCTCTTCTGATCAACTCACAAACACAATTATTAATCAATCTTAAGACACAGCAGCATCACATCTGTCAGACACAGCAACATCACATCTGTCAGACACAGCAACATCACATCTGTCAGACACAGCAGCATCACATCTGTCAGACACAGCAAGCATCACATCTGTCAGACACAGCAACATCACATCTGTCAGACACAGCAACATCACATCTGTCAGACACAGCAACATCACATCTGTCAGACACTGCAACATCACATCTGTCAGACACAGCAGCATCACATCTGTCAGACACAGCAACATCACATCTGTCAGACACAGCAACATCACATCTGTCAGACACAGCAACATCACATCTGTCAGAACAAACAACATCACATCTGTCAGACACTGCAACATCACATCTGTCAGACACAGCAGCATCACATCTGTCGACACAGCAGCATCAAAATCTGTCAGACACAGCAACATCACTCTGTCAGACAACAAACATCACATCTGTCAGACACACAACTTTACATCTGTCAGACACTGCAAAATCACATCTGTCAGACACAGCAGCATCACATCTGTCAGACACAGCACATCACATCTGTCAGACACAGCAAATCACATCTGTCAGACACAGCAACATCACATCTGTCAGGAACAGCAACATCACATCTGTCAGACACTGCAACATCACTTTGTCAGCACAGCAGCATCACATCTGTCAGACACAGCAGCATCACATCTGTCAGACACAGCAACATCACATCTGTCAGACACGCAACATCACATCTGTCAGACACGCAACATAACATCTGTCAGACCAGCAACATCACATCTGTCAGGGCACAGCAACATCGCATCTGTCAGACACAGCAACATCATCTGTCAGAAACAACAACATCACATCTGTCAGACACAGCAACCCTCACATCTGGTCACACAGCAACCCTCAATCTGTCAGACACAGCAACATCACATCTGTCAGACACAGCAATATCACACCTGTCAGACACAGCAACACCACATCTGTCAGACACAGCAACATCACATCTGTCAGACACAGCAACATCACATCTGTCAGACAGAGCAAAATTTACATCTGTCAGACCCCTGCAACATCACACCTGTCAGACACAGCAACATCACATCTGTCAGACACAGCAACATCACATCTGTCAGACACAGCAACATCACATCTGTCAGACACTGCAATATCACATCTGTCAGATATAGCAACATCACATCTGTCAGACACAGCAACATCACATCTGTCAGACACAGCAACATCACATCTGTCAGACACAGCAATATCACACCTGTCAGACACTACAATATCACATCTGTCAGACACTGCAACATCACATCTGTCAGACACAGCAACATCACATCTGTCAGACACAGCAACATCACATCTGTCAGACACTGCAACATCACATCTGTCAGACACTGCAACATCACATCTGTCAGACACTGCAACATCTCATCTGTCAGACACTGCAACATCACATCTGTCAGACACAGCAACATCACATCTGTCAGACACAGCAACATCACATCTGTCAGACACTGCAACATCACATTTGTCAGTCACTGCAACATCACATCTGTCAGACACAGGAGCATTACATCTGTCGGACACAGCAACAACACAGCTGTCAGACACTGCAACATCACATCTGTCAGACACAGCAACATCACATCTGTCAGACACAGCAACATCACAAACTGTCGACACAGCAACATCACATCTGTCAGACACTGCAACATCACATCTGTCAGACACTGCAACATCATATCTGTCAGACACAACAACATCACATCTGTCAGACACAGCAACATCTCATCGGTCGGACACAGCAACATCACATCTGTCAGACACAGCAACATCACATCTGTCAGACACAGCAACATCACACAGCAACATCTTGGGGTACTGATACAGGGAATTCTACAAGGTTAGCCTTGCCTGTAGCACTAGTAACCCGCCTCCCTGCTGCTTCAACTCACCCGTCTGCAGTATATAAGTCATTTCCGTGCGTAGCTGTACCCCCTCAAGATTGATGGACAAACTCATCGCTTAGGTGAGGGATGATTACCTCAAATCCTCATCTCCCCTGGTTTTCTCTATATTGGACCCGAGATGCCCAAATGGTTAACGGACGTTTCCACAATGAAGATTCCCAATGTTGCACAAGTGTCTCTTTCTTAATCCTTATATTTTTTTTATTCAGATTTAAGTAAATAGCAGTACTATCATATTTAATTTATTGTGATATTTTATGAATTAACCCTTTTAACTACATCTGTCTTAAAATTACTATTATACTCGTTAATAGTTCCCTTAGAGAAAAGTAAATAAATATAAAAACTGTGCAAATTTTAAGCACGTTTAGTTGATGTTTTATGGAGACGTTTATGATTCTACAAGTTTCATTTATTGCCATTATATGCGGTAATATTGATATTTTTGATCGATTTAAAGGAAAAGCCTTTGGTGCTTGAAACAGATCACAAGCCACAGAAGTACCTGGAAAACTTCAAAGGTTCAAGTAGCCGACTCTTAAGATGGGCTATCCAGTCTTATAAGCTTAAAGTTGTTCATTAAAATATATATATTTTATAATATATATATATATATATATTTATTATATATATATATAAAATATATATATATTTATATATATTTATATATATATATAAAATATAATATATGAACGACTCGGGAAACCATTCTTAGATTGGCTGAACCGAGGGGTTTTACATAGTACTTTTCCCCCTGTAAAATTAACATACTGCTTCCGACTATAAGTTTAGGAAAGGGGGTATTTTGAGGAAAAAAACTTAAAAAAAGTGGGAGGTATGGTTGTTCAGACCCAGGAACCACTAGCGTGTTACGCCCCCTCTTCCATCTAGTGGGCAGAGGCTCAACTTCAGTTTTCCCAGCATCTGAGTTGCTTTAATTTCTATTCCTGGTAGTATTAACCTTACCTGGTGTGGGTTGAAGTTTGAAGAATAACTTCACCTCCACTCTTCTCATGATCAGGTACAGTGCTCTACCAGGAGTATTCTGTTCATTGATACTAATTTACCTGGTTACATGTCATGACATTGAAGTAGAATACCAGCCTTTGTCTTTCTTCATTGTCTACTTATTTAACACTTATTATAACCAGTGTTTTCTCTTATTATCAGCTCTGCCCTGCTGAACATGGTCAACCAGGGTCAGACGTAGTTAAATTGAGCAAGATCCCTGTCTACAGGATGTAGTGGGACATTCGACTCCTTCACCTCTAAACATCTGAATTTGTGGTGATACAACCAGTAGTGACAGGTTTTTCCGAACATGGAGACGAACGAACACGCCACCCAGGATAACAAAACCATTTCTTCTAAAACATCATCAGAAGACCATCACTGGGCATAAGATTCTCATTGTCCAACATCCTACTGGAACAACAGCGGCAATAATTCTATTTAATTTATTTTTAATTAAATCTTAGAAAACATAATTATTATCATAAAGTTTTAACATTCATTTGTTATTTTCACTTTCTTTTGTTCAATAGGAAGGCGTTTCCCTGACATGGTAGCACAGAAGACCAGTACAGACACACAGACGAACACAATATAGTTCAGTAACAGAGAAGACCAGTACAGTAACAGAGAAGCCAGTACAGACAGGAAGACGTACAGTAAACAGAAGACCAGTACAGTAACACGAAGAATTGGGAGTAAACAGTAAAGAGACGACCGTCAGACAAATTAAAACAAAAGAACGGTAGAGTGCCAGTACAGAAACTGCAGTACAGCTAGCAAAGAAAAAAAATGTACAGCAAAGAGTTATGAAACAATAAGGTTATGCAGTACGGGGATACCTTTCTGGGATCACGGGATACCTTGCTGGGATCACGGGGAATACCTTTCTGGGTCACGGGGTACTTTCTGGATCACGGGGATACCTTTCTGGGTCACGGGGATACTTTCTGGGATCCCGGGGATCCTTTCTGGGATACGGGGATACCTTTCTGGGATCACGCATGATTATAATTACATGCCTTACATTCAATAATGATCTTCCTCTATTATTAAACTGAAAAGAAGCCTACTGTGTAGGCGAAACGTTTGATTCGAAGACACCTAACTGTTGGGTCTCACTCCAGCAACCACGGACCTGTCCCGGCCGGGTCTTTTCCAGATGACCTAAGTTATGATAGAGTACCAGACTTGTGTACCCAGGAGACTGTCATCTTCACATCGTCAACGACTCTCAAACATATATTACTGCATTTCTAGTTGTTGCAATGTTATCTCTGTGGTTAATCAAAAATAAGAACAATATTTTTAATCATGTTATTTTTATTATGTTATTTTTATTAATTTAAAAAAAACCCCCCATTGTGAAATGACAAAATAAGAACACTACCGTGGCTCTTAGAGAGTGGCTGGATTGGAAATTAATACCCACCTGGTAGAGCTTTTGTATCCAAATTAGAAATCTTGGAATTATAATAACATTAAATAATTTGCTTGACCACTGTCAGCATCAGAGTTTTCTCTGAGTTACCAGACCTTGCCACGTGGAGGCCCAGTGGTTCGGTCTTTAAGGTCCGCCCCCCCCCCCTCGCCTTCCAGGTTCATGTGTTCTGAATCCATCCGTGGGCCACGGATGTCTACCCTTCCTCTTTCCCTAAGGTCAGCTCGCATCCTCTCTCTCTGCCTTCAGCCTCAGGCCTTCCCCTAAGGGTTATGTATCCAGGAATTCATCCGTCCGCCCGCCGGATGTTTCACCTTTCTTCACTTTCCCAAGGTCAGACCTCACCAACCTGTATTTGACTACCCATGGTTCATGTATCAGGATACATCCGTCTACGCCAGAGGTCTTCATCCCACTTCCCAGGTCAGGCCTCAACTGCATGTATTTTCATGCTTTCCCCAAGTTCATGATCAAGGAGTACATCCGTTCGCCTCCGGATGTCCCCTTCCCCACTTACCCAGGTTAGCCTCAACAAAAACTTCCCAAGTTTATGTATCGGAATCCATCCGCCACTCGCTCCGGATGTCTTCCTTAACCCACTTACCTAAGGTCAGCGAGTTAGGTCAGTGCTTCCCCAGTTCAGTGTCTCAGGAGTCCACTTGGTGTCACCTCAGGTGGATCCCTTCCCCACTTCCCAACGTCAGCGGTATTTCTGCTTTACACAGGTTCATGTATCCAGAATCGATCCGTCTACCGCCGGATGTCTTCCCTTCCCACTTCCCCAAGGTCATCCTCTAACTGCACGTTATTCATGCTTACCCAGGTTCATGAAATCCAGGAATCATCCGCTCGCTCCCAGATGTCTCCCTTCCCACTTACCCAAGTTAGCCTCACACAACAACCTTCCCAAGTTTATGTATCCAGGGAAATCCATCCGCTCGCTCCCGGGAATGTCTTCCCTACCCCACTTACTAAGAGTCAGGCGTGTTAGGTCAGTGCCTTCCCCGGATCAGTGTCTCAGGAGTCCACTTGGTTCACCTCAGGGGGAATTCCCTTCTCCACTTCCAAAGTCAGCGGTTTCTTGCTTTTCCAAGGTTCATGGTATCCAGGAATCGAATCCGTTACGCTGATGTTTTCCCTTCACACTTACCCAAGGTCAGCCTCAACTGCTGGTATTCAGCCTTTCGAAGAGTTTATGTATCCAGGATCCATCCGCTCGCTCCGGATGTCTCCCCTTCCCCTCACTTACTAAGATCAGCCTCAACTACAACATTCCCCAAGTCATGTATTCCAGGATCATCAGTTCGCTCCCGGATGTTTCCCTTCCACAACTTACCTAAGGTCGGCGGTTTGCCTTCCCGGATCTGTGTCTCCAGGAATCCTCTTGTGTCCACTAAGTGGACTCCCTTCCCCACTTCCCAGAGTCAGCGGTTGCCACCCTCAGTGACCTTGCTGAATGGAAAAACTTGGTCTTGTCTAGCTGGTCTACGGTAGTGAATGTCCTGGTAGGTGGGAATTACTGGAGGGGACACACAGTAAACTGCGTCCAGTCCTACATTCCCAGACAGCCTGGAACCGTTGACCCAGCTGGACGAGACGAAGCTCGTACACGCTCGGCCTCCTCGGGGGCTAAAAGTAATTACAATTTTGGAATTCCTCTTATGTTACACTATATAATTTCTTATGAGTATCCGTTTTATTAATAATTTAGCAGTTTAAATGTGTTTGGGAGCGACTTCTATATGAATATGTAAATATATAAAGATGAACACGTTTGAGACACTAGTGGCGGTCTAATGTGTGTGTGTAACATGTATGTATAAATTAATGTAATATCTACGTGTTATTGTATAAGGTTGTCATTATGTACCTGTTCTTGTGTGTTCACGAATGTCATGTGTATGTTATTATGTATGACAAAGTATCAAATTCAAATCTCTATATTTTCTCTCTATCGAAAAAACTATAACAAATTATAATAATAGCTATTACTGGTGTTTCGTAAATGATTTGAAGGTCGGATATATAACATACATGCCGCGAACACATTTATTATGTGTGTGTGTGTATATCACAGAGTTTTACATAATTGTGATTAATAAAGCTGTGTTTAGAGTGTCACCTGGTCTAACATGATGGCTTACTCTGTATATACTGTCTTCTGAGCAAAGTACAATGACATCCACAAGTCTTTATGACACAGGTGAAATCACACCGTCTTTAAGAACCACAGGTGACATCACACGTCTTTAAGACCACAGGTGACATCACACGTCTTTTAAGACCACAGGTGACATCACACGTCTTTAAAGACAAAGGTGACATCACACGACTTTAAGACACAGGGACATCACAGTCATCCTTTAAGGACCAACAGGTGACATACACACGTCTTTAGACCAAGGTGACATCACACGTCTTTAAGGACCAAGGTGACCATAACCGACTTTAAGAACCACAGGTGACATCACACGTATTGAAGACACAGGTGACAATCACACACATTATTCTAACACCAAGTTTTTGTGTAATCTTTACCTCTTTCTTGCTTATTTAAAAACTTAATTCAACATATTGCTCTCATAAACATTTGCTAAGATTAAATCATTTTAACTCTAGTATATTTTTATTCAACCTTATAAACTCACCTTAGTGTTGGCCTTCCCTGTATTTTAGTTGTTTTCTTCACTTGGGTATTTCATTGTTTACACTTGATGCATATATTAATTTCCCTTTCAGAATCACACTCTTCTTTTGTCTACGCATATTTGTCTTTTCCATCATTTCCATCCATATATTTCTGACACACACTTTATTGGTCAACAGGTCTTATTCCATTATAAAATATTATATTCTTTAAAGTTTTCCCTTTGCTTTAATAAACATTAGTACAAAAATCATTAAGTATTCCAGGACTTTATTACAACTGCCTCCACAACTTACAATCTTAACAACTTTCTAACTTTCCCAGTTTCATTCTTCTTTTGACTCATTTCTTTTATTCTGGACTGGACTACTGTTGACAACAGAGGTCAGCCAGGCTGAACAGCGAGTCAGCCTGGCTGACAGCAGAGTCAGCCAGGCTGACAGCTATACCCCCCCAAACCGGGAACTGTGCTTCTTTATTGTGAATTTTTATGGTAGTTCATAGAAGTTTTCTTCTGATGTTTTACTTTTCACTTCATCTACACATAAACATCACTTACAAACACACATACTCTGTAACTTATTATACATGTGTACACATCAATCACTACAAACACACTAATACGTACACATATATATACATGTGTACACGTTTTCATAAGCACTTCTACACTCTCCCACGCACTGTTTAATTAATGAATTCTATATGAAATAGTGTAAGAAATTAAGAAAATTCTTGATAATGTTATTTAAATTTTTTAAGAAACTGGAATGAGGGTTACAATATTTTGATGGTAATATTTTGGAAAAAGGATATAAATATGTGAAGAAGAAGTGATTAACTTCAGAGATGGAGTTAAAACAGAGAATATTCTTATAAATTATCTTTAATAAACATTTAGTTTAATTAGAATTAATTATTAAATAATTTCTCATACAGTTTTCTCATACTCTCTTCTCTCACCTCTTCAATAATGCCATTAAAAAACATTCACCACAACAGATGGATAAAAAAAAAACTCGGTGATGAAAATAAAATCTATCAACCTGGAGAATCGATTACTGACAATAAGAATTTTGGTGGTGGCTGCCACAACCTGGCCAGTTCGACTGTGTGTTAATGGTCTCCCAGCTGTTGTTATGTACTGTGATGTATCATATGTTAACATTTATTACTCACTGAATGTTGTGGTGCACTATGTTGCAGATAATATGGAACCACTGAATGTTGTGGTTGTACTATGTTGCAGAGATATATGGCATTCGCTGGAAAAGTAATGAAAAAGACAAAAACTGTAGAAGGGAACTATTGAATGAAAGGAGTTTCTTTCACAGTTGAAAGTTCCTCTCTGTTGTTATGTGTTTCTTCACCACCATCGTTGTGTTGTGTTGTGTTTAATGTATGTCTGATACACCAGAGTTAACAAATACTGTATGTAACCAGTCTGGTAAACTACCTGTAGAAAACTTATTGACGAATTCTTTTCTTAGGGATTTGTTGGTAGGAATCAAGGTTATATGACTGGACGCTATTATGAGATTACTACTGGAAGGACTGATACCAGAAAACTTTAGGAGAAGTCCTCCGGTAGGTTTTCTGTTGGAAAATAGTTTTGGCACGACTCTATTTGGTAACAGACTTTAGGTAGCGATTCGTTTGTAACGTACATAGATGATTTAAAACGAGACTTCACGAAATGTAATGGCACGATTGCTTGCAAAAAAACCGAACCACGGCGCGGGATTTGAACCGCGGTTCAGAGGAGTCTCAAATCCCGCCCCGTGGTATGGATTCGTTAAGATGAATCTAGTCAGATGGTTTTACAGAAAAAATGACATAAAAACAGTGTATTAACACACAAACATGAAGTAAACTCATAAGTATCAAAAACAATAAAAAAAATTATAGTGACACAAATCATTAGATAAACACAAAAAAAGTAAAACTGGAGGGACATTAAACCATTGTAGTGACAAATAAATTAGTACAATAAACACACAAAAAAAGCTTAATTACAAACAAACCATTCATAATTACACACAAAAATATATGTAATATAAAACAGTACAATAACACAGAAGACCAGTACAGCTAAAATAAACACAAAGACAGTACAGTACAATACACAGAAGACCAGTACAGTACATAACACAGAAGACCAGTAAGTACACATAAACTGAAGACCAGTTACAGTACAATAAACAGAAGACCAGTAAGTTACAATAAACACAGCAGTCCAGCTACATACAATAACACAGAAGACCAGTAACAGTACAATAACACAGAAGACAAGTAAGTACAATCTACCACAGAGACCAGTACAGTTACAATAACACAGAAGACCAGTACAGTACAATAAACACAGAAGGACCGTACAGTACAATAACACAGAAGACCAGTGCAGTACAATAACAAGAAGACCGTTCTACAAAAACAATACACACAATACCAGAACAGTTATACGACCAGTACGGTACAGTACGCAGAAGACCAGCACAAGTACACTAAACACAGAAGATCAAGTAAAGTACAATACACAAAGGACCGTACAGTATAAATACACACAGTACCAGTGCACGTACAGTACAGTAACTAAGAGGACCAGTACGGTTACGAAACAGAGCCCACCCATTCCAGTCACCCCCCCCCCCCTCCCCCCCCCCCCCCCCCCCCCCCCCCTAACCACAAAAGACGGATACCAGTATAAAACCCCCAATTACAAGAACGAAAGCCAGTACAATAACAGTAACACAGAAGAACAGTACAGTAACCATAACACCAAGAGTCCAGTCAGTAAAATAACAAAACAAGACCAGTACAGTAAAACACTAAAGAACCAGTACAGTAACACAAAGACAGTACAGTGCAGTAACACGGAGACCAGTACAGTAAAATAACACAGAAGACCAGTTACAGTAAATAAACAAGACCAGCACAGCAATACAGAAGACCAGTGCAGTGCAGTAACACAGAATGACTCGTTACAGTCAGTACCACAGAAGACAGTACAGTGCAGTAAACACAGATGACTAGTACAGTACAGTAACACAGAAGCCAGTGACAGTATGTAACACAGAAGAGGAGTCAATAAAACAGAATACGAGTCAGCTACAGTAACACAGTGGACAGTACGGTACAGTAACAAAGAGCTAGAATGAGCTAAAGTCAACTAGGGTATAGTTAGTTTAGGTGTTGTCTATGGTATTGAGTAGAATGAGCCTAAAGTACAACTAAGTATAAATTATAATATAAAAATTACAAATTAAAAGGTACTTTGCAATTGACAATAGGGTCTCATATAGGTAATTATAGTTGTTAACAAGATCAGAGTATAACTGATTTAAATTGACAAAATAAAACTCACAAATTAAAAGTACCAAAGAATAGGTTAAGTAAAAAAAAAGAACAATGGCAATGACTTGGTTATAATATGATAGTAAGATGGGTAGACAGGAACACAGGTACAAAGGATAATATAAAACAACTTGGTAGTTGAATATACAACTTTGAAAAATTGGCAACAAAATGTTGTGAAAAGTATTCATAAATAATGATTTATGTCAAAAGTAAACTGACTGGTAGTAAAAATGGTGTTTAATAAATTTTAGTAAGTAATATGGTTACAAAAAAAAATTAATTAGCAAAATTAAGAGAAAAAGTAAGGTTTATTTCAAGTATTAAATTTGAGAACAGTTATTTGGGGTTCAATATTGCACTGGTAGTTATACTAGAGGTTATTTGCGTACAAGGTATTAAGAGTACTCTAAGATAGTTAAATGTGGTAATAAAAACAGGTTTTGGTAATTAGACAAGTAAATGGTAATTAAATGATGTCAAAAAAGTTAAGACGTAAATTGTACCTGATAGTAAAAATGGCAATTAATTATTAATTTTAGTAAGTAATATCAATTAATAGTATTTAAAAAATCCGAGGTAGTAATATGGACGGAGAAAGTATCAATTCAGCTAATATTTAAGCAAACAATAGTAAATAAGAAAATTACATAAGGTGAGTTATGCTTACTAGTAAAATCACATAATGAGGTAGTTGATTATTTAATTACTAAGAGATTGTACTATGAAATTTGAACAATATAATAAGTAAGTTTACTCAGGTATACATAAATACAGTTACATATTGGTCTCCATGATTTTCTTATTGACTCTGTTGTATGTTTTACGGTGTATATATGGAAAATAGTGATTCATTGTGTTATTTATTCATCTGTGTCATATCAGGTTGTCAAGTTATACTGAAACGTTACTTTTCTCTTTTCGTATAACATAAATGAGAAAGTGGTATATTACCAATTAAATGTTGTTACTACTATGAGATATAAGGCCACAATGTGGCATAACTTAAGAGTTTGTGGTTCAGAGTTAGTTCTGAGTTACCAGACCCGGCCACCTGGAGGTCACTGCTTCAACTTTACTCACTTTAGTAAAATAGTTAAAACACTTGGAATCGTTGGGATCCGTTATATAACTTATACTTAAACAACGATAAGAGATGTCACTTTGAGTCTTAGATAGCGATGAGTGATGTCACTGAGTCTTAGAAAGTGATGTGTGATGTCACTATGTTACAATGGGTCTTAGACGAGGATGTGTGATGACTTATGTTTGAACAAAGAACACTGTATACAGAACAAAGAACACTGTATACAGAACAAAGAACACTGTATACAGAACAAAGAACACTGTATACAGAACAAAGAACACTGTATACAGAACAAAGAACACTGTATACAGAACAAAGAACACTGTATACAGAACAAAGAACACTGTATACAGAACAAAGAACACTGTATACAGAACAAAGAACACTGTATACAGAACAAAGAACACTGTATACAGAACAAAGAACACTGTATACAGAACAAAGCTAGGCATGGTGATGCTCAAATTAGTAAATAAAGTTTTGTAAACATAAGTTATTAATTATATAATAATAATCTTATATTTCTACAGGTACACAGGTACATGATACACCTGTTACAGGTACACAGGTACATGATACACCTGTTAGAGACCTAGCTGACATTACTGACATGCTACATAGAAACATACAATATAGAATACCCAGGTACCTACTTACTGCTAGGTAAACACGAGCAGCTGAAACTAATAATATAACATATTATATAATTATGAATATAAAAATATTTATTATTATTATTATTGGTAGTAGTAGTAGTAGTAGTGCTAGTAGTAGTACTAGTAGCCTCAGAGTTACCCCTGAATTACTAGACCCTACCACGTCGAGGCCAGTGGTTCGTCTTTAAGGTCCAACCCCCACTTACTGTGTTTTTGATGCAATCCTACCTTCCACACAGGTTCATGTGTCCAGGAGTCCATCTGTGTCCCCTCAGATATTCTCCCTTCCCCACTTCCTATCCTGCACTCAGCCCAAACCTACCTTCCCCCAGGTTCATGTGTCCAGGAGTCCATCTGTGTCCCCTCAGATATTCTCCCTTCCCCACTTCCAATCCTGCACTCAGCAATCCTACCTTCCCCCCAGGTTCATGTGTCCAGGAGTCCATCTGTGTCCCCTCAGATATTCTCCCTTCCCCACTTCCTATCCTGCACTCAGCAATCCTACCTTCCCCCAGGTTCATGTGTCCAGGAGTCCATCTGTGTCCCCTCAGATATTCTCGCTTCCCCACTTCCTATCCTGCACTCAGCAATCCTACCTTCCCCCAGGTTCATGTGTCCAGGAGTCCATCTGTGTCCCCTCAGATATTCTCCCTTCCCCACTTCCTATCCTGCACTCAGCAATCCTACCTTCCCCACAGGTTCATGTGTCCAGGAGTCCATCTGTGTCCCCTCAGATATTCTCCCTTCCCCACTTCCTATCCTGCACTCAGCAATCCTACCTTCCCCCCAGGTTCATGTGTCCAGGAGTCCATCTGTGTCCCCTCAGATATTCTCCCTTCCCCACTTCCTATCCTGCACTCAGCAATCCTACCTTCCCCCCAGGTTCATGTGTCCAGGAGTCCATCTGTGACCCCTCAGATATTCTCCCTTCCCCACTTCCTATCCTGCACTCAGCAATCCTACCTTCCCCCCAGGTTCATGTGTCCAGGAGTCCATCTGTGTCCCCTCAGATATTCTCCCTTCCCCACTTCCTATCCTGCACTCAGCAATCCTACCTTCCTCCCAGGTTCATGTGTCCAGAAGTCCATCTGTGTCCCCTCAGATATTCTCCCTTCCCCACTTCCTATCCTGCACTCAACAATCCTACCTTCCCCCCAGGTTCATGTGTCCAGGAGTCCATCTGTGTCCCCTCAGATATTCTCCCTTCCCCACTTCCTATCCTACACTCAGCAATCCTCCCTTCCCCCCAGGTTCATGTGTCCAGGAGTCCATCTGTGTCCCCTCAGATATTCTCCCTTCCCCACTTCCTATCCTACACTCAGCAATCCTACCTTTCCCCAGGTTCATGTGTCCTGAGGTCAGCAAGTCTCACCCCTGGTCCGTTGTTCCAGGTATACGCCCTTCACCACTACCCTGAGGTCAGCAAGTCCCACCCCAGGTCCGTGGTTCCAGGTATTCACCCTTCACCACTTCCCTGAGGTCTGCAGTCCCACCCCAGGTCCGTGGATCCAGGTATTCACCCTTCACCACTTCCCTTAGGTCAGCAGTCCCACCCCAAGTCCGTGGTTCCAGGTATTCACCCTTCACCACTTCCCTGAGGTCAGCAAGTCCCACCCCAGGTCCTTGGATCCAGGTATTCACCCTTTACCACTTCCCTGAGGTCAGCAAGTCCCACCCCAGGTCCGTGGTTCCAGGTATTCACCCTTCACCGCTTCCCTGAGGTCAGTAGTCCCACCCCAGGTCCGTGGATCCAGGTATTCACCCTTCACCACTTCCCTGAGGTCAGCAGTCCCACCCCAGGTCCGTGGTTCCAGGTATTCACCCTCACCACTTCCCTGAGGTCAGCAGTCCCACCCCAGGTCCGTGGTTCCAGGTATTCACCCTTCACCACTTCCCTGAGGTCAGCAGTCCCACCCCAGGTCCGTGGATCCAGGTATTCACCCTTCACCACTTCCCTGAGGTCAGCAGTTTTAACCAGCCTTGAAGTACTGTCCATATATGATATTACTACACAAGTGTATTAATATCGGTATACAGAGGAACATGTTATTACAGAGGAGGACACACAGCCAGCAGCAACAGCCTGGTTGATCAGGCTCTGGTCACAGCCCGGGGCCCGGGGGGGGCGTTGCCCCCGGAACTCTAAAACCCCA
>NC_069456.1:34460639-34478258 GCF_026875155.1 Cherax quadricarinatus | reverse complement strand
GGGGGGGGCCCGTGACCTCAGGGTATGGTAAAGGGGCTACCGGAACAACGGACCAGGGGTGAGACTTGCTGACCTCAGGACACATGAACCTGGGGAAAGGTAGGATTGCTGAGTGTAGGATAGGAAGTGGGGAAGGGAGAATATCTGAGGGGACACAGATGGACTCCTGACACATGAACCTGGGGGAAGGAGGATTGCTGAGTGTAGGATAGGAAGTGGGGAAGGGAGAATATCTGAGGGGACACAGATGGACTCCTGGACACATGAACCTGGGGGGAAGGTAGGATTGTTGAGTGCAGGATAGGAAGTGGGGAAGGGAGAATATCTGAGGGGACACAGATGGACTTCTGGACACATGAACCTGGGAGGAAGGTAGGATTGCTGAGTGCAGGATAGGAAGTGGGGAAGGGAGAATATCTGAGGGGACACAGATGGACTCCTGGACACATGAACTGGGGGAAGGTAGGATTGCTGAGTGCAGGATAGGAAGTGGGGAAGGGAGAATATCTGAGGGGTCACAGATGGACTCCTGGACACATGAACCTGAGGGGAAGGTAGGATTGCTGAGTGCAGGATAGGAAGTGGGGAAGGGAGAATATCTGAGGGGACACAGATGGACTCCTGGACACATGAACCTGGGGGAAGGTAGGATTGCTGAGTGCAGGATAGGAAGTGGGGAAGGGAGAATATCTGAGGGGACCACAGATGGACTCCTGGACACATGAACCTGGGGGAAGGTAGGATTGCTGAGTGCAGGATAGGAAGTGGGGAAGGGAGAATATCTGAGGGGACACAGATGGACTCCTGGACACATGAACCTGGGGGAAGGTAGGATTGCTGAGTGCAGGATAGGAAGTGGGGAAGCGAGAATATCTGAGGGGACACAGATGGACTCCTGGACACATGAACCTGGGGGAAGGTAGGATTGCTGAGTGCAGGATAGGAAGTGGGGAAGGGAGAATATCTGAGGGACACAGATGGACTCCTGGACACATGAACCTGGGGGGAAGGTAGGATTGTGAGTGCAGGATAGGAAGTGGGAAGGGAGAATATCTGAGGGACACAGATGGACTCCTGGACACATGAACCTGGGGGGAAGGTAGGATTGCTGAGTGTAGGATAGGAAGTGGGGAAGGGAGAATATCTGAGGGGACACAGATGGACTCCTGGACACACGAACCTGGGAAGAGCATCAAAAACACAGTAAGTGGGGGTTGGACCTTAAAGACGAACCACTGGCCTCGACGTGGTAGGATCTAGTAATTCAGGGGTAACTCTGAGGCTGCTAGTACTACTACTAGCACTACTACTACTACTACTACCAATAATAATAATAAAAAATATTTTTATATTTATAATTATATAATATGTTATATTGTAAGTTTCACCTGCTCGTGTTTACCTAGCAGTAAGTAGGTACCTGGGTATTCTATATTGTATGTTTCTATGTAGCATGTCAGTAATGTCAGCAGGTCTCTAACAGGTGTATCATGTACCTGTGTACCTGTAACAGGTGTATCATGTACCTGTGTACCTGTAGAAATATAAGATTATTATTATATAATTAATAACTTATGTTTACAAAGCTTTATTTACTAATTTGAGCATCACCATGCCTTTTGTTCTATACAGTCTTTTTTGTATAATTCTGTATCACAGTGTTCTTTGTTCTGTATACAGTGTTCTTTGTTCTGTATACAGTGTTCTTTGTTCTGTATACAGTGTTCTTTGTTCTGTATACAGTGTTCTTTGTTCTGTATACAGTGTTCTTTGTTCTGTATACAGTGTTCTTTGTTCTGTATACAGTGTTCTTTGTTCTGTATACAGTGTTCTTTGTTCGATACATGTCTTATGTTCAACTAGTCATCACACATCCTCGTCTAAGACCCATTGTAACATAGTGACATCACACATCATTTTCTAAGACTCAGTGACATCACTCATCGCTATCTAAGACTCAAAGTGACATCTCTTATCGTTGTTTAAGTATAAGTTATATAACGGATCCCAACGATTCCAAGTGTTTTAAACTATTTTACTAAAGTGAGTAAAGTTGAAGCATGACCTCCAGTGGCCGGTCTGGTAACTCAGAACTAACTCTGAACCACAAACTCTTAAGTTATGCCACATTGTGGCCTTAATCTCATAGTAGTAACAACATTTAATTGGTAATATACCACTTTCTCATTTATGTTATACGAAAAGAGAAAAGTAACGTTTCAGTATAACTTGACAACCTGATGTGACACAGATGAATAAAAAACACAATGAATCACTATTTTCCATATATACACCGTAAAACATACAACAGAGTCAATAAGAAAATCATGGAGACCAATATGTAACTGTATTTATGTATACCTGAGTAAACTTACTTATTATATTGTTCAAATTTCATAGTACAATCTCTTAGTAATTAAATAATCAACTACCTCATTATGTGATTTTACTAGTAAGCATAAGTCACCTTATGTAATTTTCTTATTTACTATTGTTTGCTTAAATATAGCTGAATTGATACTTCTTTCTCCGTCCATATTACTACCTCGGATTTTTTAAATACTATTAATTGATATTACCTACTAAAATTAATAATTAATTGCCATTTTTACTATCAGTACAATTTACTCTTAACATTTTTGACATCATTTAATTACCATTACTTGTCTAATTACCATAACCTGTTTTAATACCACATTTACTATCTTAGAGTACTCTTAAATACCTTGTACTGCCAAATAACCTCTAGTATAACTACCACTGCAATATTGAACCCAAATAACTGTTCTTAAAATTTAATACTTGAAATAAACATTACTTTTTCTCTTTATTTTTGCTAATTAATTTTTTTTTGTAACCATTATTACTTACTAAAATTTTATTAAACACCATATTTACTACCAGTCAGTTTTACTTTTGTACATTAATCATTATTTTATACTTTTCATAACATTTTGTTGCCAAATTTTCAAGTTTGTATATTCAACTCCAATTTGTTTTATATTATCCTTTGTACCTGTGTACCTGTCTACCATCTTACTATCATATTATAACCAAGTCATTGCCTTTGTTATTTTTTACTTACTATTCTTTTGGTACTTTAATTTGTGAGTTTTATTTTGTCAATTTAAATCTAGTTATACTCTTGATCTTGTTAACAACCTATATGAGACCCTAGTGCAATTGCAAGTACCATTTTAATTTGTATTTTTATATTATAAGTTTATACTTAGTTGTACTTTAGCTCATTCTAGCTCAATACATAGACAACACCTAAACTAACTATACCTAGTTGTACTTTAGCTCATTCTAGCTCTTTGTTACTGTACCGTACTGCTCCACTGTGTTACTGTACTGTACTCGTATTCTGTGTTATTGTACTCCTCTTCTGTGTTACTATACTGCACTGGTCTTCTGTGTTACTGTACTGTACTAGTCATCTGTGTTACTGCACTGTACTGGTCTTCTGTGTTACTGTACTGTACTAGTCATCTGTGTTACTGCACTGTACTGGTCTTCTGTATTGCTGTGCTGGTCTTGTTTATTTTACTGTACTGGTCTTCTGTGTTATTTTACTGTACTGGTCTTCCGTGTTACTGCACTGTACTGGTCTTTTGTGTTACTGTACTGGTCTTTTGTGTTACTGTACTGGTCTTGTTTGTTATTTTACTGTACTGGACTTCTGTGTTATGGTACTGTACTGTTCTTCTGTGTTACTGTATTGTACTGGCTTTCTGTTCTTGTAATGTACTGGTATTCCGTCTTTTGTGGTTTGGACTGTACTGGTTTTCTCTGTTTCTGTACCGTACTGGTCCTCTTCGTTACTGTACTGTACTGCACTGGTACTGTGTGTATTATACTGTACTGGTCTTCTGTGTTATTGTACTTTACTGATCTTCTGTGTTAGTGTACTGTGCTGGTCTTCTGCGTACTGTACCGTACTGGTCGTATACTGTTCTGGTATTTTGTGTATTGTTTTGTACTGGTCTTCTGTGTTATTGTACTGCACTGGTCTTCTGTGTTATTGTACTGTACTGGTCTTCTGTGTTATTGTACTGTACTGGTCTTCTGTGTTATTGTACTGTACTGGTCTCTGTGTTATTGTACTGTACTGGTCTTCTGTGTTATTGTACTGTACTGGTCTTCTGTGTTATTGTACTGTACTGGACTGCTGTGTTATTGTACTGTACTGGTCTTCTGTGTTATTGTACTGTACTGGTCTTCTGTGTTATTGTACTGTACTGGTCTTCTGTGTTATTGTACTGTACTGGTCTTCTGTGTTATTGTACTGTACTGGTCTTCTGTGTTATTGTACTGTTTTATATTACATATATTTTTGTGTGTAATTATGATGGTTTGTTTGTTATTAAGCTTTTTTGTGTGTTATTGTACTAATTTATTTGTCACTACACTGTTTTATGTCTCAGTTTACTTTTTTATGTGTTTCTCTAATGATTTGTGTCACTATAATTTTTTATTGTTATGATACTTATGAGTTACTTTCATGTTTTGTGTGTTAATACACTGTTTTATGTCACTGTAAAACATTCTGACTTGATTCATCTTAACGAATCCATACCACGGGCGGGATTTGAGACTCTCTGACCGCGGGTTCAAATCCCGCCCGTGGTTCGGTTTGTTTGCAATCGTGCCATTACGATTTCGTGAGTCTCGTTTTATTCATCTTATACGTTACAAACGAATCGCTACCTAAAGTCTTTTACCAATAGAGTGTTGCCAAAACTATTTCCAACAGAAACCTACCGGAGGTCTTCTACTAAAAGTTTTCTGGTAACAGTCCTTCCAGTAGTAATCTCATAATAGCGTCCAGTCTTATAAACTTGATTCCTACCAACACAATCCTAAGAAAAGAATCCTGTCAATAAGTTTTCTATCAGGTATTTACCAGACAGGTTACATACAGTGTTATTAACTCTGGTGTATCAGACAGACTTTATACACATCACAACACAACGATGGTGGTGAAAAAACACATAACAGCAGAGAGGAACTTTCAACTGTGAAACAAACTCCTTCATTCAATAGTTCCCTTCTACAGTTTTGTCTTTTTCATTACTTTCCAGCTATATGCCATATATCTCTGCAACATAGTACACCACAACATTCAGTGTGCCATATATATCTGCAACATAGTGCACCACAACATTCAGTGTGTAATATATGTTAACATTGATACATCACAGTACATAACAACAGTCTGGGAGACATTAACACACAGTCGTACTGGCCAGGTTGTGGCAGCCACCACCAAAATTCTTATTGTCAGTAGATCGTATCATCCAGGTTGATAGATTTTATTTTCATCACCGAGTTTTTTTTTTTATCCATCTGTTGTGGTGAATGTTTTTTATGTCATTATTGAAGAGGTGAGAGAAGAGAGTATGAGAAAACTGAGAGAATTATTTAATAATTAATTCTAATTAAACTAAATGTTTATTAAGATAATTTATAAGAATATCTCTGTTTTAACTCCAAGTCTCTGAAGTTAATCACTTCTTCACATATTTATATCCTTTTCCAAAATATTTCATCAAAATATTGTAACCCTCATTCCAGTTTCTTAAGAAAATTTAAATAACATTATCAAGAATTTTCTTAATTTTCTTACACTATTCATATAGAATTCATTAATTTAAACAGTGGCGTGGGAGAGTGTAGATGTGCTTATGAGAACGTGTACACATGTATATATATGTGTACGTAGTAGTGTGTTTGTAGTGATGTGTATGTGTACACATGTATATATATGTGTACGTAGTAGTGTGTTTGTAGTGATGTTTATGTGTAGATGAAAGTGAAAAGTAAACATCAGAAGAAAACTTATATGAACTACATAATAATTCACAATAAAGAAGAGCACAGTTCCGTGGTATAGCTGTCAGCCTGGCTGACTCTGCTGTCAGCCTAGCTGACTCTGCTGTCAGCCTGGCTGACTCTGCTGTCAACAGTTAGTCAGTCAGAATAAAAGAAATGAGTCAATAAGAAGAATAAAACTGGTAAATTTAGAATGTATTAAGATTGAAGTTTGTGAGGCAGTTGTAATAAAGTCCTGGAATACTTAATGATTTTGTTCATAATTGTTATAAAAGAAAAGGGAAAAACTTTTAAAGAATATAATAATTATAATGGAAATAAGACTGTTGACCATAAATGTGTGTTCAGAAATATGATGGATGAAATGATGGAAAAGACAAATAGTGCGTATAAAGAAGAGTGTGAATTCGAAAGGGAAATTTAATATATGCATCATGATAAACAATGAAATACCCAAGTGAAAAACACTTATATAAAGGGAGCAACACTTAGGTGGATTTATAGGTTGATAAAATATACTAGAGATAAAAATGTATTTAATCTTAGCAATGTTTTGAGAGCAATAGTGTTTGAATTAAGTTATAATATGCAAGAAAGACGGTAAAGATTTACACAAAAAACTTGGTGTTAGATAATGTTGTGTGATGTCACCTGTGGTCTTAAAGACGTGTGATGTCACCTGTGGTCTTAAAGACGTGTGATGTCATTGTACTTTGCTCAGAAGACAGTATATACAGAGTAAGCCATCATGTAGACCAGGTGTCACTCTAAACACAGCTTTATTAACACATTATGTAAAACTCTGTATACACACACACACACATATATATGTGTGCGCGCATGTATGTATATATCCGACCTTCAAATTCATTTACGAAACACCAGAAATAGCTATTATTATAAATTTGTTATAGTTTTCATAGAGGAAATTTAGAGATTTGAATTTGATACTTTTTCATACATAATAACATGTACACATGACATTCGTGAACACACAAGAACAGGTACATATGACACCATTATACAATAACACGTAGATATTACATTAATTTATACATAACATGTTACACACGACACACAGTCCTCCACTAGTGTCTCAAACGTGTTCATCTTTATATATTTACATATTTCATATAGAATGTCGCTCACAAACACATTTAAACTGCTAAATAAGTTAAAAAAAAAACTTGTTCTCAGTATAAATTTATAGTGTAACATAAGAGGAATTCCAAAATTGTAATTAATTAGCCCCCGAGGTGGCCGAGCTGTGTACGAGCTTCGTCTCGTCCAGCTGGTCTACGGTTCCAGGCTGTCTTGGTGGGTGTAATTACTGGACGCAGTTTACTGTGTGTCCCCTCCAGTAATTCCACCTACCTGGACAGTCACTACCGTAGACCAGCTAGACAAGACCAAGTTTCCATTCAGCAAGGTCCTGAGGTGGCAAACCGCTGACTCTGGGGAAGTGGGGAAGGGAGTCCACTTAGTGACACAAGTGGATTCCTGGAGACACTGATCCGGGGAAGGCACCGCCGACCTTAGGTAAGTGGGGAAGGGGAAACATCCGGGAGCGAACGGATGGATTCCTGGATACATGAGCTTGGGGAAGGTTGTAGTTGAGGCTGATCTTAGGTAAGTGGGGAAGGGGAGACATCCGGGAGCGAGCGGATGGATTCCTGGATACATAAACCTTCGAAAGGCATGAATACCAGCAGTTGAGGCTGACCTTGGGTAAGTGGTGAAGGGAAAACATCAGGCGGTAGACGGATCGATTCCTGGATACATGAACCTGGGTAAAGCAAGAATACCGCTGACTTTGGGGAAGTGGAGAAGGGATTTCCACCTGAGGTGACACCAAGTGGACTCCTGGAGACACTGATCCGGGGAAGGCACTGACCTAACTCGCTGACCTTAGGTAAGTGGGGAAGGGAAGACATCCGGGAGCGAGCGGATGGATTCCTGGATACATAAACTTGGGGAAGGTTGTTGTTGAGGCTAACCTTGGGTAAGTGGGGAAGGGGAGACATCTGGGAGCGAGCGGATGGATTCCTGGATACATGAACCTGGGGAAAGCATGAATACGTGCAGTTGAGGCTGACCTTGGGTAAGTGGGAAGGGAAGACATCCGGCGGTAGACGGATCGATTCCTGGATACATGAACCTGGGTAAAGCAAGAATACCGCTGACTTTGGGGAAGTGGGGAAGGGATTCCACCTGAGGTGACACCAAGTGGACTCCTGGAGACACTGATCTGGGGAAGGCACTGACCTAACTCGCTGACCTTAGGTAAGTGGGGAAGGGAAGACATCCGGGAGCGAGCGGATGGATTCCTGGATACATAAACTTGGGGAAGGTTGTTGTTGAGGCTAACCTTGGGTAAGTGGGGAAGGGGAGACATCCGGGAGCGAACGGATGGATTCCTGGATACATGAACTTGGGGAAAGCATGAATACATGCAGTTGAGGCTGACCTTGGGGAAGTGGGGAAGGGAAGACCTCTGGCGGTAGACGGATGGTTTCCTGGATACATGAACCTGGGGTAGGCATGAATACAGGTTGGTGAGGCTGACCTTGGGAAAGTGAGAAAGGGGAAACATCCGGCGGCGGACGGATGAATTCCTGGATACATAACCCTAGGGAAGGCTGAGGCTGGAAGGCAGAGAGAGAGAGGCGAGGCTGACCTTAGGGAAGTGAGGAAGGGTAGACATCCGGGGGCCCACGGATGGATTCCTGGACACATGAACCTGGGGAAGGCGAGGGGGGGGGCGGACCTTAAAGACGAACCACTGGCCTCCACGTGGCAAGGTCTGGTAACTCAGAGATAACTCTGAGGCTGACAGTGGTGCAAATTATTAATGTTATTATAATTCAAGATTTGCTAATTTGGATTCAAAGCGTCTACCAGGGTGTATTATTCCACTCCAGCCACTCTCATAGGAGCCACGGTAGTGTTTCTATTTTGTTCATTCACCGGAGTTAACATTAATAAAAATAACATTAATAAAAATAACATTAATAAAAATATTGTTCTTATTTTTGATTAACACAACAGAGATAACATTGCAACAACTAGAAATGGCAGTAATATATGTTTGAGAGTCGTTGAGCGATGTGAAGATGACAGGTCTCCTGGGTACACATGTCTGGTACTCTAACATAACGTAGGTCATCTGGAAAAGACCCGGGCTGGGACAATACCGTGGGTGTTGCTGGAGTGAGACCCAACAGTTAGGTGTCTTCAATCAAAAACGTTTCGCCTACACAGTAGGCTTCTTCAGTTTAATATAGAGGCAGCAGCAGAGGCAGTGAATGTAAGGCTGATGTAATTATAATCATGCGTGATCCCAGAAAGGTATCCCCGTGATCCCAGAAAGGTATCCCCGTGATCCCAGAAAGGTATCCCCGTACTGCATAAACCTTATTGTTCATCTCTGTTGCTGTACATTTTTTCTTTGCTACTGTACTGCATTTCTGTACTGCACTCTACCGTTCTTTTGTTTTAATTTTCTGTACTGGTCGTCTCTGTTACTGTACTCATTCTTCTGTGTTACTGTACTGGTCTTCTCTGTTACTGTACTGGTCTTCTCTGTTACTGAACTATATTTGTTCTTCTGTGTGTCTGTTACTGGTCTTCTGTGCTACCAGTGTCAGGGGAACGCCTTCCTATTGAACAAAAGAAAGGAAAAATAACAAATGAATAACTTGATGGATAATAATTATGTTTTTCTAAGGATTTTAATTAAAAATAAATAAAATAAATATTGGCCGCTGTGGTTCCAGTAGGATGTTGGGACATGAGAATCTTATGCCCAGGATGGTCTTCTGATGATGTTTTAGAAGAAATGGTGTTGGTTATCCTGGGTGGCGGTGTTCGTCCCATGTTCGGAAAATCCTGTCACTACTTGGTTGTATCACCACAATTCAGATTTTAGAGGTGAGGAGTCGTAATGTCCCACTACATCCTGTAGACAGGGATCTTGCTCCAATTAACTAGCGTCTACCCTGGTTGACCAGGTCAGCAGCAGAGCTGATAATAAAGAAAACACTGGTTATATAAGTGTTAAATAAGTATGACAATGAAGAAAGACAAAGGCTGGTATTCTACTTCAATGTCATGACTTGTAACCAGGTAAATTAGTATCAATGAACAGAAATACTCCTTGTAGATCACCGTACCTGATCATGAGAAGAGTGGAGGTGAAGTTATTCTTCAAACTTCAAAACCCCCACCAGGTAAGGTTAATACTACCAGGAATAGAAATTAAAGCAACTCAGACGCTAGGAACTGAAGTTCAGCCTCTGCCCACTAGATGGAAGAGTGGGCGGTAACACGCTAGTGGTTCCTGGGTGTCTGAACAATCATACCTCCCACTTTTTTAATTTTTTTTCCTCAAAATATCCCCTTTCCTAAACTTATAGTCGGAAGCAGTATGTTAAGTTACAGAGGGAAAAGTACTATGTACACCCTCGGTTCAGCCAATCTGAGAAGTGGTTTCCCGAGTCATATATATATATATATAAACAACTTTAAGCTTATAAGACTGGATAGCCCATCTTAAGAGTCGGCTACTTGAACCTTTGAAGTTTTCCAGGTACATCAGTGGCTTGTGATCTGTTTCAAGCACAAAGGGTTTTCCATTAATCGATCTATATATCAATATTACCGCATATAATGGACAATAATATGAAACTTGTAGAATGCATAACGTCTCCAATAAAACATCAACTAAACTGTGCTTAAAATTTGCACAGTTTTATATTTATTTACTTTTCTCTAAGGAACTATTACACGGTATTAATAGTAATTTTAAGAACAGATAGTAGTTACAGGTTAATTCATAAAATATCACAATAAATAAATATGATAGTACTGCTATTTACTTAAACTGTAATAACAAAATATAAGGATTAAGAATGAGACACTTGTGCAACATTTGGGAATCTTCATTGTGGAAACGTTCCGTTAACCAGTGGCATCTTCAGTCCAATATAGAGAAAACCAGTGGAAGATGAGGAGTTTGAGGTAATCAGTCCCTCAGCCTAGAGTCGATGAGTTTGGTCCATCAATCTTGAGAAGTGTACAGCATACGCACGGAGAAGTGACTTATATACTGCAGACAGGTGAGTTGAAGCAGCAGGGAGGCGGGTCACTAGTGCTACAGGCAAGGCTAACGTTGTAGAATTCCCTGTATCAATACCCCAAGATGTTGCTGTGTGATGTTGCTGTGTCCGACAGATGTGGTGTTGCTGTGTCTGACAGGTGTGATATTGCTGTGTCTGACAGGTGTGATGTTGCTGTGTCTGACATATGTGATGTTGTTGTGTCTGACAGATGTGATATTGCTGTGTCTGACAGATGTGATGTTGCTGTGTCTGACAGATGTGATGTTGCTGTGTCTGACAGATGTGATGTTGCTGTGTCTGACAGATGTGATGTTGCTGTGTCTGACATATGTGATATTGCTGTGTCTGACAGGTGTGATATTGCTGTGTCTGACAGATGCGATGTTGCTGTGTCTGACATATGTGATATTGCTGTGTCTGACAGGTGTGATATTGCTGTGTCTGACAGATGTGATATTGCTGTGTCTGACAGATGTGATGTTGCTGTGTCTGACATATGTGATGTTGCTGTGTCTGACATATGTGATGTTGCTGTGTCTGACAGATGTGATGTTGCTGTGTCTGACAGATGTGGTGTTGCTGTGTCTGACAGGTGTGATATTGCTGTGTCTGACAGATGTGATGTTGCTGTGTCTGACAGATGCGTTGTTGCTGTGTCTGACATATGTGATGTTGCTGTGTCTGACAGATGTGATGTTGCTGTGTCTGACAGATGTGATGCTGCTGTGTTTGACAGATGTGATGTTGCTGTGTCTGACAGATGTGATGTTGCCGTGTCTGACAGATGTGATGTTGCTGTGTCTGACAGATGTGATGCTGCTGTGTCTGACAGATGTGATGCTGCTGTGTCTGACATATGTGATGTTGCTGTGTCTGACAGATGTGATGTTGCTGTGTCTGACAGATGTGATGTTGCTGTGTCTGACAGATGTGATGCTGCTGTGTCTGACATATGTGATGTTGCTGTGTCTGACAGATGTGATGCTGCTGTGTCTGACATATGTGATGTTGCTGTGTCTGACAGATGTGATGTTGCTGTGTCTGACAGATGTGATGTTGCTGTGTCTGACAGATGTGATGCTGCTGTGTCTGACATATGTGATGTTGCTGTGTCTGACAGATGTGATGTTGCTGTGTCTGACAGATGTGATGCTGCTGTGTCTGACATATGTGATGTTGCTGTGTCTGACAGATGTGATGTTGCTGTGTCTGACAGATGTGATGCTGCTGTGTCTGACATATGTGATGTTGCTGTGTCTGACAGATGTGATGTTGCTGTGTCTGACAGATGTGATGCTGCTGTGTCTGACATATGTGATGTTGCTGTGTCTGACAGATGTGATGTTGCTGTGTCTGACAGATGTGATGCTGCTGTGTCTGACATATGTGATGTTGCTGTGTCTGCAGATGTGATGTTGCTGTGTCTGACAGATGTGATGCTGCTGTGTCTGACATATGTGTGTTGCTGTGTCTGACAGATGTGATGTTGCTGTGTCTGACAGATGTGATGTTGCTGTGTCTGACAGATGTGATGCTGCTGTGTCTGACATATGTGATGTTGCTGTGTCTGACAGATGTGATGTTGCTGTGTCTGACAGATGTGATGCTGCTGTGTCTGACATATGTGATGTTGCTGTGTCTGACAGATGTGATGTTGCTGTGTCTGACAGATGTGATGCTGCTGTGTCTGAATATGTGATGTTGCTGTGTCTGACAGATGTGATGTTGCTGTGTCTGACATATGTGATGCTGCTGTGTCTGACATATGTGATGTTGCTGTGTCTGACAGATGTGATGTTGCTGTGTCTTAAGATTGATTAATAATTGTGTTTGTTAGTTGATCAGAAGAGACATTCACTAGTTATTATACGGGAAGCAATTTACTTAATGAAATTGGGAAATTTAAACTTATATAAGATCAATGTTAAAGACAAACTGTGTTTTAATAAAGTTCATCAATGATAAAAGTTAAACGCATCAAAAAAGTCAATCTCGAGTAACTGATCTGATTCCAAGTTTTTAAACTTTCATTAAAATTTCTAATTTTCATTTATTCAAAGTAAACAAATGTGTTATTATCTTTATTATACAATATATTGTTATTAATAATGTGAAGACAATCAGAAGGAACATTCATTAGTTATTGAAGGAAAAGTGAATATCATTATTCATTCAATAAAACTGATAAACCAGGATTTACGTCAACCAAAACAGTGTGAGCCGTTTGGTCGGAAAACCAAACCATTGGTAAAAATTTGAAGCCGATCTGATGAGTCATTCTATAGTATTTCACAGACTCCGAAGATTCCAATTTTTATATTATTAACAATTTTATTACAACGACAAATTTCTCTGCAGGTAAAGCGAAGTAATAAGTAATTTCCTCGACTTAACTTTCTTCCGGAGCTCTTGCCACTCCTCAACTCTCTTCCGGAGCTCTTGCCGCTCCTCAACTCTCTTCCGGAGCTCTTGCCACTCCTCAACTCTCTTTCCGGAGCTCTTGCCCTCCTCAACTCTCTTCCGGAGCTCTTGCCGCTCCTTAACACTCTTCCGGAGCTCTTGCCACTCCTCAACTCTCTTCTGGAGCTCTTGCCACTCCTCAACTCTCTTCCGGAGCTCTTGCCACTCCTCAACTCTCTTCCGGAGCTCTTGCCACTCCTCAACTCTCTTCCGGAGCTCTTGCCACTCCTCAACTCTCTTCCGGAGCTCTTGCCACTCCTCAACTCTCTTCCGGAGCTCTTGCCACTCCTCAACTCTCTTCCGGAGCTCTTGCCACTCCTCAACTCTCTTCCGGAGCTCTTGCCACTCTTCAACTCTCTTCCGGAGCTCTTGCCACTCCTCAACCTCTTCCGGAGCTCTTGCCACTCCTCAACTCTCTTCCGGAGCTCTTGCCACTCCTCAACTCTCTTCCGGAGCTCTTGCCACTCCTCAACTCTCTTCCGGAGCTCTTTCCGCTCCTCAACTCTCTTCCGAGCTCTGCCGCTCCTCAACTCCTCTTCCGGAGCTCTTGCCACTCCTCAACTCTCTTCCGGAGCTCTTGCCACTCCTCAACTCTCTTCCGGAGCTCTTGCCGCTCCTCAACTCTCTTCCGGAGCTCTTGCCACTCCTCAACTTTCTTCCAGAACTCTTGACACTCTCAACTTTCTTCCAGAACTCTTGACACTCTCAACTTTCTTCCAGAACTCTTGACACTCTCAACTTTCTTCCAGAACTCTTGACACTCTCAACTTTCTTCCAGAACTCTTGACACTCTCAACTTTCTTCCAGAACTCTTGCCACTCTCAACTTTCTTCCAGAACTCTTGACACTCTCAACTTTCTTCCAGAACTCTTGCCAATCCTCAAATGCTTTATTTCTAAAAATAAAAATAATTTTGGTTTCCTTTTTTATGTTATTTTTCTCATCACTTCTACAACGTAAGTCTCTCTAAGATTTTATTTTATTTATGAATCACAACTTTTAAAAAAATTTAACCACGTAAAAAATAGTTATGTTACCAGTTATTACAACGAAAATACCCCTTAAACATTAAGTATTCTTAATGGCATAAACATTAATGTTGAAGAAACAACATTGTGTGGTACACCATTCAAGGTATAATACATACTAACAATTAAACATCGCTAACATTCTGCTAACGTTTACACATCACAGAACATGACATCATAATGTAGAATGTCAGTAAGTCGGAGACGCACTGACCAGTGGGTAAGACCCACCATATTAGTTGTCCATGTCAAAGGAACGAATATCCTCAGCTGCTAGTTTTTATTTTCATCCCATAATGTTTATAGTCCGTGGGGGGGGTAATGTTTTATGATGGTCTAGATGTTAGACAAGTGAAATGTGAGAATAAAAGGAAATTAGTTAAATTGTTTAAAAATGATTTATAGAACTTTGTCTTCCGATAGATAATTCAAGGTAGAGTTTTCTTTACCTGACCCACAATGGATGTCTTCAACATGGCGAGAACCAATATTCTTCATCAGAATATTGAAATATATAAAGTTCCTGAGTTCCCTAACTTGAGGAAGTCTGATTTTTTTCTACCCACAACTTCTCGACTTTATTTTGAAAACAAACATAATTTTAACAATCTTGAGGGAGACTGCATATATAAATGGATACAAATTTGAGTACATATGTGCGTGTGGTATAGATGGACCATGTGTGTGTGTGCGTGTGTGTGTTGTGTGTGTGTGTGTGTGTGTGGTGTGTGTGTGTGTGTGTGTGTGTGTGTGTGTGTGTGTGTGAGCGTGTGCGTTGCTTTGTATGTATGAATGATGGTGAGTCCGTAGGCCGTGGTTGTGGAAATGCACAATGAGTGTGAAAATAAGTGTTTGTGCATACGTAAATTATTTAGGTACAGATACACATAAATACAGTTCACAAATATTATACATATTAAAATATGCGTAATTACCCAGGATAACAACAAAAAAGTCAGACAAAGTAACTTATTTCCATTGTACCGGACTCTTTGTAACTGCTGGTATTATCAATACATAAGACTAATAACGAAATAAAAACATACAGTTTCAACACTTATTATAGTTCTGGTGGAGGTGGACATACGATTAATACACGAACATTCATCCAGTAGACTAAAACATTCATAAGCACACTTAAACTGCTGATTAAGTACAATAATGTAGATGAATTGTATAAAATAAATAGAACTCCCAAAATTTCACTGAGTGGCCAGGCCTTGGTGGCCGAACTGGACGGTAGCTTGGCTGCGTCTGGCTGACTTACGGTCTAGGCTGTCTTGGTGATGTAAATACAGGACGCAGTTTTCTGCGTGTCCCCTCCTGTAATTCCACCCACCTGGACAGTCTCTACCGTAGAACAGCTAAACAAGGCCTCGTTCTCATCTGGCTAGATCACGGAGGGTGGCTGAGCTGACTTCGGGATACATAACCTGGGGAAGGCTGAGACTGGAAGTTATCCTAAGGGAAGTGAGGAAGGGGAGACATCCGGGGGCCCACGGATGGATTCCTGGACACATGAACCTGGGAAAAGCGAGAATACCCTGGGAAAGTGGGTAAGGGAGAATATCTGAGGCGGACAGATGGACTCCTGGATACATGGACCTGGGAAAGACGAGGGACACTGGTTGTTGAGACAGACCTTGGGGAAGTGGGGAAGGGAGAATATCTGAGGCGGACAGATGGACTCCTGGACACATGAACCTGGGAAAGCATCAAGAACACAGTAGTGGGTGGGGTGGACCTTAAAGACGAACCACTGGCCTCCACGTGGCAAGGTCTGGTAACTCAGAGATAACTCTGAGGCTGACAGTGGTCCAATTTCGATTTCTCATAAAAAAAAAAAACACTTTTAGAATTTTGGGGAAGCAGAGCTTATCGAGATTAATATTTTTCATAACAGATGATGTTCACATTTTTAGTTTATTTTTAAATATGAAACCTAATCATTTAATTTACTGTTTTAGGAGGTATTAATTATTATTATTAACCGAGGTATAACTTCATTTCAATACCTTTTCTTCAGTCTCGAGAGTTGAGGTAAAGAAGACTCTCACTTATGTAATTGCCTGCATCTGTCATGCCTGTCATGCATAGCATATGGGCATCCTCATAGTAGGTATGAGGGACTTATTAGCAACCACATGTTAGGAAATTCAAGCTGGTTGGAAAATTTTCTTGATTTTATATTCACATACAATGTAGATCTGAAACAGAACACTTACTGAGCACGTTGAAGTGGCTCAGAAATTTTAATGAACATGTTGATTAGAAACAGAACACTTTGATCTTGAATAGAACATTCATTGAACATCCACATAAAACACTAAATGTTTCTCACTCCTATATAGACATATGTGAGTCCTGTTGGATATGTGGATAGTTGATAGTGAGTTGTGGTGGGGAATGGTTTGGGCGTTCTATGATAGCGAGTTGTGGTGATGGATAGTTTACAGTGTGTCGACTTGATGGTAAGTTGTGGTTGTGGCTATGGATGGTTGATAGTGAGTTGTGGTGATGGATTGTTGATGACAATTTTTGGCTATACGTGGATGATGGTGCATTGTGATGATGGATATTTTAAAGTGAGTAGTGGTGATGTATGGTTGATTGTGAGCTGAGGTGATGGATGGTTGATGGTGAGCCGTGGCGATGGATGGCTGATGAGTTAAGGTAATGGATAGTTGATGGGGAATTGTGGTGATGGATGGTTTATAGTGAGTTAGGATTATGAATGGTTTATAGTGAGTTGTGGTAAGAGATGGTTGATGATGAGTTGTAAAGATTCATGTTGAAGATGAGTTGAAATTTTCAGAGTTAATGATAATTTGCAATAATGGATAGTTAATGAACTGCTTGTTAATTTTTTGGCCACAATGTAAATACACCAGATTAAATTATGCTGAAAAAAGTAGTTTTGTGAGGAACTGTGTTGGTCAGCTCAGGTGTGTTGCCTAAGTTGTTCTAATGTTCCATTGTGTTGTGTCGCGAGTTTGTTGTGATCTACTTCCTTATATCCCATACCAGATCATCCTTATATCCCATACCAGATCATCCTTATATCCCATACCAGATCATCCTTATATCCCATACCAGATCATCCTTATATCCCATACCAGATCATCCTTAATCCCATACCAATCATCCTTTATCCATACCCGATCACCTTATATCCC
>NC_069456.1:34442514-34457514 GCF_026875155.1 Cherax quadricarinatus | reverse complement strand
TTCTGTGATGTGAGAATGTCAAGCAAAATGTAAAATTAATGTTGTGTTGTAATGTGTTGAGATGTTTAAATGTTAGCAGTATTATACCATGAATGTTGTGCCACACAATGGTATTTCTTCAGTCCTAATGTTTATGTTATAAATAATACTTAACATTAATGTTTAGGTGATGTTTAACTCGTAGCTGAATATTATTCTGTGCATAGTATTTAAAAGTAGTTAACTTCCATTTATGAATAACTGTTAACTTGATTATTTTTCAGTTGTTTAAATTTTCTTAAAAGTTGTATTGATTCATAATTTAAATAATCTGGTTCACACATCACACCTTATAAATTATACCACACTGATTCACTTTGAAAAACTTACTTATACTAACATGTAAATATTTTATGGCATTAATTTTTGTTTACAATTGAACGGTTATTATTTTAGTGAATCCGTATCAGCTCAGATGTTTGTAAATATCATTGAGTGTCCTACAATAGCATAAGAGAATTTTAGCTGAGGTATAACTTCATTCAGGCTACCATTACTTCAGTCTTGAGAGCTGAGGCTGTCACTCATCTGTCGCCCACGCTGCATCTGTCATGTATGAGCATCCTATCTATGTACTTGCTTGACGGATATCTTATTTCAAATTGTGATATTCCTGCAAGGATAAACATTCTGTTAGGGAACATTTCTATCTGTAAATAGTCGAGATCGTCACCAAACTCACAAACATCTTGTTATAACTCCAGATTATTTCTATTTTTTTTTTTTTATCAGCAGGAAGTAGGATGATCTCGGTGACTTTCAGATTAAATAACAGAACAAAAAGTAATTCTTAGTTAAAAAAAAAACAGCAAAAGGAATGAAGAGAGTGAAGTGTGGAGCTGGTGAGAGTGAAGTGTGGAGCTGGTGAGAGTGAAGTGTGGAGCTGGTGAGAGTGAAGTGTGGAGCTGGTGAGAGTGAAGTGTGGAGCTGGTGAGAGTGAAGTGTGGAGCTGGTGAGAGTGAAGTCTTGACCTGGTGAGAGTGAGAACACCGGAGATCGTCCCCACAATCTGGCTACAGTTCTCATGTTTACTTACTTTAAGGAAGGTGTCTCGCCCAGTTTTGATGGATACTTAATGAATTTCTTGTTTCTTCTTTCTGTTCTGGTTTGCATATAAGATAACGGGTAAATCTTACAAACTTTCGAAGTTCAGTGTTTACAATCATTGTAATTTTTTCAATGTTTGTTCTTTAAATTTCACATGGCGAAGTTGTTTAAAATTCTGTCTCTGTAAGACAAGTATGTCTTAGAAGACAAGTAGAAGGTGACTCTATGTTGACATAAGATAAACCTGTGGACATAAGATAACACTATGGACATAAGATAATACTATGGTCCTAAGACAACACTATGGGCCTAAGATAACACTATGGACTTAGGAAAACACTATGAACTTAAGATAACACTATAAACTTAGGATAATACATTGGACCTAAGATGACACTATTGACCTTTTCTGAGTTTTTGTGTTGTACTGGTCCTCTGTGTTAATGTACTGTACTGGTCTTCTGCGTTGTTGCTGTGTACTGGTCTTCTGTGTTACAGTACTGTACTGGTCTTCTGTGCTATTGTTCTGTACTGGTCGTCTGTGTTATTGTACTATACTGGTCGTCTGTGTTATTGTACTGTACTGGTCGTCTGTGTTATTGTACTATACTGGTCGTCTGTGTTATTGTACTGTACTGGTCGTCTGTGTTATTGTACTGTACTGGTCTTCTGTGCTGTTGTTCTGTACTGGTCGTCTGGTTATTGTACTATACTTCGTCTAACATACTGGTCGTCTGTGTTATTGTACTGTACTGGTCGTCTGTGTTATTGTACTGTACTGGTCGTCTGTGTTATTGTACTGTACTGGTCGTCTGTGTTATTGTACTGTACTGGTCGTCTGTGTTATTGTACTGTACTGGTCTTCTGTGCTGTTGTTCTGTACTGGTCGTCTGTGTTATTGTACTATACTGGTCGTCTGTGTTATTATACATCTGTTGTGTTATTGTACTGTACTGGTTATTGCGACCCCTGAATGGGTCACAATGTATATAATTTATAATACGTGTTCATATAATTTTATATTGCTTATATTTGCAATATTAGCTAAATCGTAAATATATTAGCTTTATTTTATTATTTGACTTAGTTATATTATTAGGTAGGATGTAACATTTATATATTATTCAGTGCTCATAGTTCGAGTGTTAAGTAGCTGACAGCATTGTATAACTACTGTAGTTTTCACTTCGCTTGTTTCACTGCCGGCTTCTGAGTTGCTGGGCAGCAGCAGTTCACGGAGAGTCACGTGATCAGGGGGGAATGATCACACCTCACCAGGAGTGAGAGTCTGCCTGGCCTCAGCTAAGGATTGTCTGTTTGACATTGCTTCTAACAAGAGGTCCTCTACTGCTCTCCTTTGTGGGCCCTTGTTGGAAGTTTGTCTCGGCCGTTTTCTTGTTTTTGGGGTTTGTGTAAACTGTTCAGAAAACATACCCCTAGACTTAGTGATTTTAGGGGAATTTTTTACTGAGGTGTGTGTCGAAATAAAACCTTTTAGAAACTCAGGTCCTGAGCTTTTAATTTAAACCTAATTTGTATTTGGTATTGTGTACGTCAAGCCCGGGGATTTTCTAATGCTAAATTTTGATTCAGAATTATGGGAGTTTTGTAAATCTTTTTGGGGATTTTGCAGTTTGGTCCCTACTTGGGTGTCATTATTTTAAATCCCTTGTTCCGTTTCTGTGTCCCCTGCTGTTTTTTTATATTTTTTGTTCGGCCTTTATCAGTCGTTTTATTGTTCAAGAAAAGCTGTTCTGATTGCCAGGTTGGTCAAGAAGTTATTTTAAAAAGTGAGGACTTTTAGCCAGTCACGGGTTTAAAGGGTCAAGTCGGGGTCTAGAGACATAGCGAACTACATAGGGGAAACTTAAAACCATCCCAACAAAAAACTTTTTTTATATTTGTATTATTTTTTATTATTACCCCCCAGGAGTCCAAATGGCCTTTTACCCTTTTGGGGGAAAAGGGGGAAAACCCAAAATAAACAGAGCAGAAAAACTTTGACTTGTTTTTAAATCCTTCCCCAAATTTAGAACAGAAGTATTTTACACTAGAATTAGTGTACTCCAGGGTTTCCCAAAGGGGCATAATAAAAGGGCCACTAGGAGCGGGACCCGTGTTAAACCAGCTCTAAAGGGGAAATTTTGAAAAGGGGCAGACAGGAATTTGGTACCCACATAACCTCTGCGACCCCCAAAAAACCAAATCTTCTATTGGCGGGAAACCCCGGGTACTGATTAAACCCACGGGCCCCCCCATCGCCAATTTTTTATTTCCCCTGGTTCCTGGTTGGGGGGGGTTACCCCCTTGAAAATTGAGGGTGTTCCCAGCCCCCAAATTTTAAACGTTACGTACTTTTTGCATGCCACAGTTTTTAAAATGCTAAACAATGTAACAGACGGAAACTTAAAAGCAATAAAGTTTTGTGATATTTGCCTTCCAAAATTTCTACTGTCCCACGGGGAAGTGTAGGAACTTGTATCCTAAATTATATTATGTTTTTAATAAAACCCATTAAAATTTTTAAATTTCCCTTTTTTCAGTGCCTACCATTTTTTAATCCCCAAACCCCTATTGGGTTTTTACTAAATTTTAAAGGAAAAAGGGACCCCAAAATACGACTAAATTTCTACAAAAACCCAAATAAAAGGCTGAATGCTAGAAAGGCAGTTTCCCCTTTTTATATTTTCCCGGAGGTCTCTATTCCCAAATTTGATATCCGGGCGTTTTTTGTAAACAATGGTCTTCGTTTTTATTTTAATTTTTTCTGGATTTTTTGTGTTTTTGTACTGGGAAGGGGCTTTTGTGGGTTTTTGTACTGTACTGGTTTCTGTTTATTGTTTCTGTACTGGTCTTTTGTGTTATTGTAATTTCGGGTCCTTTTGTGTTATTTTAATTGCTGGGCTTCCCGTGTTATTGTAAAATGGGTGGTCTTCTTTTGTTAAATTTTTAAAAAATGTGGTCTTTTGTGTTTTTTGTAATATTTCTGGTTTTCTGTGTTATTGTAATATTTCTGGTCTTTGTCTTTACCGGCCCCCCCCCCCCCAAATGGCCCTCTGTGCAATTTCACTGTACAGGTCTTTTTTGTTTTTTTTTAATGTACCCCGGGAATTTTCTGTGATTGAAATTTACTGGGTTTTCTTGTTATGGTGCCCAAATTGGGCTTTTGTTTAAAGTACTGTACCCCTTTTTTTATTGTTTAAATTTTGAAAAGGCCCCCCATGTTATTGTTCTTATCTAGTCTTTCCGGGGTTTTTTGTAATGTTTTTGGGGCTCCTTTTCTTTTTTCTACTCTATTTGGTTTTTTTGCGTATTTTTTCTGAACACGGGGCTTCTGTGTTTCTTTATATTGGTTTTTGGTTTTTTGTACTGCCCTGTTCTGTGTTTTTTTCAAAGTATTTTTCCCTGTTAATGTATCTAATGGGGAGTCGGTGGTTTTTTGTACCGTTTCTGGTCCCCGGTTTTTTATTGTACTTTATGGTTTCTATGTATTGTGTACTGTATGGGGCTTGAAAATTTAAATGTACCCGGTGTGTTTTTGTACTGGGCTGGTTCGGGTTAAATGTACGCAATGTATGATAAATTTTGGAGCAGGGAAAGTAATGGTCTTTTGTGTAGGGGTACTGTGCTGGTCTTTTTTAAAAATCCGAACCCCGGTCTTCTTTTAATGTACTGTCCCCTTTTTTTCTGTGTATTGTTTTTTTATGGTTTTTGTGTTGTTCTGCACTGTTTTTTTCCGGTATTTTGAAGAACAGGGTTTTTGGCATTTTTACGTATTTGGGGTTTCTTGTTTTTGTACGTACCGGTCTTCGGGGGTTACTGTACCCGTATGGCCTTCTGTATTTTTTTACTGTAGGGGGAAATGTTATTTTACTGAATGGGGCTTTTGTAAAAATTGGAATTTTTTTTTGGGGTTTCTGTTTATTTTTACAGTACTCCCTTCCCTTGTTTTGTACCCGTAATGGTCTTGTTTGTTACTGTACTGTATGATCTGTGTTAAAATTTTAAATGAAAATTTAATTTTTATCTTGGTAATTAGTTCTGTACTGGTTTTTTTTGTGTTAAATTTTAAGTCTTGTTTTTCTGTGTTATTTTACTGCCCCCTTTGGGCTTCTGTGTTATTGTACTGTACCTTTTTTGTTTTGTACTGTACTGGTCTTCTTTTTTTATTGAATGTAAGGCTTCTGGTTAAGTACTGTACTGGGATTTGTTTTTTAAAGGGGCTGTAACGGGCCCCCCGTAAATTTTTTTATTACCTGTCTTCTGTGTATTGTCTGTTGGTCTTGTTTTTGTTTGTACTGGTTTTGTGTTACGTAATGTATGGTCCCTTTGTTTAAAGGGACTTATGGGTTTTCTAAAAAGTTTTTTGCGTACCCCTTTTTGTCATGTACGCCTGGTCTTCTGTGTTATTTTGTTCTGGTCCTTCCGTGTTATTGTACTCTCCTTGTCTTTGCTTTTTGTATTGGGGCCCGTGTTTTTCCCCTACTTGTTTTTGTGTTTGTTTTTTATTGGGGCTTTTGTGCAAAATTGTCCCGTTTTCTTTTTCAGTGTTTGAAAATTTTTTTCTTTTGTTAAATTTTATGTACTGGTTTTTCTTTTTGTTTTTTTAACCGTATGGTCCTTTTAAATGTAATGAAAAGTTTCCCGTGTGCTAGTGAAATTAAATTTCTTCTGTGTTTTGTATGTACTGGTTTTCTATGTTATTTAAAACCAGTGTTCCCCTTAACCCGTACTGAATTTCCTTTTTTGCTATGTCCCGTTGGTTTTAGTGTTTTTTGAACCGTAAATGGTTTTCTTTTTGTTAGTTAACGGGATGCTGTCTAACTTTTTGTAAATTTCTGTTTTTTTTTCATTTTGGTAGTTACTTGTTTTTTTTTAATGTTACTGGTCCTTTTGCGATATTATTCTGTTTTCCCGGGATTCCCGGTTTAGAAAGTACTTCTTTTGGTTTTTTGTAACGGGTTTTTTGTTATTTCGCACCAGATTTTCGTCTTAATTTACTGTTTTTATTTTCGTGTTACTGTATTACTGGGCTTCTTTTCTTATTGTAATTATTTGGGCTTCGTCTTTTGTAATTTTAAGGGATTTTTTTTTTTTGTACAGTATGGGCTTAACGTGGTTTTTCTGCTGGTTTCCTTCTCCCCTTTTTTAATTTTACTGTATGACTGTTTTTTGCTTTCCCAGTCTTCTTTTTTTTTTTTACCCCACCCCCTTTATTGAAATTTTTTTGGCCTTTTTGGTTTTGTACTCACTGGTTTTTAAATTAAAAAACGTTGCCCCCCCTTTAATTAAAATTTGCTGGTTTTTGTGTTACGTCCCGTACTGGGGCTTCTTTGTTTTAGTACCCCCCCCTCCCGGTCTTTTTTGTTTTTGTTTTAAAAACTGGCCCCCCCACATAAAAAGTAATTAGGTCTTTTTTTATTTTAAAAATTACCCGGCCTTCCCCTTTTTAACCCGGTTTCCCGTACGGGCTTTTTTTTATTTCTTACGACCCTTTTCCTGTTCCGTAAATGTACTGTCCCCTTTTTTTTTATTTAATTACTGGGCCCGGGGTTTTCTTTTACTTTTACTGGTCTTTTTTGTTATTTGGGACTGGGTTCCTTCTGTGTTTTTTTTTCAGCGTTAGTAACTTTAATTTTTTTCCTTTTACTGGCCCCTTTTGTTAATTTTTTTGGGGGCGGGCTTTTGTGCATTGTCTGTACGGGTCTTTTGGGCTATTGTACCGAAAAGGGCTTCTGTTTTTACTGTAGTGTTTTTTTCTTTTGGTTTCTGTACCCGTACTGGTCCTCCCGCGTTTCTGTACTGTAAATTCAAATGGGATTGGGGTGTATTAAAAATTTGCTGGGCTTCTGTGTTATTAAAACTTTTCTGATCTGTGTTAGAGTACTGTCTGGGGCGTTTTACTGTTTTTTGGTTTTTCCGAGTATTGTAATTTAAAAGGGTTCCTTTTTATTTTTAAATTTGCTGATTTTGTGTTATTTTACTGTTTCTGGGGGCTTTTTTGGGGTTATTTTACTTTCCCGGTTTTTCTGTGGGTTTAAGTCCCGGGAGGTCTTTTGTGTTATTGTTTCTGTACTGGTCTTCCCGTGTTATTTGGGGGGGGGGGGGGGGGGGGGGGGGGGGGGTTTTGGGGGGGGGGGGGGGGGGGGGGGGGGGTTTTTGTTTTCTTTTGTTTATTTACGTCCGTCTTCCCCCCCGTTTTTTTGTACTGTAAGGTCTTCTGTGTTAAATTTTACCTTAAAACGGGCTTTGGTTAAATTTTTCTGTACTGGGGCCCTTTTTTGTTATTGTACTTTACTTTGGGCTTTTTGTGTTATTTGTACTCCCAATTTTTCTTTTTTATTGTATTTTGTTCTTCCCGTGTTAGTACTGTACTGGTCTTTTTTTTTGGTTATTGTTTCTGATGGTATTTTGGGGATTTAAAAATAATAAGTCCCCCTGTTTTTGTATATGGGACTGGCCCTTTTGTTTATTTTTCCCGACTGGGTTTTTTCTGTGTTTGAATTCCCTTCTCGTTTTTTGTTTTTTGTTTGACTGGTTTTTTGTTTATTTTACTGTTCTGGTTTTTTTGTTAAAAATTAATGAATTCAATGCTCCCCCTTCTGTTTTCCCCCCCTTCTGCCCCTTTTTTCCCGTGTTTTTCTGTAAATGTTCCCCGGGCTTTTTGTGTTTTGTTCCCCGTTTTTGTTCTTCCGGGCCGTTTTGGCCCCCCCCCCCCCCCTTTTGTTTACCCCTGTACCCCCCCCCGCGTCCCTTACCCCCGTCCTCAAGTCCTCCTTATTTGTTTGTACCCTTCTTTTTTACTGCCCCCCCCCTTTCCGTCCACAGTGTTTACTGTACCCGTAATGGGATTTGTGTTATTTTACCTTTTAATCTTCTGTTTGGGGTTTCTTTTTTTTCAAATGGGGTTTTGGTTTTTAATTTACTGTACTGGGCTTTTGGGGTTTTTCTTTCACTGTACTGGTCTTTTGTTTCTGTCCCGGGCTTGTTTTTATTTTTTCTTACTGGGCTTCTGTTTTTATTTTACGTAACGGTTTCCGTGTTTTTGCATTGTAATGGTCTTTGTTTTAAGTACTGGTTTTTTTTTGTTTGTTTTTAATTTTTCTGGTTTTCTGGGAATTCCCGGTGTTTTGGGGCCCAAGTTAAATGGTTTTCCCTTTTTTGACGGGAATTTGGGCTTTTGTGGTTTTGGACTGTTTTTTTCTTTTGTTTTTGTATTGTTGGTTTTTCGTGTTTTTCTTTTTAAATTTGTTTCCGTTTTCTGTTTCTTTTAATTTACTTTTGGTTTTCCCCCCCCGGTTTTTGTTCTGTACTGGTCTTTTGTTTTTTTACTTACGGGTTTTTTCCCTTGGGGTTTTTGTTTTTTTTGGAAGGTCCCCTGTGTTATTTAACTTTACTGGTTTTTGTGATTGTTGGGACCCGTTTTCTGGGATTGTAACTGTTTTGGGGTTTTTGTGTTTTTGATACTGTACGGGTCTTCGTTTAAATTTTAAATTACTGGTTTCTGTGTTAAATTTACTGTACTTTGGCTTTTTTTTTTCTGTATGGTTTTTTTAAAAACTGTTACTGTCTTCTGTGTTATTGGGACTTTACTTGGTTTTTTTGTGTTATTGTAAACTGTACTGGTCTTCTTGTTATTGTACTGTACTGGTCTTGGGGTTTTATTGTACTGTATGTTTTCTGTGTTATTGAAAATGTACGGTTTGTGTGTTATTGTACTGTACTGGCTTCTGTGTTATTGTACGTACTGGTCTTCTGTTTTTTGTACTGTACTGGTTTTTGTTCTGACTGTACTGGTCTTCTGTGTTATTGTACGTATGGTCTTCTTTTTAACTGTAGTACTGGTCTTTGTTTTTTGTTGTTTTTTAAAATTACATATATTTTTGTGTGAATTATGAGGTTTTTTGTTTTAAGCTTTTTGTGTGTTATTGTACTTATTTATTTGTCACACACTTTTTTATGTCTCGTTTACTTTTTTATGTGTTTTAATGATTTTTGTCACTTAATTTTTTATTGTTAATACTTAGGTTTCATGTTTTGTGTGTTTAAACACTGTTTTTTTATGTTTACTGTAAAAACCCTCTGATTGACTCTTAACGAATCATACCGGCGGGTTAAACCCACCGCCAAATTTCCCGCCCGGGTTCGGTTTGTTTGCAATTGCCCTTACGATTTGTGATTTCGTTTTTTTCATCTTATTTTGAAAACGTCGCTACCTAAATTTTGTTACCAAAAAAAAGTTTGCCCAAAAAATATTTCCAACGAAACCTACAGGAGGGTTTTTACTAAAAGTCTTTGGGGAACAGTCCTTTCCCGTAGTAATCTCTAAAAAGGTTCAGTTTATAAACTTGATTCCTACCAACACAAACCTAAGAAAAAAATCCTGTCAAAATTTTCTTTTCAGGTATTTACCCGACGGGGTTTCATACGTGTTATTAAATCTGGTGTATCAGACAGACCTTTTTAAATCCAACCAACGTGGTGGTGAAAAAACACAAAAAAGCAAAAGGAACTTTCACCCGTGAAAAAAATCCTTTCATTTTAATAGTTCCCCCCTACAGTTTTGTTTTTTCATTTTTTTCAGCTATTTGCCATAATCTCTGCAACATGTGCACCACAACATTCAGTGTGAATATTTTAAAATTTTGATGCATCCATAATAACAACAGCCCCTGGGGCATTAACCCAGTCGACTGGCCATTTTTCGCCACCAAAAAAATTCTATTATCATAATCAAAACACCCGGTTTGAAGTTTTTTTTTTATCACCAGTTTTTTTTTTTATCCATCTGTTTGTGGTTTAAATGTTTTTTATGTCTTATTGAAGGGTGAGAGAAGAGGTATAGAAAACTGAGAGAATTATTTAATAAATTAAATTTTAAATAAAATAATGTTTATTAAAATAATTTTTTAAGAATATCTCTGTTTTAATCCAAATCCTGAAATTAATCATTTCACATTTTATATCCTTTTCCCAAAAAATTTTTTCAAAATATTGTAACCCTCATTCCAGTGTCTTAAGAAAATTTAAAATAAACATGATCAAGATTTTTCTTAATTTTATTACACTATTCCTATAGATTATTAATTTAAACAGTGGCGTGAGAGAGTGTAGATATATGCTTATGAGAACGTGTAACACCATGTATGTATATGTGATACAGTAGTAGTGTGTTTGTAGTCGATGTGTATGTGTAGATGAAAGTAAAAGTAAACTCAGAAGAAAAACTTTATGAACTACATAATAATTCACAATAAAGAAGAGGCACAGTTCTGTGGTACAGCTGTCAGCCTGGTGAAGATCAGCTGTCTGCCGCTGATCAGCTGTCAGGATGGCTGATCAGTGTCAGCTCTGGTGACTCTGCTGTCAACAGTTAGTCAGTCGAATAAAAGAAAATGAGTCAATAAGAAGAAATAAAACCTGGTAAATTTAGAATGTATTAAGAATGAAGTTGTGCGGCAGTTGTAATAAAGTTCTGGAATACTTATTAATTTTGATATAATGTTTATAAAAGAAAGGAAAACTTTAAAGAATGTCATAATTATAATGGAATAAAAACTGTTGACCATAAAGTGTGTGTCAGAAAATATGATGATGAATTGATGGGAAAAGACAAATATGGTCGTACAAGAAGAGTGTGAATTCTGAAAGGGGAAATTAATATATGTATCATGTGTTAAACAATGAAATACCCCAAGTGAAAAACATTATATAAGGAAGCATCACTTTAGGTGAGATTTATAGGTTTTGATAAAAATATACTAGAGTTAGAAAAATGTATTTATCTTAGCAACTGTTTTGAGAGCAATAGTGTTGAAATTAAGTTATTAATATGAGGAAAGACGGTAAAGCTTTACACAAAAAAATTGTGTTAGATAATGTTGTGTGAAGTACCTGTGGTCTTAAAGACGTGTGATGTCAACTGTGGTCTTTAAAGCGTTGTGATGTCTCTGTGGTCTTAAAGACGTGTGATGTAACTGTGTCTTAAGTCGTTGTCGATGTACCTGTGGTCTTAAAGACGTGTGATGTCACTGGTGGTTGTAAAGACGTGTGTGATGTCACCTGTGTGGTCTTCAAGACGTGTGATGTCAAACTGTGGTCTTAAAGGACGTGTGATGTCACCTTGTGTCTTTAAGGACGTGTGATGTTAACTGTGGTCTAAAGACGTGTGATGTCACCTGTTGGTCTTAAAGACGTGTGAAGGTCACCTGTGTCTTAAAGACGTGTGATGTCATTGTATTTGCTCAGAAGACAGTATATACGAGGTATGCCATCATGTAGACCAGGGGTGAATTCTAAACCCGGCTTTATTATCACATGTAAACTCTGTATATACACACCACAATACATGTGTGCGGCATGTTTGTATATATTCGACCTTCAAATTCATTTACGAAACACCAGAAATAGTTATTATGTATAAATTTGTTTAAGTTTCATAGAGGAAATTTAGGAGATTGAATTTGATACTTTTTCATACTTGAAATAACATGTACACATGACATTGTGACACTCACAGAACAAGGTACATATGACACCAATATACAATAACACGTAGATTGTTACATTCATTTATACTTAACATGTTACACACTACACACATTCCTCCACTAGTGTTCAAAGGAGTTCATCATTATTTATTTACATATTTCACATAGAATGCGATGCTCACAAACACATTTAAACATGCCTAATAAGTTAAAAAAAACTTGTTTCAGTATAAATTCATAGTGTTACATAAAGAGGAATTCCAAAAATTGTAATTAATTAGCCCCGTGGGTGGCCGAGCTGTGTACGAGTTACGTCTGTCCAGCTGGGTCTTCGGTTCAGGCTGTCTTGGTGGATGTAATTACTGGGACGCGTTTTACTGTGTGTCCCTCAGTAATTCCACCTACTGGACAGTCACTTACCGTAGGACCAGCTAGACAAGAATGTTTCCAGTAGCAAGGTCACTGAAGGGTGGCAACGATGACTCTGGGAAGTGGGAAGGGGAGTCCACTCAGTGACACAAGTGGATTCCTGGAGACACTGATACCGGGGGAGGCACCGCCGACCTTAGGTAATTGGGGAAGGGGAAACATCCGGGTGCGAAACGGCTGACTTCCTGGATACATGAGCTTGGGGAAGGTTGTAGTTGAGGCTAGACCTTTGGTAAGTGGGGAAGGGAAGATCATCCGGGGAGCGAACGGATGGATTCCTGGATACATAAACCTGGGAAAGCAATAATCCAGAGTTGAGGCTGACCTTGGGTAAGTGAAGGATGACATCGGCGGGAGTCGTCGATCCTGGTACTTGAACCTGGGTAAAGCAAGAAATACCGCTGACTTTGGGGAAGTGGAAGAAGGATTTCCACCTGAGGTGACACCAAGTGGGATCCTGGAGACAACTGAACGGGGGAAGGCACTGACCTAACCCCCGGACCTTAGGTAAGGGGGGAAGGGAAACAGGGAGCGAGCGGAGGTTTCCTGGAACATAAATTTGGGAAGGTTTTGTTGGGCTAACCTTGGGTAAAAGGGGAAAGGGGAGACATCTGGGAGGAACGGAGGATTCCTGGATACTGAATTGGGGGGAAAAGCAGAAACAGCATTTTGAGTGACCTTGGGGGGAAGGGGGGAAGGAAGACCCTGGCGGTAGGGGTGGTTTCCGGGGGATACTAAAACCCTGGGGTAGGATGAATACGGGTTTTTGGTGAGGTGACCTTGGGAAAGTGAGAAAGGGAACCACCCGGGCGGCGGAGGGATGAATTCCTGGATACATAACCCTTGGGGAAGGCTGAGGCTGGAAGGCAGAGAGAGAGAGAGGGCGGGCTGACCTTGGGGAAGTGGGGGAAGGGGAGACACCCGGGGGCCCCCCGGATGGATTCCCGGACACAGAATGGGGGGAAGGCGAGGGGGGGGGACCTTAAAGACGAAAACCCCGGCCTCCACGTGGCAAGGGCTGGTAACTCAGAGATAAATCTAGGCTGACATGGTCGCCCAATAAAAATTATTTTTAAAAACCCTTTTTGTTATCTTTGTTGTTTTTAATTTTTTTCTTTGCTACGTACTGATTTCTGTACGCACTCTACCGTTCTTTTGTTTTAATTTTTTTGACTGGTCGCCCCTGTTCTGTACTCATTCTTCTGTGTTTTTCTGTATGGTCTTCTCTGTTACTGTACTGGTCTTCTCTGTTATGTACTGGTCTTCTCTGTTACTGAACTATATTTGTTCTTCTGTGTGTCTGTACTGTTCTTCTGTGCTACCAGTGTCAGGGGAACGCCTTCCTATTGAACAAAAGAAAGGAAAAAATAACAAATGAATAACTTGATGGATAATAATTATGTTTTTCTAAGGATTTTAATTAAAAATAAATAAAATAAATATTGGCCGCTGTGGTTCCAGTAGGATGTTGGGACATGAGAATCTTATGCCCAGGATGGTCTTCTGATGATGTTTTAGAAGAAATGGTGTTGGTTATCCTGGGTGGCGGTGTTCGTCCCATGTTCTGAAAATCCTGTCACTACTTGGTTGTATCACCACAATTCAGATTTTAGAGGTGAGGAGTCGTAATGTTCCACTACGTCCTGTAGACAGGTATCTTGCTCCAATTAACTAGCGTCTACCCTGGTTGACCAGGTCAGCAGCAGAGTGATAATAAAGAAAACACTGGTTATATAAGTGTTAAATAAGTATGACATTGAAGAAAGACAAAGGCTGGTATTCTACTTCAACAAAGACATGTCATGACTTGTAACCAGGTAAATTAGTATCAATGAACAGAAATACTCCTTGTAGATCACCGTACCTGATCATGAGAAGAGTGGAGGTGAAGTTATTCTTCAAACTTCAACCCACACCAGGTAAGGTTAATACTACCAGGAATAGAAATTAAAGCAACTCAGACGCTAGGAACTGAAGTTTAGCCTCTGCCCACTAGATGGAAGAGTGGGCGGTAACACGCTAGTGGTTCCTGGGTGTCTGAACAACCATACCTCCCACTTTTTTAAGTTTTTTTCCTCAAAATATCCCCTTTCCTAAACTTATAGTCGGAAGCAGTATGTTAAGTTACAGAGGGAAAAGTACTATGTACACCCTCGGTTCAGCCAATCTGAGAAGTGGTTTCCCGAGTCATATATATATATATATATATAAAATATATATATATATATGAACAACTTTAAGCTTATAAGACTGGATAGCCCATCTTAAGAGTCGGCTACTTGAACCTTTGAAGTTTTCCAGGTACATCAGTGGCTTGTGATCTGTTTCAAGCACAAAGGGCTTTCCATTAATCGATCTATATATCAATATTACCGCATATAATGGACAATAATATGAAACTTGTAGAATGCATAACGTCTCCAATAAAACATCAACTAAACTGTGCTTAAAATTTGCAAAGTTTTATATTTATTTACTTTTCTCTAAGGAACTATTACACGGTATTAATAGTAATTTTAAGAACAGATAGTAGTTACAGGTTAATTCATAAAATATCACAATAAATAAATATGATAGTACTGCTATTTACTTAAACTGTAATAAAAAAAATAAGGATTAAGAATGAGACACTTGTGCAACATTTGGGAATCTTCATTGTGGAAACGTTCCGTCAACCAGTGGCATCTTCAGTCCAATATAGAGAAAACCAGTGGAAGATGAGGAGTTTGAGGTAATCAGTCCCTCAGCCTAGAGTCGAGGTTTGGTCCTCAATCTTGAAAGTGTACAATAGACGGGAAATACTTTAAGCAGACAGGTGAGTTTAAGCAGCAGGGGGGGGGTACTAGTCTAAGGGAATAACGTTTTAGAATTCCCGTAACAAACCCCAAAGTTTGTGTTGTGTTTGTTCGACAGATGTGATGTTGCTTTTCTGACAGATGTGATGTTGCTTGTCGACGATGGATGTTGGTGTCGACAGATGTGATTTTTTGCTGGT
>NC_069456.1:34422025-34442014 GCF_026875155.1 Cherax quadricarinatus | reverse complement strand
ATGTTGAATATCATTGAGTGTCCTACAATAGCATAAGAGAATTTTAGCTGAGGTATAACTTCATTCAGGCTACCATTACTTCAGTCTTGAGAGCTGAGGCTGTCACTCATCTGTCGCCCACGCTGCATCTGTCATGTATGAGCATCCTATCTATGTACTTGCTTGACGGATATCTTATTTCAAATTGTGATATTCCTGCAAGGATAAACATTCTGTTAGGGAACATTTCTAACTGTAAATAGTCGAGATCGTCACCAAACTCACAAACATCTTGTTATAATTCCAGATTATTTCTGTTTTTTTTTTTTTTTTTTTTATCAGCAGGAAGTAGGATGATCTCGGTGACTTTCAGATTAAATAACAGAACAAAAAGTAATTCTTAGTTAAAAAAAAGACAGCAAAAGGAATGAAGAGAGTGAAGTGTGGAGCTGGTGATAGTGAAGTGTGGAGCTGGTGAGAGTGAAGTGTGGAGCTGGTGAGAGTGAAGTGTGGAGCTGGTGAGAGTGAAGTGTGGAGCTGGTGAGAGTGAAGTGTGGAGCTGGTGAGAGTGAAGTGTGGAGCTGGTGAGAGTGAAGTCTTGAGCTGGTGAGAGTGAGAACACCGGAGATCGTCCCCACAGTCTGGCTACAGTTATAAGTCACTTCTCCGTGCGTATGCTGTACACTTCTCAAGATTGATGGACCAAACTCATCGACTCTAGGCTGAGGGACTGATTACCTCAAACTCCTCATCTTCCACTGGTTTTCTCTATATTGGACTGAAGATGCCACTGGTTAACGGAACGTTTCCACAATGAAGATTCCCAAATGTTGCACAAGTGTCTCATTCTTAATCCTTATATTTTGTTATTACAGTTTAAGTAAATAGCAGTACTATCATATTTATTTATTGTGATATTTTATGAATTAACCTGTAACTACTATCTGTTCTTAAAATTACTATTAATACCGTGTAATAGTTCCTTAGAGAAAAGTAAATAAATATAAAACTGTGCAAATTTTAAGCACAGTTTAGTTGATGTTTTATTGGAGACGTTATGCATTCTACAAGTTTCATATTATTGTCCATTATATGCGGTAATATTGATATATAGATCGATTAATGGAAAACCCTTTGTGCTTGAAACAGATCACAAGCCACTGAAGTACCTGGAAAACTTCAAAGGTTCAAGTAGCCGACTCTTAAGATGGGCTATCCAGTCTTATAAGCTTAAAGTTGTTCATATATATATATATATATATATATATATATATATATATATATATATATATTATATATATATATATATATATATATATATATATATATATATATATATGACTCGGGAAACCACTTCTTAGATTGGCTGAACCGAGGGTGTACATAGTACTTTTCCCTCTGTAACTTAACATACTGCTTCCGACTATAAGTTTAGGAAAGGGGATATTTTGAGGAAAAAAACTTAAAAAAGTGGGAGGTATGGTTGTTCAGACACCCAGGAACCACTAGCGTGTTACCTAGCGGGCAGAGGCAAAACTTCAGTTCCTAGCGTCTGAGTTGCTTTAATTTCTATTCCTGGTAGTATTAACCTTACCTGGTGTGGGTTGAAGTTTGAAGAATAACTTCACCTCCACTCTTCTCATGATCAGGTACGGTGATCTACCAGGAGTATTTCTGTTCATTGATACTAATTTACCTGGTTACAAGTCATGACATTGAAGTAGAATACCAGCCTTTGTCTTTCTTCAATGTCATACTTATTTAACACTTATATAACCAGTGTTTTCTTTATTATCAGCTCTGCTGCTGACCTGGTCAACCAGGGTAGACGCTAGTTAATTGGAGCAAGATCCCTGTCTACAGGACGTAGTGGCACATTACGACTCCTCACCTCTAAAATCTGAATTGTGGTGATACAACCAAGTAGTGACAGGATTTTCAGAACATGGGACGAACACCGCCACCCAGGATAACCAACACCATTTCTTCTAAAACATCATCAGAAGACCATCCTGGGCATAAGATTCTCATGTCCCAACATCCTACTGGAACCACAGCGGCCAATATTTATTTTATTTATTTTTAATTAAAATCCTTAGAAAAACATAATTATTATCCATCAAGTTATTCATTTGTTATTTTTCCTTTCTTTTGTTCAATAGGAAGGCGTTCCCCTGACACTGGTAGCACAGAAGACCAGTACAGACACACAGAAGAAACAAATATAGTTCAGTAACAGAGAAGACCAGTACAGTAACAGAGAAGACCAGTACAGTAACCCCGAAGACCAGTCCCGAAACCAGAGAAACCATTACAGAAACCAGAAAGCCCCGTACAGTAACAGAGAAAAACCAAATCCCGTAACAGAGACGAAGCCAGTCAAACACAAAGACCGTACAGAAACAAAAGAAGCCCCAGTACAGTAAAAAGAAGAAAACCAAACAGTAACAAGAAGACCAGTACAGTAAAACGAAGAATGATTACAGTAACACAGAAAGCCCAGTACAGTAACCCCGAAGACCTTACGTAACACAAAAAGCCCAGTACAGTAACAGAGAAGACCAAACGGGTAACACAGAAGACCAGTCCCGTAACACGGGAAGACCAGTACAGAACACGGGAAAGACCTACAGTAACACGAAGAAATAAAGTACAGTAACAAAAGAAGACCAAAAACATAACAGAGAAACCGAAACAGTAACAGAGAAGACCATACAGAAACCCAAAAAAGCCCAGTCCCGTAACACAGAAGACCAGTACAGAAACCCACAAAAAGACCGTACGAAAACGAGACAACCAACATTTAAAAAGAAGACCAGTACGTAAAGAGAAAGGCCCAGTACAGTAACAAGAAACCATACGAAACGAAAACGCCCGTACTTTTAACAAGAAAGCCCCAGTACAAAAACGGGAAAAGGACCAGAAACAGTAAAGAGAAAAACCAGTACAGAAAAACAGAGACGCCAAATAAAGAAACAGAAAAACCCGGGTACAGTAACAGAGAAGACCAGTACAGAAAACAGAGAAGCCCGGGTTCATTTAACACAAAAAGGGAATTAAAAGAAAACAAAAAAGACCAGTACAGTAACAGAAAAAAGCCCCAGTACAGAAACACAGAAGAATGAGTACAGAAACACGAAGACCATTACAACACAGAAGAAGGAGTACAGTAAAAACTGAAAAAACCAAAACAGAACACAGAAAAACCCAGTACATTAAACACAGAAAAAATTTGGTACAGTAAAAACAGAAGACCAGAACAGTAACACAGAAGAATAAGAAAGTAAACACAGAAGACCAGTACAGTAACACAGAAAATGGTACGGTAACACAGAAACCGGGAAAAGGGTAACAGAGAAGCCAGTACAGTAAAAAAGAAAAAGCCCAAAGTACAGTAACAGGAGGGGCCAGTACAGTAACAGAAAAGGACCAGTACGTAACAAGAAGACCGGGTACGAAACAGAAAAGACCAGTCCGTAACACGAAAAATGGTACATTTAACACAAAGACCAAACAGTAACACAAAAAGAAATATACAGTAACACAAAAGGGACCAGTACAGAAACAGAGAAGACCAGTCCCGAACAGAAAAAGACCAGTACAGTAACACAGAAAAAATGATACAGAAACAAGAAAGACCAGTCAGTAACAGAGAAGCCCATTACAGAAACGAGGAAGACCATACGAAAACAAAAGGAAGCCCAGTACAGTAACAGGAAAAAACCAGTAAGTAACACAGAAAAGGGAGTACAAAAAACACAGAAGCCAGTACAGTAAAAACAGAAGAAAAATTTCCAGTAACCCCAGAAGCCATTTTACTTTAACACAAAAAGACCATAAAAAGAAAACACAGAAGACCGGGTACAGAAAAACCCCAGAAGCCCAGTAAAACACAGAAGAATGGTACAGTAACAGAGAAGCCCGGGTCCATTTAACAGAGAAGCCCAGTACGTAACAGAGAAGACCGTACAGAAAACAGAGAAGCCCAAATTTACATAAACCAGAAGTGAGTACAGTAAAAAGAAGCCAGTCCCTAACAGGGGACGCCAGTACAGAAACAGAGAAGACCGTACAGTACAGAGAAGACCGAAACAGTAACACAGAAGACAGTACGAAACCCCAAGAAGCCCAGTACAGTAAAAACAGAAAAAACCAGTAAAAGTAACACAGAAGACCAGTACAGTAACCCCAGAAGACCATCCCGTAACAAAAAAAAGGGGGGCCCATTTACGTAACAGGGGGAAGCCAGTACAGAAACAGAGAAGACCAGTACATAACAGGGGAAGGGACCAGTACAGAAACAGAAAAAGACCAGAAACAGTAACAGGGGAAACCAGTACAGTAACAGAAAAGGGCCCCATTTACAGAAACGGGAAGGGAATGAGTACAGTAACACAGAAAAACCTTTACAGTAACAGGGGACGACCATTACAGAACAGAGAGCCCAATACAGTAACAGAGAAGACCAGTACAGTAACACAGAAGACCATACAAAAACACAGAAGACCGAAACAAAAACGGGAAGAAGCCCCAAAACAGTAACAGAGAAGCCCAGTACAGTAACAGGGGAAGACCAGTAAGTAAACGAAAAAACCAACAGTAACACAGAAGACAGTACAGAAAAAGAGAAACCAGTACAGTAACACAGAAGACCAGTACAGTAACAGAGAAGACCAGTACAGAAACACAAAAAAGACCGTACGAAACACAGAAAAACCAGTAAAAGTAACAGGAAGACCATACAGAAACCCAGAGACCCCAGTACAGAAACAGAGAAGCCCCTTTACAGAAACAAGCGACCATTTACAAAACAGAGAAAAACCAGTCTTTCCCAGAGACGAAGGTAATAACAAGAAGACCAGAAACAGTAAAAAGAACGACCAGTACAGTAACAGAAAAGGGGACCAGTACAGTAACAAAAACCGACCGGGTTACAGAAAACAAGAAAAACCAGAACAGAAACAGAGAAGACCGGGAAACATTAACACAAAAAACCCAGTCGTAAACAGAGCCCGACCATCATTTAAAGAAGGCCCCAGTACAGTAACAGAGAAGACCAGTACAGAAACACAAAAGGGCCCAGTACAGAAACACAAAAGCCCATACAGTAACAGAGAAGCCCCAGTACTAACAAGAACCCAGTACAGTAACGAAAAAACCAGTAAGAAAACAGAGACGCCCAGTACAGTAACAGAGAAGCCCAGTCAAAAAAGAGACGCCCAAAACAGAAAAGGGAAAAGACCAAAAAAGTAACAAGACGACCAGTACAGTAACACAAAAGGGGGCCAGTACAGTAACAAAAGACCAGTACATAACAGAGAAAAACCAACAGTAAAAAGAGAAGACCATCAGTAACAAAAGAAGACCGTACAGAAACGGGAAGAAGAATGAGTACAGTAACAGAGAGACCAGTACAAAAAAATTAAAAACAAAGAACGGTGGGAGGCATACAGAAAGGCAGTACGTAGCAAAAAAAAAATTTGAACAGAAAACAGAGTTTAACAAAAAGGTTTATGCAGTACGGGGATCCCTTTCGGGGAATCACGGGGATACCTTTCTGGGATCACGGGGATCCCTTTCGGGGATCACGGGGATACCTTTCGGGTCAGGGGATCCTTTCTGGGACCCAAACGGGATACCTTTCTGGGATCAGGGGATACCTTTCTGGGATCACGGGGATACCTTTCTGGGATCACGGGGATACCTTTCTGGGATCACGGGGATACCTTTCTGGGATCACGGGGATACCTTTCTGGGATCACGGGGATACCTTTCTGGGATCACGGGGATACCTTTCTGGGATCACGGGGATACCTTTCTGGGATCACGGGGATACCTTTCTGGGATCACGCATGATTATAATTACATCAGCCTTACATTCACTGCCTCTGCTGCTGCCTCTATATTAAACTGAAGAAGCCTACTGTGTAGGCGAAACGTTTTTGATTGAAGACACCTAACTGTTGGGTCTGACTCCAGCAACACCCACGGTATTGTCCCGGCCCGGGTCTTTTCCAGATGACCTACGTTATGTTAGAGTACCAGACATGTGTACCCAGGAGACCTGTCATCTTCACATCGCTCAACGACTCTCAAACATATATTACTGCCATTTCTAGTTGTTGCAATGTTATCTCTGTTGTGTTAATCAAAAATAAGAACAATATTTTTATAATGTTATTTTTATTAATGTTATCTCCGTGAATGAACAAAATAAGAACACTACCGTGGCTCCTATGAGAGTGGCTGGAGTGGAAATAATACCACCCTGGTAGACGCTTTTGAATCCATTAATAATTTGTTTTGACCACTGTCAGCCTCAGAGTTATCTCTGAGTTACCAGACCTTGCCACGTGGAGGCCAGTGGTTCGTCTTTAAGGTCCCCCCCCCCTCGCCTTCCCCAGGTTCATGTGTCCAGGAATCCATCCGTGGCCCCCGATGTCTACCCTTCCTCACTTCCCTAAGGTCAGCCTCGCCTCTCTCTCTCTTCTGCCTTCCACTAGCCTCCAGCCTTCCCTAGGATTATGTATCCAGGAATCATCGTTCGCCGCACGGCGGATGTTTCCCCTTTCTCACTTTCCAAGTTCAGCCTCACCAACCTCTGTATTCATGCTCCTATACCCCCAGGTTTCATGTATCAGGAAACAATGCGTTCTACCGCCAGATGTCTCCCCTTCCCCACTTACCAAGGTTTAATAAAAAAATAAACCTCAACTAACAACCTTCCCAAGTGTTTGTATCCAGGAATCCATCCGTTCGCTCCCGGATGTCTTCCTCCCCACTTTCTAAGGTCAGCGAGTTAGTTTGGTCAGTGCCTTCCACCAGATTCGCAGTGTCTCCAGGAGTCACTTGGTGTCTACCTCAGGTGGGAAATCCCTTCCCCATTTCCCCAAAGTCCAGCGGTTATTCTTGCTTTACCCATGGTTCATGTATTCAGGAATCGATCCGTCTACCGCCGGATGCCTTCCCCTTCCCCATTCACCAAGGTCAGCCTCCCAACTGCATGTATTCATGCTTTCCCCAGGTTCATTGTATCCAGGAAAATCCATCGCTCGCCTCCCAGATGTCTACCCTTCCCCCACTTACCCAAGGTTAGCCTCATCAACAACCTTCCCCAAGTTTATGTATCCAGGAATCCATCGCAGCTCGCTCGGATGTCTTCCCTTCCCACTTACCTAAGGTCAGCGAGTTAGGTCAGTGCCTTCCCGGATCAGTGTCCTCCAGGAGTCCACTTGGTGTCACCTCAGGTGGAAAGCCCTTCTCACTTCCCAAAGTCAGGCGGCTATTGCTTGCTTTACCCAGAGTTCTGTATCCAGGAATGAACCGTCTAACCGCCGGATTGTCTTCCCATCACCACTTACCCCAAGGTCAGCTTCTACTGCTGGTATTCATGCCTTTCCCAGGGTTTATGATCCAGAAAATCCATCCGTTCGCTCCCGGATGTCTCCCGTCCCCAACTTACCTAAGGTCAGCATCAACTACAACTTCCCAACCAAGCTCATGTATCCAGGAATCATCCGTTCGCTCCGGATGTTTCCCCTTCCCACTTACCTAAGAGGTCGGCGGTTTGCCTTCCCGGATCAGTGTCTCCAGGAATCCACTTGTGTCACTGAGTGGGACTCCCTTCCCCACTTCCCCAGAGTCAGCGGTTGCCACCTCAGGTGACCTTGTGCGAATGGAACTTAGTCTTGTTCTAGCTGGTCTACGTAGTTGACTGTCCAGTAGGTGGAATTATATGGAGGGGAACACAGTATAACTGGCGTCAGTAATTACATCCACCAAGGGACAGCCTGGAACCGATAGGACCAAGCTTGGACGGTGAACGAAAGTTGTACACGCTCGGCCCACTCGGCGGGCTAATTAATTACAATTTTGGAATTCCTCTTAGGTTACACTATAAATTATATTAGAAACAAGTTTTTTTTTAACATATTTAGCAGTTTTAAATGTGTTTCGTGAGCGACATTCTATGTGAAATATGTAAATATATAAAGATGAACACGTTTGGAGGAACACTAGTGGAGGACTGTGTGTCGTGTGTACCATGTTTTATTATGAATAATGAGAGTAATATTAGTGTTATTGTACATTGGTTTCCATTTGTCCTGTTTTGTGTGTTCACGGAATGTCATGTGTACATGTTATTATGTATGAAAAAAGTATCAAATTCAAATCTCTAAATTTCTCTATGAAAACTATAAACAATTTATAATAATAAGCTATTTCTGGTGGTTTAGTAATGAATTTTGAAGGTCGGAATATATACACTACAATGCGACGGCACCATATGTGTGTGTGTGTGTGTGTGTGTGTGTGTGTGTATATATATTTACAGTAGAGGTTTTACATAATGTGTTAATAAAGCTGTTTAGAGTGCACACTGGTTACATGATGGCTTACTCTGTATTTACTGTCTTCTGAGCAAAGTACAGGTGGACCATCACACGTCTTTAAGACCACTGTGGACATCAACACGTCTTTAAGGACCACAGGGTGACATCACACGTCTTTAAGACCACAGGTGACATCACACGTCTTTAAGACTCACAGGTGACATCACACGTCTTTAAGACCAACAGGTGACATCACACGTCTTTAGAGACCACAGGTGATCACTCACACGTCTTTAAGCCACATATGACATCACACGTCTTTAAAGACCACAGGTGAATCACACGTCTTTAAGACCACAGGTGACATCACACGTACTTTAAGACCAAGGTGACATCACACGTCTTTAAGACCACAGGTGGACATCACACGTCTTTAAGACCCACAGGGTGACATCACACAACATTATCTAACACCAAGTTTTTTGTTGTAAATCTTTACGTCTGTTTTTGCATATTATTATCTTATTCAACACTAGATTGCTCTCAAAACATTTGCTAAGATTAAATAACATTTTTAGATCATCTAGTATATTTTTATCAAACCAATTAAATTCCACCTAAGTGTTGCCTTCCCTTTATTAAGTGTTTTTACTGGGGTATTGTCATTGTTTACACTTGATGCATATATTAATTTCCCTCATTTCAGGAATTCCACTCTCTTTGTACGTATATTTTGTCATTTTCCATCATTTATGATATATTCTGACACTTTATGCTTCAACAGTCTTATTCCATTTATAATTTATTACATTCTTTATTTGTCGAAGATGTTTTCCCTTTTCTTTTATAAACATTAATGAACAAAATTATTAAAGTATTCAAGAAACTTTATGACAACTGCCTCACAAACTTCAATATTAAACATTCTAAATTTACAGTTTTATTCTTCTTATGACTCATTTCTTTTATTCTGACCGACTAACTGTTGGACAGCAGAGTCAAGCCAGGCTGACAGCAGATGTCAGCTCTAGTCTGACAGCAGAGCCAGCCAGGATGACAGCAGAGTCAGCCAGGCTGACAGCAGAGTCAGCCAGGCTGACAGCAGAGTCAGCTATCTGACAGCGAGTCAGCCAGGGCTGACAGCAGAGTTCAGCCAGGCTGACAGCAGAGTCAGCCAGGCATGACAGCAGAGTCAAGCTAGTTCTTGACAGCAGAGTCAGCCAGGCTGACAGCAGAGTCAGCCAGGCTGACAGCAGAGTCAGCCAGGGCTGACAGAAGAGTCAGCTAGTCTGACAGCTGAGTTCAGGCCAGGTGACAGCAGAGTCAGGCCAGGCTGACAGCAGAGTCAGCCGGCTGACAGCAGGGAATCAGCCCAGGCTGACAGCTGTACCACGGAACTGTTGCTCTTCTTTATTGTGAATTATTATGTAGTATTAAGTTTTCTTCTGATGTTTAACTTTTCACTTACATTACACATAAACATCACTACAAACACACTACTACGTACACATATATATACATACATGAGTACAATTACACATCACTACAACCACATTTACGTACACATATATATACATACATGGAGTACACATACACATCACTAAAAAAACCACACTACTTAGTACACATATATATAAATGTGTCACGTTCTCATAAGCATATCTACCACCTCTCTCACGCCATTGTTTAACATTAATGAGTTCTATATGAAAGTTTAAGAACAATTAAGAAAATTCTTGATCCATGTTATTAAATTTTCTTAAGAAACTGGATGAGGGATACAATATTTTGATGAAAATATTTTGGAAAAGGATATAAATATGTGAAGAAGTGATTAACTTCAGAGACTTGGAGTTAAAAAACAGAGTATTATTATAAATTATTTATTGACACATTTAGTTTAATTAGAATTACTTATTAAATAATTCTCTCAGTTTTCTCATAATCTCTTCTCTCAACTCTTCAATAATGACATAAGAAAACATTTCACCACAACATATGGGAAAAAAAAAAACTCGGTGATGAAAATAAAAACTTATCACCTGCGAGATGATTCGATCTACTGATAATAAGAATTTTTGTTGGTGGCTGCCACAACCTGTCCAGTACGGACGCCACAACCTGGCCGTTACGCTGTGTTGCACAACTGGGCCAGTACGACTGTGTTTGCCACAACCTGGCCAGTACGACGTGTTGCCACAACCTGGCCGTTTCGGACTGTGTTTGCCCACAACCTGGCCAGTACGACTGTGTTGCCACAACCTGGCCAGTACGACTGTGTGTTGCCACAACCTGGCCAGTACGACTGTGTTGCCACAACCTGGCCAGTACGACTGTGTGTTAATGTTCTCCAGATGTTATGTACTACGCATGTTGTATCAATGTATAACAATAGTATTAATCACATCTGAATGTTGTGGTGCACTATGTTGCAGAGAGATATATTACACTGAATGTTGTGGTGCATATGTTGGCCGAGCAATATTTTACTCATGCTGAATGTTGTGGTGCACTATGTTGCAGAGATTTATTACACAAAACTTGAATGTTGTGGTGCACTATGTTGCAGAGATATATGGCACACTGAATGTTGTGGTGCACTATGTTGCAGAGATATATTACTCACTGAATGTTGTGGTGCACTATGTTGCAGAGATATATTACACTGAATGTTGTGGTGCACTATGTTGCAGAGATATATTACACACTGAATGTTGTGGTGCACTATGTTGCAGAGATATATTACACACTGAATGTTGTGGTGCACTTGGTTGCAGAGTATATGACATCTGAATGTTGTGGTTGCCACTATGTTGCAGAGGATTTTTTATATTTACCACTGATTGTTCGTGGTGCACTATGTTGCAGAGATATATTACACACTGAATGTTGCTGGTGCACTATGTTGCAGAGATATATTAACTAAAGTTGTGGGTGCCACTATGTTGCAGAGATATATTACACACTGAATGTTGTGGATGCACTATGTTGCAGAGATTATGACACATGAATGTTGTGGGTGCACTATGTTGCAGTGATATATTACACACTGAATGTTGTTGGTGCACTATGTTTGAGAGATATATTACACCACTGAATGTTGTGGTGCACTATGTTGCCATAGATATATGACACACTGAATGTTGTGGTGCACTATGTTGCAGAGATATATTACACACTGAATGTTGTGGTGCCACTATTGTTGCAGAGATATATTACAACTGAATGTTGTGGTGCCTTGTTGCAGATATATATTAACTGAATGTTGTGGTGTGCACTTATGTTGCAGAGATATTTTACACTGAATGTTGTGGTGCACTATGTTGCTGAGTGATTATTCACTGAAGTTGATGGTGCCACTATGTTGCAGAAGTATATTACACAGGAAATTTGTGGTGCACGATGTTGCAGTGATTATATTACACACGGGAATGTGTGGTTGCACTATGTTTGCAGAGATATTTTTACATGAATGTTGTGGTGCACTATGTTGCCAGAGATTATATTACACTGAATGTTTGTGGTGCACTATGTTGCAGAGATATATTAACTGAATGTTGTGGTTGCTGCACTATGTTGCAGAGGATAGTATTATCACGAATGTTGTGGTCTGCACTATTTGTTGCGAGATAGATATTACACTGAATGTGTGTGGTGCACTATGTTGCAGAGAATATTTTACCTGACTGAAGTGTTGTGAGTGCACTATGTTGCAGAGAATATTACACTGGTAATGTTGTGGTGCACTATGTTGCAGAGATTATTACACTGAATGTTGTGCGTTGCACTTGTTGCAGAGGTAAATATTACATGAATGTTGTGGTTCACTATGTTGCAGAGATATATTACTCACTGAATGTTCTTCGTGTGCACTATGTTGCAGATGTTATATTACAGTGAATGTTGTGGTGCACTAGTTGCACGAGATATATTACTCACTGAATGTTGTGGTGCACTATGTTGCAGAGATATATTACTCTGAATGTTGTGGTGCACTATTTGCAGAGTTATATTACTCACTGATGGTTGTGGTGCACTATGTTGCAGAGATATATTACACACTGAATGTGTGGTGCACTATGTTGCAGAGATATATGACTCACTGAATGTTGTTGGTGCACTATGTTGCAGAGATAATGATAGATGGACACATGAATGTTGTGTGGTGCACTATGTTGCAGATATATATGACACACGGATGTTGTGGTGCACTATGTGTTGCAGAGAATATGACACACTGAATGTTGTGGGTGCATATGTGCAGGATATATGACACACTGAATGTTTTTTTTTTCTTTTGTGGTGCACTTTGTTGCAGGATATAGAACACACATGAATTGTGTGGTGCACTATGTTGCCAGAGATATATTGGCACACTGAATGTTGTGGTGCACTATGTTGCAGAGATAATGGCACACTGAATGTTTTGTGTGCCACTATGGTGCAGAAGATATATGACAAACTGGAATGTTGTGGTGCACTATGTTGCAGGATTATATGACATATAACTGGAAAAGTAATTGAATAAGACAAACGTTAGAGGGAACTATTGAATGAAGGGAGTTGTTTCTACAGTTGAAAGTTCCTTCTGCTGTTATGTGTGTTGGCACCACATCGTTGTGTTGTGTTGTGTATAAAGTCTGTTGATACACCAGAGTTAAATAATACTCTATGTGTAACCTGTTTGGTAAATACCTGATAGAAAACTTATGGACAGGATTCTTTTCTTTAGGATTCTGTTGGTAGGAATCAAGTTTATAGGACTGGACGCTATTAAGATTTTACTACTGGAAGGATGTTCACCAGGAGGACTTTTTAGTAGGAAGACCTCCGGTAGGTTTCTGTTGGGAAATAGTTTTGGCAATACTCTATTGGTAAAGACTTTAGGTAGCGATTCGTTTGTAACGTATAAGATGAATAAAACGAGAACTCAGAAATCGTTAATGGCACGATTGCAAACAAACCGAACCACGGGCGGGATTTGAACCGCGGTCAGAGAGTCTCAATCCCGCCCGTGGTATGGGTTTGGTTAAGATGAATCAAAGTTCAGAATTGGTTTTACATTGACATATAAAAACAGTGTATTACACAACAAAAATGAAAGTTAACTCATTAAAACAGTATTAACAAATTAAAAGTATAGTGTCACAATCATTAGAGAAACACATAAAAAAGTAATTGAGACATTAAAAAAAACAGTGTAGTGACAAAATAAATTGTACAATAAACTCACAAAAAAGCTTAACAAAACCAAACAAATCATAATTAGACACACTCGCAAAAATATATGTAATATAAACAGTACAATAACACAGAAGAACAGTACAATTCAAAGAATTAAAAATAATAATTGTAAATACAAAGTTAGATAGTAGGTTGGTAGACTGCAACACCCTGGGTGGTACTACCATCCTGTGAGGTAGTAGGTTCGGTAGACAGCAACCACCCAGGGGAAGGTACTACCATCCTGTGGTAGTAGGTTGGCGTAGACTCAGGCAACCACCCAGGGAGGTACTACCATCTGTGGTAGTTGGTTGGTAGACAAGCAACCTCACCCAGGGAGGTACTTCTCCTGTGGTAGTAGGTTGGTAGACAGCAACCACCCAGGGAAGTACTACCGTCCTGTGGTAAGTAGGTTGGTAGACAGCATAAAAGCTCATTCCCAGGGAAGTTACTCTACATCCTGGTGGTAGAAGGTTGGTTAGACAGCAACCACCCAGTCAGGTACTTCGCGTCTGTGGCTAGTAGGTTGGTAGACAGCCAACCACCAGGAAGTTACTAACCATCCTGTTGGGTAGTAGGTGTGCGTAGACTAACATTACCCCAGGGAAGTTCTACCCATCTGTGGTAGTTGGTTGGTAGACAGAACCACCCAGGGTGGTATACCAAATCTGTGGTAGTAGGTTGGTAGACAGCAACCACCCAGGGTGGTACTACCATCCTGTGGTAGTAGGTTGGTAGACAGCAACCACCCAGGGTGGTACTACCATCCTGTGGTAGTAGGTTGGTAGACAGCAACCACCCAGGGTGGTACTACCATCCTGTGGTAGTAGGTTGGTAGACAGCAAACCACCCAAGGGAAGTACTACCATCCTGTGGTAGTAGGTTGGTAGACAGCAACCACCCAGGGTGGTACTACCATCCTGTGGTAGTAGGTTGGTAGACAGCAACCACCCAGGGTGGTACTACCATCCTGTGGTAGTAGGTTGGTAGACAGCAACCACCCAGGGAAGTACTACCATCCTGTGGTAGTAGGTTGGTAGACAGCAACCACCCAGGGAAGTACTACCGTCCTGTGGTAGTAGGTTGGTAGACAGCAACCACCCAGGGAAGTACTACCGTCCTGCCAGATGACTGTGAAACAGAAACCTGTAACTGTTTTGCATGATGGTAGGATTGCTGGTTTCTTTTTCTGTCTCATAAACACGCTAGATAACAGGGATATCTTGCTACTGCAACTTACACTTTGGTCACACTTCATAGACACGCACATGCATATATATATACATACATCTAGGTTTTCCTCCCTTTTTCTAAATAGCTCTTGTTCTTCTTTATTTCTTCTATTGTCCATGGGGAAGTGGAAAAAATCTTTCCTCCGTAGGCCATGCGTGTCGTATGAGGCGACTAAAATGCCGGGAGCAATGGGCTAGTAACCCCTTCTCCTGTAGACATTTACTAAAAAAGAGAAGAAGAAAAACTTTATAAAACTGGGATGCTTGAATGTGCGTGGATGTAGTGCGGATGACAAGAAACAGATGATTGCTGATGTTATGAATGAAAAGAAGTTGGATGTCCTGGCCCTAAGCGAAACAAAGCTGAAGGGGTTAGGGGAGTTTCGGTGGGGTTTAAATCTGGAGTATCTGAGAGAGTTAGAGCAAAGGAAGGGGTAGCAGTAATGTAGAAGGATCAGTTATGGAAGGAGAAAAGAGAATATGAATTTGTAAATTCAAGAAATTATGTGGATTAAAGTAAAGGTTGGATGCGAAAAGTGGGTCATAATAAGCGTGTATGCACCTGGAGAAGAGAGGAATGTAGAGGAGAGAGAGAGAGATTTTGGGAGATGTTAAGTGAATATATAGGAGCCTTTGAGCCAAGTGAGAGAGTAATTGTGGTAGGGGACCTGAATGCTAAATTAGGAGAAACTTTTAGAGAGGGTGTGGTAGGTAAGTTTGGGGTGCCAGGTGTAAATGATAATGGGAGCCCTTTGATTGAACTTTGTATAGAAAGGGGTTTAGTTATAGGTAATACATATTTTAAGAAAAAGAGGATAAATAAGTATACAAGATATGATGTAGAACGAAATGACAGTAGTTTGTTGGATTATGCATTGGTAGATAAATGACTGTTGAGTAGACTTCAGGATGTACATGTTTATAGAGGGGCCCAGATATATCAGATCACTATCTATGTAGCTACACTGAGAGTAAAAGGTAGATGGGATACAAGGAGAACAGAAGCATCAGGGAAAAGAGAGGTGAAGGTTTATAAACTAAAAGAGGAGGCAGTTAGGGTAAGATATAAACAGCTATTGGAGGATAGATGGGCTAATGAGAGCATAGGCAATGGGGTCGAAGAGGTATGGGGTAGGTTTAAAAATGTAGTGTTAGAGTGTTCAGCAGAAGTTTGTGGTTACAGGAAAGTGGGTGTGGGAGGGAAGAGGAGCGATTGGTGGAATGATGATGTGAAGAGAGTAGTAAGGGAGAAAAAGTCAGCATATGAGAAGTTTTTACAAAGTAGAAGTGATGCAAGGAGGGAAGAGTATATGGAGAAAAAGAGAGAGGTTAAGAGAGTGGTGAAGCAATGTAAAAAGAGAGCAAATGAGAGAGTGGGTGAGATGTTATCAACAAATTTTGTTGAAAATAAGAAAAAGTTTTGGAGTGAGATTAACAAGTTAAGAAAGCCTAGAGAACAAATGGATTTGTCAGTTAAAAATAGGAGAGGAGAGTTATTAAATGGAGAGTTAGAGGTACTGGGAAGATGGAGGGAGTATTTTGAGGAATTGTTAAATGTTGATGAAGATAGGGAAGCTGTGATTTCGTGTATAGGGCAAGGAGGAACAACATCTTGTAGGAGTGAGGAAAAGCCAGTTGTGAGTGTGGGGGAAGTTCGTGAGGCAGTAGGTAAAATGAAAGGGGTAAGGCAGCCGGGATTGAAGGAATAAAGATAGAAATGTTAAAAGCAGGTGGGGATATAGTTTTGGAGTGGTTGGTGCAATTATTTAATAAATGTATGGAAGAGGGTAAGGTACCTAGGGATTGGCAAGGAGCATGCATAGTTCCTTTGTATAAAGGCAACGGGGATAAAGAGAGTGCAAAAATTATAGGGGGATAAGTCTGTTGAGTATACCTGGCAAAGTGTATGGTAGAGTTATACTGAAAGAATTAAGAGTAAGACGGAGAATAGGATAGCAGATGAACAAGAGGCTTTAGGAAAGGTAGGGGGTGTGTGGACCAGGTGTTTACAGTGAAACATATAAGTGAACAGATTTAGATAAGGCTAAAGAGGTCTTTGTGGTATTTATGGATTTGGAAAAGGCGTATGACAGGGTGGATAGGGGGGCAATGTGGCAGATGTTGCAGGTGTATGGTGTAGGAGGTAGGTTACTGAAGCAGTGAAGAGTTTTTTACGAGGATAGTGAGGCTCAAGTTAGAGTATGTAGGAAAGAGGGAAATTATTTCCAGTAAAAGTAGCCTTAGTCAAAGATGTGTGATGTCACCGTGGTTGTTTAATATATTTATAGATGGGGTTGTAAGAGAAGTAAATGCGAGGGTCTTGGCAAGAGGCGTGGAGTTAAAAGATAAAGAATCACACATAAAGTGGGGACTTGTCACAGTTGCTCTTTGCTGATGACACTGTGCTCTTGGGAGATTCTGAAGAGAAGTTGCAGAGATTGGTGGATGAATTTGGTAGGGTGGCAAAAGAAAAAAATTGAAAGTGAATATAGGAAAGAGTAAAGGTTATGAGGATAACAAAAAGATTTTGTGATGAAAGTTTGGATATCAGACTGGAGGGAGAGAGTATGGAGGAGGTGAATGTATTCAATATTTGGGAGTGGAAAGTGTCAGCGGATGGGGCTATGAAAGATGAGGTGAATCAAGAATGAGAGGGGAAAAGGGTGAGTGGGTGCATTAGGAGTCTGTGGAACAAAGAATTTTGTCCTTGGGGCAAAGAGGGGGAAAGAGAGAGTATAGTTTTACCAAAGCTCTTTATGGGTGTGAAGATGGGTGATGAAGTTGCAGCAGGAGAAGGCTGGGGGCAGTGGAGATGTCATTCTGAGAGAATGTGGGTGTGAATTAAAAGCAGGAATTCGTAGTTTGGAATTGGGGGAGGTGTGGGGGTTTCCAAAAAATGTTGTCCCGAGGGCTGAGGAAGGGTTGCTGAGGGGTTTGGAAATGTGGAGAGAATGGAGCAAACAGAAAACTTCAAGGTGTATCAGTCTGTAGTGGAAGGAAAGGCGGGGAGGGGTTTGGCCTAGGAAAAGGGTTTGGGGGGGGGGGGTAAAGGGGGTTTTTTTTGCGAGGGGGTTGATTCCAGCAGGGATGCGTGAGCGTGGTTGATAGGGTGAATGGAGACGTAAAAAAAAATTTTTTTTAAAAAAAAAAAGGGTTAGGGATTTTCAAAAAAAAATTTAAAGTGGGGGGGTTTTTTTGGGGGGGGGGGGAATGGGTTGGGGGGGTGGGGGGGGTTTGAACGGGGAAAAATTTTGGTTTTGGGAGGGGGGAAAAAAAATTTTGGGGGGGGGGGGACTATAAACTTGGTAGGGGGGGGGCATGCCAAAGTCCTCTGGTCCCTCATGAGCCCCCTTCCCACTTCCCTTGCTGGTTGATGATTTTGTGGGTGAGGGGAAAAAGACCGGTGGTGAAGGTGATGGACTATATTGAGGGGTGAGGACGGTGGTGAGGGGGAAGGACTGTGGGAAGGGGAAGGATGTGGGATGCACTGGCGGTTAGGTAGATGGACTGGTGGTGAGGGTGATGGAGTGGTGGGGAGGGTGATGGGCCGGTGGGGAGGGTGATGGACTGGTGGTGAAGGTGGCGACTGGTGGTGACTGTGATGGACTGGTGGTGAGGTGATGGACTGGTGGTGAGAGTGATGGACTGGCGGGGAGGGGATGGACTGGTGGTGAGGGTGATGGACTGCTGAGGAGGTTGATGGGCTATGGTGTGAGTGATGGACGGTGGTGAGAGTGATGGACTGGTGAGTGAGTGTGAAGGTAAGGCTGTGTTTCCAGAAGTCCATCTGTGTCCCTCGAATGAACTCCCTTCCACACTTCCCTTTCTGTGATGGACGGTTTTGAGGTGATGTCGGTTTTGAAGGGTTGATGACCTTGTTTGAGGGTGATGATGGTGGTGAGGGTGATGGTGTAGTGAGGTGTGAAGGACTGGTGATTGAGGGTGATGCGTTTGTGTGTGTGTGTGTGTGGTGTGTGTGTTGTGTGGTGTGTGTGTATGTTACCTTCCCTAGTTACATGTCTCCAGAAGTCCATCTGCGGGCCCTCGATGACTCCTTAAACCTTCCTTGTTGGTGATGGACATGGTGGTGGAGTTGATGGCTGGTGGTGAGGGTGATGGCTGGTGGTGATGGTGATAGAAGGTGGTGAGCGTGATGGACTGGTGGTGAGGGTGATGGTCTGGTGGTGAGGGTGATAGACTGGTGGGAGGGTGATGGTCTGTGGTGAGGTGACGGACTAGTGGTGTGGGTGAACTGGTGGTGTGGTTGATGGACTGGTGGTGAGGGTGATGGACTGGTGTGAGGGTGATGGCTGGTGGGAGGTATGGCTGGTTGTGTGAGGGTGATGTTGACTAGGTGTGTGGAGTGTTGACTGGTGGTGAGGGTGATGGACTTGCTGGGAGGGTGATGGACTGGTGGTGAGGGTGATGGACTGGTGGGGAGGGTGATGGTCTGGTGGGGAGGGTGATGGTCTGGTGGTGAGGGTGATGGACTGGTGGGGAGGGTGAAGGACTGTGTTTCTAGAAGTCCATCTGTGTCCCCTTAGATGAACTCCCTTCCACACTTCGCTTGCTGGTGATGGACTTGTGGTGAAGGTGATGGACTGGTGGTGAGGGTGATGGACTGGTGGTGAGGGTGATGGACTGGGGGTGAGGGTGATGGACTGGTGGGGAGGGTGATAGTCTTGTGGGGAGGGTGATGGTCTGGTGGTGTGGGTGATGGACTGGTGGTGAGCGTGATGGACTGGTAGGGAGGGTGAAGGACTGCTTCCAGAAGTACATCTGTGTCCCCTCAGATGAACTGTCTTCCACACTTCCCTTGTTAGTGATGGTCTTTGGTGGTGAGGGTAAAGGGAAACTGCTGGTGAGGGTGATGGACTGGTGGTGAGGGGGGATGGACTGGTGGGAGGGTGATGGACTAGGTGGTTTTGGGGTGATGGACTGGTGGAGAGGGTAAATGGACTCGGGGGGGAAGGGTGAATGGACTGGTGGGGAGGGTGATGGTCTGGTGGGGAGGGTGATGGTCTGGGGGTGTGGGTGATGGACTGGTGGTAGTGGTGATGGACTGGTAGAGAGGGTGAGGACATATGCTTCCGAAAGTCCATCTGTGCCCCCTCAAAATGAACTCCTTCCACATTTCCCCTTTTGTTGGTGAGGCTGGGGGTGAGGGTGAGGATTGGGGGTTTGGGGGTGAGGGGACGGGTGGTGGGGTTGATGGACTGGTG
>NC_069456.1:34396777-34421525 GCF_026875155.1 Cherax quadricarinatus | reverse complement strand
AAAAAGTGATTAACACAAAAAACATGAAAGAAACCCATAAGTTTATAAAAAAAAAAGTATAGTGACAAATCATTAGAGAAACACAAAAAAAAAGTAAATTGAGACTAAAACAGTGTGGGAAAAATAAATAAGTACAAAACAAAAAATTGTAGTGACAAATAAATTGTACAAAAACACAAAAAAAATTTAAATAAAAACAAACATCAAAATTTAAACCCACAAAAAATATATGTAATATAAACGAAATAACACAGAAGCCCAGTCAGTACATAAACGAAGCCCATAATACAAACCAGAGCCCATCAGTACAATAACACAGAAAACGTACGTAAATAACACAGAAGCCATACGTACAAAACAGAAAAACTGGTACAATAAAAGAGACCAGTACAGACAATAAACAAAAAAAGTACAGTACAAAACAGAAGAAAGTACGTACTAAACAGAAGACAGAAAGTACAATAAAAAGAAACAGTACGGTAAAAAACAGAAGAACAGTACAGTAAAAAACACGAAGAACAGAAAGTAAAAAAAAGAAAACGTAATACAAAAACAAGAAGACCGTACATAAAATAACACAAAAGAACAGTACGGTACAATAAACAAAGAAATACAGTACAATACACGAACAGTCAGTAAAAAAACACAAAAGAACGAAAGTAAAAATCAAGAAACCAGTCGTCAATAACAAGAAGAAAGACGGTACAATAAAAAAGAAGAACGTACAGTAAAAAAAAGAAGAACATAAGTAAATAACAAGAAGAACAGTACGTAAATAACAAGAAGACCGTAAGTCAATAAAAAAAGAACAAAAGTAAAATAACAAGAAGACCATTTAAGTACAATAAAACGAAGACATAAGTACAAAAAAAGAAGACCAGTACGTACAATAAAAAGAAGACCTACAGTACAATAACACAAAAGCCCATTTTACAGAAACAATAACAAGAAGACAGTAATTTAACTAAAAAAAACCAGTGCATTCAATAACACAGAAGACCGTACAAAAAAAACCGGGAATCCCAGAACAGTATACGACCAAGGGTAGTCCAAAAGACATACAGTAAAAAACACGAAAAAGTAGTAAAACAGAAGCCCAGACGTACAAAAACAAAAGACGAAAAGTACAAAACACAAAGACCAGTACAGTATAATACAACATAAGTGCTTATACAGTAACGAAGAGGACCGTAGGTAGAGTAAACAAAAGCCAGCACAGTACAAAAACAGGGGAAAACCCAGTACAGTACAAACCACAAAAGCCATAAAGAAAAGTAACACGGAATAATAATTACAAAAACAAAAAACCATACAGTCAGTAAAAGTGACCAGTGCAGAAAACAAACACAGAAGAAGTACAGAAAAATACACAAATTCCAGTAAGTACAAAAAAACAGGATGTATTTCAGTAAAAAAAAACAACGGACAAAACACAGAAGCCAACAGTCAATAACAAAAGGGCCCGTACAGTGAAATAAAAAAAATTCAGTACAAAACGTACGAAACCACGGGGACAGTCGGTAGAGAAACACAAAGACAGCAAGTACAATAACACAAAAAGAGTGCAGTAAAAAAAAACAAAAAAAGGTGCGTTTAATCGAGAAAACCTTCAGTAAAAAAACCCAGAACCCCAAATTTTTCAAAAACACGGAAACATACGAATAATCAAGTGAAAAGTATAGTACATTAAAAAAGGCCGAAAGAAAATCTCAAAAGAAAGGGAACAGTAAAAACCAAAAGAGTACAGTGCAAAAACAAAAGAACAGAAGTACGAACACAAAAAAACCAGTACAAATAAAATAAAGGAAGAAATAACATAAATAAACAAAGACCTTACAGTGCAAAAAAAAAGAAGCCCAGTGCGTACTAAACGAAGACAGTAAGTAAAATAAACAAGACCAGCACAGCAATCGAAGCCCCAGTCAGTACATAACCAAAACCCCAGGCAGATATTAACACAAAAGAGGAGTCATAACAAATAGAGTACAGTACGAACACAGTGGACCATAGGTACAGAAACAAAAAACCGGTACAGTACAAAACAAGAGGACTAGATGTACAGAAAGAAGGGGGATAGACGTAACACGGGGGAAAATAAAAAATTACAAAAAGCCCAGACAGTAAAATAAAACAAAAAGACCAAACAGTAAGTAACACAAAAAGACAGTGCAGTCTATAAAAAGACGGCAAAAAATTTCATTAAAAAAAGACCAGACAGTACAATAATACAGAAAACCCAGTCAGTACAAAAAACAGAAGCCATACAGACAATACCACAAAAGCCCAGTACGTACAAAAACACAGAAGCCCAGTACAGTCATAACAAAAACAAGTACATACAATAAACAGAAGACCGATAGTACAATAACCAGAAGAAATACGCCATAACGTGAAAAAGTATTCAATAAACAGAGACCGTACTTCACTAAACATAAACATGTACAGAACATACACAGGATACCAGCGCAGTACATTAACACAGGGGACTAGTACGGTTCTAAACAGGGACCACACAGTACCCAAACAGTACAATAACCAAAAGATATAACATACAATGCAACAATCCCGCGAGTAAGTACAGTAAACAGAAGCCGTACAGTACAAAAACACAAAAAACCAAAAGAGTAAAATCACGAAACCAGACAGTAAAATAAACAGAACCCCCAGACAGTAAAAACACAAAAACCTACAGAAAAAACACAGTCCCATAACGTATACGACCAGGACAGTACACTAAAAGACAGTAAGCTTAATAAAAAGAGACAGAAAAGTTAAAAATACCACATACCATGAAGCACGACAGAAACAAAAATGTACAGTACAATAGCAAAAAAACCCAGTACAGTAAAATAACAAAAGGTCAGTACGTCAATAATAGAAAATAAGCAGAACAAAAAAAAAAGCCCTCGTACAAAAAAAAAAAAAGACCGTACACGGAAACCAAGAAGTTTAACGAGGGGCAATACGTTCTTTAAAAGAAGACCTACGTAAATAACACAGAGGCCCAGTAAATAACGCGAAGCCGTAATACAAAAAACCAAGCCCCGAACATAATAAACCCAGAAAACAGTACCCAAAAAAAAATCAGAGCCCATTTGGAGTACAAACACAAAAGACGGTCATAAATAATACAGAGGACAGTACGCCCCTTAAAAGAAACTTACAGTAAATAAAAAGAAGAAAGACTTTAATAAACAAAAACCCTTACAGAATAAAAAAAAGAAGACCTACGGACAATAGCACAGAAGTTTTGTTCAGTACAATAACAAGCAGTACAGAACAGAAAACACAAGACCAGTAAGTACGTAACAGGGAAGACGAGTACTGTACAGTGAACAAACACAGAAAAATCAATAATACAAAATACAAGTCCGTAAAATAACAGAGAAAAAGTACAGTGAAAATAAGAAACCCATACAGAAAGAAACCCCCAAAGCCGGGTACAGTAAAAATAACAAAGACCAATACGTACAATAAACAACCAGTACAGTACAAAAACACAGAAGACCGTGCAAACAACACACAAGACAGTAAAGAAAAATACAAGAATAAAGTCAGAACTTTAACACACAAGACCGTTGGGTATGTAACATAGAAAAAAAGACAGTCACTAGCAAGAAGACATTGCTGTACATGCCCAAAAATATCAGTACTTGCAGTAAGTAACACAGAGGCCCAAACCGACAAAAAAACAGCATACAGTTCAAAATTCATACAAACACAAAAATTTCCCTTTTAAGAAAAATAACAGAAATTAAAATTTACGAAAATACAAGAAGACCAGTAAAGTACAAAACACCGAGGACCAGTAGGTCCAATAAACAGTACCAGTAGAGTACATAAACACGGAAGACGTACATTGAAATAAACGAACCCATTTGCTCAGTGAAAAACAAAAGCCCAAACAGAAGAATAACACGAAGGGGGGTTCAGAAGAATAGCAAAAACATAGAGTAAAATAAGACAGGGACCAGAACTTTAAAATAACACAGAAGACTAGTAAGAAAAAAAACACGGAAGACCATTACAAATAATGACAAAAAACCGGTACAGTACATTAAAAGAGACAGTACAGCAATAACACAGAAAACCAGTAGAGTAAAACACATAGAATGCCGGTACATTTAAAAGAAACAAAAGCCGTAAGTGCAATACACAGATGCCAGTCAGACAGTAAGACAGAAGACCGATTTTACAATAACACAAAACCCACATATTACAATAACACAGAAGACCGATATTAAAAAAACACAAAGCCCAGTATTAAATAACACAGAAGACCAGATTACAATACCCAAAGCCCACATATTACAATAAACAGAAGACCAGCATATTACAATAACACAGAAGCCCCGCTTTTACAATAACACAAAGACCAATATTACATAAACAAAAGACCAGCTATTCTAAACAAAGACAGAAATTTTAAAAATAACACAAAAGACCAGATTTTACAATAACACAAAAGCCCAAATAACAAAAACACAGAAAAACAGAAATTTTACAAACACAAAAACCAACTATTAAAATAACCAAAAGACCAAATATTCAATAACAGAAGAACAGCATATTAAAATAACACAAAAACCCAAACTTTTACAATAACACAAAAGACAACATATTACAATAACAAAGAACAGATATTCAAAACACAAAGCCAAATATTACAATAACACAAAAGACCAAATATTACAAAAAAACCCGAAAAACAGTTTCAATAAACAAAAGACCACATTTACAATAACACAAAAGACCAAAATTAAAAAAACACAAAAGCCCAGAATTAAAATTACACGAAGAACGCATTTGCAATAACAAAAAGACCAAAATTACAAAACACAAAAGCCAAAAATTAAATAAAAACGACCACATTTTCAATAAACAGAAGCCCCAGCATATTTAAAAATAACACAAAAACCCAGCATTTACAATAAACAGAAGCCCAGTACGTCAATAACACAGAAGACCCAAATTAAAAAAACAGAAGACCATTACAGTACAATAACCAGAAACCCATTTACAATAACACAGAGACCAGTACAGTAAAAAACAAAAAAGACCAGTACAGTAAAATAACAAGAAGACGTACATTCAATAAACAAAAGCCCATAAGTACAATAAAAAGAAGACCATACGTACAATAACACGAAGCCCAGACGTAAAATAACAAAAAGCCCATGAAAAAAAACGCGATACTAATAAGCATAGGACCCCCCGGGGAATCTAGAAGGTTCCCTTTCTGCATCCACCCTTTACGGGGTTTTTTTTGTAGCAAGTAGTCAGTATTTTGGGGGAGTTACCTTTAAAATTTAGTAAGACAATAGGGTTCGGGATTAAAATGGTAGGTTGACTAAAAAAATTAAAATTTAATAGTTTTTTAAAAAAAATAAGTTGTTTTGGGGTTTTTTATTATCAAAGTATTTAAAAATTTTAAATAAATTTGGGATACAATTTCCTACACTTCTTCGTGTACGTAGTATTTTGTAAAGGGCCCAAATCCATCTTTATTGCTTTTAAGTCCCGTTTTTACTTTTAGATTTAATAATGTGGCATGAAAAGAGTACGAAACCTTTATTGGCGCATGTACACCCCCTCTTTTACGGGCTATCTCCCCAACCCGAACCAGGGAATAAGGGTTGGCGATGGGGCCAGTCGCCCAAACAGTCCCCAGGTTGCCAATTAAAGGGGTTTTGGAAATGAAAGGGGTTTATGTGGGTACCTTTCAGTCTGCTTGTCTTTCCCCTTTGAGAGGTTTGAAGCACGGTTGCCTGTAGTGGCTTCTTTTGCTTGCTTCCCGTGGAGTAACAAATACCTGTGTACTTCTTTTTTTAAAATTTGGGGAAAGGATAATAAAGTCAAAGTTTTTCTGCTGTTTTTATTTTGCCCTTTACCCCCGTTTTTTGTTGTTTTTTTTGCCCTTTACACCCAGGATAAAGGCCTTTGGGGACTCGGGGTTGTAAAATAACATAAAAAAATTATAAAAGTTTGTGTGAAATTGGGGTAAGTGTTTTGTGTTCGCTGTGCTCTAGACCACTGACTTAACCATGACTGACTAAAAGTCCTCACTAAACAACTTCTTGAAACCTGGCAATCAGAAAGCTTGCTTGAAAAAAAAAACGATGTAACCCGAACAACAATTAAAAAGCAGCAGCGACACAAAAAATCAGGAACAAGGAGAAATTTTAATGACACAAGTAGGGCAATTGCAGTCCCCCCAAAAAGAGTCCAAAACTATACAAGAATCTAAGTTCAAAATTAGAAAACCCCAATGTGACAGTACACGATACCTACAAATTAGGTCAAAGCTAACTCAGGCCTGGTTTCTCAGTGTCTATGCCACACAACCCAGTACAATCGAAAATCATAAGTCTGGGGCTAGTTTCGAACAGGTTACACAAACCCAAAACAAAAGAAAGCGACGAGCAATTTTCCAAAAAGGGCCCAAAAGGAGAGCAGTAGGGGACCTTTGTTAGAAGCAATGTCAAAAAGCAATCCTTAGCTGGGGCCCAGGCAGACCCCCTCCTGGTGGGGTGTGACATTCCCCCCCTGATCAGGACTTGTGAACTGTTGCGCCCAGCAACTCAGAACCGGCAGTAAAACAAGCGAAGTGAAAAATACAGTTTTATACAATGCTGTCAGTACTTAACCCCGAATATGAGCACTGAATAAAATATAATGTTAAACCCACCCAAAAATATAACTAATCAAAAAATAATATAAAGCAATTATTCGATTTAGCTAATATTGCAAATATAAGCAATTAAAAAATTTTTAACATGTAATATACATTAATACATTTTACCCCTTCAGGGGGGGCGCAAAAACCATCAGTAAATAAACCAGATGACCCGTACAGCAATAACCGACGACCCCTATAGTACAAAAACACAGACGAAAGTATGTAAATAACCAGACGACCATACAGAACAAAAAAAGACAGAAGCCCTACAGACTGAAACAGAGGACCGTGCAAAAACAAATCAGAAAACCAGTAGAATACAATATCAGAAGACCTAATTAGATAAAAACAAAGACTAGTACAGTCAGTAATACAGAAGACCCTACAGAACAAAAACCACAGAAGCCCAAAACAGAACAATCCGAAATGGTACGTAAAAAAACAAGAGGACCCGTACAGCACCAACGCAGAAGACCGTGAATAAAAAAATAGAATGCTGCACATACAATTAACACAGAAGCCTGTAATTACAAAAACACAAATAAAAAGTCAGTCAATGACACGATGACCAGTAGCACGTAAACAGAAAAATGTAGTACAATAACATGAAGCCAAAACGCAATAACACAAAGACCGTAAATTTTCACCTAACTGTACTACAAAAATTTGGGTTTGGGGGTCAGACTCTTCATGATGCTACAGGTCCCCCTCTCTGCTTTTGATTTTCAGCTTCTTAAAGCTATGTATGGTTTCCCGCCCCACTATATACTTTGCTAGGGTATTTCACTTTGAGACTCGTGATGAAAAGACTTCCCAATATTCCCGGCTCTTTGAGTCTTTAATTAAATTGTACCCTATGTTTCTTGTTCAAAAACCAAAATCAGTACAACAGTAACACGAAGCCAGTCAGTAAGTAACCGGAAGACCAACAGTAAATGAACAAAGACCAAAAGTACAAAAACAAGAAGACCGTACAGTACAATAAAACGAATACCAGTACAGTACAATAACACAGAAACCAGTACAGTACAATAAACCCCAAGCAGTCATTACAAAAATAAGGGAGCAATGTGTTTATTAGACAGAAGAACGTTGAGACAAAAACACTGAAGACCGTACATTCAAAACACAAGACCATACTTTTACAATAACACGGAGCCCGTACATTACAAAAACATGAAAAACCATACTTTTCAAAAAATGAAGACCATAATTTTTGAAACAGAAAACCCTACGAAAAACAAAACAGAAAACCAGTACAGAACAATACACAAAGACAGTAATTTCAGTACATTAACATTGAGGACCCGTACAGCACAATAATTCAGAAGACCCGAGAGCAAATAACCAGAATGCCAAAACAGGAATAACTAGAAGATGTCATTAAAAAGCCAAAAGAGCAATACGTACATAACACAAAGCCCGTAAGTCAAAAACCACAAGACTGTTCTTCAATCATCTAAACATTATCATCGTAAAAACATTTATTCAGGCCCCAAAATTAAGAGTCACTTGTTCCAGGGAATGGGGGTATTACATTTAAACCGAAAAAAGGAGAGGGATTCCAGTTCCTCAGAAAGAGTATTTATATCAAAACGCGTTTTTAAGGAAGTGTTAGTGCCCTCACTACATCCTTAATTATATCCCGCCTACTTCCCTCCCCGCCTCATTCTCCTGCCCACTCTATCCCGCCTCACTTATCCCGCCCCCCTTACTGCCTATCCATCCTCGCCGATTCCTGATGAAAAGTTTTTTTGTTTCTGTTTGAGCTATTGCAAAGGGTTTTTTAAATTATTTATTTTTTTACTTCAGTTTTTATTTGTTTTCTTCCCGCATTGCCTAAATTATTTTTTTATATTTTGGATACCAAATTGGCATTGGTGAAAATAATATCAATCATGTAGGAGACAAAAATAAATTCAAGTATTTGTAAAAATGGAAGGTGTATATTAGGACTGCTTAAGTAGAATATGCAGCGGGGCTTATTATATTTTATTGCATCACAGTATCCATAACATCAAACCCCTAAAAAAAAGGTTAAATTTGGTAGTTTTGGAAAGTGGGGGTGAGAGCACCATTCATCTGTGGTAACGCCAGCTCTACTGCGGCCAGGGTCAGGGGAGGAGGGATCACCCGGGAGGACCTTGTATCAAGGGACCGTTGGGACCTACAGTTTAAACCTAGGTGTTCTGTATAGAATTGAAAGCGTGCTTGTGAGGGATTATTACTTACGATCGTCTTTTCCAAACCCCGGTATTTTGGTACTTGTTAAATTTAAAATTTTGTTAGCGTGTACATGTATAGAGTTACCCTGTTTTAGGTGTACACTTTATAGTGTGTACATGTATAGCTACACAAGATAAAAGGGACAAATTGACATTTGTAAAAAAAGTTCAAAAGCTAACAATTGGTGTATACCCCTTTTTTTGAACCCTTTTTTTCACATTAAATGCGTTCAAGCTGATATCTTTTAAAAGGTTAGGGACAAAAAGGGTGTTAAACAGTACCTGTGTGGTAATATATTAAATTTGAAAAATCCCTAAATCTTATGATATAATAATGATTTTTAAATCTAAAACATTGACGGTTCATGACATAGAAATGAGTAATATCGAATTTAGGAAACTGGAGTGGATTTTTCGGAATTTTATTTATAAATTTTTGTCATAATATACATTTATAATTTGAAATGGGGCTCTATAAACAAATTCATAGATTACCCAGGACAAAAAATCGGGAAGGCTTGTCGGTAGTCGCAGAGCCTTAAAAATTTAAAAGGTTTAAGACATGTGGGGGGGGTTAATTTTTGGCTCAGACATTTGAAAATTAGACAATATGCAAATTCTGGGTATCTTTAATGAGGTTTTCGTCATCCCGTGGGTTTTTCAAAACAAATTTAGGCAAAAATTTAAGACAGTAAAATTATTGGAAAGATGAGGGAATCGCCCTCATCCTGAAGTTGGTGTAAGGAGACCGTAGTCGTGAAAAATTTGGGAAAAGGCAAAAGGTGGCGCTAAAAGGCGTCAGGTGAAAAGAGGGGGATGGAAATAAAAAAAATGTAGTTAAATGTGATCCTTTTTTGACAAAGTTTTGGGCCCCACGTGGGTTTTTCAAGTAAAAAACAGATTTCCGGGGTGAAAAGAGGACGGGTAGCAACGAAGGGATTGTCAGATAGGGGGGATTCCCCCGTGGAAAATCTTCCCCAAGGGGGGGGTTGTAGAAGTGAAGAGGGTTTTTCGGAGAAGCCCCCGGAACGAAATTGATAATGTTCGTTCGACAAGTCGTACCCCCTCCCCCTTTTTTCTTGACCGTATATACGCGCCCGCCTTTTTGCCCGTGTTTTTCCGGGTCTTCCAACTACGGTTCCCCTTTACACCCCCAACCTGGGGAGATTACCTATCTTTTGTTATAGTTTTTTAAATGTCTTAAATTTGTCCCAGAATTTGATTGATAAACCCTTGGATGGCGAAAATCTAATTAAAGAACCCCGATTTTTCATTTTTGGGGTATAATTTTCACTTGTGGGGTTGTTCCATTCCCAAAAAAAAAAATTTTAGTATAAGTTCATGAAAAGCACGTAAATTTTAATTGAACGGAAAAAACCTTAAACTGGGGCTGGAAAAAGCTGTAATTACTTATCAAAATACCTAAAAAAACTAAGCTACTTTTACGAGCAAATAAAAGATGCATTATATGTAATTTTGGTACCCCTTATCAACAAAAGATAAAAAAAGATCCCACTGAAACACTTGGTTTCTTTTTGGGGAAAGGGATCACCTGCCCCGGGAGGCTTCTTCGGAGAAAAAAGTAATATAAAACTGAAAGACGGAAGAAGCAGTTAGAGATATCAGTGTCAATCTTTGGGAGGGAGTCCCTCCAGTCTACAACACAGTACATTTTCCAAGTTCGAGATCAAAAGGAAGCCACTCCTACCGTCTGTTTTTTACCATTAAAAAAACAGAAAAAAAATATTTTAAATTTTTAAAAGGGACCCAAGAATAAATTACTGAAAAATAAAAATATCTAGTGTTTCTTGTGTGTTGTCCTCATTATCTTTTATTTTTTCCCAGTTACATACCGGAGGGGGTTTGGGGATCAACGCCCCCCGCTTGGTGGATCGAGCCCGATCAAAAAGGGTGTTTTTTTGCTGGCAGCAGTTATCCAAAGTAGGAACCCCAGCCCGGTGATTGCACAATACTCTTGCGAGTCCCCCTTTGAATTGCTTACCCGTTATTTTGTATATGAAATTGAGATGATTAGAGACAAAAAAGTATAAAATTAATTTTAATTAAGGGAAAAGAACACAGAAGACCGACAAAATCAGCGCGTTGTTACTTAAAATTTAAAATTTTAATTGATCAGTTTTAAATTTTACTTTATTTTCGCCCCTTGTGGTTGGTCCTCCTGGGCCCTAGTTAATGTTCTGTTGGCCATGGTGGCAGCAGTGGGCCCAAAGAACCAGGGGCAGCAGTGGGCAACTGGACCAAGGTGGCAGCATGGTCAAAGGGGCCATGGTGGGCAGTGGCCCCAAATGAACCATGGGGCAGCAGTGGTAACTAACCAGGTGGGAGCAGTGGTCAAGGGGGCCCTGGTGGCAGCAGTGGGAACTGGACCCGGGGGCACAGTGGTCAATGGGCCCTGGGGCAGCAGTGGGTCAACTGGCCAGGTGGCGCAGTGGCCAAATGGCCATGGGGAGCAGTGTCAAAGACCATGGGGGGCAGTGGCAAAGGGCCAGGGGGCAGCAGTGGTAAATGGACCCTGGGGCGCGTGGTCAATGAACCCGGTGGCAGAGTGGCCCAAATGAACCAATGGTGGGGCAGTGGCCCAAAGAACCCTGGTGGGGCAAGGTCAACTGGACCATGGTGGCGCAGGGTAATGGGCCATGGTGCAGGTGGCCCAAATGAACCATGGTGGGGCAGTGGCCCAAAAACCCTGGTGGCAGCAGTGGGAAAAAGGGCCATGGTGGCAGAGTGCAAATGGCCCTGGTGGCAGCAGTGGCAAATGGCCAGGTGGCGATGGGCAACTGGCCTGGTGGCAGAGTGGGGCCCAATAACCCGGTGGCAGCGTGGCCAAAATGAACCATGGTTTGGGGCGTGGGCAACTGGACCATGGGGGCAGCAGTGGTCAACTGGACCATGGGGGCGCAGTGGCCCAACCCAACAGGTGGGAGCAGTGGCCAACTGAACCTGGGGGCGAGTGGTCAACGGACCCTGGTGGCAGCGTGGTCAACTGGCATGGTGCAGGGGGTAATGGACCCTGGTGGGCAGCAGTGGTCAATGGACCATGGTGGCAGAGTGACCAATGGACCAAATGGTAAATTCCAAATCCTCCTGACAATCTGGTTGTAGATCAAAATTGTTTATTGGTCTAAGAAAGACCAAAAAAACTGAACAGCACATTAAACTATATTTTACCCGGTTTTATTAGATTTTCTTAATACACGCGAAAAATTAAAAAATCCCGGGTCAACCTACCTCTATGTAATTTTTTTTTCTTAAGTTAATTTACAAACCTGGAATTAATTTTGGATTTTGATTAACATATTATTTCTTGTTATGGGAAAAAAATATGTTTAATTTGATAAGTATTTTTACCTGTCGAATAGATTGTTTTGATTATTAATTAAATATTTTTTTTATAATGAAAGAATATCATTTCTTGTTGAAAAACATTTTCTCTGCAGTAAAATTACATGTACGTTATTTTCTTTCCCCCCCCCCCCCCCCCCCCCTCCTCACCCCCTTCTCCCCCTCCCTCTGGCACCCATAATAAAGTTAGAGTGACCAGCCAAGACCCACCCCTCAAAAACACAGGTTGTTGCAGGTATGCTTGTCGTTGCTCTCATCCTGGAACACGTCATCCCCGGTAACACTGTTCCCCCGGTAACCTGTCTCCCTGGTTAAAACTGTATCCCCGGTAACCTGCACCCCGGTAACACTGTCTCCCGGTAACATGTCACCCCGGTAAACTGTCACCTGGTAACACTGCATCCCTTTGTAACCTGTCATCCTGGTAACACTGCTCCGGTAACATGATCCTGGTAACACGGATTGCCAGGGAAAAATAAAAATTTAATTTTAGAATAAAAACATTTTATTTGATTTAGAAAAAATAAGAGTTATATTTAAAAATAAATGTTGTAAGGAAAAAAGAGAGATGTGGGTTTTTTGTGGGGTAAGAATCACCCTAGTGAGGAAAAATCTTGCTTATTTTGGAACCGGTTGTTTGGTTGAGGTAACGCTACGGTGCTTTTTTTATTTATTAATCTATATAATATCTGCTGTGTTAGTATACATTACATTTGTGAAGCATTGCGAGTCAATGAAACTTTGATATTAAATCTTAATAAATTATCTATGAGAAAAAGCTAAATCAAGTGTAGTAGGAACTCAACGAATATTTCATGTAAGCAGCAGTGCTGTGTGATATATTTGTAGACCAGACCTTCCCTGACAACATAAACAGTCCCACTGTAAAATACCCACTGTGGAGAAAAATTTCAAAAAGACTTCTTAACAATGTCTATGATAAAGGACACAGTTGGCCGCCACCACCACCGCCGACGCCACCGCCGCCGACGCCACCACCACCACCCCCACCAACACCGCCGCCGCCGCCACCACCACCACCCCCACCACCACCACCACCACCACCACCACCCCCCACCACCCACAACCTCACCACCACCGACGCCACCACCCCCACCACCACCACCACCACCACCCCCGCCACCACCACCGCCACCCCACCACCACCGCCCGCCACCACCACCGCCCCCCACCACCACCGCCACCACCGCCGCCCACCACCGCCACCACCCCCGCCACCACCACCGCCACCGCCGCCGCCCCCCACCACCACCGACGCCACCACCACCCCCACCGCCGCCGCCACCACCCCGCCACCACCGCCGCCACCACCACCGCCACCCCGCCGCCACCACCGCCGCCACCACCACCGCCCCACCACCCCCCACCGCCGCCACCCACCACTACCACCGACGCCACCGCCGCCCCCAACCACCACCACCACCACCGCCGCCACCCCCACAGCCACCACCACCACCACCACCACCACCACACACCACCGCCGCCTTGCTTGTGCTAGTGATCGGGGGGGGGGGGGGTATGGGTTGTGAGTGTTGCTGGCTGCTAGTGATCGGGGGGGGGTTGCTGGGTTGTGAGCGTTGCTGGCTGCTAGTTGATCGGGGTGGGGGGTGGTTCCTGGTTGTTGAGCGTTGCTGGCTGCTAGTAATTCGGGGGGGTGCTGGGTTGTGAGCGTTGCTGGATGCTAGTGATCGGGGGGGGGTTGCTGGGTTTGTGAGTGTTGCTTGTGCTAGTAATCGGGGGGGGGGGGGTTGCTGGGTTGTGAGTGTTGCTGGCTGCTAGTGTATCAGGTGGGGGTTGCTGGGTTGTGAGTGTTGCTGGCTGCCAGTGATCGGGGGGGGGCTTGCTGGGTTTGTGAGTGCTGCTTGCTGCTAGTAATCGGGGGTTGCTGGCTGCTAGTGATCGGGGGGGGGTTGCTGGGTTGTGAGTGTTGCTTGCTGCTAGTAATCGGGGGGGGGATGCTGGGTTGTGAGTGTTGCTGGCTGCTAGTGACCGGGGGGGTTCCATGGGTTGGAGTGTGCTGGCTGCTAATAATCGGGGGGGGGGGGTTGCTGGGTTGTGAGTGTTGCTGGCTGCTAGTGATCGGGTGGGGGGGGGTTGCTGGGTTGTGGTGTTGCTTGCTCGTGTAATCGGGGGGGGTTGCTGGGTTCTGAGTGTTGCTGGCTGCTAGTGATCGGGGGGGTTGCTGGGTTGGAGTGTTGCTTGCTGCTAGTAATCGGGGGGGGGGTTGCTGGGTTGTGAGCGTTGCTGGCTGCTAGTGATCCCCGGGTTGCTGGGTTGTGAGTGTTGCTGGTGCTAGTGATCGGGGGGGGCTGCTGGGTTGTGAGTGTTGCTTTCTGCTAGTGATCGAGGGGGGCTGCTGGGTTGTGAGTGTTGCTGGCTGCTAGTGATCGGGGGGGTTGCTGGGTTGTGAGTGTTGCTTGCTGCTAGTAATCGGGGGGGTTGCTGGGTTGTGAGCGTTGCTGGCTGCTAGTGATCGGGGGGGGGTTGCTGGGTTGTGAGTGTTGCTGGCTGCTAGTGATCGGGGGGGGGCTGCTGGGTTGTGAGTGTTGCTGGCTGCTAGTGATCGGGGGGGGTTGCTGGGTTGTGGTGTGCTGGCTGCTAGTGATCGGGGGGGGTGTGGGTTGTGGTGTTGCTGGCTGCTAGTGATCGGGGGGGGTTGCTGGGTTGTGAGTGTTGCTTGCTGCTAGTGATCGGGGGGGTTGCTGGGTTTGTGAGTGTTGCTTGCTGCTAGTAATCGGGGGGGGGGTTGCTGGGTTGTGAGTGTTTGCTGGCTGCATAGTGATCGGGAGGGGGGGTTGCTGGGTTGTGAGTGTTGCTTGTGCTAGTAATCGGGGGGGGGGTTGCTGGGTTGCGAGCGTTGCTGGCTGCTAGTGATCGGGGGGGGGTTGCTGGGTTGTGAGTGTTGCTGGCTGCTAGTGATCGGGGGGGGTTTGCTGGGTTGTGAGTGTTGCTTGCTGCTAGTAATCGGGGGGGGGGAGGTTGCTGGGTTGTCAGCGTTGCTGGCTGCTAGTGATCGGGGGGGGGTGTGCTGGGTTTGTGAGTGTTGCTGGCTGCTAGTGATCGGGGGAGGGGGGTTGCTGGGTTGTGAGTGTTTCTGGCTGCTAGTGATCGGGGGGCTGCTGGGTTGTGGTGATTGCTGGCTGCTAGTGATCGGGGGGGAGGGTTGCTGGGTTGTGAGTGTTGCTTGATGCTAGTAATCGGGGGGGGGTTGCTGGGTTGTGAGCTGTTGCTGGCTGCTAGTGTGATCGGGGGGGGGGGGGGTTGCTGGGTTGTGAGTGTTGCTGGCTGCTAGTGTATCGGGGGGGGTTGATGGGTTGTGTGTTGGTGATGCTAGTGATCGGGGGGGGGTTGCTGGGTTGTGAGTGTTGCTGGCTGCTAGTGATCGGGGGGGAGGGGGTCGCTGGGTTGTGAGTGTTGCTGGCTGCTAGTGATCGGGGGGGTGGGGTGGGGTTGCTGGGTTGTGAGTGTTGATGGCTGCTAGTGATCGGGGGGGAGGGTTGCTGGGTTGTGAGTGTTCTTGGCTGCTAGTGATCGGGGGGGATTGCTGGGTTGTGAGTGTTGCTGGCTGCTAGTGATCGGGGGGGGTTGCTGGGTTGTGAGTGTTGTTGGCTGCTAGTGATCGGGGGGGGGTTGTTGGGTTGTGAGTATTGCTGGCTGCTAGTGAACGGGGGGGTTGCTATGTTTGTGAGTGTTGCTGGCTGCTAGTGATCGGGGGGGGGGGTTGCTGGGTTGTGAGTGTTGCTGGCTGCTAGTGATCGGGGGGGTGGGGGGGGTTTCTGGGTTGTGAGTGTTGCTGGCTGCTAGTGATCGGGGGGGGTTTGCTGGGTTGTGAGTGTTGCTGGCTGCTAGTGATCGGGGGGGGGGTTGCTGGGTTGTGAGTGTTGCTGGCTGCTAGTGATCGCGGGGGGGTTGCTGGGTTGTGAGTGTTGCTGGCTGCTAGTGATCGGGGGGGGTTGCTGGGTTGTGGGTGTTGCTGGCTGTAGTGATCGGGGGGGGGGGGGGGGGTGTTGTGGGTTGTGTGAGTGTTGTTGGCTGCTAGTGATGGGGGGGGGGGGGGGTTGCTGGGTTGTGAGTGTTGCTGGCTGCTAGTGATCGGAGGGGGGGCTCCTGGGTTGTGAGTGTTGCTGACTGCTAGTGATCGGGGGGGGATTGCTGGGTTGTGAGTGTTGCTGGCTGCTAGTGATCGGGGGGGTTGCTGGGTTTGAGTGTTGCTGATGCTAGTGATCACGGGGGGGTTGCTGGGTTGTGAGTATTGCTGGCTGCTAGTGAACGGGGGGGTTGCTGCGTTGTGAGTGTTGCTGGCTGCTAGTGAATGGGGGGGTTGCTGGGTTGGAGTGGTTGCTGGCTGCTAGTGAACGGGGGGGGGTTGCTGGGTTGTGAGTATTGCTGGCTGCTAGTGAACGGGGGGGGGTTGCTGGGTTGTGAGTGTTGCTGGCTGCTAGTGATCGGGGGGGGGGGGGGGGGTTGCTGGGTTGTGAGTGTTGCTGGCTGCTAGTGATCGGGGGGGGGGGTTGCTGGGTTGTGAGTGTTGCTGGCTGCTAGTGAACGGGGGGGGTGGGTTGCTGGGTTATGAGTGTTGCTGGCTGCTAGTGATCGGGGGGGGGGGGTTGATGGGTTGTGAGTGTTGCTGGCTGCTAGTGATCGGGGGGTTGCTGGGGTTGTGAGTGTTGCTGGCTGCTAGTGATCGGGGGGGGGGTTGCTGGGTTGTGAGTGTTGCTGGCTGCTAGTGATCGGGGGGGTGCTGGGTTGTGAGTGTTGCTGGCTGCTAGTGATCGGGGGGGGTTGCTGGGTTGTGAGTGTTGCTGGCTGCTAGTGATCGGGGGGGGTTTGCTGGGTTGTGAGTGTTGTGGCTGCTAGTGATCGGGGGGGGGGGGGGTTGCTGGGTTGTGAGTGTTGCTGGCTGCTAGTGATCGGGGGGGGGGTTGCTGGGTTGTGAGTGTTGCTGGTGCTAGTGATCGGGGGGGGTTGCTGGGTTGTGAGTGTTGTGGCTGCTAGTGATCGGGGGGGGGGGTTGCTGGGTTGTGAGTGTTGCTGGCTGCTAGTGATCGGGGGGGGGGGGTTGTTGGGTTGTGAGTGTTGCTGGCTGTAGTGATGCGGGGGGGGGGGGGGGTTGCTGGGTTGTGAATGTTGCTGGCTGCTAGTGATCGGGGGGGGATTGCTGGGTTGTCAGTGTTGCTGGCTGCTAGTGATCGGGGGGGGGGGGGGTTGCTGGGTTGTGAGTGTTGCTGGCTGCTAGTGATCGGGGGGGGGTTGCTGGGTTGTGAGTGTTGCTGGCTGCTAGTGATCGGGGGGGGTTGCTGGGTTGTGAGTGTGCTGGCTGCTAGTGATCGGGGGGGGGTTTGCTGGGTTGTGAGTGTTGCTGGCTGCTAGTGATCGGGGGGGGGGGGGTTGCTGGGTTGTGAGTGTTGTGGCTGCTAGTGATCGGGGGGGGGTTGCTGGGTTGTGAGTGTTGCTGGCTGCTAGTGATCGGGGGGGGTTGCTGGGTTGTGAGTGTTGCTGGCTGCTAGTGATCGGGGGGGGTTGCTGGGATTGTGAGTGTTGCTGGCTGCTAGTGATCGAGGGGGGTTGCTAGGTTGTGAGTGTTGCTGGCTGGTAGTGATCGGGGGGGGTTGCTGGGTTGTGAGTGTTGCTGGCTGCTAGTGATCGGGGGGGGTTTGCTGGGTTGTGAGTGTTGCTGGCTGCTAGTGAACGGGGGGGGTTGCTGGGTTGTGAGTGTTGCTGGCTGCTAGTGTCGGGGGGGGTTGCTGGGTGTGAGTGTTGCTGGTGCTAGTGATCGGGGGGGGGGGTGCTGGGTTGTGAGTGTTGCTGGCTGCTAGTGAACGGGGGGGGTTGCTGGGTTGTGAGTGTTGCTGGCTGCTAGTGAACGGGGGGGTTGCTGGGTTGTGAGTGTTGCTGGCTGCTAGTGATCGGGGGGGGGGTTGCTGGGCTGTGAGTGTTGCTGGCTGTAATGTGAATCGGGGGGGGTTGCTGGGTTGTGAGTGTTGCTGGCTGCTAGTGAACGGGGGGGGGTTGCTGGGTTGTGAGTGTTGCTGGCTGCTGTGATGGGGGGGGTTGCTGGGTTGTGAGTGTTGCTGGCTGCTAGTGATCGGGGGGGGGGGGTTGCTGGGTTGTGAGTGTTGTGGCTGCTAGTGATCGGGGGGGGGTTGCTGGGTTGTGAGTGTTGCTGGCTGCTAGTGATTGGGGGGGGGTTGCTGGGTTGTGAGTGCTGCTGGCTGCTGGTGATCGGGGGGGGGTTGCTGGGTTGTGAGTGTTGCTGGCTGCTAGTGATCGGGGGGGTTGCTGGCTGCTAGTGATCGGGGGGGGTTGCTGGGTTGTGAGTGTTGCTGGCTGCTAGTGAACGGGGGGGGTTGCTGGGTTGTGAGTGTTGCTGGCTGCTAGTGATCGGGGGGGGGGGTTGCTGGGTTGTGAGTGTTGCTGGCTGCTAGTGAACGGGGGGGGTTGCTGGGTTGTGAGTGTTGCTGGCTGCTAGTGAACGGGGGGGGGTTGCTGGGTTATGAATGTTGCTGGCTGCTAGTGATGGGGGGGGTTGCTGGGTTGTGAGTGTTGCTGGCTGCTAGTGATCGGGGGGAGGGGGGGGTTGCTGGGTTGTGAGTGTTGCTGGCTGCTAGTGATCGGGGGGGGGGGGGGTTGCTGGGTTGTGAGTGTTGCTGGCTGCTAGTGATTGGGGGGGTTGCTGGGTTGTGAGTGCTGCTGGCTGCTAGTGATCGGGGGGGGTTGCTGGGTTGTGAGTGTTGCTGGCTGCTAGTGATCGGGGGGGGTTGCTGGATTGTGAGTGTTGCTGGCTGCTAGTGATCGGGGGGGGTTGTGGGTTGTGAGTGTTGCTGGCTGCTAGTGATTGGGGGGGGTTGCTGGGTTGTGAGTGCTGCTGGCTGCTAGTGATCGGGGGGGGTTGCTGGGTTGTGAGTGTTGCTGGCTGCTAGTGACGGGGGGGGTTGCTGGGTTGTGAGTGTTGCTGGCTGCTAGTGATCGGGGGGGGGGGTTGCTGGGTTGTGAGTGTTGCTGGTGCTAGTGAACGGGGGGGGGTTGCTGGGTTGTGAGTGTTGCTGGCTGCTAGTGATCGGGGGGGGGGTTGCTGGGTTGTGAGTGTTGTTGGCTGCTAGTGATCGGGGGGGGTTGTGGGTTGTGAGTGTTGGTGGCTGCTAGTGATCGGGGGGGGGGGTTGCTGGGTTGTGAGTGTTGCTGGCTGCTAGTGATCGGGGGGGGGGTTGCTGGGTTGTGAGTGTTGCTGGCTGTAGTGATCGGGGGGGGGTTTGCTGGGTTGGTGAGTGTTGCTGGCTGCTAGTGATCGGGGGGGGGTTGCTGGGTTGTGAGTGTTGCTGGCTGCTAGTGATCGGGGGGGGGGGGTTGCTGGGTTGTGAGTGTTGCTGGCTGCTAGTGATCGGGGGGGGGGTTGCTGGGTTGTGAGTGTTGCTGGTGCTAGTGATCGGGGGTTCTCTCTCGGGTGGGCATCCAGTTGTAGCAAGGCTTCTCTTTATGACTTCACTGTGTCTTTGCCTGCCAGCCCTTGGTTTTGGAGCAGTTAAGAGCCATATAGACTAATATTATATATATATATATTATATATATATATATTATAATATATATATATATATATATATATATTATTATTAACACATCGGCCAATTCCCACCAAGGCAGGGTGGCCGGAGAAAGGAAAACTTTCATCATTCATTCCATCACTGTTGCCAGAGGGGTGCTTTACACTACAGTTTATAACACTGCAGTAATAAACACCTCTCCTTCAGAGTGCAGACACTGTACTTCCCATCTCCAGGACTTAAGTCCGGCCTGCCGGTTTCCCTGAATTAGTTCATAAATGTTTCCTTGCTCACACTCCAACAGGACGTCAAATCCTAAAAATTATTTGTTTCTATTCGCTCCTATCTAACATGCTCACGCATGATTGCTGGAAGTAAAACCCTCGCACAAACCTCCTTTACCCTCTCCCTCCAACCTTTCCTAGACCGACCCCTACCCCGCCTTCCCTGCACTGCAGATTTATACACTCTCGAAGTCATTCTATTTTGTTCTATCCTCTCTAAATGTCTGCACCACCTTAACAACCCCTTTTCAGCCCTCTGGGTAATAGTTTTGGTAATACCACACCACCTCCTAATTTCCAAACTACGAATTCTCTGCGTTATATTTGCAAACATGACATCTTCACTGCCTCCAGCCTTCTCCATGTTTCAATATTTACCACCCCTGTTTCAAACCCATATAAGAGTGTTGGTATAACTATAGTCTCATACATTCCCCTTTTTGCTTCCACGGACAAAGTTCTTTGTCTCTACAGAATCCTCAGTGCACCACTCACCTTTTTCCATCGTCAGTTCTATGATTCACCTCATCTTTCATAGACCCATCTGCTGACACGTCCACTCCTAAATATCTGAATACATTCACCTCCTCCATACACCCTCCCTCCAGTCTGATATCCAGTCTTTCGTCACCTAATTTTTTTATCATCTCCTTACTCTTTCCTATATTCACTTTTAATTTTCTTCTTTGGATACCCTACCAAACTCATCCACTAACGTCTGCATGAGATTTAATTAGGTCTAAGGGAGGGGCCCCAATCATATGTAGCATCTTGCCTAGAATGGGAATGGGCAATGAATGAATGTCTAGGGCAATTGGTGCAAATTGCTGGCTAGACAGATACTGCAAGGAACTTGTAATCTTATTCATTGACAACTGGGACAACTTTTATGGCAAACATGATATGTATGTAAGGGATGGGGTACACTCTCTGGGTCAGGGGTGGTCGCATTTGCCAACTCGATCGAGAGGGCCACTGCTGATTTGTCTAGGATTTTAAACTGATAGAAGATAGAGGTATGGTTGTGTGTGGGAAATAGACAGGTTGCAGCACTGAGGTTGAAAACAGTAAATGTTTAAAAGACATTATTCATCATAAAGTTACAAATACAGAGAATGGAACTGGTGAGCAAACAGAGAGAGACTAGCTTCCTTAAGGTTTACCATAGTATCTTTACTAATAGTAGGAGCGCAAAAAATAAGATAGATGAGCTAAGATTAATTGCAAATGCAGGAAGCTTAGATATTATTGCTATAACAGAGACCTGGTTCAATACGAAAGATAGAGAAATGCCTTCTGAATGCCACATACAAGGCGATAAATTATTCCACACTGATAGCGTCAACAGGAAGGGTGGTGGAGTAGCGATGTATGTCAGAAATAATTTAACTTGTTGCATTAGACAAGATATGAAATTAGAAGTGTCAGCCACTGAATCTGTGTGGCTACAGCTTCTGGAGGGCAGTGAAAAACTAATCTTGGGTGTGATTTACAGGTCCCCAAACCTTGATAAGGAGATCAGGAAACTTCTATGTGATAAAATTCGTAAGGCATTTACATTCGAAATTGTGCTAATGGGAGATTTTAACAGGATTTGGCAGGAAATTTAGAGTCAAGTGACTTTCTTGATGCGATTCAGGATTAAAAGAAAGAAAAAAACAGCTTGTGACAGAACCAACTAGACGAAATAACCTGCTTGACTTGGTTCATGCCAGCAGGGAATCACCAATTAATAATCTTGAGGTTAACGATGAGCTTGGGGAAAGTGATCATAAATCACTCAGTTTTAATATATCATGGAATTACTCTCATAATGGCAATCAAGTCTCTGTTCCTTACTTCTACTTGGCCGATTTCATAGGACTGAGATATTACCTGGGTGGGCTGAACTGAAATGATCTGACTATGGGTAAGGTAGGAGGTGATGGTTGCCGATATGACGTTTCCTAGAACATAGTTCTAGCTGCTCAGACAACTTATGTTCCAAACAGAAAAATCTGACCAAACAAAAATCATTCTGAATTGATAAATAATAAATTAAAACATTTCACTGGTCAAAAGAGAGGCATATATAGGCGAATCAAAAGAGGAGAGGGGCATTTAAAAAATCAATATATTCAGTTAAAAAAAGAAATAAAAAAGGGAATAAGAAAAGCAAAGAGTGATTATGAGATTAAAGTCACAAGAGAATCGAAGACTAATCCAAAAGGTTTATCTCAGGTATATAAAAGTAAGATTAGGGACAAGATAGGCCCATTAAAAAGTTACTCGGGTCAGCTCACCGACAGTGATAAGGAAATGTGTAGAATTTTTAACACATTTCCTCTCAGTTTTTATACAGAAAGATACTAGCAGTATTCCAGAAATAATAATTTTTTTAGAGCAAGATGATAGTAAACTATGCACAATTAGGGTTACAAGCGACATGGTCCTTAGATACAATAGATAAATTAAAAAAATAACAAATCCCCAGGCCCTGATGAACTGTACGCAAGGGTTCTAAAGGAATGTGAAGAGGAGCTTAGCAAATCTTTGGCCAATCTTTTCAACATATCACTACAAACTGGCATAGTGCCGCATAAGTGGAAAATGGCAAATGTAATACCTCTTTTCAAAGCAGGTAATAGGTTATTAGTGGGAAAATTTACGGAATCAGTAATTGCTGAGGCGATTCATAGCCATCTTGAAAGGCATAAATCGATTAATGAATCTCAGCATGGTTTTAAAAAGGGCGTTCCTGTCTTACGAATTTATTAACTTTTGTCACTAAGGTATTTGAGGAGGTAGATCATGGTAATGAATCTGATATTGTGTATATGGACTTCAGTAAAGGTTTTGATAGAGTCCCACATCAGAGACTACTGTGGAAAATTGAGGCACACTGAATAGGAGGAAAATTTTTTCCTGGATATAGGTTTGGTTGACAGATAGGCAGCAGAGAGTTTGCATAAATGGGGAGAAATCAGAGTGGGGACGCGTCACGAGCGGTGTTCCTCAAGGGTCAGTGTTGGGCCCCTTGTTATTCACAATCTATATAAACGACATAGATGAGGGAATAAATAGCGACATACGCAAGTTTGCCGATGATACCAAAATAGGCCGTCGAATTCATTCTGACGAGGACATTAGAGCACTCCAGGAAGATTTGAATAGACTGATGCAGTGGTCGGAGAGGTGGCAGATGCAGTTTAATATAGACTAATGTAAAGTTCTAAGCATTGGACAGGAAAATAAAAATGCCATATATAAACTCAACTGTGTAAACCTTAATGTTACTGATTGCAAAAAGGATTTGGGAGTTCTGGTTAGAAGTAATCTAAAGCCAAGACAACAGTCCGTAAGTGTTCGCAATAAAGCTAACAGAATCCTTGGCTTCATATGAAGAAGTATAAATAATTCACTGGTCAACAACCAAAATACTTCCGAGACAAAAGTAGCAATTTCCAACTAATTTTAAGTCACTGATAAAGAATATCATGGTTAAAATTGTTTGTTAGCTCTACTGTTCAAGATACACCTTCGTGTTACAACAGGTTCCAACAGGCTTGTGGCAGTGTGTTTCTTACCATACTCACAGTCTGACTGATCTTCATTATTGTTCCAGTAGTCATAGAAGGTGACTGTGCTGTGCAAGTTTATATTTTGAGGTGAAAGGTAGGTGATCTGCTCTTGTGATGGGCTTGCAGGTGGGATACACCAAGTACTGCTGCTTACTATGTGAATGGGACAGCTGTGCAAGAGGTTCCCACTACATCAGGAGTGAGTGGCCACATCGTCAATCATTGGAGCCTGGGATGAAAAATGTTCAACATCCACCTCTCACTGAACCAAACAAAATTTTGCTACCACCACTATACATAAAATTGGGGCTCATCAAAAATTTTGTGAAAACTATGGACAAATCCGGTTAGGGATTCAAGTATTTAACGTCAAGATAAGAGAGGGAATCTTCGATGGTCCTCAGATTCGAGAGCTTCTTAAAGATGGTGATTTTGACTCAGACCTTCATGGAAAGAAGAAAGCTGCTTGGGAAGCGTTCAAATTAGTGACGATGAGATTTCTCGGAAACAGAAGGAAAGGTAATTATGAAGAATTGGTGGAAAACCTCATCAAGGCTTACAAGAACATGGAATATAACATGTCACTTAAAATCCACTTTTTTGGACACGCCTTTAGACTTTTTTGTAGCGAACTGTGGGGCAGTTAGTGACGAACATGGTGAAAGGTTTCACCAAGATATTCCAACCATGGGAAAATGGTACCAGGGCAAATGGGGCACAAAAATGCTTGCAGACTATTGCTAGACATTGGCAAGAGATGATTCTTCAGCCCACTATAAGCGTCAAGCAAAAAGGCAGAGAGTAGGTACAGATTAGAGTTTAAAACATACGGACACATATTGTACATTATAATAAAATAATCAAATATTACATGTCTCGTATTTTTAAATCTATAGCCAAAAAAGTATTTTTCATTTTATTAGAATACAAATTTTCAAAAATTGTTGACCAGTGATAATAGAAGTCCTCAGGTTGTTCCTCAACTCTATATATCTTTGGTTAGGACTCATCTAGATTATGCTGCACTATTTGGTCACTGTAGTACGAATTGGGGTACAAAAACATGGAAAAAAGTACA
>NC_069456.1:34367864-34396277 GCF_026875155.1 Cherax quadricarinatus | reverse complement strand
AGGGGGCCACGCTGATTTGTCTAGGATTTTAAAACTGAAGAAGATAGAGCTAGGTTGGTGTGGGGAAATAGACAGGTTGCAGCACTAAGGTTGAAAACAGTAAATGTTTAAAAGACATTATTTATCATAAAGTTACAAATACAGAGAATGGAACTGGTGAGCAAACAGAGAGAGACTAGCTTCCTTAAGGTTTACCATAGTATCTTTACTAATAGTAGGAGCGCAAAAAATAAGATAGATGAGCTAAGATTAATTGCAAATGCAAGAAGCATAGATATTATTGCTATAACAAAGACCTGGTTCAATACGAAAGATAGAGAAATGCCTTTTGAATGCCACATACAAGGCGATAAATTATTCCACACTGATAGGGTCAACAGGAAGGGTGGTAGTGTGGCGATGTATGTCAGAAATAATTTAACTTGTTGCATTAGACAAGATATGAAATTAGAAGTGTCAGCCACTGAATCTGTGTGGCTACAGCTTCTGGAGGGCAGTGAAAAACTAATCTTGGGTGTGATTTACAGGCCCCCAAACCTTGTTAAGGAGATCAGGAAACTTCTATGTGATGAAATTCGTAAGGCATTTACATTCGAAATTGTGTTAATGGGAGATTTTAACAGGATTTGACAGGAAATTTAGTCAAGTGACTTTCTTGATACGATTCAGGATTAAAAGAAAAAAACCAGCTTGTGACAGAACCAACTAGACGAAATAACCTGCTTGTCTTGGTTCATGCCAGCAGGGAATCACCAATTAATAATCTTGAGGTTAACGATGAGCTTGGGGAAAGTGATCATAAATCACTCAGTTTTAATATATCATGGAATTACTCTCATAATGGCAATCAAGTCTCTGTTCCTTACTTCTGCTTGGCCGATTTCATAAGACTGAGATATTACCTGGGTGGGCTGAACTATGGGTAAGGTAGGAGGTGATGGTTGCCGATATGACGTTTTCCAGAACATAGTTCTAGCTGCTCAGACAACTTATGTTCCAAACAGAAAAATCTGACCAAATAAAAATGATTCTGAATTGATAAATAATCAATTAAAACATTTCACTGGTCAAAAGAGAGGCATATATAGGCAAATCAAAAGAGGAGAGGGGCAGTTAAAAAATCAATATATTCAGTTAAAGAAAAATAAAAAAGGGAATAAGAAAAGCAAAGAGTGATTATGAGGTTAAAGTCACAAGAGAATCGAAGACTAATCCAAAAGGTTTATCTCAGGTATATAAAAGTAAGATTAGGGACAAGATAGGCCCACTAAAAAGTTACTCGGGTCAGCTCACCAACAGTGATAAGGAAATGTGTAGAATTTTTAATACATTTCCTCTCAGTTTTTTATACAGAAAGATACTAGCAGCATTCCAGAAACAATCAATTTTTTAGAGCAAGACGATAGTAAACTATGCGCAATTAGGGTTACAAGCGACATGGTCCTCAGATACAATAGATAAATTAAAAAATAGCAAATCCCCGGGCCCTGATGAACTGTACGCAAGGGTTCTAAAGGAATGTAAAGTGGAGCTTAGCAAACCTATGGATAATCTTTTCAACATATCACTACAAACTGGCATAGTGCCGCATAAGTGGAAAATGGCAAATGTAATACCTCTTTTCAAAGCAGGTAATAGGTTACTAGTGGGAAAATTTACGGAATCAGTAATTGCTGAAGCGATTCATAGCCATCTTGAAAGACATAATTCGATTAATGAATCTCAGCACGGTTTTAAAAAGGGCGTTCCTGTCTTACGAATTTATTAACTTTTGTCACTAAGGTATTTGAGGAGGTAGATCATGGTAATGAATATGATATTGTGTATATGGACTTCAGTAAAGGTTTTGATAGAGTCCCACATCAGAGACTACTGTGGAAAATTGAGGCACACTAAATAGGAGGAAAATTTTTTTCCTGGATATAGGTTTGGTTGACAGATAGGCAGCAGAGAGTTTGCATAAATGGGGAGAAATCAGAGTGGGGACGCGTCACGAGCGGTGTTCCTCAAGGGTCAGTGTTGGGCCCCTTGTTATTCACAATCTACATAAACGACATAGATGAGGGAATAAATAGCGACATACGCAAGTTTGCCGATGATACCAAAATAGACCGTCAAATTCATTCTGACGAGGACATCAGAGCACTCCAGGAAGATTTGAATAGACTGATGCAGTGGTCGGAGAAGTGGCAGATGCAGTTTAATATAGACTAATGTAAAGTTCTAAACATTGGACAGGAAAATAAAAATGCCAAATATAAACTCAACTGTGTAGACCTTAATATTACTGATTGCGAAAAGGATTTGGGAGTTCTGGTTAGAAGTAATCTAAAGCCAAGACAACAGTGCGTAAGTGTTCGCAATAAAGCTAACAGAATCCTTGGCTTCATATCAAGAAGTATAAATAATTCACTGGTCAACAACCAAAATACTTCCGAGACAAAAGTAGCAATTTCCAAATAATTTTAAGTCACTGATAATCATGGTTAAAATTGTTTAGCTCTACTGTTCAAGATACACCTACGTGTTACAACAGGTTCCAACAGGCTTGTGGCAGTGTGTTTCTTACCACACTCACAGTCTGACTGATCTTCATTATTGTTCCAGTAGCCATAGAAGGTGGCTGTGCTGTGCAAGTTTATATTTTGGGGTGAAAGGTAGGTGATCTGCTCTTGTGATGGGCTTGCAGGACGAATACACCAAGTACTGCTTGAGCTTGACTCCCAAAAATAGTAAATGACACGATTGCAACAAACCATAACCCCGGCCGTGGATTGAACCCGCGGTCATCAAAACTCCAGCCCGTCGCGTTAGCCACTAGACCAGCTAGCCACAATAAGATTCATCCAACTAGGTATATTTCTACACCATAGGGAAGGTTAGCAGCAGGCACCACTGTGACTGCACAAACGCAAGTTTTTACAGACGAATCTCCAGCTAGCTAGAGTTCGTCACGGCCACGCTAGCTGGAGATTCGTCTGTAAAAACTTGCATTTGTGGTCACAGTGGTGCCTGTGCTAACTTTCCTATGGTGTAGAAATATACCTAGTTGGACGAATCTTATTGTGGCTAGCTGGTCTAGTGGCTAACGCGACGGGCTGGAGTTTTGAGACTCTATGACCGCGGGTTCAATCCGGCCTTAGTAGGGGTTGGTTTACTGCTGCTTACTATGTGAATGGGACAGCTGTGCAAGAGGCATCCACTACATCAGGAGAGACTGGCCACCTCGTCAATCATTGGAGCCTAGGATGAAAAATGTTCAACATCCACCTCTCATTGAACCAAACAAAATTTTGCTACTCACCACAATACATAAAATTTGGGGCTCATCAAAAAATTTGTAAAAACTATGGACAAATCCGATCAGGAATCAAGTATTTAACGTCAAAATTCCCCTCACTGAACGACGCTAAGATAAAGAGAGGAGTCTTCGATGGTCCTCCATATTCGAGAGCTTCTTAAAGATGGTGACTTGACTCAGACCTTCAAGTAGGAGAAAGCTGCTTGGGAAGCATTCAGTTAGTGACGAATGATTTCTCGGAAACAGAAGGAAGGCAACTAAGAAGAATTGGTGAAAACCTCATCAAGGCTTACAAAGAACAAAGGAATATAACCTTCCACTTAAAATCCACTTTTTTTGACTTCGACCTTTATACTTTTTTGTAGCTGAACTGTGGGGCAGTATGTGACGAACATTGTGAAAAGGTATCACCAGAAATATTTCAACCAAGGGAAATGTACCAAGGTCAAATGGACACAAGAATGATTGCAGTACTATTGCTAGGACAATTGGCAAGAGATATTCTTCAGCCCACTATAATCGTCAAACAAAAATGCCAGAGAGTAGGTACAGATTCGATTTTAAAAAAGGCATAAGACACATACTGTACGATATAATAAAATAATCAAATATTACATGTCTGGCGTTTTTTAAACCTAAAGCCAAAAAAAGTATTTTTCATTTAGTAGTATAACAAATTTTCAACAATTGTTGACCATGATAATAAGAAGACCTCAGGTTGTTTTCCTCAACTCTAAATCTCTTTGGTTTAGGCCTCATCTAATTATGCTGCACTGTTCTGGTCACTGTATACAGAATGGATACAAATACACTGGAAAACGTTCAAAAGGAGGATGACAGAGTGATTCCCATGTATCAGAATCTTCCCTATGAGGATAGACTGAGGACCCTGAATTTGCACTCTCTAGAAAGGCGTAGAAAGTATGGGAGATATGATTGAAGGTGAAATAAATGGGAAACAGAAATTAATAATGGGGATGTAAATAGTGTGCTAAAAATATCTAGCATAGACGGGACTCGCAGCAATAGTTTTAAGTTGGAAAAATTCAGATTTAGGAAGGATATAGAAAAGCACTGTTTGTAAATAGAGTTGTGGATTGAGTGGACAACCTCCCGAGTACGTTATAGAAAGCTAAAACGTTGTGTAGTGTTAAAAATAGGTTAGATACAATATGAGTGGGTGTGAGATGGACCTGACTAGCTTGTAAATAATAGGTCGATAGCCGTGACTCCTTCCTTAAGTGGAATGTGACCTGACCTGACCTAGGTTGGGTCATTGGCCCTTAAGCTGGTAGGAGATCTTGGACCTGCCTCTCATGGGCCAGTAGCCTGCTGCCGTAATTCTTTCCTTTGTTCTTAGATTGTAATTTCATGAACATAAAAAGCTCAGTAACCTTCTCTCAGCACACTAAAAAAACACTGAAAGTAACTAACAGAAACTTCGTGACAAAATGTATCATAGCATGGTATTTAAATTTCACTCAAATAGTCAGAAATGTTTGACTTCTAATCTTGAGTCCTTGTGACCTTCGTTCGGATTTTATAACCCCGGAAGGGTTAGCCACCCACGATACCCAAGAAAGTCAGTTGCGTCATCGAGGACTGTCAAACTTATTTCCATTGGGGTCATTAATCATGTCCCCCAGGATGCGACCCACACCAGTCCGACTAACACCCAGGAACCTATTTGCTGCTAGGTTAACAGGACAATAGTGAAGGAAACATGTCGGAATTTACAACACCCACCGGGAATCGAACCCGGGCCCTCCGTGCGTGAAGAGCGGAGCTTTAAAGCCACCAGAACCACCGGGCCACCTAGTTATAGTATATAATAGTTTTGAGCAAATCAACAATGAAAATATCGGTGTTTGACTGTTAACTAACAAACTTTTCTCTACATCAACACTTAGAGCTGTACAGTGTAAACAACATACAATTATACGTCACGAAAATAACGACATATAAAATCTGAGTTAAGTGAATATAGTGACCCCCGCTTAACGATCAACCTCCAAATGCGACCAATTAATGTAAAGTTATTTATTAAGTGCGTTTTGTACGTGTATGTTAGGGGGCTGAAATGGACTAATCTACTTTCACAATATTCCTTAAGGGAAAAAATTTCGTCAGTACGCACCAAGGAAACATACTGACTGAATGAAAAAATTCGTTAACCGGGGGGTCCACTTATAAGCAAAGACTGAACCAACACTTGGCACAAAAAAGCCTAGCATTAAAATTAATAAAGAAGGAATAAATACATAAATATGATTATAGTATATAAAAACATTTGTTTTTAATTATTTTAAAATCATAAACACATTGTCGCAAAAACAAACATCAAAGGTGTATAAAATGATCTCACAAGAGTAAGAGGAAAAGTAAAATGATAGTGCGATGACCTTGGTGACCCATGCAGAGCCCTAGAGCTGGAATCTGCAACAGTGTCTGTGTGCCATCCTAGTCCATTCTTACTTTTATATAAAGATAATAACCTATTAGTAATTACTAACTGATATTAATTATTTCTGTTATTATAACTAAAGTTATACTTGACAATACTGTGGCTTCACAAACTGCTCCTGTAGCTCAAGACACTATTAAATACTCAGTAAAACAATATTTTCTGGAATCTTGTTCATTACTGTCATATTCCCCATCAATTCTGGACGGTATTTCCAGTCATTTTAAATCGTTCCTCTCAAATTACATCTTTCTAGACTGCTTTAGCTCTCCATTATACCATCTTAAGTAAGTACGGGTTTTCCCTCTCATATTCCATCTTCTGGTTGGTTTTCCTGTCATATAACCCAACGTCCTCTACAGGATTCTCTCTTCAATATTCCATAAGTTCTAGACGGTTTCCCTGTCCTGTATCCATTGTTCTGGACGGTTTCCCTGTCCATATTCCATGATACTGGACGGTTTTCCCTGTCATTTCCATTTGTTCTGGACGTGGTTTCCTGTCCATATTCCATTGTTTCCAGGAAGGGTATTCCTTTCATATTCCATTGGTCTGGACGGTTTCCCTGTCATATTCCATTGTTCTGGACGGGTTTCCCTGCATATTCCATTGTTCTGGACGTGGATTCCTGTCATATTCCATTGTCTGGACGGTTTCCCTGTCAATTCCATTGTTTCGGACGGGTTTCCCTGTCATATGCCATTGTTCTGAACTGGGTTTCCCTGTCATATGCCATTGTTTACTGGAACGGGTTTCCTTCCCTGTCCATATTCCTTGTTCTGGACGGGGTTTTCCCCGTCATAATTTCCTTGTTCTGGACGGTTTTCCCTTTCTATTTCATTGTCTGGACGGTTTCCCTGGTCATATTACTCATTGATTCTGGATGGGTTTTCCTTGTCATATTCCATAGTTCTGGACGGGTTTCCTGCCATATTCCATTTGCTCAGGACGGGTTTTACCTGTCATATTCAGTCGTTCACGAGGTGCTTTCCTTGTTACATATTCGAACGTTGCAGAGAGTTTTCCCTTTCATATTCGATCGCGCTAGACATGTTTCCCATTGCCCATATTCCATCGTTATTCACGGGTATTCCTATCATATTCCATTTATGTGTACGGGACTCCCAGTCATGTTACATGGTTCTAGATGGTTCTGTCATATTCCATTGTCCTGGTTGGATTTCAGTCTCATATTCCAATCGTCCTGATGAACTTTTCCAATGTAGTATTCCATCGTACTGGACGGGTGTCCGCTCTCATATTCCAAAGTTCAAATTTGTTTTCCCTGTTCTATTTAATTGTTCTGGATGGGTTTTCCATGTCATATCCCTGTTCTCGACGAGTTTCCCTGTCATATTCTTCGTTCATGACGCAGAATTTCCCTGTCCACATTCCATCGTTTCTGGACGGGTTTCCTTCTCATATCAGTCGCAGTGAACAAGTTTCCCTCTCATATTCCATTGATTCTAGACGAGTTTCCCTGTCATAATTCCATCGGCTGGACGGGTTAAAAAAGTCACATTCCATCTATTCCGGACGGTTTCTCTGTCATATTTCAAAAAAAAAAAGAAAAAAAAAAAATATTGTTCCGGACTGGTTTCCCCCCCTCTCGATTCCTTTTTTCTGTACGAGTTTCTTTCCCAATATTACCTAATCGTTTTTGGACGGATTGTCCAAGTCACTATTAAGTCGTTTCTAGAGGGAGTTTCCCCTGTCATATTCATTGATCCCGACGAAAGATTCCTCTTATGTCCATTGCCGCAGAACATGTTTCCTTGTTATATTGGCATTGTTCTGTGCGTTTTTCTGGTCACATTCCCCGTTCTTGGTACGAGTTTCCCCCGACATAATTACATCAACCTGTACATTTTCTATGTCAAATCCCATCGATTATGAATGGGTTTCTATAATCAATTCAAATCAATTCCATTCAGTTTATTCTCTCTAAGGGTTACAAATGTGGGGTTTACAGGTTTTGGATATTGTGTGTTTAACATGTTTTATAAATACTAATTACGGAGGTGGCCACTGGACACCTAGCATGGCTAGGCATTTCGGGCAGTGACTTAGATTAATTCTTAACATTAAATCCTTACAGATATGGTATTAAGGTTAAGTGACTACATCATAATTAGTGAGTTTAGCAATGTGAATGCGTTTGATTTTAGCACAAAACCAAATGTCAATATTTGGATTATCTAAGGCAAACATATGACTTTTTAGGATTTTATTATTTTCAGATAATGATTAGTATTTTCTGGGTATTTAATCGAGTTGTTTAATGAAGTGTAATTGTGAACTCACCAGGGTTTGTTATCATGTAGTTAGTTGTCGGGGTGTATCAGGGAGATAAGATTGTTTTACCTAACAGTAGTTTAGAAAGTGATGAATGTGTCTGCAGTTCTAAGTTTTCAGGTAGGGTGTTCCAGATTTTAGTATTTCCTTTGAAATACATTGAATTTTTGTAAAGGATTAGTCGAAGCACGGTGAATGTCATAGATAAGTTTGTGTCTGGTGTTTAAGCGTGATCCTGTCACAACTATCAAGAAAGGTGTTAGGTCAAGGTTAAATATTGGAATTTAAGGACCTGTAGATATAGATTGCACGGGGCGGGAGTAGTAAGTGTGGATGTTCAGAACATGGAGTAATTTATGATCTATGAAAGTGGGGGTGGGGTGTTGCCAGGGATGAGATATAGTTGATTATTCTTACTGCAGCTTTTTTGTTGGGTTAACTTTATTGGCTTTCGGGTGTGTTGCTGCAGATTGAACCCCTACACAGATAGCACAGGTGAGGTATTGATATATAATGAATGGTATAGTGTGAGAAGGGCAGTTTGCGGCACGTTGTATCGACTTGAGAGGATCCCTACCGTTTTGGAAAACTTTTTTTTTTATGTGTTGGATATGGGTGCTGAATTTTTAGATTGTTGTCGAGGTATTGGCCAAGAAATTTCCGCCCAATATGTCTGGCAATTAGAGGTTGTCGATCTTTGCGCAACACCTGCTCTGCTCCCCAGACATAATATAGTAGGTTTTCCCCAGTGTTAAGTGTAAGTTATTGGCTGTCATCCAATTTCATATTTTGAGCAGCTCCTCGTTAACAAGGGTTTGAGGGGGGCAAGTTTAAAGGGGGGGAGATGACATAAGTCGTGTCGTCAGCAAAGAGAATAGGTTTCATGTTGGGATATGTTTGGAAGATCATTGATTAAATGAGGAAGACAGGGGCCCCAAGGGACATTTCCCCCTGTGGAACTCCATACAAGTGGCCGTATTGATGAGCTGTGTCTTTAATAGTGACATACTGATACCTATTAAAAAGGGTGGGATTTAAAATATGCAAGCGCATGGCCTCTTACACAATAGTGGTCAAGTTTGTGGAGAAAGATAACATGGTCTACTGTGTGAAACGCTTTTCTTAGGTGAATAAAAATTCCTAGTCGATGTTCCTTTTTTTTCCAATGCGTGTAAAGCAGGTCTAGCATTTTTATAAATTGCATCATTAGTGCTTTTAATTTTCCTGAACCAAAATTTGGCAGCTGAGTATGTTTTGTAAACGTTATAAGTAAAATATAGTCCTCCTGTGCACGAGTTTCTCGAAGATTTTGGATAGCAATGAAGTTTGATATTAGCCTATAGTTGTTTACATCTTAGGGTCACCACCTTATGTATTGGTGTAACCCTTGCTGTCTTTGAGGTAGTGTCGGAAAGTGGCTAGTATTCTAGTGACTTGTTAAAAATTAATGTAATAGCAAGCATGCGAAAGGACATGGCCGCTCGCTTGAACAATAATGGTTGGGACGTGAGACAGATTCCCCGAGTTATTTTTAAGTGGACTTTATGAACGCGGTGACTACCGTTTGCTCAGTTTGGTACCAGATAGAAGGAATTTTGTGGAAATCCCATCTAGTGTATCCCCGGCACGGGCATATCGAGGGATTTTACTGGCAGATTTAGATCCGTCATGTTTTGAGAAGAAATCGTTTAATTATCTGTTAGCTGGCATCAGTGGGAAGCAATGGGTTACATGAAGGTTATTTAGAACAATATTCTTTTCTTTCAGTTTTTGTGGGCCTAGAATCTGAGAGTGTGTTTTTCCAGGTCTTTTTTATATCTCCTCTTGTGTCAGTGTAATCTGCTGATTAGTACACGTTGTTTTCTTTCTTTATTAATTTGGTGAGAACTGTTAATATTTGGTTTAAGAATATCTTTGTGTATTAAAGCCCTGTCTATAATGTTTTTCATATTGGAGTTTCTTATCAATGTATTCACAGAATTGTGTTGGTTAGCCAATGTCAACCAAGACGTTTATCGTGATCTGTTTTGTTTTTCTATAGGAACTATGTGATTTTGTATAGACTAAGTATCTTGTTAATAAAAATGTCCTGTCCAGTCGTCAATACCATTGGCATAGAGAATTCTGTAGCCAGTTCAACAGTCTCTAGGTCTGCATGTGAAATCCTTATTGAGCCTCGTCAGGGTCTAAAAAGTAAACTTTGTATGTATTCGAGTGGTGGCCTTACTAATGTTTGTTAATAGGAAGGTTGGTGTAGTTGGTCAGTAGTGCTGTCTGTGATTATCCCTTATATTAAGGGCGCTATAAAATTGGACTAATATGGGTGCAACTTGTCACAGTCAGAGCCTGGTTGGTTTGTTTATTGTTTGATAATGAGAAGTTGTTTGTACTCATAATTGTTGATGAAATCATTACAGTCTGATCATCAGGCAGGCCCAGGTTTGATATTGAAGTCTCCATCCCAAGAGGTGTGGTGCTTGTTCATTTATCTGTTTTGTTAAGTGACTTTAGATTCTCACTGAAGTTAGGGTATGATTGTGTGGGTGTATCCGGTATATGGCACCGTGATTGTTATAGGCTCTAGGAGGTTTTTTTATCAGTAAAAATTAGCAAAATGTGTGTCCCCATATTCATCACTAAAGCAATTAGTCTAATACAGAGATAGTTGGATAGAGTAGGAAAAGATTGCAGTAACCACCCCCAACTTGGAATTGTCTGCAGTTGTGATTGCTGTGTAATCCTGGTAGTGGGAGACATCAACTGAGTCCTGCTTGAAGCCAGGTCTCTTGTAATAATAATGCAGGAGAGGGTGTCTTTGTGGACACAAGGAGTGCCAGTAGGTACATCAAAGTGATTGCTTAAGGACCTGATGTTGTAGTTAATACTGATAACTTTGATCATGTTCTGGATAGTGCGGCTTGGAAGCATGTGTAATAAAGTCATTACTTTTCCAATAGTTTTGATTGTGTGTTAGATTATGGAGGTTTAGATCAGGGTCAACGTGATCATTCATCTATTTTAGGGTTTAAATAGTGGTTAATTAAATCCTGTATTATGTGGTGAGTTCTAATACTGATTTGTGTAGTGGTGGGAGTTTGGAATAAGTATATCGCTAAAGCACTTTGGGTCATACAGATTATAGTCACTAATAAAACATAATAAACTTTGATAATTGTCTCTGTGTTGTGCTAGAATGAGCTAAATTAACAACTAGGTTAAAAACTAATACTAAAAAAAAACCAAAAAAAATTACAAATGGCAACCAGACTCAACTCTGTAATTGCACTATGTCTAATATAATTAAATTTAGAGTTGTCTATGTAATGAGCTAGAATTAGCTAAAGTAAACAGGTAATAGTATTATATGGTGTTGTCTAATATTGAGCTAGAAAGAGCTAAAGTTACAACAGGTATAAACTTATAATATAAAAATACAAATTAAAATGGTACATGCAATTGACAACTAGGTCCCGATATAGGTTTTTAACAAGATCAAGATTATAACTAGATTATAAATTGACAAAATAAAATTCACAAATTAAAGTACAACAAAAGAATATTAAGTAAAAATAACAATGTCCAATGACAAGGTTATAATATGCTAGTAAGATTGTCCACAGGTACACAGAACCACAGGTACACAGGTACACAGGTACACAGGTAACACAGTACACAGGTACACAGGTACAAAGGATAATATAAAGGGTTGTGGAGGTTGAAATACAAACTTGAAAATTGCAACAAAGTGTATTATGAAAAGTATAAAAAAAGATTAATGTACAAAAGTAAAATTGACCTAGTAGTAAATATTGTGTTTAATAAAATTTATTAAGTAATAATGATTACAAAAAAAGAATAATTAGCAAAAAAAAGTGAAAAAAGTAAGTTTATTTCCAAGTAATTAAATTTTAAGAACATTATTTTGGATCAATATTGCACTGGTAAGATATACTAGAGGTTATTTTGACAGTACAAGGTATTTAAGAGTACTCTAAGAAAGTAAATGTGGAACTGAAGACACTTATGCAACACATGGGAATCTTATTGAATGAAACGTAATCTCACACAGTAGGCTTCATCATCCAATACAAAGTAGAAATGGGTAAGGAGAGTAGAAGTATGAGGTAATCATCCCACAAACCTGGATTCGATGTGTTTCAGTCCATCACTCTTGTGATGGACTGAGAACTGAACACATCGAATCCAGGTTGATGGACTGACTACCTCATACTTCTACTCTCCTTACCCATTTCTACTTTGTATTGGACTGATTGAAGCACTGTGTGCGAAACGTTTCTTCAAACAAGATTCCCATGTTGTTGCATAAATGTCTCAATCTTCAACTTGTTGGTTTTCAAAACCATTCATCACATAGTAAATGTGGTATTAAAACAGGTTATGATAATTAGACAAGTAATGGTAATTAAATGATGTCAAAAATGTTAAAAATGGTAAAAATGGCAATTAATTATTAATTTTAGTAAGTAATATCAATTAACAGTATTTAAAAAATATGAGGAGTAAGTATGGACAGAGGAAAAGACAATTCAGGTAATATGTAGGCAAACAATAGTATATAAGAAATTACATAAGGTGACTTATGCTTACTAGTAAAATCACATAATGAGGTAGTTGATTATTTAATTACTAAGAGATTGTACTATGAAATTTGAACAATATAATAAGTAAGTTTACTCAGGTATACATAAATACAGTTACAATATTGGTCTCCATGATTTTATTTATTGACTACTGTTGTATAGTATTAACGGTGTATTATATAACTGAAATAGTGATTCATTGTGCTTTTTTAATTTCATCTGTGTACCACATCAGTTGTCAAGTTATGCTGAAACGTTACTTTTTCTCTTTTCGTATAACATAAATGAGAAAGTGGTACATTAACCAATAAAATGTTGTTACTACTATGAGTAATAAGGGACACATAGTGGCATAACCTTAATAGTTTGTGGTTAGAGTTATTTCTGAGTTACCAGACCCCCGGACCACCTGGTGGTCACTGGTTCATCTTTACAGTTCCCTCACTATAGTAAGAATAATTAAAACACTTTGAATCGTTGGAATCCGTTATATTAACTAATGTAAAAACTCTTCTGATATACATAAACAACGATAAGAGATGTCACTGTGATCTTAGATAGCGGATGAGTGATGCCACTGAGTCTTAGAAATGTGAAGTGATGATGTCACTATGTACAATGGGTCCTTATACGAGGATGAGTGTTGACTTATGTTTGAACAAAGAACACTGTATACAAACAAAGAACACTGTATACAGACAAAGAACTATGTATATCAGGAAGGAAAAACAAAGAACACTGTATATTAGAACAAAGAACACTGTATACAGAACAAAGAACACTGTTTACAGAACAAAGAACACTGTATACAGAACAAAGTGAACACTGTATTCAGAACAAGAACACTGTATACAGAACAAAGCACACAGTAAAACAGAATAAATCACACTGTATACAGAACAAAGCAACACTGTATACAGAACAAAGAAACACTGTAATCCAGAACAAAGAAACACTGTATACAGAACAAAAGAACACTGAATACAGAACAAAGAACACTGTAAATACAGAACAAAGAACACTGTATACAGAACAAAGAACACTGTATACAGAACAAAGCACGGCTGTATACAGAACAAAGCACAACTGTATACAAACAAAGCACACTGTATACAGAACAAAGAACAACTGGAACAGAACAAAGAAACACTGTATACAAAACAAAGAACACTGTATACAGAACAAAGAACACTGTATACATAACAAAGAACACTGTAGTACAGAACAAATCACACTGTAACAGAACAAAGAACACTTTATTCAGAACAAAGAACACAGAATACAGAACAAAGAACACTGTATACAGAACAAAGAACGACTGTAATACAGAACAAAGCAGGCATGGTGATGCTCAAAATAGTAAATAAAGTTTTGTAAACATAAGTAATTAATTAAATAATAATAATCTGTATATATCTAACAGGTACACAGGTACATGATACAGACCTGTTTACGGAACAGCAGGTACATGATACACCAGTTGTCCATGTACACAGGTACATGATACACTTTGTTTACAGTACACATGTAGCATGATACACCTGTTACAGGTAACACCAGGTACATGAGACACCAGATACAGTGTACACATTACATGAACACCTGTTAGTAGACCTAGCTGACATTACTGACATTCTACAAAGAAACAAACAATGCAGAATACCCAGGTACCTTACTTAAGCTAGAGTAAACACGAGCAGGTGAAACTAATAATATAACAACTATATAATTATAAATAATAATAATGAATAAAATAATTATTATTATTTAAGTAGTAGTAGTAGTACTACTATTAGTACTACAGAATCAGAGTTACCCTGAATTACTAGACCCTACACGTCCGAGGTCAGTGGTTCGTCCTTTAAGGTCCAACCCCCCACTTACTGAGTTTTTTTGAAGCTCTTTCCCCACTTCCCCTCCTACAACCCGCAATCCAACCTTCCCCCAGTTCGTGTGTCCAGGAGTCCATCTTGGTCCCCTCAGTATATTCTCCCTTCCACACTTCCGCATCCCCCCTACAACACCCAGCAATCCTACCTTCCCACCAGGTTCGTGTGTCCAGGAGTCCATCTGTGTCCCCATCAGATATTCTCGCTTCCACACTTCCCATTCCTACCCCATGAATCCTACCTTCCCCCAGGTTTTCGTGTGTCCAGGAGTCCATCTGAGTCCCCACAGATATTCTCCCTTCCACACTTCCCATCCTACACCCAGCAATCCTACCTTCCCCCAGGTTCGTGTGTCCAGGAGTCCATCTGTGTCCCCTCAGATATTCTCCCTTCCCCACTTCCTATCCTACACGCAGCAATCCTACCTTTCCCCCAGGTTCATGTGTCCAGGAGTCCATCTGTGTCCCCTCAGATATTCTCCCTTCCCCACTTCCTATCCTACACTCGGCAATCCTACCTTCCTCCCCAGGTTCGTGTGTCCAGGAGTCCATCTGTGTCCCCATCAGATATTCTCCCCTTCCACACTTCCCATCCTACACCCAGCAATCCTACCTTCCCCCAGGTTCGTGTGTCCAGGAGTCCATCTGTGTCCCCTCAGATATTCTCCCTTCCACACTTCCCATCCTACACCCAGCAATCCTACCTTCCCCCAGGTTCGTGTGTCCAGGAGTCCATCTGTGTCCCCTCAGATATTCTCCCTTCCCCACTTCCCATCCTACACCCAGCAATCCTACCTTCCCCCAGGTTCGTGTGTCCAGGAGTCCATCTGTGTCCCCTCAGATATTCTCCCTTCCACACTTCCCATCCTACACCCAGCAATCCTACCTTCCCCCAGGTTCGTGTGTCCAGGAGTCCATCTGTGTCCCCTCAGATATTTCTCCATCCCACTTCCCATCCTAACACCCAGCAATCCTACTTCCCCCAGGTTCATGGTCCAGGAGTCCATCTGTGTCCCCTCAGACATTCTCCCTTCCCCACTTCCCATCCTACACCCAGCAATCCTACCTTCCCCCAGGTTCGGGTCCAGGATCCATCGGGTTCCCCTCAGTATTCCCCCTTTCCCCCCATTTCCCCATCCACACCCAGCAACCCTACTTCCCCCAGGTTCTGTCCGGAGTCCTCGGGTTTCCCCCAATATCCCCCCTTCCCCCATTTCCATCCTACACCCAAAAATCCAATTTTCCCCCCGGGTTCACGCCCGGAGTCCATCTGGTCCCCTCAGTTTTCTCCCTTCCCCACTTCCCATCCTACACCCCAGCAACCTACCTTCCCCCGGGTTTTCTCGCCCCAGAGTCCATCTTTCCCCTCGATTTTCTCCCCCCCCATTTCCCATCCACACCCAGCAATCCACCTTCCCCGTTCATGGCCCCGGGCCCACGGTCCCCCCCGTTTTCCCTTTTCCCCCCATATAACCCCCCCCAAAACCACCTTCCCCCTTTAAGGCCCGGGAGTCCCCCCCCAATTTTCTTTCCCCATTTCACCCCCCCCATTCCCCCCATCCTGAGGCAGAAATCCCCCCCCGGGTTTGGGGTCCAGGTAACCCTTCACCACCCCTGAGTCAAAAGTCCCCCCCGGGGTGTGTTCCAGGATTCCCCTTCCCATTTCCCTGAGGTCAGCAGTCCCCCCCGGGCCCGGGATCCGGGATTCCCCTTTTCCCACTTCCCTGGGGTCACAGTCCCCCCCCCAAGCCCGGGTTCCAGGAATTCCCCCTTTCACCACTTCCCAGGGTCAGCAAGTCCCCCCCGGCCCCTTTGGTCCAGTATTCACCCTTCACCACTTCCCCTGAGGTACAAGCCCCACCCGGTCCGTGGTCCGGGTATTCCCCCTTCACCCTTTCCCCTGAGGTCAGCAGTCCCACCCCGTCCGTGTTCCAGGTATACCCCTTCACCCTTCCCGGGGCAGCAGTCCCACCCCGGTCCGTGGTCCAGGGTATTCACCCCACCCTTCCCTGAGGCAGAAACCCACCCCATTTTTCCGGGTCCAGGTATTCCCCTTCCCCTTTCCCCAGGCACACCCCCCCCAGGTCCGGGGTTCCATTATTCCCCTTCACCACTTCCCTGGGGTCACATCCCCCCTTTTCCGTGGTTCCGGGGTTTTCCCCCTTAAACCACTTCCCTGGGGTCACATTTTAACCAGCCTTGAAGTACTGTCCAATATGAATTACTACAAAAGGGGGTTTAATACATATACAGAGGACTTTTTTAACAGAAGAGGAACACAGATAATCTGCGCTCTGTAAACATCCTCCGGGCAGACCGAACGCGTACCTGAACATGAAATCTCTGTACCAGCCGCCCCAGAAATGCCATCAAAAAATTTTTAACATAATTTTTTATTTAACATTTACCTATATGCCAGTTATTTAAATTGTTTATTTTTTAATTGCGTAATTATTTGAACGTTTTTATATCAATATTTTGTGAGGGGGTTTTGAAACCTTTTTGTTCACTGCAAGATAACTGTAATTAATTGTTTTCATTATCTTTTTGCCCTCTTTGTGATCTTCACAGTACGCTAAGGTTTTACAAGCGGCACTCTTTTATACACTCAATTCTTTTTTCCACATCACATCCACCACACAACAACACACACAGCGCACAATAAAGCAACACACACAAAATCATCTGTACAAACACCACATACATTTATTCAGCAATGCATTTATAATCCTCTCTTTTTAGTTTTACTAGTATGTAAACACAAATACACACGCACCCACTCTTTACACTTTTAACCTCTACGCTACACACACACACAAACACACACATGTACACATCAATATGTAAATAACGTGTGCAAACACTGACACTCCTTCAGGAGAGAGTGACGGGTCACCATCTGGAGAAGACTCATGTCAACCCAGACACCAACTGTAAGTTAATCAAACTTTCAAAGTTCGACATAAAACTAATATTTATTGAGCTCAATCGCACAAAACTCTTAAGACTGACACTAATATCTGGGCGTACAACTCACTAACACACTACAATGAGTTTACACAGTCAGTATATATCGTCTCATCAAAGACTTCACACAATACAGTGATATAAACAAAGACTCAGTCTTATAACACTAACATAGTCTACAGTGTTGGATAAATTCCTTCACATCTTAGACTGCAGAAGCAACCTTCCCCCTCACACTGAGTGCTAACACTAAACACTCTTAAGTAATAACGCTGGTTAAAATATATTGATCATATCATAAACTTTCCATTAAGGAAATTGTTCCCACTGTAAACATATTTGTGAAAAATATCATTATTCAGGTGCATATTACAATTGCTGTTTCAAAAGATCCATTAACGGGTGAACAGAAGTGTGAGTCTCTGTTTATAACCGTCAACTGAAGTAGTGTTGATGTAGAATAATAGTATCTAAGTGTTAATTACATGTATTAGTTAGTAAACATCGCTCTTCACAAGTCCAACTTTGTGTCACACTTTGCTTCCAATACACTTCAACAGCTGCCAGACACAGTGTTAGAATTGTAAAAAAAAAAGTGTAGACAATGTGAACAGTAGATGTTTGTGTATTGTCTGTTGAGTATACTAGGAAAAGTGTATATCAGAACTGAGATTTACAAGTGATGCGAAAGACAGAGTTTAAGTAATGAAGAACAGAGACTTAAAAGGGAAGGTGATGTATGGATCAACATAATTTACCATAAGTTAAACATAGCAAGAAACGCATTGTTTCAAAATAATATATTTTTTGTTGAAAGTTTTGAAAAGACAGCACAGCAACATATTAGTTCATAAAACAGCAATATACCAGACAAACATTGACTCGACTTTGCCAGGTTGAAGGATAGGCTGATAAAATGTTTTTGTCAGATCGAGACTACTATGATAGTTTTATTCCTGGAGAGAGATTATTTTTGTGTGTTATTTATTGTGTTATTTGTATTAATATCATATAGAGGAGATAAGTGTGGATGAGAGTGGGATATGGAGTCTGAGAATTGTTAACAATTCTCAGACTCCATATCCCACCCGTTAATGGATCTTTTGAAACAGCAATTGTAATATGCACCTGAATAATGATATTTTTCACAAATATGTTTACAGTGGGAACAATTTCCTTAATGGAAAGTTTATGATATGATCAATATATTTTAACCAGCGTTATTACTTAAGAGTGTTTAGTGTTAGCACTCAGTGTGAGGGGGAAGGTTGCTTCTGCAGTCTAAGATGTGAAGGAATTTATCCAACACTGTAGACTATGTTAGTGTTATAAGACTGAGTCTTTGTTTATATCACTGTATTGTGTGAAGTCTTTGATGAGACGATATATACTGACTGTGTAAACTCATTGTAGTGTGTTAGTGAGTTGTACGCCCAGATATTAGTGTCAGTCTTAAGAGTTTTGTGCGATTGAGCTCAATAAATATTAGTTTTATGTCGAACTTTGAAAGTTTGATTAACTTACAGTTGGTGTCTGGGTTGACATGAGTCTTCTCCAGATGGTGACCCGTCACTCTCTCCTGAAGGAGTGTCAGTGTTTGCACACGTTATTTACATATTGATTTTGTACATGTGTGTGTTTGTGTGTGTGTGTAGCGTAGAGGTTAAAAGTGTAAAGAGTGGGTGCGTGTGTATTTGTGTTTACATACTAGTAAAACTAAAAAGAGAGGATTTTTAAATGCATTGCTGAATAATGTATGTGTGTGTTTGATACAGATGATTTTGTGTGTGTTGCTTTATTCGTGCGTCTGTGTGTGTTGTGTGTGTGTGTAGGATGTGTATGGTGCAATACAGAATGAGTGTATAGAAGAGTGCGCGCTTGTGAACCTTAGCGTACTGTGAAGATCACTAACGAGGGCAAAAAGATAACTGAAAACAATTAATTTAACAGTTAACATGCAGTGAACACAAAGGGAGGGGTGTTCACACACCCTGCACTAATATACGCATATAAAAACGTTCACAAATACACTTAACGCAATTAATAAATGAACAAGTTAATAACTGGCAAATAGGTAAACTGTTAATATAAATATATGTTCCAAATTTTCATTGACTGGCCAGTTCTTGGTGGGAACGAGCTGTACAGAGATCTCCACAGTCTCAGGTAGTCGACGTTCGAGTCTGTCCAGGAGGAGTTACTTACTACACAGAGCGCAGATTATCTGTGTGTCCTCTTCTTGTAATAACATTTCCGTCTGTAACTGATATTAAACACTTGTGTAGAAATCCAAATAGGACAGTACTTCAAGGCTGGTTAAAACTGCTGGACCTCAGGGAAGTGTAAGGGGTGAATACCCTGAACCACGGAACTGTTTGTGGACTGTGCTGACCTCAGGTGAAGTGGTGAGAGGGTAATACCTATCCACGGACCTGTGGTGGGACTGCTGACTCTCAGGGAAGTCGGTGAATGGTGAATACCTGGAACCACGCCAGGGGTGGGACTGCTGACTTCATATATGCTTCTAAACTGTTGTGTCTGATCGCCTCGCAAAGACAGTGATTATGTGTTGAGTGAGGTGAAAGTGTTTGAATGATGAATGATAGTATTTCCTTTTAGGGGATTTTTTCATATTATTATATCGGGGGTGGCACCACGAGATGCCACTGACGTGTTATTCCCGAGTAGAATAACCCCACCATGGTTCCTGTCAGGTGAGGCTGGAGTGGGAAAACACCATCATGGTTACTGTCAGGGAGGCTGGAGGTGGGAATAATCCACCATGTTTACTGTCAGGGAAGGCTGGAGTTGGGAATAACACACCATGGTTACTGTCAGGGAGGCTGGAGTGGGAATAAATATACCACCATGTATACTGTCAGGGAGGCTTGAGTGGAATAACACCGACCATTTACTGTCAGGAGGCTGGAGTGGTAATAAACACCACCATGGTTACTGTCAGTGGAGGCTGGAGTGGGAATAACACCACCATGGTTTACTGTCAGGTAGGCAGGAGTGGGAATAATACCCACCATGTTACTGTCGGGAGGCCGTGGAGTGTGAATAATACCACCATGGTTACTGTCAGGGAGGCTGGAGTGGGAAGAATAACCACCCTGGCTGCTAATCAGGGAGGCTGTAGTTGGAATAACACCACCGATGCTACTGTTAGTGAGGCCTGGAGTGGGAATAACACCACCGATGCTACTGTTAGGATGCTGGAGAGGGAATAACACCACACCGATGCTAACTGTTAGGGAGGCTCGATGGAATAACACCACCATGGCTAACTGTCAATGAGGCTGAGTGGGAATAACACCACCATGGTTACTGTCATGGAGGCTGTAGAGGGAATAACACCACCATGGCTAATGTCAGGGAGGCATGAGTGAGAATCACACCACCAGGCTACTGTCAGGGAGCTGGGTGGGAAATAACACCAACCAAGCTACTGTCAGAGAGGCTCGAGAGGGAAATACCACGACCATGGCTCTGTCAGGGAGGATGTGAGTGTGAATAACACCACCTGGCTACTGTCAGGTAGGATTGGAGTGGGAATAACACCACCATGGCTACTGTCAGGGAGGCTGGAGTGGGAAATAACATCACCATGGCTAACTTGCAGGGAGGCTGGAGTGGGTATGAGTACGCCACCGAATGGCTACTGTCAGGGAAGGCTGGAGTGGGAATAAACAACCACCGATGCTACATGCAGGATCTGGAGTGGAATAACACCACCGGTGCTACTGTCAGGGAGGCTGGAGTGGGAATAACACCACCGATGCTACTGTCAGGGAGTCTGGAGTGGGAATAACACCACCGATGCTACTGTCAGGGAGGCTGGAGTGGGAATAACACCACCGATGCTACTGTCATGGAGGCTGGATTGGGAATAACACCACCAATGCTACTGTCATGAGGCTGGATGTGGGAATAACACCACCGATGCTACTGTCAGGGAGGCTGGAGTGGGAATAACACCACCAATGCTACTGTCAGGGAGGCTGGAGTGGGAATAACACCACCGATGCTACTGTCAGGGAGGCTGGAGTGGGAAATAACAACACCAATGCTGACTGTCAGGAGGCTGGAGTGGGAATAAGCACCACCAAGTGCTACGGTCCGTGAGGCTGGAGTGGGAAAAACACCAACCGATGCAACTGTCAGGGAGTATCTGGAGTGGAATAACACCACCGATGCTACTGTCAGGGAGTCTGGAGTGGGAGTAACACCACCGATGCTACTGTCAGGGAGTCTGGAGTGGGAGTAACACCACCGATGCTACTGTCAGGGAGGCTGGAGTGGGAGTAACACCACCGATGCTACTGTCAGGGAGGCTGGAGTGGGAATAACACCACCGATTCACTGTCAGGGAGTCTGGAGTGGGAATAACACCAACCGATGCTACTGTCAGGAGTCTGGAGTGGGAGTATCACCAGGGAACACCACCGATGCTACTGTCAGGGAGTCTGGAGTGGGAGTAACACCACCGAACTACTGTCAGTAGTCGAAGTGGATAACACCACCGATGCTACTGTCAGGAGGCTGGAGTGGGAATAACACCACCGATTCTATCTGTCAGGGAGTCTGGAGTGGATACACCACCGTATGCTACTGTCCGGGAGTCTGGAGTGGGAGTTAACACCACCGATGCTACTGTCAGAGGCTGTTGTGGGAATGACAATCACCGATGCTACTGTCATGGATGCTGACAGTGGGAATAACAATCAACCGAAGCTAACAGTCCGGACGCTGGAGATGGGAAATTATAACAATCACCGATGCAACTGGTCAGGTGATGCAGGAGTGGGAATAACATCACCGATGCTACTGTCATGAGTCTGAGTGGGAATCACACCACCAATGGCTACCTGTGAGGAGTCTGGATGGGGAATAACACCACCCGATGCTACTGTCAGGAGGCGGAGTGGAATAACACCACCGATGCTACTGTAGGGAGTGCGGAGTGGGAATAACACCACCGGATGCTACTGTACATGGAGGCGAGTGGAATAACACCACCAATGCTGCTGTCAGGAGGAATGGAGTTGGAATAACAACCACCGCTGTTATTACTACTGTCAGGGGAGGCTGGAGTGGGAATAACACCACCGATGCTACTGTCAGGGAGGCTGGAGTGGGAATAACACCACCGATGCTACTGTCAGGGAGGCTGGAGTGGGAATAACACCACCGATGCTACTGTCAGGGAGTTCTTGATGGGAATAACATCACCACCGATGCTACGTCAGGAGGCTGGAGTTGTAATAACACCACCGATGCTACTGTTTAGGGGAGGCTGAGTGGGAATAACACCACGATGCTACTGTCCAGGGAGCTGGAGTGGGAATAACAACCACCGATGCTACTGTCATGGAGGCTGGTTGACGCTTTTGAATCCAAATCATGAATAATAACAATAATAATTAATAATAATAACATAATAATAACATAACGGAGGTAAAACACCTCAATTACTGGGAGCGCTTGAGGTTCCTAAACCTGTATTCCCTGGAACGCAGCGGGAAGATACATGATTATATACCCTTGAAAATCTAGAGGGACGAGTTACCGAACTAGCACACGAAAATCACTCGCTACGAAAGCAAAAGACTTGGCAGACGATGCAACATCCCCCCAATGAAAAGCAGGGGTGTCACTAGCACGTTAAGAGACCATACAACAAGTGTCAGGGGCCCGAGACTGTTCAACTGCCTCCCAGCATACATAAGGGGGATTACCAACAGACCCCTGGCAGTCTTCAAGCTGGCACTGGACAAGCACCTAAAGTCGGTTCCTGACCAGCCTGGCTGTGGCTCGTACGTTGGTTTGCGTGCAGCCAGCAGCAACAGCCTGGTTGATCAGGCTCTGATCCACCAGGAGGCCTGGTCACAGACCGGGACGCGGAAGCGTTGACCCCCGGAACTCTCTCCAGGTGAACTCCAGGTAATATATTTGCGACCACTGTCAGCCTCAGAGTCATCTCTGAGTTACCAGACCTTGCCACGTGGAGGCCAGTGGTTCGTCTTTAAGGTCCCCCCCCCGCCCCTCGCCTTCCCCAGGTTCATGTGTCCAGGAATTCATCCGTGGGCCCCCGGATGTCTCCCCTTCCTCATTTTCCTAAGGTCAGCCTCGCCTCTCTTTCTCTCTCTGCCTTCCAGCCTCAGCCTTCCCCAGGTTCATGTATCCAGGAATCCGTCTGTCTGCCTCCGTATGTTTCCTTCCTCACTTCCCTTCCTCTAAGGGCAGCTCACCAACCTGTTTTCTGGGGCCCCCCCCTTTTGGTTTCCCCCCACCCCCCAGGTCATGTATCCAGGAATCCTTCCGTCTACCGCCGATATCTTCTCGTTCCCCACTTACCCAAGTCAGCCTCAACTGCATGTCATGTAACCAGGGATCAATCGCGTTCGCTCCCAGATGTTCTCCCCTTCCCCCACTTACCCAATGTCAGCCTCAACTGACACCTTCCTCAAGTTCATTATCCAGTAATCCATCCGTTCGCTCCCGGTGTCTTCCCTTCCCCATTATTCCCTAAGGTCGGTGGTTGCCTTCCCCGGAATCAGTGTCTCCAGAGAATTCCCACTTACGTCACCTCAGGTGAACATCCCTTCCCACTTCCCCAGGTCAGCGGTATTCTTGCCGTCGCAGGATCATGTTCCAGGAAACCTTCCGTCTACCCTGCCGGATATCATCTCCATCCCCACTACCCAAGGTTCAGCCTCAACTGCATGTATTCTGCTTGCTCAGGTTCCAGTTCCAGGAATCCATCCGCTCGCTCCGGAGTCTCCCCTTCCCACTTACCCCAAGATAAGCCTCAACAACAACCTTCTCAAGTTCATGTATCGCAGGAATCCATCCGCTCGCTCCGGAGTCTCCCTTCCCAATTCCCCTAATGTCCTGCGTGCCTTCCCCCGATCAGTGTCTCCAGAGTCCACTTATGTCACCTGAGTGGACTCCCCTTTCCCACTTCCCCCAAGGTCAGCGGTATCCTTTTGGGTTTATTTTTTGCATTCCAGGATCAAGTATCCGAAATCCCTTACCGTCAACCGCCGGATATCTTCTCCTTCCCCACTTACCCAAGGCAGCCCTCACCTGCAATGTATTCTTAGCATTGCTCAGGTTCATGTATCCAGGAATCCATCGCTCGCACCGGATGTCTTCCCTTACTTCCCCATTTCCCTAAGGTCCGGCGTGTGCCTTCCCTGGGGATCTGTGTCTCCAGGAATCCACTTATGTCACCTCAGGTGAAATCCCTTCGCCCAGTTCTTCCCCAGGTCAGCGGTATTCTTGCCGTCCGCAGGATCATGTAATCCAGGAATCTTTCCCGTCCACCGCCGGATACTTTCCTTCCCCACTTACCAAGGTCCCTCAACTGCATGTAATTCTTGCCTTGCTCAGGTTCATGTAATCCAGGAATCCATTCCGCTCGCTCCGTTTTTCTCCCCTTCCCCACTTACCCAAGGCATAGCCTCAACCACCACCTGTCCTCAAGTTCATGTTATCCAGGCAATCCATCCACGTCTCGCTCCGATGTCTTCCCTTCCCCATTTCCCTAAAGGTCGGCGGTGCCTACCCCGATCAGTGTCTCCATGAGTCCACTTGTGTCACCTGAGTGGACCTCCCTTCCCCACTTCCCCATAGTCATCGGTGCCTTCCCCTGATCAGTGTACTCCAGGAGTCCAGTAGTGGCACCTGAGTGACTCCCAATCCCCACTTCCCCAATCAGCGGTGCCTTCCCCCGGATCAGTGTCTCCAGAGTCCACTAGTGTCACCTCAGGTAGACCTCCCTTCCCCACTTCTCCATAGTCAGCGTTTCCACCTTCATGACCTCGCTGCATGGAAAATTGGTCTTGTCTAGCTGGACCTACGGTAGAGACTGTCCAGGTGGGTGGAATTACTGGAGGTGACACACACAGAAAAACTGCGTCCAGTAATTACACCCACAAAGACAGCCGGCGACCGTAGGTCAGCTAGACTCCACCAAGCGGCCTCACAGTTTCCATCCACCTCCGAGAGGCTAATTGACGTAAATTTTGGAAATCCTTTTATTTTACAACTATGAAAATATACTAGAACAAGTTGTTTTTTATATTTAGCTGTTTAAAAGTATTATGTGAGTGTTTTATATTGCAGATGAAATACCACGAATGTTGTTAAATTTGTCCACCACCATCATAACTGTGTTAAATATTACCCTGCTTCATCATTTTTGTTCTTTATCCGTCTTTTTACAAATTTGCACTCAAAGCCCTAACAAGCACAGAAATTGTGTGCATACACATATATAAGTATCTTCACAAATATTATCCGTTTTAAAACACCATTCACCACTCATACATCAATTATACATACACTTGCATGCATAAAAAATCACTCACAATCCCATGTACTACAAATACGCACACAACAATGTACACAGTTATCTCCTCTCACTATAATATGTACGAGATCACACATACATACACACAAACATATCACTCCACAGCCCATCCCACGAACACTTATGTACACATACATGTGTACACATTCTCATAGACATACATGCACTCGTCCACATGATTAAACAATGTAGCAGAGACAATATATGGGAAATTTAGATATGATTATGTGTTTCAATATTCAGAATATGTAAGACAAAAAAATGTTGGTTTACAGTAATTTGAGAACATTGTTTGTGTAACTTGTGAATATTTAAAGATGTGACAGCTGTACCACGGAACTGTGCTGACAGCAGAGTCAGCCAGACTGACAGCTGTACCACGGAACTGTGCTCTTCTTTACTCTGAATTATTATGTAGATCATACAAGTTTTTTTTGATGTTTACTTTTCACTTTCATCTACACATATACATCACTACAAACACACATATATACATACATGTGTACACATATACATCACTACAAACACACATATATACATACATGTGTACACATATACATCACTACAAACACACTACTACCAACACACATATATACATACATGTGTACACATACACATCACTACAAACACACTACTACCAACACACATATATACATACATGTGTACACATACACATATAAATCACAAAAAAACACACTACTACCAACAACAAGATAAACTTACATGTGATACCACCTATACATCACTACAAACACACTTTACTACCACACAATATATACATGACATGTGTACACATACACAACAGGTACAACACACTACTAACAACACACATATAACATACATGTGTAACACATACACATCACTACAAACACACTACTGCCAACAAACTTATATACATACATGTAGTACACATACACATCACTACAAACACACTACTACCAACACCCATAATACATACATGGTGAACCAAACACATCAGTACAAGACACACTACTACCAACACACCTATATACATACATGTGTAACATACACAATCACTACAAACACACTACAGCCACAACTTATAACATACATGTGTACAAATACACACCACAACAAACACACTACTACCTACCAACAACTTATATACATACAATGTGTACACATACACATCACTACAAGCACACTACTACGACACTCATATATATTAAACATGTGTACACATACACACCACTACAAACACACTACTTACCATACACACTTATATACATACATGTGTACACATACACACCACTACAAACACACTACTAACCAACGACGACCTTATACACATACATGTGTTCACATGCACATCACTACAAACACACAACTACCACCACACATATATACATACATGTGTACACACACACATCGCTACAAACACACTACTACCAACACACATATATACATAAATGTGTACACACATACATCACTACACACTACTACCAACACACTCATACACATACATGTGTACACATACACATCACTACAAACACACTACTACCAACACACATACATGTGTACACACATACATCACTACACACTACTACCAACACACTCATACACAAAAGAGATTGTAAAAATTATAGGGGAATAAATTTACTGAGTATACCAGGTAAACTGTACAATAGAGTTAAAATTGAAAGAATTATTGGTAATACAGGATTGCAGACGAGCAAGGAGGCTTTAGAGTGGGTAGGGGATGTGTAGATCAGGTGTTTACATTGAAGCATATATGAGAACAGTATTTAGATAAAGGTAGGGAAGTTTTCATTGCATTTATGGATTTAGAGAAGGCATGTGATATAGTAGATAGAGTAGCAATGTGCAGATGTTGCAAGAGTGTGAATAGGTAGTAAGTTACTAAATGCCTTGTAAAAAGGTTTTTTATGAGGAGTAATGAAGGCTCAGAATTAGGGTGTGTAAAGAGAGGAGAATTACTTCCCGTAACATTTGGTCTTAGGGATGTGTAAATGTCATCATGGTTATTAATATATTATAGATGGGTTGTAAAAAGAAGTAAATGCAGTGTGTTGGAGAGAGAGATGTGGGATTAAATTATGGGGAATCAAATACAAGAACGGAAGGTGACGACAGTTTTTGCTGATGATACTTTTATCATGGGAGATTCCTCAAAGAGAATTTCAAAGGTTAGTGGATGTGTTTGGGAGGGTCGCAAATATAGAAGTTGAAAGTGAACATAGATAAGTATAGGTGATGAGGGTATCAAACAGTTTAGATAAAAAAATAGATATTACATTGGAGAGAGGGAGTATTGAAGAAGTAAATGTTTTCATATTTTTTTTGTGAGTTGACTTTTCAGCGATGGGATTATGAAGGATTCTAGGTTAACCATGAATTTTGGATGAAGGATAAAAGGTTGAGTGGTGCTTTGAGGCACTGTGAGACAAAAAACGTTATTCATTGAGGCAACAGAAGGCAATGACGAAAGTATAGTTGTACTACACTCACTGTGTGAAGCATGGGTGCAAATGCTAG
>NC_069456.1:34347258-34367364 GCF_026875155.1 Cherax quadricarinatus | reverse complement strand
TCGAATATTGTATGTTGTTTATACTGTAAAACACTAAGTGTTGATGTAGAGAAAAAGTTTGTCTAGTTACACCATCAACACAAAATATTTTTCCTTGTTGATTTACTCACAAACTATTATATAACCTCTAGACTTAACCAGGAAGTCACAAGACTCAAGATTAGAAGTCAAACATTTCAGATTTATTGGGGGAAAAATTTAAAATACCATGCTATGATTACATTTTTGTCACGAAGTTTCTGTTAGTTACTTTCAGTGTGTTGTTAGTGTGCAGAGAGCAGCTTACAGCAGCTTTTTATGTTCATGAAATTACAATCATAAGAACAAAAGGGGGAAGAAGGATACGGCAGCAGGCCTACTGGCCCATGCGAGGCAGGTCCAAGTCTCCTACCAGCTTAAGCCAATGACCCAACCTAGTCAGGTCAGGTCACATCCACTTAAGGAAGGAGCACGGCATCAGACCTATTAGCACAAGCTAGTCAGGTCCAACTCACAACCACTCATATATTTATCTAACCTATTTTAACACTACACAACGTTTTAGCTTCTATAACTGTACTCGGGAGTTTGTTCCACTCATCCACAACTCTATTACCAAACCAGTATTTTCCTATATCCTTCCTAAATCTGAATTTTTTCAACTTAAAACTATTGCTGCGGGTCCCGTCTATGCTAGATATTTTTAGCACGCTATTTACATCCCAAATATTAATTTCTGTTTTCCATTTATACACCTCAATCATATCCTTCCCTAATTCTACGCCTTTCTAGAGAGTGCAGATTCAGGGTCCTCAGTCTATCCTCATAGGGAAGATTTCTGATACATGGGATCAACTCTGTCATCCTCCTTTGTACGTTTTCCAGTGTATTTGTATCCATTCTGTACTACAGTGACCAGAAAAGTGCAGCTTAAGCTAGATGAGGCCTAACCAAAGATATATAGAGTTGAGGAACAACCTGAGTACTTTTTATTACACTGGGCAACAATTTTTGAAAATTTGTATACTACTAAAATGAAAAATACTTTTTTGGCTATAGGTTTAAAAATACGAGACATGTAATATTTGATTATTTTATTATAACGTACAGTATGTGTCCGTATGTTTTAAACTCTAATCTGTACCTTGACGCTTATAGTGGGCTGAAGAATCATCTCTTGCCAAAGTCTAGCAATAGTCTGCAAACTTCTTGTGCCCCATTTGCCCTGGTACCATTTCCCATGGTTGGAATATCTTTGGTAAACCTTTCACCATGTCGTCACTAACTGGCCCACAGTTCGCTACAAAAAAATCTAAACGCGAGTCCAAAAAATGTGGGTTTTAAGTGACATGTTATATCCATGTTTTTGTAAGCTTTGATGAGGTTTTTCCCCCAATTCTTCATAGTTGCCTTCCTTTTGTTTCCGAAAATCCCATCGTCAATAACTTGAATGCTTCCCAAGCATCTTTCTCCTCTTCCATGAAGGTCTGAGTCAAAGTCACCATCTTTAAGAAGCTCTCGAATCTGAGGACCATCGAAGACTCCCTCTCTTATCTTAGCGTCGCTCAGCGAGGGGAATTTTGACGTTAAATACTTGAATCCCTGACCGGATTTGTCCATAGATTTTACAAAATTTTTCATGAGCCCCAATTTTATGTATAGTGGTGGTAGCAAAATTTTGTTTGGTTCATTGAGAGGTGGATGTTGAACATTTTTCCTCCCGGGCCCTCCAATGATTGACGAGGTGGCCAGTCTCTCCTGATGTAGTGGAACCTCTTCCACAGCTGCCCATTCACATAGAGGCAGAAAGTACTTGGTGTATCCGCCCTGCAAGCCCATCACAAGAGCAGATCACCTACCTTTCACCTCAAAATATAAACTTGCACAGCACAGCCACCTTCTATGACTACTGGAACAATAATGAAGATCAGTCAGACTGAGTGTGGTAAGAAACACACTGCCACAAGCCTGTTGGAACCTGTTGTAACACGTAGGTGTATCTTGAACAGTAGAGCTAACAAACAATTTTAACCATGATATTCATTATTTGTGACTTAAAATTAGTTGGAAATTGCTACTTTTGTCTCGGAAGTATTTTGGTCGTTGACCAGTGAATTATTTATACTTATTGATATGAAGCCAAGGATTCTGTTAGCTTTATTGAGAACACTTACGCACTGTTGTCTTGGCTTTAGATTACTTCTAACCAGAACTCCCAAATCCTTTTCGCAATCAGTAATATTAAGGTCTACACAGTTGAGTTTATGTATGGCATTTTTATTTTCCTGTCCAATGTTTAGAACTTTACATTAGTTTATATTAAACTGCATCTGCCACTTCCCCGACCACTGCATCAGTCTATTCAAATCTTCCGGGATGCTCTGATTCCTCGTCAGAATGAATTCGGCGGCCTTTTTTGGTACTGGGAAAACTTGCGTATTCGCTATTTTTTTCCCTCATCTATGTCGTTTATGAATTTGTGAAAACGGGGCCCAACACTGCCCCTTTGAGGAACACTGCTAGACGCGTCCCCACTCTGTTTTCTCCCCATTTTTAAATACAAACTCTCCCTGCCTGCAACCAAACCCTAATCCAGAAAAAAAATTCCTCCTATTCAGTGTGCCTAAATTTTTCCACATATCTCTGTTGGGACCTATAAAAAACCTTTACTGAAGTCCATATACACAATAGTTTTAAATTTATTTTTTATCAATTCAGGATCATTTTTGGGGGGGTCAATTTTTCTGTTTGGAACAAAAAGTTGTTTGAGAGCTAAACTATGTTCAAAGGAAACGTCATATGGGCAACAATCACCTCCTCCCTTCCCATATTCAGCCCACCCAGTAATATCTCTTCCATAAATCGGCCAAGAAAAAGAAGGAACAGAGACTTGATTGCCTTATGAAGTAATTCCATGATTTTTAAAAACTGATTTTTATGATCACTTTCCCCCAAGCCATCGTTAACCTCAAGATTATTTTGGTGATTCCCCGGGCTGGCGGGAAACAAGTCAAACATTATTTCGTCTAGTTGGTTCTGTCACAAGCGTTTTTTTTTTTTTTAAAATCCTGAATCGTATCAAGAAAGTCGCTTGACCTAATTTCCTGTCAAACCCTGTTAAAATCCCCCATACACAATTTCGAATGTAAATGCCTTACGAATTTCATCACAAGAATTTTCCCTGATCTCCTTATAAAGGGTTTGGGGCCTGTAAATCACACCCAAATTAGTTTTTCTTTGCCCTCCAGAAGCTGACCACACAGATTCAGGGGCTGACACTTCAAAATTTCATTTTTGTCTAATGTAACAAGTTAAATTATTCTGAATACATCGCCCCCACCCCCTTCGTGTTACCCTATCAGTGTGGAAAAATTTATCCCCTTTTGTATGTGGCATTCAAAAGGCTTTTCCAAATTTTTCGTTTTGAACCAGGTCTCTTTTATAGAAATAATATCTATGCTTCCTGCATTTCAATTAATCTTGCTCATCTATCAAATTTTTTTTTGGCGCTCCTACTATTAAAAGATACTAGGCAAACCCTTAAGGAAGCTAGTCTCTGTCTCTCACCAGTTCCTTTCTTGTATTTGTAACTAATAAAAATGTCTTTTAAACACTACTGTTTTAAACCTTATGCTGCAACCTGTCTTTTTTCCCACACACAACCATCCCTCAAATTTCCTCATTTAAAACCCTAGACAAATCAGCAGTGGCCCCTCGATCGGTTGGCAAATGCGACCACCTTCCCCCAGAATTCCCCATCCCTTAAACATGTTTGCCAAAAAATTTTCCCCATTTTCAAGAATAAGATTACAATTTCCCTTTGCAGTACTGTCTATCCAGCAATTTTCACCAGTTGCCCAGACATCCATCATTGCCCTTTTCCCTTTCTAGGCAAGAGCTACAATAACGGGCCCCCCCTTAGACCTAATTAAATTTCATGCAGACGTTAGTGGATGATTTTTTGGTAGGGATGTAAAAGAAGAAAATTAAAAGTGAAATGGGAAAATAAGGGATAGGAAAAAAAAAATTTGGGTGACGAAAACGGATATAATTTGGAGGAGAGTGTAGGAGGAGGTGAAGTATTCAGATATTTAGGTTTGGACGGTCACAGATGGGTCTATGAAAGTGAGGCAACATAAACTGACAGGGAAAAAACGTGAGTGGGTGCACTGGGGATTCTGTAAGACAAAGAACTTTGCCCCGTGGAAGAAAAAAGGGAATGAATGAGAGTTAGTTATATCAACACTCTTGTAGGGGTTTTTAAACAGGGGGGTTTAAATGTTGAAACATGGAGAAGGCTGGAGAATAAGATGTCTTTTTGCAAATATAATGCAGAGAATTCGTAGTTTGGAAAATTAGGAGGGGGGTTTGGGGTATTACCAAAACTTTTCCCCAGGGGGCGAAAAGAGGTTGTTAAGGTGGTGCAGACATTTAAGGGCGGAACAAATAGAATACTTCGAGAGTACATAATCTCAGTGCAGGGGAAAGGCGGGGGGGGGTCGGGGCTAGGAGGTTGGAGGGAGGGGAAAAGGAGTTTTGTGCGAGGGGCTTTGACTTCCACAAACATGCGCGACAGTTTGATAGGGGCGAATAGAAACAAATAACTTTTAGGGTTTCACTCCTGTTGGAGTGTGGCAAGGTAACATTTATGAACTAATTCAGGGAAAACCGGGGGCCGGACTTTATCCTGGGATGGGAGTACAGTGTCTGCACTCGAAAAGGGGAGGTGTTTATTCTGATGTTTTTAAACGTAGTGTAAAACACCCCCTGGCAACAGTGATGGGAAAAAATGATGAAATTTTTTTTTTCTCCGGGCCCTGCCTGGGGGGTCACCCGCCCTTTGGGGGTCACCCTGCCTTGGGGGGCACCCTGCCTTTGGGGGGTCCCCTGCCCTTGGGGGGTCCCCTTTCCCTTGGGGGGTCACCCTCCCCTTTGGGGGGAATTGGCCGATGTGTTTTAAAAAAAAAAAATTATATTATATATATATATATAAAATATATATTATATATATATAAATATTATATATATAATATATATTAGTACTTTTGTTTTTAAAAAATGTAGAAAGAGGGGGAAGGGACCTAGGGGTTGGGGAGAGCATTATAGTCCCTTTTTAAAAAAAGGGGAAAAGGGGGCAAAAGAGATTGTAAAATTATAGAGGAATAAGTTTTTTCTGATATACCCGGGAAAAATAAAACGGAAATTATAATTGAAAGAATTTGGGTAAGACAAAAGTAGAATTGCGGGCGACAAGGGGGCTTCAGATGGGTAGGGATGTGTAATCAAGTTTTACAATTAAACATATATGTGAACAGTTTAGATAAAGGTAGGGAAATTTTTATTCTTTATGGGTTTAGAAAGGCATATAAGATTGGATAGAGGACAATGTGGGAGATGTTGCAAGATATGGAATATGGTAATTTACTAAATGTGTAAAGAGCTTTTATAGGATATGGGCTCAGGGTTTGGGTGTGTAGAACGAGGGAAATCTTCCCCGGGAAAAGTAGGGCTTAGACAGGGGGTGTGTAATGTCACCTGGGGTTTTTTAATATTTTTAAAAAATGGGTTTTAAAAGAAGTAAAAAGCTAGGGTGTTCGGGAGAGGGTGGGATTAAATATGGGGATCAAATTCAAAATGGGAATTGACCAGTTACTTTTTGCTGTGATACTGTGCTTATGGAATTCTAAAAAAAAATTACAAAGGTTATGGGAAAAGTTTGAGAAAGTGTGTAAAGTAAAAATTGAAAGTGAACATAGAAAAGATAAGGTGATGAGGGAACAAATGATTTTGATAAAAAAAAATTGGATATCAAATGGGGGGGAGGGGTATGGAAGAAGTGAATGTTTTCAGATACTTGGGAGTTGACGTGTGGCGGATGGATTTTTTGAAGGATAGTTAATCATAGAATTTATGAGGGAAAAAAGTGATGGGCGTTGGGTATATGTGGAGTCAAAAACTTATCTATGGAGGGAAAAAAGGAAAGTAAAAGTATAGTAGTAAACCAACACCTTTATGGATGGAACTTGGGTGGTAAAGCAGCAGCGAGGGGAAAGGTTTTTGGGGGCAGTGGGGATGTCCCGTCTAAGGGGAAGTGTGGGGTTTAAAAATTATCAGAAAAATTTGGAGTGTGGAAATTTGGAAAAGGTGTGGATTAATAAAACATTAGTTAGGGCAAAGAGGGGTTTTGAGGGGTTTTGGGCATTAAGAGAAATGGACAAAGTAGAAAGACATGGAAAAACAAAAAATCTATAGGGAAGAAAGAGGGGGAGGGGTCGTCCCGAAAAGGTTTTTAAAGAGGGGGGAAAGGAGGGTTTTGTGGGGGAGGGGGTTGGGCTTCCAGCAAGCGGGGTGACGGTTAATAGGGGGAATGGAACGAATGATACTTGGGGGCCTAAAGATCGTTGGAGTGTGACAGGGGAATATTTAGGAAAGGGGTTTAGGAAACCGGTTTTTTTCATATAGTCGGGCTTGAGTCCTGGAAAGGAAGTACAAAAGCCTGCACTTTAAAGGGGGGTTTGGGGTATTGTAGTTTGAGGAATTTTTGTATCTCATACATATATCTTCTAACTGTTGTATTCTGACACCTCTCAAAACTGATAATGTGTGATGTGGTGAAAGTGTTTAATGATGATAAATATTTTTTTGGGGATTTTTTTTCTTTTTTTTTGGGTCACCCTCCCCGGGGGGGAAAGGTGGATTTGTTTGAAAAAAAAAAAAAAATTTTTTTAAATTTTTTTTTTTTTTTATTCCTAAAGGGTTTTAAAAAAAAAAAAAATTTATATAAAAATATATATATAAAATTTTATTTTATATATTACATATAACTTAAAAAATAAAAAAATAATTATAAAAATTTAAAATTATAAAGGCCCTGACCCAAAACGCCCAAAACCAACCCAGAAAAAAGACCACAGTGAAACATAAAGGAACCCCCCAAAACAAGGGGAAAAAGCCTAAAACCCCCAGGGGGAACCCCCGGATCACTACCAACCAGCAACACCCCCTACCCCCCGGCCAACCCCCCCCCCAGATACAAAGCGGGGCACCCAAACCCAAAATTCCCGTAAATTTCCCCAACCCAAACTACAAACAAAAACCCAACCCCCCAACCCAGAACCCCCCCGGAAAGCAAAAAAGCAACAAAAAAAACCCCCGCAAACCCCCCAAAAATCATTTACACCCAGAAAAAAACTAAATAAAAAAACCCCGATATAAAGAAAAATTATAACCCGGGAAACCCCCCCCCTTCCCGATCCCCAGAAAAAATTAAAACCCCACCCACCCCCCTCTCTCCGCCCCAACCCAAAAGAATTGATCCAAAGCATTAAAATAAAATTGGGGGGGGCCCCGCCTGATATTAGTCCCCGAAAATCAAAAAAAAAAATATTAAAAAATAAAATTTTTCCAGAAAAATAAAAGAAAAATGTTAAAAAAAACCCCCAGTATAATAAAAAAATTGGGGGTAAAAAAAAGTTGATATGAAAAATAAAAAGGATAAAAATAAAAATAAACCCCAGAAATAAAAAAAAGATTCAAAAAACCAAGAAACACCCCCACGATCACTAGCACCCAAATACAAAAAAACCCCACACCCCCCCCCAGACACTAGCAGCCACAACACTCAAAAACCCGGGCAACCCCCCCCGATCATACACCACAACACTCCCCCCAAAACCCCCCCGGGGGGATCACAAGCATCAGCAACCCTCAAAACCCCAGAAACCCCCCCCCCGATCACAGCAGCCACCCAACACTCAAAACCCCAGCCCCCCCCCCGCCCGATCACAAGCGCCACCCCAACACCAAACCCCAGAAAACCCCCCCCGATCACTAGCAGCCAGAAACACTCACAACCCAAAACCCCCCCCCCCCTCCGATCCAAGCACCAGCAACACCAAAACCCCAGCAACCCCCCCCCGATCACTAGCAGCCAGCAACACCCCCAAAAAAAACCCAGCAACCCCCCCCTCCGTTTCACTAGCAGCCACAACACCCCACAACCCAAAAACCCCCCCCCGACACTACACCAAAAGCAACACTCAAAACCCCCAAGGCCCCCCCCCCCCCCGTTCACTAGCACCACAAAAACTCAAAAACCCCCCCCCCCCCGGGTCACTAGCCCCCAGCAACACTCAAAACCCAGCAACCCCCCCCCCCCATCACTACCACCAGCAAAAAACTCAACCCAGAAAAACCCCCCCCCCCCCCCCGATCACTAGCAGTCAGCAACATTTCCCCAACCCGCAACCCCCCCCCCGACCCACAAGCAGTCAGCAACACTCACAACCCAGCAACCCCCCCCCGATCATAGCAGCCAGAACACTCACAACCCACAACCCCCCCGGGTCCGATCACTACAGCCAGCAACATTTCCCCAGCAACCCCCCCCATCACTAGCAGCACCCAACACTCACAACCCAAAACCCCCCCCCCGACACTAGCAGCCAGAAACACCCCCCAACCCAAACAAACCCCCCCGCCCCAAATCACTAGAAGCCAGCAACACTCAACCCAGCAAAACCCCCCGATCACTAGCAGCCTCAACACTCCCCAACCCCGAAACCCCCCCCCCGATCCCCTAGCAGCCAGCAACACTCAAAACCCCCGAAAACCCCCCCCCCCCCCCCGATCACAAAAGCCCAGCAACGCTCACAACCCAGCAACACCTCTCCCCCGATCACAAAGCAGCCACAACACTCCCAAACCCAGCAAACCCCCCCTTTGATCATACAGCCTGCAACCTCAAAAACCCAAAACAACCCCCCCCCGATCACTACAGCCAGCAACACCAAAAAACCCCCACAACCCCCCCCCCGACACTACCACCCAAAGAAAACACTCAAAACCCCCAAGCAAACCCCCCCCCCCGATCACTAGCAGCCAGCAAAAACTCACAACCCAGCAAAAAACCTCCCCCCCAAACACAAACAGCCAGCAACACTCACAACCCAAAAAACACCCCCTCCCCCGACACTAGCAGCCAGTTTCACTCAAAACCCCAAACCCAAAACCCCCCCCCCTTTTCACTTGCACCAGCAACATTTCACCCCCCCAAAGCACCCCCCCCCCCGTTAACTACACCAGCAACACTAAACCAATTTCCCCCCCTTTTTAAATACAGCCACCACAAACCCCCCCCAACCCCAAATCACTATCAGCCAGCAAAAATCACAACCCAGCAAACCTCTCCCGACGTGTTCACCACCCATGGAAGTATGACAATTCTTCCAGGGGACTACACTTTCTCAAACCTAATGCGTCTCGAAACAATTAAACCACACTTCTTTTTCCCCACCGACAAATCGATCTGACTCCCGCCACTATGTATATTCTTTTTTTTTTTAGTCATCTCTTTAGTAGGGCTGAATTTAATTTACTCGGGAGAAATGTTTTCCCTTTAAAAGTCCTGCCCGACACTATGTCCTTTTTTTTCCCCATCTTACAGTATCCCAACCAATTTTTCAAACCCCTATAAAAATTTTAACCCTCCCCTGTCATTATTCACACTTTACAGTTTTCACCATAACCATTTATCGGCCCCCTATAAAAATTTCAAAACCCTCGTTCATTATCCACACTTGACAGTAACACCATAAACCCTTTATCCCCCTCTATAAACCTTTTTACCCCTCGTGTCATTATCCACCAAACCCGACAGTATTACCATACCATTTTTTCACCTCTAAAAACTTTCACCGTCCCTGTCAATATCCCCCATCTTGGGCGGGATCCCAAAACCCAACCAATTTTTTTTTTCCCGGTCATAAATTCAAATGCAGCAACAGCTATTTAAAAGTTAAAAAAGGGGCAGTTTGCAATATCCTTTAAAAGTTATTTTGCTCATTCAGTCTAAGTGTTTTGTTGTTGGGGTGTGGGTGGGTTTTTTGTGTGTGTGTGGTTGTGTTGTGGGGTTTTGTTTGCCTTTTGTGGTAAAAGGAGTCGAGTCTTGGCTATTGCCCCCCTTTTCGATGGGAGTTTCCTTTCTACTTTCGTCTACTTGCTACGAGGCTTTATCGCTCATCTTTTCCTTTTTGATGGTGGCGGCGGGTGGTGGTGGTGGTGGTGGTGGGGGGGTGGTGGCGGCGGCGGCGGCGCGGCGGGGGTGGCGCGGTGAGGGTGGTGGGGGTGGCGAGGGTGGGGGGGGTGGTGGGGTGGGGCGACGGTGGCGGGGGGTGGTGGTTGTGGTGGGGGCGGGGTAGGGGCGGCATAAAACAAGATAAATGAATATTATAAACAGACACATAAAATGTAAAAACCTGAATACACTTGATAAAAAACACATTTGAATATAAGCAAAATTAAAAAATTAATATATGAAAAAATAAAAAAAAGGGCCCAAAATACCGTGACGGGGAACGATCCCAAAAATTTCCCCCACATAAAGACAAAAACTTACGACATTTTTCGGCCGATTTGGGCCCTTTGAAAAAAGTCACACTACAGGGGAGCAGGACGGCATATTGGCGGAAGAGGGGAGGATAGTAGTATAGAGAGTGTATTTACAAAATTTGTGTATAATACTCAGGACGAAATGACACCGCACAACCCCCGGGGCATCCCACCGGACGCTTCCCCACCAGCCACCACTGGATGGCGAAAGTCCACAAAAAAGCACCAGACGCTGCACATGTTCTTAATTTCATCAGTATTGTAGTAGAAGAAGAAGAGAGTATAGTGGAGTGGTAGAACTGGAAAAAAGGAAGACGAGCCAGCAAAAACAAAGGAAGGGAGCACGAAAGAGAGCAGAAACCCACAGGGGGGAGAGCAAGCGCACCGGGTCGGGAAAGGGAAGGGGAAATAAAAAAAAAAAGGGAAACAGAAACACGAGACAGGAGAGGAAAGAAAAACCCAAGGAGAAAAGGAAAAGGGGAAAAGGGGAAAGGAAGAAAAAAAGAAGAAGAAAAAAAAAAATGGGATTCAGGTTAAGTCACGGGTTTTTCTGAAGTTTGGAGCATTTTAAATGTAGTGGGAGGGAAGGCATCACAGAGACAAAGCCAGGGCAAGTTATACAAGGAAATTTTGTGTAAAAGGGTTTCAACTGACGGCGACTGTTCGAGTTGGAAGTGGGAAAAGAGTTTTACCCGAAGACCAGTCAATAGATGGCTAATTCTGACTGACAAAAAGAGCTTTGTTAGTGCGGAAAGCCAAACACTTTTTTTTGTGCCCCTAAGTCTTCAAAAGAGATCGACCATTTTCCTCCGAAGTATTAAAGAGGACAGAGGGCAAGAAATGGGTTAGACCCCAGGAACATCGTAAGGGGGGAGAATTTATGAACAGATTAGTGCAAAGAGTGTTAGTTGGGGGAAAGGGAAGTTTGATTCTAAGGGGGGAGAATTTTGAGTTGAAAACCGAAATGTGGGGAAGGCAGAGGATAGAAGATTTCCCCCTGAGTAGAGAGTTTGGAGAGAAAAAAATTTGCTTTTAGCACGTAAAGGGGGCAGGCTATGAAAGGGGAAGGGGTAGCCGGGACGGGAGAACGAATTTTTGAAGGGGAATTTTGCGGAAGGAACTGAGGATCCAGTGGGGGGGAACGGAGAAAGAGGGAGAAAGAACACTTTTTTCCCGGGGAAGAAATGAAAGTAGGATTAAACTCCCACTGTGCATAGGTTTACGGTAAGGGAAAAAGGAAAAACTTGTATCTGAGGGGGACATGGACATAAAGGAAAGGAAAAAGGAATTAAATTTCCCTTTCAGCTTTAAATTTAATGGAAGGGGCAAGATTGTTAAGACTTCAAAAAAGGGTTGGAAGAGACTGGAGCCCTGAGGCCACAGAGCAAAGAGTATCCACTAGGGGACCAGATGAAGGTTGTACATCGGGGGTAGGAAGAAGAACAGTCTGAAGTATTATGTAAAGATTGCAAGGACAGGAAGAGAGGAGAGCCCATAGCGACACCGAAGGTTTGAAATAATATTTCCCCTTGGGAAGGGAAAAGGAGTTGAGTCCACACAGAGGGGGATAAGATCAAGAAAGCATCAGTGGGGATGGGGAGATGAAGAAACCCCTTTATGGGCCTTCTCTTAAGGAAATCAAGGGCATCATCAAGAGGGCTGGGGAAGAGGGACTCAAGTCAAGATAAGCCTTACAGGTTGGGAAGAGCGAACCCTTTTAATGAAATCTTAGAGTGACGGGGGTGGGCAGGGAAAAAGACAAGAAAGGGAGTGAGGGGTTTTTGGCCCCCAAGAAGCAAAAAAATAAGAGACAGAACCTCTAAGGATATGATGGGCAAGAGGGAAAAAGGGTTTTGAGTTTTGGGAAAGGGCCCTAAAAAAAGGGAAGAGAGGACAGTGACCGAAACCGGTTGAACAAGGTCAAAGTCAGGAGGACAAGGGCGGAGAGAGTCCTTTTTTTTTTGTTTAAAGTTCTTTTATGCGATCAAAGGGGTTGGAAACGAAAGGATGTGGGGCGTGAGTCAAGAGCAAGACATCAGCTTTACGGGGTAATCCGCGTCAAGGAAACACCAATTTTCCTTTGCAAAATATATGACAATGTTGTGTAGTTTAAGAAAGAAAGGGCAGTTGGGAAAGGCGGGGAAAGGGGTGATTTTGGAAAACAGACTAACAAGAGAGGGAAGGGGAGCACCACGAAAATGGGGAAGTCAGGAAAAACGGAAGCGAGATTTTACGAAAGGAACAAAAGACTATAGGGAAAAACCCCGCGCGAGGAGTAGGGGAAGTGGGGAAGGAAAGACCAAAACCAAGAAGTTTAAGTCTTTGAGAGAGTGAGACAGAAGACAGATTATAAACACAGCCCTGAGGGGGAAAATTTTGACCCAAGGGGAGCTGAGATGAGACTTGAAGTTTATTTTGTGTTGGAAGAAGAATTTGGCATTCAGGCGAGCAGTGTCAAAAGGGAATGGGAAGAGAAGGCAGAGACCTGTGGAGACCGCAAAGGAGCACGTTGACGTTGAGGAGATTTAAAAAAGGACTTCAACCGTGATTAAATAAAAGAATGAGCTGTTAAGTAGGAGACGGCATATCAGGAAGGGAGTGCCAGTGGTTGGTTTTCAGGAAGTGGGAGAAGGAAGGTGGGAAAAAATTGTTTACAAGACATCACGTAGGAACGAAGCGATTTTTACGACGCCCGGGGAAATAAGAGCAGCCTCAAAAAACGAAAGAGGGGTTTAAAAGAGGGGAAAACATTAAAAAAGTTGGAGAAAAAGACGCTTTCTGCGGGGTCCATAAATAACAAAAAGGCACATACCCCTGATGGGAAAGATACACAAATAACCCCACATAAAAGACAGAAGTTTCGACGACGTTTTTGGTCCGACTTGGACCATGCAAAGTCACACTAACAAGGTGGGGCAAAGGGTATATTTAAAAGCAGAAGAGGTGGGGGTAGAGTATATAGAGTAGTGTGATAGTAGTACAAAAATTTGGTTAATACCGACAGGATGAAATGCACACCCACAAAACCGGGATCCCCCCCGTCAATGTCCCAAATCGGACCGAAACGTCGTCGAAGCTTCTGTCTTTTAGTGCGGGTTTTTTTGTAATGCAAAAATGTATACATACATGATGTATACATACATGGAAATAGGGTTGGGGAGACAGCAACCACCCGGGAAGTCTCCGTCCTGCCCGATGCTGTGAAACAGAAAACTGTAAAGTTTTGCATGTGGAGGGTTTCTGGGTTTTTTTTTTGTCCATAAAAACGCTAGATAACAGGGATATTTGTTCCCTTTCTTACACTTTGGTCACACTTCACAGACACGCACATCATATAAAATACAACATCAGGTTTTTTTTCCTTTTTTAAATAGCTCTTTTTTTCTTTATTTCTTTTATTGTCCATGGGGGAAATGGAAAAAAATCCCTTTCCCCCTTTAAACCCTGCGGTTCGATGAGGCGACAAAAAAACCGGGGGCAAAGGCTAGTAACCCCTTCTCCTGTAACATTTACTAAAAAAAAAAAAGAAGAAAACTTTATAAAAAGGGATGTTAAATGTGTGTGGATGTAGTCGGGTGAAAGAAAAAAAGTGATTGCTGTTATAATAAAAGAAGTTTGGGTGCCCTGGGGCCCAAGCGAAACAAAAGCGAAGGGGGTAGGGGGTTTCAGTGGTGGAAAAAAATGGGGTTAAATTGGAAAGAAATCTGAGAATTTAGAGCAAAAAGGGGTAGCAGTAATGTTGAATGATCATTATGGAAGGAAAAGAGAATATAATGTGTAATTCAAGAATTATGTGGATAAAGAAAAGGGTTGGAAATGCGAGAAGGGGGTCATAATAAGCGGTAGGGAAACCTGGAGAAAAAGGAATGCAGAGGAAGAGAGAGTTTTTGGGGATTTTTAAGTGAATGTATGGGAACCTTTAAACCCAAAAGTGAGAGAGTAATTGGGGTAGGGGACCTGAATCTAAAGAAAGGAGAAACTTTTGAGAGGGTGTGGTGGGAAATTTTTGGGGTCCCAGGTGTAAATATAAGGGGAGCCCTTTATTGAACTTTGTATGGGAAAGGGGGTTTTTATTTATGGTTTAATACATATTTTAAGAAAAAGAGGATAAAAAAAGTAAAACAAGATATGATGTGGGGCAAAAAGACAGTATTTTTGTTGGTTATTTTTTGGGAAAATAAAAACTTTTAAAATAGACTTCGGGATGTACATGCTTAAAAGGGGCCAAGGTATACCCAGATCACTTTCTGGGGTTAGCTACACTGAGAGTAAAAGGAAGATGGGATAAAAGGGAGAATAGAAGCATCGGGGAAGAGAGAGGTAAAGGGTTTAAAAACAAAAAAGTGGAGGCGGGTTAGGGTAAGTTTAATAAACAGCATTGGGGGAAATAGAGGGGCTAAAAAGCATGGGCAATGGGTCGAAAGGATGGGGGGGTTTAAAAAATGTATGTTAGAGTGTTCACAAAATTTTGGGGTTACGGGAAAGGGGTGCGGGGGGGAAAAGGGAGGATTGGGGGAATGATGAGTAAAGAATTTAGTAAGAGAAAAAAAGGGTTAGCATATGAAATTTTTTTAAACCAAAGTAAAGTAAATGAAAGGGGGGGAAAAGTATTGGAAAAAGAGAGGGGTTAAGAGAGTTTGAAGAAAATTTTAAAAAAGAGACCCAAATGGGGAGATTGGTGAAAAGAAACATGCCCTTTCCCACATTCTGAAACAACAACCGGGCCTAGGATTTGACCCTTTTAAAAAACCCCACCCCGACACTTTCCCACTCTAACGTTTAAACCCAAATTTTCCAACACATTTTTTTTCCCTTTTTCCTTTTTAAAGATACCCTGATCCAGTGCAATTTTTTCCCCCTTTTTTTTTGTGCCTTTTTTTCCTGTAGTTTTTAAAAACCACCCTCTTGTGTCAGTTTTTTTTTCTGCAAAGTCTTCTTGCAATAAAAGAAATGCAGTCAAACCCCATCCCTCCTCTCCTGTTTTACTTCTCTAAAACCCTCCATGGGTTTTTGTAATCCGGGATTTTTCCATCACTGAAGCCTTGTTTGGTTTGGGTCCTTTTGATCCCTTTCCCTTTTCTAGATGCTCCACCACTCTTCCCCCCTAAACTCTTTTTCCCATGACTTTACTTAATGAAACAAGCCCAGTGCCCAAAGGGTTTTGTAGTTCATTTCTGTTTGCCGGGTCCCTTTCTAAAAAGGGGGAAACTAAATTTGCGCTTCCATACCTAAAACAGTTCCCCTTTTTAAAATAGATTTATTAAAATTATTGTCAGCGGCGTACACAGTGCGTCTGTTCCTTCTCTCAGGACCCAAGGAAAAGACGTTTTCAAAAGCCCCCCGGGCCTTTCGAGGTATCTATTTTGCCTAATGTTTTTTTCGCCTCCCCTGGTTGTGTTAGTGTGCCCTGGGAAAACTTGCTGGCATACCCTACCCCTCGGTTTCCGGGAAGCCTTTCTTTTCTACACCGTAAATTTATAGCCTTAAATTTAGCTGAGCTCATCGTAAAACTTCATGGTCGCTCCCTAAGAGCTCCTCTCCTTTCTTCCTTTTGCCCATTACCTTGGGCCTTTACTGTTGTTTTCCTCCAATGTAGCTGCATAAAAACCTTGAGTTGGCTTTTGAAAGTTATGTCTTCTCATATTGCCCCCTGGGTCCCTCCCTTTTTTTATAATATTCCCTTTTTTTGCTCTTTGACTCCAAAATTTCCCCTTTTTTTTTCTGATTTATTTTCCTTCAGTACTTTTTTTCCCTTTTTGCACCCGACTTGGCTTTAAAACTCTCCTCATCTCCGAGTAAACAATGGAGTCCAATGTTTCTTTGTCCCTTTGGGAGAAATTCTTCCTTCTCCCCTGCACTTGTGGTCAAAAGGGGGCCCTCTTTAATTACTGTCTCCCCCTTTAGGGTCTGTTTTTTCCCTTGTACCTTTATATAGGAAATTTCCACAGCCTATTTAGCCCCCTTTTTTTGAAGTGTAGCTTCTCCCCGTCCCCCATGCCGTTTTTTACTCTCCCCCTTTAAATCTAGAATGTATTTGAAACTCAGACCCATGAGATCACTAAGCCCAGGGCTTTTTTTGTTAAATCCCCTATGTCGAAAATTTTTAAAGGGCCCCGAGGTCTACCTTAATAGTTCTTTTTTCTCCTCTCTCCCTGGTTGTTTTCCCCAATTATGCCCGGGAAGGGATGAAGTTTTTTAACACCGCCTCCCGCATCCCTTTGCCATCCACGTCTCTGGACCCGCATGTTGGGTCCAGGGGTTTTTACAGTCAACCTCCTTGTTGTTTGAAAAATTTTCCCGGACTAGTAAAAATTGCCCCCACCCATCTGGACCCTTTTTACCACCCGGGTTTTGTGGGCCATCATCGCTCTGTTTGCTCCCTTGTCATGGTCTCCTTCTGCTCGGGGGCGGATTGTACACACTTGCCCCATCACTTTTTTGGGCCCCTGGTCTGAGGTACGGGCATGAGGTACAGTGAATACAGGCTAAAGGAAATGATAAAACACCCTGACGAAAAGTGCAGGAAAACAAGAAATTTTTGGGACCAAAAGGGGAACAGAAAAAATGGGAAGAAAACCCGAATTAGCCCGGGTTTTTCTAGGATAAAGTGAAAAGGCCACAGCCAGGGTTTTCTAAAAGCATGGAAAAATTAAAAGAAGGCAAATGAATTTGAAAAACAAAGGGAAAGAACCAAAGGGGCAAAAACAAAAAATTCATGTAAAAAGGATAGAGCCCAAAACTGACCCCAAAGGGTTTTTATACAGCCACATTAGAGAAAACAACCCGTCCCCAAAGGGCCCCCTAATCCCGCCCGGGGAAAAAGGGAAAGGGGGGAAGCTCAAAAGAGAGCGACCACAAGTATTTTAAAGCTCAACAGAATATTTAAGGAGGTATTTTTGTAATCATCTGCTTCTCTTCTATCCAGTCCTCCCATCTCAAAAAACCCTTTATTGGTTTTTTAAAAGAGCAGTGCAAATCCATCTTCCCATCGTTTACCTTTGTCCCTTTCCCCCAAGATTGATTTCCTTGGGAAAAATCACGTCTGTTATCCCCCTCAAAAGTTTTGGGCCTGGTACTTTTTGTCCGGGTTGCCCCTCCCCCTCTTATCTGATATTTCCCCTGGTTTTGGGGTACCATAAACCCTTTAGCTTCCCTTTTCCCGTAAATGTATTTGGGGAAAGGGGAGGGGGGTTTGGGACAAGGCGTGTATACAAAATTAGGGCCCGGGTATTATGGAAGGGTCGAGATGGTAGTTTTAGTGCTATGGGAGGTGGGGGGTGGGGGTTTCCTGGGGGTTACCTGGAGGTTATTCCGGGGGTCAACCCCCCGCGGCCCGGTTTCCCTACCAGGCCCCGATGGATCAGGGCCTATCAACTGGCTGTTACTGCGGGGCCCCACGCAGGGCCCACGTACACCACAGCCCCCGGGTGATCCGGCACGGATTTTTGTATCTGTCCACCCTCCTTGGGAAGGGAGCCAGGGGTTTATTGGGAATTTCCCCAATGCTTGAGGGAAGGGGTGTTGAAAAAGTTTTTTGGGCCCAGGGAAAATTATGGGGTTTTCTCTTATGACCCCAATTTCCCCCCCTACTTTTTTTTTGGCGGGATTTTGCATCGCCTGCCCAGTCCTTTTTCTTTTGTAAAGGGGGTGATTTTTTGTGTCAGATTTTTACCCCTTCCTTTTCCCAAAATTTTCCAAGTGTAGTTAAGAATATCTTTTTTCCCCCCTGGTTCCCAAAGAGTAAAGTCAAGTGCTTCCAAGCGTTCCCCCTAGTTAAGGTGCTTGACAGAACTTATACAGCAGTAAAGGGGATCTCTGAACTCCTAGATCTGCGATTTCACCTTTTTGTAGGGAGAGTTAAGTACAGCAGTATTCCACCTAAGAGAACAAGTGATTTAAAAAGGGACATCAGGGGGTTTGGCATCTCTCGTTTTAAAAGTTCTCATTATCCACCATCATTTTTTTTGCACGTGCGATCGGGGGCACGTTGTGATCCTAAAAGTGAATCCTCAGACATTACTACTCCCGGGCCCCTTAATTTTTTTTTCCGCTCTATTGTAGGGCCGGGATCAGTATATACTCTGTTCTATTTATTACTCCCCCCTTTTTTTCCATAACGGGTATTTGGGAAATTTTGTCCGTTTGAACATCATATTGTTTACCTTTGCCCACTGGAAAATTTTTGTTTATATCTTTTTGGGGGTTTAACCGCGCCCTCACAATAAACCTCAGCAGACCAGATCACCGCAAGGATATACGGTGCTGGTGAAATTCCTTTTTATGTCTGAAAGGTAAGGAATAAATGGGGCGAGTACTGTCCCTTTGGGGAACAGAGCTCTTCACTAGGCAGCCTCCGATTTAAATCTGTTGACCACACTCTTTGTGTTCGATTGTTTGGAAGTTGAAGACCATCCCCCCCTTTAGTTTTTTTTGGTTTTTTTGGGTTTAGGGTTTTTGTTTTTTTTTGTGTTTTTAAATTTTTTGCATTCTGATTTTTCTTCCCGTGCATCCAAGGCCAGTCCCCTATGATCCAGTATTGTAAGGCAGGAGCGACCCCCCTAACCCAAAAATTGCCCTGGTTTTTTTTCAGATTTTTTGGGGGTCCAGGTGATTTTTCAATCCTGTGGAGTGTGGCTTGTTTCTGGTTATTGTACCACCTAATTATGTTTCAGGGGGGCGATTCATAGCTCCGGCCCCCCCTCTCACGGTCACACTAGGTCTACCATGTTTTTTCATATTATGCACCCTTTCTCTCTTGAATGTCATTTAACGGGGGATTTTTTTTCCCTCAAGTACCCCCAAGTCCTGAAAATTTTTCACTAGAACATGTCCTCTTCGTATTTTCAATTTAAATCTCAATCTCTCCTCCCCCCCCCCTTCCCTTGTCTCCTTTCATCATAGGTTCCCCCCTTTTGCCCATGAAACACATGAACATAAGGGGACTTCTCACTCTCCTCTTCCAATTTTTTCCCCTCCATATCTCTGGGTCTGATTTTACATCTTTTCATTTTTTTCCTTATGTCTCCCAACGTCCAGGGCCTATATAACTTCTGCAAGGTATTTTTCTCCTTCCCCCTTTCTGTCCTCGCTGCCACGATGGGCCAATTCCCCCACCTTGCTTCTATTGGGCCTCTCTGTACCCACTTCACATTTCTAATTCTTTTCCAGGTCTGCATCTTTACCCCCAGCAGCTACATTCATATCTCCACTTTTATGCCGTTTAATATCTTCTCCATCATTTTTTGCAAAAATCGTTTAGTAATTTTTCCCATTCTATACCAGTGTGTTTTTTGAGCCTTTCCCCATATTCTTTCCAAACCCCGCTATTCCATTCCCTTTCTTCTCCATCCTACCTTTTGGATACCATATTTTTTTTTATGTGGGGGTTTGTGGGGGTAGTGTGTTCGTAAGGTACCACCTATTTTTGGTTCAGGGCATACATGGCTTTGCCCCCCCTCTTTACTTATTTCTACGGTCCTCTCATCCCACTCCATGACTTTATCATACCTGTCTTAAACAAAGTATGGTCTTGCCTCCACTACATCACTTGCCGATTATTCCCCTTCCCACAACTCTAAGACAAAAAAATGCTGCCCAACATCTCTTTTAAATCATCAAAGTCTTCACTGTCAATTGTGTGTGTGTGTTAGTGTGTGGTGTGTGTGTGTGTTGTGTTGTGTGTTGTGTGGGGTGTGTGTGGGTGTGTGTTTGCGTTGTGGTGGCGTGTGGGGGGTTTTG
>NC_069456.1:34246066-34346758 GCF_026875155.1 Cherax quadricarinatus | reverse complement strand
GCAGGTCAGCCAAGTGACAGCAATACCACTGACAAGCCAGGCTGTCAGCAGAGTCAGCCAGGCTGACAGCAGAGTCAGCCAGGCTGACAGCAGAGTCAGTCAGGCTGACAGCTGTACCACGGAACTGTGCTCTTCTTTATTGTGAATTATTATGTAGTTCATATAAGTTTTCTTCTGAAGTTTACTTTTCACTTTCATCTACACATAAACATCACTACAAACACACTACTACGTACACATATATATACATGTGTACACGTTCTCATAAGCATATCTGCACTCTCCCACGCCATTGTTTAAATTAATGAGTTCTATATGAATAGTGTAAGAAAATTAAGAAAATTCTTGATCATGTTATTTAAATTTTCTTAAGAAACTGGAATGAGAGTTACAATATTTTGATGAAATATTTTGGAAAAGGATATAAATATGTGAAGAAGTGATTAACTTCAGAGACTTGGAGTTAAAACAGAGATATTCTTATAAATTATCTTAATAAACATTTAGTTTAATTAGAATTAATTATTAAATAATTCTCTCAGTTTTCTCATACTCTCTTCTCTCACCTCTTCAATAATGACATAAGAAACATTCACCACAACAGATGGATAAAAAAAAAAACTCGGTGATGAAAATAAAAACTATCAACCTGGATGATACGATCTACTGATAATAAGAATTTTGGTGATGGCTGCCACAACCTGGCCAGTACGACGCCACAACCTGGCCAGTACGACGCCACAACCTGGCCAGTACGACTGTGTGTTAATGTCTCCCAGACTGTTGTTATGTACTGTGATGTATCAATGTTAACATATATTACACACTGAATGTTGTGGTGCACTGTGTTGCAGAGATATATGGCATATAGCTGGAAAGTAATGAAAAAGACAAAACTGTAGAAGGGAACTGTTGAATGAAGGAGTTTGTTTCACAGGTGAAAGTTCCTCTCTGCTGTTATGTGTTTTTTCACCACCATCGTTGTGTTGTGATGTGTATAAAGTCTGTCTGATACACCAGAGTTAATAATACTCTATGTAACCTGTCTGGTAAATACCTGATAGAAAACTTATTGACAGGATTCTTTTCTTAGGATTCTGTTGGTAGGAATCAAGTTTATAAGACTGGACGCTATTATGAGATTACTACTGGAAGGACTGTTACCAGAAGACTTTTAGTAGAAGACCTCCGGTAGGTTTCTGTTGGAAATAGTTTTGGCAAGACTCTATTGGTAAAAGACTTTAGGTAGCGATTCGTTTGTAACGTATAAGATGAATAAAACCAGACTCACGATTGCAAACAAAGCAACCACGGGCGGGATTTGAACCCGCGGTCAGAGAGTCTCAAATCCCGCCCGTGGTATGGTTTGGTTAAGATGAATCAAGTCAGAATGTTTTACAGTGACATATAAAACAGTGTATTAACACACAAAACATGAAAGTAACTCATAAAACAGTATCATAACAATAAAAAAGTATAGTGACACAAATCATTAGATAAACACATAAAAAAGTAAATTGAGACATAAAACAGTGTAGTGACAAATAAATAAGTACAATAACACATAAAACATTGTAGTGACAAATAAATAAGTACAATAACACATAAAACAGTGTAGTGACAAATAAATAAGTACAATAACACATAAAAAAGCTTAATAACAAACAAACCATCATAATTACACACAAAAATATATGTAATATAAAACAGTACAATAACACAGAAGACCAGTACAGTACAATAACACAGAAGACCAGTACAGTACAATAACACAGAAGACCAGTACAGTACAATAACACAGAAGACCAGTACAGTAAAATAAACAAGACCAGCACAGCAATACAGAAGACCAGTACTGTATAGTAACACAGAAGAGGAGTACAATAACACAGAAAACGAGTACAGTACAGTAACACAGTGGACCAGTACGGTACAGTAACACAGAAGAGGAGTGCAATAACACAGAAAACGAGTACAGTACAATAACACAGTGGACCAGTACGGTACAGTAACAAAGAACACCGGTACAGTACAATAACACAGAGGACTAGCACTGTACAGTAAGACAGTGGACTAGTACAGTAACACAGAAGACGAATACAGAACAGTTACACAGAAGACCAGTACAGTACAATAACACAAAAAGACCAGAACAGTACAGTAACACAGAAGACCAGTACAGTACAATAACACAAAAAGACCAGAACAGTACAGTAACACAGAAGACCAGTACAGTACAATAACACAAAAAGACCAGAACAGTACAGTAACACAGAAGACCAGTGCAGTAATATAACACAGACGAGCAATACAGTACAATAACACAGAAGACCAGTACAGTAGAATAATACAGAAGACCGGTACAGTACAATAAGACAGAAGACCAGTACAGTACAATACCACAAAAGACCAGTACAGTACAATAACACAAAAGACCAGTACAGTACAATAACACACAAGACCAGCACAGTACACTAGCACAGAAGACCATTACTGTACAGTGCCCACAATATCAGTACATTGCAGTACAGTAACACAGAGGACCAGCACAGTACAAAAACACAGCCAGTACAGTTCAAATTTCAGAAGACCAGTACAGTACAATACACAGAAGACCAGTACAGTACAATACATAGAAGACCAGTAAAGTACAATAACACCGAGGACCAGTACGGTACAATAACACAGACTACCAGTAGAGTACATTAACACGGAAGACCAGTACATTGAAATAACACAGAACACCAGTGCAGTACAGTGAAACAGAAGACCAGTAGAGAAGAATAACACAGAAGACGAGTTCAGAAGAATACGCAGAAAACCAGTAGAGTAGAATAAGACAGGAGACCAGAACATTACAATAACACAGAAGACTAGTACAGAACAATAACACGGGAGACCATTACAGAATAATGCATAGAAAACCGGTACAGTACATTAACACAGAGGACCAGTACAGCACCATAACACAGAAAACCAGTAGTACAATCACATAGAATGCCAGTACAGTACAAGAACACAAAAGACCTGTACAGTGCAATAGCACAGATGGCCAGTACAGCACAGTAAGACAGAAGACCAACATATTACAATAACACAGAAGACCAGCATATTACAATAACACGAAGACCAGCATATTACAATAACACATAAGACCAGCATATTACAATAACACAGAAGACCAGCATATTACAATAACACAGAAGACCAGCATATTACAATAACACAGAAGACCAGCATATTACAATAACACAGAAGACCAGCATATTACAATAACACAGAAGACCAGTACAGTACAATAACACAGAAGACCAGTACAGTACAATAACACAGAAGACCAGTACAGTACAATAACACAGTAGACCAGTACAGTACAATAACACAGAAGTCCAGTACAGTACAATAACACAGAAGACCAGTACAGTACAATAACACAGAAGACCAGTACAGTACAATAACACAGAAGACCAGTACAGTACAATAACACAGAAGACCAGTACAGTACAATAACACAGAAGACCAGTACAGTACAATAACACAGAAGACCAGTGCTACAAAAAACGCGATATCTAATAAGCATAGAGACCTCCAGTGAATACTAGAAAGGACTGCCTTTCTAGCATCCAGCCTGTTACTGGGTTTTTGTAGCAAGTAGTCAATATCTTGGTCCACTTGTCCATTAGAATTTAGTAAGATTCAATAGTGCTTCAGGATTACAACTGGTAGGCTACTGACTAAAGAAATTAAAATTTAATAAGTTTATTAATAACAATAAAGTTGTCTTGGCGTATATTATCAAAGTATATTAATCAATTTAATATAATTTAGGATACAAGTTCCTACACTTCTCTCGTGTACAGTAGTATTGTGCTGAAGGCACATATCACATCTTTATTGCTTTTAAGTACCGTCTGTTACATTGTTAGCATTTAATAACTGTGGCATGCAAAGAGTACGTAACCTTTATTCGGCGCATGTACACACCCTCATTTACAGGCTATCTCCCCCAACCAGCGAACCAGGGAACTAAGGGTTGGCGATGGGGCCCAGTCGTTCAACCAGTACCCAGGTTCCAGCCAATTAGAAGATGGTTTTGGCAATCGCAGAGGTTATGTGGGTACCACTCTCCTGTCTGCCCTTGTCATTCCCATTCTAGAGCTGGTTGAAGCACGGTCTGCTCTCTAGTGGCTTCTATTCTGCCTTGCTTACCGTGGAGTACACTAATACCTAGTGTACATACTTCTGTTCTAAATTGGTGAAGGATAATACAAGTCAAAAGTTTTTCTGCTGTGTTTATTTTGCTCCCTTTACACCCAGGATAACAGGCCATTTGGACTCCTGGGTTGTAATAATAACATAATGCAAATATATACAAGTTTGTGTGTATGTATGTATGTAAGTGCTCTATGTAGTTCGCTATGTCTCTAGACTCGACTGGACTTAACCAGTGACTGACTAAAAGTCCTCACATAAACTAACTTCTTGACCAACCTGGCAATCAGAACAGCTTGCTTGAACAATAAAACGACTGATAAGCCGAACAACAATATAACAAGCAGCAGCGACACAGAATCGGGAAACAAGAAATAATATAAAAACAAAAGTAGGGACCATCTGCAGATCCCCCAAAAAGTCACAAAATCCCATACTATTGAATCTAATTCAGCATTAGAAAACCCCCGACTGTACAGTACACAGATCCCAGTACAAATTAGTCGAAGCACAGCTCAGGACCTGGGGTTTCTCGGGGTGTCTTGCGAAAAAACCCTCAGAAAAAACGTCGAAAATCATTAAGTCTGGTATGTTCTCTGAACGTGTTACACAGAACCAACAAAAGAAAGGCAGGACAATCTTCCAACAAGGGCCCACAAAGGAGGCATAGGGGGACCCTTGTTAGAAGCAATGTCAAACAGAAAATCCTTAGCTGGGGCCCAGGCAACTCTCACTCCTGGTGAGGGTGATCTTTCCCCCCCCTGACAGGGGGCTCTCCGTAAAACTGCTGCTGCCCAGCAACTCAGAAGCCGGCGTAAAACAAGCGAAGGAAAACCAGAGTTATACAAATGCTGTCAGCAAAACACTCGAACAGGCACTGAAAATAATAAATGTTAACCCTACCTAAAATATAACTAAGTAAAATAAAAAATAAAAGCAAATTTTTTCGATTTAGTAATATTGCAAATATAAGAAATATAAAATATATGAACACGTATTAATTATATCATTGTGCCCCATTCAGGGGTCGCAATAACCATAAAGAACAAAAAACCAGTAACCATACGTACAATAACACAGGGCCAGTATACCCAATAACACAGACGCCCAGTACGTAAAATAACACAGATGCCATACAGTAAAATAAAACACAGAACCAGTATGTCCAATAACCAGCCCCCAGACAGTACAATAACACAGCGCCCAGTACGAACAATAGACAGCCAGTCAGTAAAAAACACAGAGCCATCAGTACAAAAAACACAGACCCCAGTACATACAATAAACAGACGACCTATGCAAAATAACACAGGACCAGTACAGAACAATAGCACAGAAGACGTACGTACGTAAAGAGAAGCCCGTACACAACACAACGCAGAAGCCCGTAAGTACTTTAACACAGGGGCCCGTAAGTCCAAAAAACACAGACGACCAGTACAGAACAATAGCACGACCAGTACAGTACAATAACACAGACGCCATACAGACAAAAACACGGGACGACCAGTCAGTCAATAACACAGACGACCATTATAGTAAAATAACACAGACGACCAGTATAGTAAAAATAACACAACCCCCATTATAGTACAATAACACAGACGACCATATAGAAAATAACCAGACCGGTACAGTACAATAAAAAGATGACCAGTCAGTACAATAACACGGGACACCAGTACAGTAAAATAACACAGAGCCAGTACAGAACAATACACAAAATGGTACGTAAATTAACACGAGGACGAGTACAGCCCACACGCAAAAGCCCATAGAATACAATAAATAAAATGCTAGACAGTACAAAAAAAACAGAAGCCCTTTAATATCAATAACCAAAAAAACCAGTACAGTGAAAAGACACAGTAGACCAGTACTGCAGAGTAACACAAAAAAACCTGTACAGTACAATAACAAAAAAGGCCCCAAAAAGTACAATAACACAGAGACCAGTAAAATTTCACCTAACGTATCCCCTAACTTTTTGTTGCAGGGGTCGGACTCAGCTCTGGCCCCGCCTCTTACTGTCGCTATAGGTCCTCTCTCTGCTTCCGGGCATTTGTATGCCCGTCTTAATGCTATGTAGGTTCCTGCCTCACTACATCACTTGCTGGGCTATTTCCTTCCCTGAGACTCTGTGTGAAGAAGTATTCCAATATTCTGTGATTCTGAGTCTTCAACTTCAAATTGTGACCCTATGTTTCCTGTTCAATAACACGTCGTACATTACGTAACACCGAAGACCATACAGTAAAAGGACACGAACCCGTAAGAAAATAACACGGGCCCGTACAGTAAAATACACAAAATCCAGTTCAGTACAATACCAAAAGCCCATACAGTACAAGAACCAAAATCCCATACAGTACAATAACCGCAAGACCAGTACATTACAAAAATCGGGTACAATGTGTTCATTGCACAGAAAAACAGTTAGTACAATAACAGGGAAGACCGTAATTCAATAACACGGAAGACCAGTACATTACAATAACCCGGACGACCATACAGTAAAGTGAAACAGAAAACCATACTAAACAAAACACAGAAGACCAGTACAGAAAAACACAGAAGCAGTACTTTAAGTCTTTAACTTTTGAGACCGTACAGCAAAAATTCAAAAAACCAAAGCCACAAAACAAGAATGCCCAATACAGTAAATAACCCAGAAACCTGTCAGTCAATAGCGCAAAAGACCAATACAGTACAGTAACCAGAAGCCATACAGTACAAAAACACAAAAGACCAAAAATTTACAGTAACAAAGCCCATACAGTACAATAACAAAAAGCCCAATACGTACAGTAACAAAAAAAACCAGTACAGACAATAAACACAAACCATTCTTCATATCATCAATTTTTGTCATCTGTAATAACATTTTTTAAAGGCCGAAATTGTAAGAGTCACTTAGTTGGGAGGAATGGGGGGGCTATTACTTTAATCCGAAAGGAGAGGGTAGTTCCCGTTCCTCAATCAAGATACTTGATATCAAAGCAGCTGTTGTTGTTAGGTAAGCACATAGCAAAAAGTTAGGTATCTTTTTTTTTGAAACGTTTGCTACACAGTGGGGTTCTTCAGTCGAGTACAAAAAGTTTTTATGAAAAAGAAGTACTTGAAGACGATGTAATCTCCATCACCCTTAAGTTTTGAGGTGGTCAGTCCCTCGTTGGAGAAGGAAATTTTCCCCCAAAGGGATGAAACAAAATGGGATGAAGTGCAGGGGGAGCCTATATAGCCCCCCAAGGGTGAACGTAGGTCACAGGAGAGGTAAGAACTCAGATTTTTTGGGAGGACAGGTCCCTTCCCAAACCTGCCTTTCATAGTAAGGTTTTTTTTGAAGTTGATTGTGGTCTTTCCCAAAATCCCTTTTGTTGCGGTCAGACAATTGAACATTAAAAATGGTATAAAAAACCGACAGGTTGTTAGGTAAGACACATTTGCAAAGTTAGGTTCTTTATTTTGAAACGTTTGCCTACACAGTAGGCTTCTTCAGGGGGAGACGAAAAGTTTTAGAAACAGAGAACTTTAGACGATGTAATCAGCCATCACCCTTAAGTTTGAGGGTCATCCCTCGTCTGGGAAGGATTGTCCCCCGGGATGAAAAAAATATGAGATGAAGTGACGGATGGAGCCTATATAGCGCCAAGAGGTGAGAGTAGGGCCTAGGAGGGAAGAACTCAGATGTTGGGAGACAGGTCCCTCTCAAAACCTGCCGTTCCATAGTAGAGGTTGTCGAAGTTGATTGTAGATCTGTCCAAAATACCCTTGTGTTGCAGTGCAGACGATGAACATTAAAATGGTATAAAAAACCGACAGGTTGTTTGGTTTGACACTATGCAAAAGTTAGGGATCTTTATTTTGAAACGTTTTCGCCCACAGTAGGGTTGTTTAGTCGGTACGAAAGTTTAAGAGCAAAGAACTGAAACATGTAATCAGTCCATCACCCTTAAAGGTTTTTAGGGGCGTGCTCTTCGCACCACTCTAGGTTGAGGGATGATTACCTCATCTTTTTACATAGTTTTATGTCTTCAAATTATGTCTGAAATTTTTATTGATAAAACCACTGGGGTGGCGAAACGTTTAATAAAAACCCAGATGTACCTTGTGTCTTAATCTCAACGAAATCTTGAAGACGATGAATCATCCTCACCCCTTAAAATTTTGAGGTGGCAGTCCCTCGTCTGAGAAGAGCTTGTCCCGGTAGAAAAAAATAGGAATGAGGGGGACAGGATGGAGCCTATATAGCGCCAAGAGGTGAGACGTAGGTCACTAGGAGAGGTAAGAACTCAGATGTTCAATCTGTCTGACACTGCAACACAAGGGTATTTTGGTACAGACCTACAATCAACTTCGACAACCTCTACTAGTGAGAACGGCAGGATTTGAGAGGGACCTGTCCTCCCAACATCTGAGTTCTTACCTCTCCTAGTGACCTACGTCTCACCTCTTGGCGCTATATAGGCTCCATCCTGTCACTTCATCTCCATATTGTTTCATACCTTGGGACAATGCTCTTCTCCATACTGAGGGACTGACCACCTCAAAACTTTAAGGGTGATGGACTGATTACATCGTCTTCAAGTATCTTCTGCTTCTATCAACTTTTCTGTACTCGACTGAAGAAGCCTACTGTGTAGGCGAAACGTTTCAAAATAAAGATACCTAACTGTTGCATATGTGTCTTACCTAACAACCTGTCGGTATTTTATACCATTTTAATGTTCAAGCTGTTGCTTTAAGGAAGTGTTAGTGCCTCACTATCATCCTTCCACACTATCATCCTGCCTCACTCTCATCCTGCCTCACTCTCATCCTGCCTCACTCTCATCCTGCCTCACTCTCATCCTGCCTCACTCTCATCCTCGCCAGAATCACTGATGAAAAGTTTTCCGTTTCTGTTTGAGTTATTGCAATAGGTTGTTTAAATTTATTTATCTTCTCACTTCTTGCTTCTTTATATCGTTTTCTCCAGCATTGCCAGAAATTATTTTTTCATATTTCTGGATACCAAATTGGACATCTGGTGCACATAATATTCAACTCATGCATCAGAGAGACAAATCATAAATCTCACAGTATATGTAATAATGGTAGTGTGTATCAGTGACTGCTTAACTGTAGCATATGCAGCGGACGTTATATTTCATATGCATCATAAGAACATAAGAATGTAGGAACACTGCAGAAGGCCTACTGGCCCATACGAGGCAGGTCCTTATCAAAACGACATCTACCTAAAGCTACTCAAGAAACAACTCCCGCATCCCCCAACACCAATCAAACCCAACCCCTCCCACTCATATATTTGTCCAGTCTCTTCTTAAAGCTACCCAAGGTCCTAGCCTCTATCACCCCACTGGGAAGACTGTTCCACGCATCTACAACTCTGTTAGAAAACCAGTACTTACCTATGTCCTTTCTAAATCTAAATTTATCCAACTTAAATCCATTATTCCTGGTTCTTACCTGGTTCGACACCCTCAGTACTTTATTAATGTCTCCCTTGTTTATGCCCGTCATCCACTTATACACTTCAATGATATCTCCCCTCATTCTACGCCTCTCCAGAGAGTGGAGATTTAAGGCTTTAAGTCTATCTTCATACGGGAGGTTCCTTACACAGTAAATCATTTTAGTCATTCTTCTCTGTTTGTTCGCTAATGGGGCTATGTCCTTCCTGTAGAAAGGGGCCAAAACTGGGGCAGCAAAACCCAAATGGGGCCTTCATGTGAGGGTATGAGCTGTAAAATAATTTTTTGGGGATTTCTTTTAACTTAAAACTTTTTGGGAGAAAAAACCCAAGTAATCTGTTGGCCTTGTTGCGCACCTGGGGAACTGCTGTCTTCCCCTTTAGATTTCTGTTTCCTTGACCCCCAAGCTTTTTCACTTTCCCGTATGCCCAAGCTCTACTTCCCTAGATTATAGTTCGAGGGTTTTTTTTTTCATTACCAAGGGAAAAGGCACCTTCATTTTTCCTTTTTAAAACTTCATCTGCCATTTCTCAGCCCAAAACTTTAATTTGTTCAAAACGCCCTGGAGTTCATTGATATTTTCCTCAGGGTGAATTATAGGGCCCTTTTCTTTTTTCATCAGAAAAATTTACTCATGTCACTAGTAATCCCTTCATCAAGGTCTTTAATTTGAAAATTATGAAAAGAGGGGCCCTAAAACTGATCCGGGGAAACGCCACTTGGACTAATCCCCAATCAGTTTTCACTCCATTAAGGGTAACTCTCTGTTTTCTTTTGGTAAGCCATGCCTAATTTTAGGGCTAGAATTTTTCCCCCAAACCCATGAGCTGCCATTTTTTTAAAGGGGTCTCTTGTGAGGTACTTGTCAAGGCTTTACAAAAACCCAAAAATTTAAAACAAATTTTTATTCCTTATCACTGTTAAACTCCCTTCAAATTTTTCTATTAAAGACGTCAGTAAGTTTGGAGGCGGGAAACGACCTCCGTGAATCCTTGTGAGTTTTCTTTTATAAGTTATGCCCCTTCAAGGGGCTTTGATAAATTGCAAAATTTTGTAAATTGGATTCAAATTTTAAAATTTTTTCCCATTTTTGGGGAAAGTCCACTTATTTGGCCCCGGAAAAGGGGGATAGGATTTTTGGGACAAACCCCCTTTTGATTTTAATTTTGGAAAAAAAACCATTGGGGAATTTTTTCCCATTTGGGCACAACCGGGTTGGAGGGAATTTGAAGGACTGGGGTTAATGTAAAACTAATTTTTTCATCTTCCTTTTAAAAAGTTCCCTTTTAAAAAAAACCACTTTCCCGGGGCTTTATTTTGTTTCCCAGATTTGGGCCCTACTTTTTTTACCTTGCCCCTTTCCCTTAAAAAGAATTGGGGGTTAAATTTTTAAATTCTTTGGAATTTAATTTTTGGTAACTTTAAAATTTCATATTTTTTTTCTTCCTTTAAAAACTGAAAAAATTGGTAAAATTTAAGGTTTCCTTCCTTTTTTTTTTCCCCTTTTTCCCCCTTTTTCCCCCAATTAAAATTTTTCCTTCATTTTTGGGCCCTTTTTAATTAAAAAACCCCTTTGGGGGAAATTTTAAATTCTTTGTTCTTATTTAAAAAACTCAAAAAAGCAATCCTTTATTTCTAATGGGTTTTTTTAAATTTTTTTTAGCTGAAACCCCAATTTTGGCAAATTTTTAAAATCCCTTTTAATGGGGCCAAAAAACCCCTTTTTCCCTAAATTTTTTGCTTCCTTTTAAATGTGGGATGGTTTTTTATTTGCCCCAATTTTTCCGGGGAATTTCCCCAATTTTTACTTTTTTTGGGACTGGTTTTAAAAATTATTTGGAAAAAAATCTTTAAAAACAGCCCCTTCTATTTCCAAAAAAGGGTTCCCGGATTACCGTCAAAATTAATCATTTGCAAAGATAAATCCCCCCCCCCCCCCCCCCCCCCCCCCCCCCCCCCCCCCCCAACAGATTTAGACAAAATTTTTTTAAAGCCTTTTTAAATTTTTCCTGGGATAAAGGGGAATTTTTCCCCTTTAAATTTACCCAATTAATTTTTTTTCCCCAATTTAACTAAAAGGTTTTATCCCGCCCAAATCTTTTTAATTTAATAAAGATTTTTCAAAAAGCCCCCCAAATTTGACCAAACTGGGTTAAAATTAAATTTTTATTTCCCTTTTCATTTCCCTTTTTCAAAAAACCTAATTTTTTTTCCTTTTTTGAAATTTCCTTTATTTTTTTTTTTAAAAATTTCAAAATTATCATTTGATTAAAATAAATTTCCCTATTAAGTTCTTTACAAAAACCCTAAAAATTTTCCCCCCAAAAAATTTTTTCTCCCCTAATGTATCCTAAACCTTCCCCAAAAAAAACGGGAATTTGGGGTTTTAAGGGGCCTCCACCATTTTTTAAAATACTTCTGGGGGTTTAGGGGGGACAATTAATATTTTCTTGAAATTACATTCAACCTCCCCCCCCCCTTTTCCCCATTACAATCATACTTTAAATTTAATTTATTAAAACCCCTGTTTTTAAAACTAAACGGGTATTTTTTTGAATTTTCTTTAAATTCCCACGGTTTAAGTTAAAATGTATAAAGTTACCCCTTGTAACAAATAGTTAAATTTATTTCTTGCACTTGATTAAAAAAAATTAAATAAAAATTTTGGGGGTTTTTTCCCTTTTTAATTTTTAATTACTTTTTTTTAACTGGCAACAAAAGGTTTCTTAAAAGGTTATAAAAATGGCCTTTTAAAACTATTGGATTTTTAAATTTTTGAGATAGCCAAAACCCCCTTATATTATTAATTTTTTTAAACCCCTTTACAGGTACCAAAATAAGGGTGGTTTTTAAAAAAAAACAGGGGTTTTTAAATTGGTATTTATAATTTTTGTGCCCCTTTTAATCTTAAAATTTTTATCAAAATTAAAAAATTTTGGGGGTGGGGGGGTTCCATAGGCAAACTACCTTTAAAAGGGCCCTTCAAAAATTTCTTTCAAGCCCGGGCGCCTTTTTAAAGTTTTGAAAACGTTGTGGGGATTTTTATTCATCGGGCTGCTTTAAAAAACCACAATCCAACAGGGTATTTTTATTTGTTATATCTTTTTTTAATTAAAACTTATAAATGTAAAACTTTTAAAATTAAGGTTAAAGGGGTAACAGTTCATTTTTAATTTTGGTTAAAGTTTAAAATTTTTGCCAGGGTTAAAATGGGGGGGGTTAGAAGGCCTTAAAATTGGTGGTTTATTTTAGAATCCTTTTTAAAACGGGGTTTTTTAACGGGGGCATGGCGGGGGGTATCTTTAAGGGGGTTTGGACTTGGGGGTTAAATTTGGGGGGGGGGTATAAAATTTGGGGGGGGGAAGGGGGGGGTAAATTATGGGGGGGGGGGGAAAATGTGTTTAAGTGTTTTCGGGGGTTGGGGGGGGCCTATGGGGGAGGGGGGTGGGGGGTTTAAGTCTCAGGGGGGGGTTTGGGGGGTTTTGTGGTTTTTTTTTAAATGGGTTTCATTTTAAAAACATTTTTTTTTTAAAAATTGGGGGGGGGGGTTTTTGCCCCCCAAACCATGGGGGTTTAAAGGGGGGGGGGGCCAAAACGGGGGGGTCGGGGGGGGGGAGGGGGGGGGGGGTTTTAAAAAAGGGGGGGGGGGGTTTTTAAGGGGAAAGGGTTTGGGTTGGGGGCCTAGGGGAAAGGGGGGGGGGTAAAAGGGGTGGGGGGGTATCCGGGGGTTTTATTAAAAATTTGGGCAAATTTGGGGGGGGAAAATTAAGGGGGAAAAAGGGGGGGGGAAGGGGCCCCCGGAGTTGGGTGGGGGGGTTTTGGGTGTCTGGGGGGCGGGTTTTTTTTTGGGGTTTTTTTTAAAATTTTTTTTTTAAAAAAATTTTTTTCCCTTGTTTTTTTTTTTTTTTTTGGGAAATTTTGAACCCTTTTTTTTTTTTTTTTTTTTTCTTACCCTTTTTTCCCCAACTTTTTTTTTTTCCCGAAACGTTTCGCTTACACTTTTAGGCTTTTTCAGTCGATACAAAAAGTAGCCCGGGAAAAACAGTAGAAAATTTTGAAAAACCCTACTGGGTAGGCGAAACTTTTTCGGAAAAAAGTTCCCCTAAACTTTTGGGCCTATGTGTCTTACCTACCAATTTGTCGGTTTTGTATACCATTTTGATGTTCATTTTTTAAAACCCCCAAAAAAACCCGTTCTACCGGGGGTGAAAAGAGGACGGGTAGCAGACAAAGGGCCATTGTCACGGGAAGGGGGTTTCCCCCGTGGAAGTCGGTCGTCCCCAAGGGAGGGGTTTTGTAGAAGGGGAAGGGGGTTTTGTGGGAAGCCCTTGAACAAGTTTTCGTTAATGTTGCAGTTTTCTGACAAGTCTGTCCCCTTTCCCCTTTTTTCCCCTTGATTTCTAGTAAATAGCGCCCCCTTCTTGCCTGTTTTCCCGAGTTTTAAAAATTTTCGGTGCTTTCAACCAACCCAACGTGAGGGATTGTTTACCTCATCTTTTGAAATTTTGGGTTCTACTGTTTTTAAAATTTATGCCCTAGAATTTGTATTGAAAAAGCCACTGGATGGCGAAACATCTACGTTAAAGTTTCCCAGATTTTACTTGTGTGTGTAAAATTTTTTTAAATTTTGTCGGGTGTTTTTATACCATTCCCCGTACAAAAATTTGAGTAAAAGTTTATTTTTAAACGCATTTTCAGTTATAATTGAAGGGAAAAAAATACCTTAAAACTAGGTCTGGAAGTAGCTGTAATATATTATCAAAATACCTAAAATATACAAAAGCATATTGCTGGGCCCAGCAACTAAAAAGGGATGCTTTACATGTAATTTATGGTATCCATTTCAACAAAATGGGGAAAAAGATCCTCACCCGAAACAGGGTTTTATCTTTTTTGGCAAAAGGTTATCACCTGCCGGCGGGGCTTCTTCGGGGGAATCCAGTCAAATAAAAACCACGGGAAGCGGAAGAAGCAGTTAGGAGTGATTTTTGTTTTTCTATTTTGGGGGTGGGGGTGAGTCCCCCGTCTAACCCCCGGGTCAAAAATTTTACAAAAGTGTCTGAGTCATAAACAGGAAGCTCATTCCTACCTTTCTGGGTTTTCCCCTTTTAAACAAAAGAAAAATTTTAAAATTAATAGGCCACAAGAATATACTGAAAAAAATATCTAGTGTTTCATTGGGGGTTGGCCTTCTCAACTTTTTTATTTTTTTCCCAGTTAAAATTACCTGGGGGAATTCTGGGGATAAAGGGCCCCCGCAGCTTGGTGGATCGGGGCCCTGTTTCAGTGAGGTGTTATGCGGGCCAGAAACGTAATTCCAACGTGGGAAACCAAAACCCCGGCGGGATCTGCACAATGTTTCTTGGTTTTCCCCAACCTTGAATTGTTTTCCAGTTTTTTTTTGTATATAAAAATTAGATGAGGGAACTAGAGACAAAAATGTAAAAAAAAAAAATTTTTAAAATTAAAGGGAAGAAAAATTTTTCACAGAAAAACCGAAAACATCGGTCGTCGTTTTCCCTTAACTTTAATATTTATAAAAGGGATTTCTTTTTTAAATTTTAACTTTTTGGGCCTCCTTTGATTGTTGGTTTTCTCTCGGGGCCCAAATATTTAAATGTGTAGTGTTGGGCCAGGGGGCGCGGGTACCAAACTAGCCCATGGTGGCAGCGGGTGAACCAACTGGACCAGGGTTTGGCGCAGTGGCCAATGGACCATGGTGGCAGTTTGTGGTAAAAATGGCCCAAATGGTGGCAGCAGGGGTAAAATGGCCCCTGGTGGCGCAGGGGCCAACTGGCCATGGGGGCCCACCCAGGCCAAAAATGACAGGTTGGCAGCGGGTGCCCCAAGGGGACCATGGTGGCGCAGTGGTAAAATGGCCTTGGTGGCAGCGTGGTCAATGGACCATGGTGGCAGCGGGGTTTCAACTGGCCCATGGGGGCCCCGAAAGTGGTAAAACTGGACCATGGGGGCCCAGAGTGGCCAACTGGACCATGGTGGAAAGGCAGGGGGCCCAACTGGCCCTTGTGGCGGGCGGGGGTTTAATGGACCATGGTGGCAGCAGTGCCCAACTGGAAAAATGGTATTTTTCCAAGCCGCCCTTAAAACTCTGGCTGTGATAAACGTTGTTTATTGGTCTGAAAAAGCCCAAAAAAATCTGAACGGCATTTTCAAACTATATTTTTTCCTTTGATTTTATTCGATTTTTTTTAAACCCAAGTAAAAAATTGAAAAAAAATCCTGGGCAAAACTCCCTCTATGTACTATTTTTTTTTCTAAAAACCGTTAATTTCCCAATCTGGTAGGGAATTTGGATTTCTGGTAAACTTTAGTTTTTTACTTTTTTATGGGGAAAAGAAAATTTTTAAATTTGATGTATTTTTCCCATTCAAATATGATTGTTTGTTTATAAAAATTAAATTAAAATTGGTTTTCTATAATTGAATGAAAATCATTCTTTTTGAAAATCTTTTTTTATCGCGGAAAATTATTACTATGTACCCCTTTTTTTCCTCTCCCCCCCCCCCCCCCTTTTTCCCCCCCCCCCCCTTTCCCCCCCTTTCCCTCCCTCTTTTGTGCTCCCTTAAAAAAGTTTTAAAGTGACCGGGAAACTGGGATTCCCCACACCTTTCAATATTCACGGGTTTTGGGTAGTGTCGGGTCGTCTGATTTCTCATCCCTGGTAACACGTATCCCTGGAAACCAACTGTAAATCCCTGGAAAACCTGTCACCCGGGGAAAACATTTGTCATCCCGGGTTTTAAACTGTCATCCCTGGTAACCCCTGTCATCCCTGGTAACACTTCACCCCGGTAAAAACTGTCATCCGGGTTTAACACTGTCATCCTGGTAACACTTTTATCCCTGGTAACATGTCTTCCCGGGAAACACTGTAACCCCTGGTAACCTGTTTTCCCGGGGAAAACCTGTCACCCCTTTGGAAAAATCACGGGTATCCGGGTTTAACCCTGTATCCCGGGAAACACTTTCCCCCTTGGTAAAAATGTCCCCCTGGAACACTTTTCATCCCTGGAACACTTTTCACCCCTGGTAACACTCCCACCCCTGGTAAAAATCTCATCCCTGGAAAACACTGTCATCCCGGGGAACCCACTCTCTTCCCTGGAAACACTTCACCCCTGGTAAAACTGTCACCCCTGGAAAAACACTGTCATCCCTGGTAACACTGTCATCCCTGGAAAACACTGTACCTGGAAACACTGTCATCCTGGAAAACACTTCATCCCGGGTTTCCCACTCTCATCCCTGGAAAACCCATGCCCTCCCTGGAAACACTCTCACCCTGGTAACACTAAAAACCCCTGGAAACCCACTTTTCACCCCGGGTAACACTGTCTTTCCCTGGTAACACTGGATTGCCAGGAAAAAAAAATTTGTTTTGGAAAAAATAAAAAAACATTTTTTTTTTTAAATTTTGGAAAAATATAAGAGTTCATTTTTTAAATATAAATTTTTGTAAGAAAAAGAAGATGAGTTTTGTGGATTGTTTGGGGGATAAAAATCCCCAAATAGAAAGAGGAGAAAACCCTTGTTTATTGTGGGAAAACCTGGTTAGTTTGGTTGGGGGTTAACGTCACTGTGCTTTTTTTATTTATCAAAATTCTATTTAATATCTGCTGTTTAGTATACATTACATTTTTTAAAAGCATTGCGAGTAAAAGGGGAAATTTTGATATTAAACCTTAATAAATTATTTTGAAAAAAAGCTAAATCAATTGTAGTAGGAATCAAGAAATTTCATGTAAGCGCAGTTGCTGTGTGATTATTTGTAGACCACCCCTTTCCCATGAAAACCAAAAACAGTCCCACTGTAAAAAACCCACTGGAAAAAAATTTCAAGAAGACTTTTTAACAATGTCTATGAAAAAGGACACTTTGGTTTCCCCTAGCAGTGAGACTTTCACATGCTGAAGATTTAATTTGGTTGTCCTTAACCCCTTTTTTCCTCTTTTCAAACCCCAGACAATCAAATTTGGTTTTTACCCTTTTCCCTCTAGGGGCCCTCTATTTCACCCCTTTACAAGGGGTTCTTTGACAGTGGTGAGTCACAATTTAGTTTTTTTTTATTGTTTTTAGGGGACCAATGTTACTTTTCCCAAGTTTAGCTACAGTCAAAATTTGTTTCTGTTCCCAAGTTTTGGTAGCAACAGTCAGAAGTTTTTCCTTGTCCCCCCCCCCCAACCCCCCCCCCCCCCCCCCCCCCCCCCCTTTACCCCCCAAATTTTTTTCCCCCCCCCCCCCCCATTTAGCAACAGTCGAAATTGTTGTTTTCCCAGTGTAGCAATAGTGAAAATTTTAAATTTTTTCTTTTGTAGAAACAGTCACAATGCTACTGCTTCAGTGTAGCTAAAGTCAAATGTTACTGTTTCACTGTATCAAAGTCAAAATTTTTCAATGTTTCAAATCTCACGGGGACAAGGGAAAAACCCCAGACGTCTTTTCCCAAAATTTCCCGTTTGAAAAAGTACTCCGGGGCCCCAGAAAAAAAGCAGAAACCCAGAAAAAAAAACCCCCCCCCCCCAAAAAAAAGGAAAATTTTCCTACCCCAAATTTTTAATTCTTTTTAAAAATCCCCTGTCTTGTGTCGTGGTGGGTTATTTATTTTAAAATGTTTTTTTGAGGCTGTATTTCAAAGGGGAAGGTGATTGATATTTGCTTTGACCCTTTCCATTACACGAGTTGCCCACGTACAAAAAAATTAGCTCTGGGGTTTTTGCTGTAAAAAGTTTTAATGTTATTAAAAATAACGAAAAAAAAAACGAATTTTTGATTTTAAAAAACATTAGATAAGTGGAACACGTACATGTAAATATCACTTTGAGGGGGGCCTGTCTAATAGACCCAATTTGGCCTATTCCTCTTCTTTCTTATTGCTTTAAACAAAATTGGTATTCATTTTTAAAGGCTTTTTTTGATCCCTAAAATTTTCTTTCTTAAGGGGTTTAATTAAATGAAAATGAAAAGATTTTTGATCGAGGAACAAAAAGAAAAAAAATCTTTCTCAAACTCAATTTTTTTGTTATATTTTTGTAGTTTTTCTATAATTGTAAAGTCAAAATTTTAAAAACTGCCCTTTTTATTGTTTTTAAAAAGAAGCTCATTTTAATGAAGGGGAAACTGTGACTTTTTCTACACGGGAAAACAAACTTTGTGCCTTTCCCTAAAACTGGAACAGTAACATTGGGGAGGGGCCCTACACGGGGAACGGTTAAATTTTGTGACTTTTGCTCCCACTGGAAAGTAACATTGTGATGTTGCTACACGGGAAAACAGAAACTTTGTGATTTTTGCTACACGGGAACAGTAACCTTGTGCCTGTTGTACCTGGAACAGTAACATTGTGCCCTGTTGCTACATTGGAACGTAACATTGGGGATGTTGCTACACTGGAACGGGTAACCTTGTGATGTTTTTTACATGGAAACAGTAACATTGTAAATTTGTTACCCCGGGAATGGTGCATTGTGAGGTTGCTACACGGGAAAACAGCAACATTGGGGATGTTGCTCCCACGGGAAAACAGAAACATTTTGACTGTTGCTAAAACGGGGGACAGTAACATTGTGTCTGTTGCTACACGGGAAACAGTAACTTTGTGACTGTTGTACATGAAAACAGAAAACATTGTGACTGTTGCTACATGGAACCAGTAACTTTGTGCCTGTTGCTACACTGGAACAGTAAATTGGGCTTTTTCCCTCCCACGGGGAACAGAAACCTTGTGACTGTTTCTACACGGGAAAACGTAACCTTGTGACTTTTTGCTACGGGGGGAACCCTTAACATTGTGATGTTGTTTACACTGGAACGTAACATTGTGTTGTTGTTCATGGGAACGAAAACATTGTGATTTTTGCTACACGGGAAACCCAGAAACCCATTGTGACTTTTGCTACACTGGAACAGTAAATTGGGGACTTTTGTAAAACTAAAACAGTAACTTTGGACTTTTGCTCCCACGGGGAACAGTTAACATTGGACAGTTCCCTCCCCACTGGTACGGAAAACATTGTGGCTTTTTGGTACACGGGAAACGTAACATTGTGACTTTTTGTTACAGGAACAGAACTTTTGTGTTTTTTTGCTCAGGGAAAACGGGAACATTGTGACTGTTCTACACGGGAAACAGTAACTTTGTGACTTTTGCTAAAAGGGAAACGTAACTTTGGGTCTGTTGCTACACTGGAACAGTAACATTGTAAACTTTTTGTACATTTAAACAGTAACATTGGGGACTGTTGCAAACACTGGACAGTAACATTGGGACTGTTGCTACACGGGAAAACAAAAAATTTGTGACTTTTGTACACTGGAACAGCCCCCCTTGGGACGTTGCTTCACTGGAACAGAAAACTTTTGTGACGTTGTTTACACGGGAAACAGAAAACTTGTGGCCTGTTTTTTACACTGAAACCCAGTAACTTTTGGGACATTTTGTACACGGGTTTAAGTAACATTGGATGTTGCTACACTGGAACAGAAAACATTGTGGACTGTTTTTACAGGGAACAGCAACATTGGGACTTTTGCTACACGGGAACAGCAACATTGTGACTGTTGCACCACTGGAACAGAAACCTTGTGACGTTGCTACACGGAAACAGTAACTTTTGTGACTTTTTGCTACACTGAACATTTAACATTGTGACAGGTTGTTACACTGGAACAGAAACCCAAAGGTGACTTTTCCCTACCTGGACAGAAAACCATTGTGACTTTTCCCAAACCTGGAACAGAAACTTTGTGATGTTTCTTCACTGGAACGTAACTTTAAAGACGGGTTCCCTAAAAATGGAACAGCAACATTGTGCTGTTGCTCCACGGGGAACTGCAACATTGTGACATTTGCTACAGGGGAAAAAAAAAACAGGGACGGGTTGCTACTGTAAAAGAGTAACACTGATTTTCCTACCTGAAACATTTTAAACATTTAAACTTTTGGGTCCACGGGAAACTGAAACATTGCAATTGTTGCTACATGGAACAGTAACATTGTGACTTGAAACAGGGACCCCCAGTAACTTTATGACTTTTGCTACACTGAATCAGAAACATGAAAATTATTCAATGAAACAGTAACATTGTGCGGTTGCACATGGAAAAAAAAAACCATTGTGACTTTTGCTACAGAAAAAACGGGAACTTTTCTGACTCAATTACCCAAAAATCGAATTGGTTAATGAAAACCCACTCCAACCCCAGAGAGATAAACCCCCATTTTTGCAACATACCCGTTTGCCATAAAATTTTGCCCAGTTAAAAATGAAGGGGATTGCAAGTTCCTTGCAGTTACCTGTTTTGCCAAAATTTTATCCCAATTGCCCTGGGACTTTCCTTCTTTGGGCCCACCCCCTTTCTGGAAAGATGCTACATTGATGGGTTCCCCCCCTTTAAAGCTCTGACTTTTTTTCTATGGCTGCGGAAATTACCCAGCACCCTTTTGGGCTTTCCCCTTTCCCCAAATTTGTCATTACCCCCAGAAATAAAACAGATAATATGCTTTTTCCCCATGAGGGGGAGATTACAAGCGGGGAAGTTTGATGACTTTGGGAGGAAGGAACGAGACGGGGAAGGGGACATGATGTGTAAAATTATGAGAGGGTTTTGAAGGAGTGGAGAGAGGGGAAAAGGAGGAAAAAGGGAGAGAGAAGAGAGAAGTTGATAAAGAGAGGGAGAGAGAGAGAGAGGAGAGGGGGGAAAAACAGGGAAGGGAGCACAACTGAAAGTTGGGAAAAAGCTCTTTAACCCCAAGATGTTTAGGAAAATGGCACGAGGGGGGAAAAAAATGGTGGGGCGGATTTATTACAGTTCAAAAACAAGTGGTGGAGGCAAAGATCATTCAATCCCTTTAGCAACAAGTGATGGGGGGAGGATCATCACAGCTTCAAAACTGAGTTTACATGATGAAAGATAAGGGGAAATGGACCCGAGGAGATTCCCGGCCCCGGAACCCAAAGGCTCTACCTCAGGGAAACATGTAAATATGTACAAATAGACAGCACACTCCCCACAAATCATGGTAGCATGGCAGCAGGGGAGGGTTGCCATGGTGCATGGCCCGCATGGGTTTAGAGCAAGGGCATCCCTATGGATCAAATTTTACATGTTGGATACGGAACAATGTGGTTTCTGAGGTATGTGTTGGGATGATACCAAAAACAGTGGCCGGGGTTTTGAGGTAATTTTGTTGTTGAAAACACCAAAAAGTGCCCGGGATCTGAGGTAAAGTGTTTTATGATTTCACAAAAAATGTGGTAACTGAGGTATGTGTTTTAGTACCAAAAAGTGCGGTATCTGAGGGTTTTTGTTGTATGATACAAACGTGTGGGTATCTGAGGTTTGTGTTGTTTGATTTCACAAATTTGCGGGTTTTTAGGTTTGTGTTTTCATGATACACAAAAGTGTGGTAACTGAGGTTTGTGTTGTATGATACACAACCCGTGGGTATCTGGGTATGTTGGGTTTCTTGATACAAACAGTTTCGGTTTTTGAGGTTTGGTTGTTTTGATTTCCCAAAAGTGTGGTATCTGAGGTATGTGTTGTATGATACACCAGTTTTGGGGATTTGAGGTATGTGTTTCAAATACACAACAAATGCGGTATCTGGGGTATGTGGTTTTTGAAAACCCCAAAAAGTGTGGTATTGGGTTTTGTGTTGCATGATACCCCACAGTGCGGTTTTTGGGGTTTTGTTGTATGATACCCAAAAAGTGTGGTATCTGAGGTTTTTGTGTTGTATGATACAAAATGGGGTATCTGAGGTATGTGTTGCTTTATTCAAACAGTGCGGGGATCTGAGGTATGTGTTGTTTGATTTCACAACCTGTGGTATCTGGGTTTTGTGTTGTATGATACACAAAAAAGTGCGGTTTTCGAGGTTGTGTTGTTTTGAACACAACAGTGTGGTTTCTGAGGTATGTGTTGCATGATACACAACAATGTGGTATTGGGGGTATGTGTTTGTATGATACACAACAGTGCGGTATCTGAGGTAGTGTTGTAGGGTACACAACAGTGTGGTTTTTGGGGGTATGTGTTGTTTGTACACAACTGTGTGGTATCTGAGGTATGTGTTGTATTTATACAAAAATAAAGTGGTTAAAGGAAAGGTTTGGGGGCTTACTCAAGCCTGTAAGATCCCAAAGGGTTTGGGCTTACCCAAAGGGTGGGGTCCTCCTTAGGAAAAATTAAAGAATAGAAAAAAGAACAAAAACCTACAAAAAATGAACCTTTTTTTGTTAGAATTTAAAAAAATAAAACATTTTTAAATTTTGAACCCTTTTTTCCTACTTTGTTGTTAAAAATTCCAAACAATCTCGTTTTCTGATTTTCCTTTCCAAATTCTCTGTCCCACTGAAACCCCTTTTGCAAGAAAATTCCCCATTCCGGTAGTTCCCCCTTTCATAGTTTGGCTTTTCCCATTTTAATTTCCCGTTACCTTCCCACTTGTAACTTATATTAATTAAAAATCAGAACCCCGTGAAAGCTAGCTCCCAAAAGGGGCCCCTTTTTAAGTGATTTTTCCCCCCAAAGTTTTAAAAAAAGCCCCCGGGTGAAAACAAAATCCGTTTGCTGGCTCATCCCCCCCTCTCTTGGTAGTGTTCCCCCCAAGGAAGGTTCCTTTATGTTGGGTGAGGGGCTTTTGATTTGGGAATTGGATCTTTGCTCCAGTTCCCCGGGAATTTTAAGGGCCCAAATTTCCTTCCACATCCCCCCCCGGGCTTTTATAATCCCTTTCCCCGTTTTTGCGCTTTTCCCCCCCGTTTTTTTTTTTTCTCGTTTGTGTACCTGAATGTGTGTGTTTTGTGTGGTGTGTGTGTGGTGTGTGTGTGTGTGTATGGGGTGTTTTGTGGTTTTACTCACCCAATTTTTGGTTTCGGGGTCGAGACTAGGTCCCGGCAGTTTAAGTGCTAAAACCCTTTGGGGGTTTTGCAGCTCCCCCGGTGTGGAAAATACAATTCAATATTGTTTAGCACTTTTGGTTTACAGGTTTATATTTGTCTTAACTTTAGGGGAAACCCCTGAACCATTTTTAAAAGCCCAAAAACCCTTTGAACCCTTATTTATGCCCAAACCCCCTGAACCTTTTCATTTCCCAAGGGGAATGCCCAAAAAAATCAGAAGACAACTGGAGGGCAGAGGGGAAAAAATTTTTAAAAAAACAGGACAAGTGAAAAAGTAAAAATTTTCCGACAATTTAAATGGGGGCGGGTGTTATCCCTGGCTGTGTCAGTGCTTTCTCCCTTTACATCGTTTTTACCGTGTTTTACAAGTCCGTTTCTATACGTTTGCAAGCAAAAAAAAAAAAGGGAAATTAAAATTTTTTCATTATTTAAAGTTTAACCTAGATTGTCCCAATTTTTAAATTTTAAAGAGGGGGACAAATAAAGAGATTACATAAAAGTGAAATGGGGAAGCATTAGCGGGGGGAGTTTGAAAACAATTCGTTATGTGTGGTGCCAGGAACTGCAGGTAGGTATTTTATCCCCGGGCCCCCCGATCTGTTTTTTTTTCTGTTTTCTGCCTTTTATTATTACCGGGTTTCATAAATTTTTAAATTTTATTTTCATTTTTTAAGAATAAAAAAATATATTTTTTGGGCAAATATTTTTCGGTAAATCAATTTTTAATTTAAATTAAAACCCCCAAATTTTTTTGAGGGAACCCTCTCCCCACCCGGGAAAAATCTCACGTTTATGTTTTTCAAAACTCACACCCTGGGAAAATTTTGGGTGGGGAAATTTTGGGAAAAACCCAAAAAAATTTTTCAGGTGAATCGTGTTGGTGGGGAAAATGGTTCCCCCGATGAATTTCCGCATGGAACGTTGTAGGGAGGGTTTTAGACACAAAAGTTCCTTTTTTGGAAAATGTTTATTAGTTGATTTTCCCATTTTGTGTTTAAAAAAGGTTTTTGTTGATTTAAAAATTTCCCCCAAAAAAAAATTTTTGTGCCTCCTCAAAACCAGGGGGGGTCCCGGGTTTCCCCCTTAATCAAAAATTTAATTTTTAAAAATCCAGTAATTTTTTTTACCTCAGGTTTCCCCCATTGCTTTGCAGATGAATATTTTGATCATCAGCGGTCTCTGTCTAGCTAAAAATGGTTTATTGTCTTGGGGTTATTGGGGAAAAGGCTTTTTTAATAGGAAAATTTTCAATTTTTGGAAAAGATGTTTGAGGTCAGTGGAGGAAAAAAATATTTGCATGGATGTTTTGGGAGTTGGGGGGGTACCAAAAACCCCCTCCCAATACAAACACACCACAGCCCCTGCAAAAACCGGGATAAACCAAAAGCACACTTTAAAACCACAAAAACACTACCCACAAAAAAAACTTTCCAAACCCCAAATTTAAATACACACCCCAAAACCCGAAAACCCACCCAAAAACATACACACCACAACTCATTAAGGGCACCACAAAACAGAAAAACACCACAACACACTACACACCACAACTATTGACACCACAACCCCCAAACACCCACAAAAACACCCCAACACACCACTGCTTAAACATACAAACCCAAACACCCCCACAAGACACAGCAAAACACACAACACAAAGCACACCACAACAATATACCAAAACACACCACCCAATATACCCAAAACAAAAACAGAGAACACCCGACCCAACCCCAACACACAATTCAAAAAACACAGAGGGAACACCCCCACCAAAACAACAGCATACCCCGCCCCACCTTTTTTCATCTTCCAACCCCCTCTCGTAATTTTTTCTCCCCCACGCACTTCCCCACCCTGGGAAACCCCTAAGGGGTTTCAGCAAAAAAAAAATAAGTAGTAAAATAGCAAGCAGTGAAAACAAAAACCCTTTTCCCTTCCCCCCAGGGCTACACTTTTAAAGAGAGATGCTTTTGCACGTGTACACTGGTGGGGGCCCGCAGCCTCCTGGAGAGAAAGGAGAACCCTCAGTATTTTCTTTTAAAATACCCTCGGTTTTCCACACCCCTAATTACTTGGGCGCTAAGAGTGAGTTCCCGGGTTTAAGTAAACAAACGAGCCCGGAAGTTAGCTGGGGTTTGGGTTTTATGGTTGTTGACGTTCTTAGGTTGTGCTTGTTGGGGTGATGGTTAAAGGTTGTAGTTTTTACTGTTTATATTGTTACTGTTTTTTTTTTACCCCTTTTTTCCCTTTTTTTGTTTTTACCGTTGTTTTTGTTACTGTTGTTAAAATTGTTTTTTGTTAAAATTCCCCGAAGCCCTTTTATTTATCCCTTTTTTGAAAAGCCCTTTTCCCATCGGCTTCAAATTTTCAACCCCAGTTTTAAAATTATTAAATAAAAAAATAATTACGTATGTCGTCATGTAGGTGGTTAGCTTTATGTTGTACCGTTTTATGAGCGCAATGGGTTTTTATTTATAAAAAGTTTAAAGTTATGCCCAAATATAATTGGGTTTTGTATGTGAACATCACTGAAAAATTGTTTAAATTCAAGCGCTTTCGTGATTTATCACATTACGAGGAGTGTTTATGTGTTTTTATTAATGTTTGGTTTGTAATTACTGTGTATTTTGTGGGTTGCAGGGGGCGGGGCACAGCTTCCCCGCCCCACCCCTTTGTTTTCCGCTACTAGGATTACTCCTGTGTGTGTATGTATGTGTGTGTGTTTTTACTCACCTAGTTGTCTCACCTGTTGAGGTTTTCAGGGGTCGACCAAGCTCTGGGCCCCCCCTATTCACTGGTCCCCTACTAGGTTACCCCTCCCTTTAACCCTGAGCTTTATGTTTCCCCTGCTTAAAAAGCTTTATGAATCCTGCCTCCACTACTTTGCCCTTCCCAAAAAATATTCCACTTCCAAATACTCTGTGGTGGAGAAAATTCCCCCTAACATTCCCCGTGTTCTCTGTGTCTTCAATTCCCAAATGTGGCCCCGTGTTTTTGTTTGGTCCAGTCTCTGGAACATCCTTTTTTTGTCCACCGGGCAATTTTTTCCCCAGTATTTTTTTAAAATCGTTATTTATTTCCCCTTTTCTCTCCTGTCCCAGTGTCGTAAGGGTTTTTTTCCCCTTTAAAATAGTCTTGTTGCAAAAATTCGCACTTTCTCTAGTTTCTTTTCATGCTTGGTAGGTTTGGGTTTCCCAAAATGGTGGGCCCCATTTCTCCAATTGGGCCTTAAAATTCACCCGGGGTAAAGGGTTTCCCGAAAAGATTCCTTTCTAGTATCGGGAATTCCCGTTTGAGGTTTGCCAGGCCCCCCTGTGCTGCAGCAGTTATTTGGTTGATGTGCCCCTTCAGGTTTCCTGGTGTTATATCACCCAAGATCTTTTTTTCCTTTGAGGAAAAATTTGTAGTCTCGGCCCCCCCAGACTGTACTCCGTCTGCGGTCCTTTGCCCCTCCCCAATCTTCATGACTTTTTCACTTGGCGGGTTTTAACTCCGGACCAAAAAGCTGGCCGGTCCCTTTGAAGTTCTGCCTGGTCTTCGATCGAAATGTTTTTTTTTCTTTAACTTCACGTCATTTTGCAAACAGGGGGCACCCCGGGGGGTTTTTCCCCTTTCCCTCTGTTTACAAATACCCGGAAAAAAAGCATGGTCCCCGGGGCTGACCCCTGAGGGACCCCGTGGTCACAGGGGCCCCCCTTCCAACCCCGCCATTTTACCCTTGCTCGCTGCTTTCTTTCCCGAAAGTATTCCCGATCATTGTAGTGCCTTCCCCGTTATTTCCCCGCTTTGGGCCTCCCGTTTTTGCACTAATCTCTTTTGTGGAAATGTGGTGTGTTTTCGAGTCCCGAGCTCCGGGGCCCCCTCTTCATGATCGTACTAGGTCAATCTCCCTGAACCGTGAGCTTTTTTCAAACCTCTACTTAAAAACTATTTATGGGGGGGCCCGCCCCCAATACTTTGCTTCCCCAAATTTTTCCACTTTTCTGGGCTACCTGTGGCTGAAAAAAATACTTCCCAAAAATCCCCGTGTTCCCTCTATGTTTTTAAATTCCCAAAATGTTTCGGGGTCCCAAATTTTGGGAAAATCCGTCTTTTTTTCCCCCTCGTCCAAACCCCTCAGTATTTTGTTTTGTTTGTTTTTGTTCCCCCCCACCTCCTGTTCCCCCAGTGTGCGTAAAGGGTTTATTTCCCTTAAAATCTCCCCTTTTGGACCTTTCCCCTTTGCTCTGGGATTGTCTTGTTGGAAAAAACCCCTTGGGAATTTTTAGTTTTTTACGTGCTTGGCCCGGTGTGGGTTCCAAATGGTGCCGGGATTTCTCCAATTTTGGGCCAACGTAAAACCCGGGGTTTTTGGGTCCCGAATGTTCCCTTTTTAAAATGTTTGGGGAATTTCTGTTCTGGGTTTGCAGGCGTTTATATGCTGCAGTAGTTTTTAGTGTTGTGCGCTTCGGAGGGTGTGCCTGGGGTTATATCACCCCAAAATCTTTTTCCTTGATGAGGTTTGTTTGTCTTGGCCCCCCAGACTGTACTCCCTTTTGCGGTCTTCTTTGCATTCCCCAATCTTCATGACTTTTCACTTGGGGGGATTGAATCCAGGAGCAATTTCTGGACCCGGTCTGCGCCTGTGTGTGTTGGGGTGTGTGGGGTTTTGGGGTTGTGTGTGTGTGTGTGTGTGAAAGTGTGTGTGAGTGGTGTGTGTTTTGTGTTGGGACTCACTAAGTTTACTACCTAGTTGAGGTTTTTCAGGGGTCGGTTTCCCAAACTCCTGGGCCCCCCTTTTTCAATGGGCGTTTCTAGGTCCCCTCTCTCTGAACCCTGGCTTTATCAACTTTTTCTTTAAGGTTTTTATGGATCCTGCCTCCACTACATCGTTCCCCCAAAAATATTACACTTTCTGCTATTTGTGGTTTAGAAATTTCTTCCTAAACCCTGTGATTTATTTTGTGGGCTACAACTTCCAACTGTGTCCTTTTTTGCTGTGTGGTGGGGTGTGTGTGTTGTGTGTGTGGTGTGTGTGTGTGTGTGTGTGTGTGTGTGTGTGTGTGTGTGTGTGTTATACATGTGTGCACGCGGGGCGAAGGGGATACAGACGAGATTTCCATAGGGTTTTGGCTTTTACTTTTTTAACACTTTTTTTTTTTAAAAACATTTTTGTGTGGTTTAAAAAAACAGTGTTTTGAGTGGGTTTTTTAAAAGTGTTCAGGGGTGGGTTTTAAAAAACCCTGTTCAAAGTGTTAAAAAAACAGTGTTTAGAAAATGTTTAAAAAAACCCGTGTTTAGAGGTTTAAAAAAACAGTGTTAAAAAATTAAATTTAAAAGTGGTCAGAATGTATTAGGGCAAGTATTCAGATTTTTAAAAACAGTATTCACATTGTTAAATAACAATTGGTTTTGAGTTTTTTAAAAAATTTTGTTAAGAGTGTTTAAAAACGAGTTATAACTTTTTAAAATTTCAGTATAAAAAGATATGATGTAGGGCCCACCTGGACAAATAGTTTTTTTTGGATTAAGGATTTGGGGGGATAAAAGACTGTTTGAGGGAGACTTCAGGATTTTAAAATGTTTTAGAGGGGCCCCCAAAAATATATCAGTTTAAATTTCTAGTTTTAGCTACACTGAGAGTAAAAAGGTTTTTTGGGATACAAAAGAATAGAAGAAACAGGGAAAAAGAGAGGTGAAAGGGTTTAAAAAACTAAAAAAAGGAGGCAGTTAGGGTAAGGGTATAAACAGCAATTGGAGGATTGATGGGCTAATGAGAGCATAGGGCCCAAAGGGGTTGAAAAAGGTTGGGGTTTGGTTTTTAAAAAAGTAGTTGGGTTTGAGTGGGTTTAGCAGAAGTTTGTGGGTTCCCGGAAAGTGGGGCGGGAGGGGAAGAGGAAAACGATTGCGGAATGATAAAGTAAACAGGTTGTAAGGGAGAAAAAGTTAGGCCCTATGGGGGGAAGTTTTTCAAAAGTAGAATGATGAAGGAGGGGAAAAAAGTTTATGGAGAAAAAAAGAGAGGTTTAAGGAGTGGTGAAACAAAGTAAAAAAAAGGCAAATGAGAGAGTGGGTGAGATGTTATCAACAAATTTTGTTGAAAAAAAAAAAGTTTTGGAGTGCGATTAACATTGGTTTAAAGGGAAACCCAGAGAACAAATGGTTTGTCAGTTAAAAATTTGGAGGGGAGTTATTAAATGGAGAGTTAGGGTATTGGGGGAAAATGAAGGAATATTTTGAGGGGTTGTTTTAAAAGTTGATGGGAAAATAGGGGGGCTGTGATTTCGGTTTAGGTTTAAGGAGGATAAAAATCTTTAGGAGTGAGGAAGAGCCGTTGGAGTGTGGGGGGGGTTCGTGAGGCAGTAGGTTTAAAAGAAAGGAGGTACGGCAGCCGTATTTATGGGATAAAAATTGGGAAAAGTTAAACGCCGGTGGGGGATATAGGGTTTTGGGGTGGGGTTTGGGGGCAAAATTTTTTAATAAATGTATGGGAGGGTAAGGTACCTAGGGATTGGCAGGGAAAGGCAAAAGTTTTCCTTTTTATGAAGGTTAAAAGGGGGCCAAAAAAAGAGTGCAAAAAATTTTTAGGGAGATAAGTTGTTGAGTTAAACCCGGTTAAAAAGGGTTTTGGGGAGTTTTTTATTGAAAGAATTTTAAAAGTTTAAAACGGAGGAAAAGGGTTTGCAGATGAAAAAAGGAGGCCTTTTTGAAAAAGGTTTGGGGGTGTGTGGACCCGGTGTTTACCCGTTTAAAAATATAAGTGAAAGTATTTAGATAAGGGGTAAAGAGGTTTTTGGTTTGGATTTTTGGGGTTTGGAAAAAAGGCGTTTTTGACAGAGTGGATGGGGGGGCCCAAAGTTTGGGAGTGTTTTCAGGTGTATGGTGTTGGAGGTAGGTTACTTTAAAGCAGTGAAGAGTTTTTACGGGATAGTGAGGCTCAATTAGAGTTGTGGGAAAGAGGGAGATTTTTTCCCAGTAAAAGTAGGGCCCTTTGACAAGGAGTGTGATGTCACCGTGGGGTTTTTTTAATTTATTTTAAAATGGGGGTTGGGGAAGAGAAATAAAATGCGAGGGTCTTGGGAAAAGGTGTGGAGTTTAAAAGATAAAGAAAACACCAAAAAGTGGGAGCTGTCCAAAAGTTGCTCTTTGCTGATGACACTGTGCTCTTGGGGGGATTTTGAAAAGGGAAATTGCCCCCGAGGTTTTGGGGGGATGAAATTTTGGTTTGGGGATTGGGAAAAGAAAATTTTAAAAATGAAAACAGGGAAAAAGTAAGGTTATGGGATAACAAAAAAGGGTTTGGGGATGAAAGATTGGGGGTATTTAGATTGGAGGGAAGAGTATGGAGGAGGTGAATTGTTCAGATATTTTGGGGGTGGAGTGGGCAGCGGGTGGGTCTTGAAAGATGAGGTTTAATCATAGAATTATGAGGGGGGAAAAAGGGGTTTAGGGGGTGCACTTTTGGGTTTGTGGGGGACAAAGAACTTTTCCCTTTGGGGGCAAAAAGGGGAATTTTATAGAGTATAGTTTTAAACCAAAAGCTCTTCTAGGGTGGCATGGTGAGAATGTGGCAGGGAGGAGAGGTGGAGGTCTTTGGTTTAGTCTGAGGGCATGTGTGGTGTTAAATTTTAATGCAGAAATTGTGTTTAATTAAAAGGTGCGGAATTACAAAAACTTTGTTTTAAAGGATAGGAGGGTTGGGGGTCTTTGTAGAAGAAGACAAACGTGCTTCAATTGTATAGTCTTGTGGAGGAAAGTCGGGTAGGGGTGGCACAGAAGGTTGGAGGATGGGGTAAGGGGTTCTTTCTGGGTTTGGCTCCAGGGGGCCCTGGTGAGCGGTTTAGGGAATTTAAAAATGGTTTTTAATACGGGTGCTGGGATTTAAACAGTAACATTTGAAGGATTTGGGAAACTGGGCTGGCACTTTTGGGGATAGTACAGTGCTGTCTGAAGGAAAGGGGTGCTAAGTTTGAGGGTTAAAACGTGTGTAAGATATTCTGCAAACGTGAGGAGGTAATATGGTGAAAGTTTTCTTTTCTGACACCTGCTTTGGGGTATAGGCCAGTGTTTAATAAAAATCACTGTCAATATAGACTTAAACCTTTTTTTACTTTAAACTATAGGGGCATGATTCGTCATGTTCCAAACCTTTGGGGTACCAGTGACCAGTGATTCTTTCATGGCGGTTTCCACCTTTGAGGTTTCCTAGTGATCATGATTTGTCATGGCTAGCCCCAAACTTAACCGTACTATGACCAGTGATTTTGTAAATGGAAAGCTCCGCTTTGAGGGTACTCAGTGACCAGTGATTCTGTCAATGAAAAACTCCAGCTTTGAGGGTCTTAGTGACCAGTGATTTGTCAATGATAACTCCAACTTTGAGGGTACTAGTGACCAGTGATTCTGTCAATGATAACTCAACTTTGAAGGTATAGTGACCAGTGTTTCTTGTCAATGATAACTCCAATTTTGGAGGGTATAGGACCAGTGATTCGTCAATGATCACTCCAACTTTGAGGGTACTAGTGCCGTGATTTGTCAATGGCAGCTCAGCTTTGAGGGTACTAGTGACCAGTGATTCTGTCAATGGCAGCTCCAGCTTTGAGGGTACTAGTGACCAGTGATTCTGTCAATGGCAGCTCCAGCTTTGAGGGTACTAGTGACCGGTGTTCTGTCAAATGATAACTCCAGCTTGAGGGTACTAGTGACCATGATTCTGTCAATGATAACTCCAACTTTGAGGGTACTAGTGACCAGTGATTCTGTCAATGATAACTCCAGCTTTGAGGGTACTAGTGACCAGTGATTCTGTCAATGATAACTCCAACTTTGGGGGTTTACTAGTGACCAGTGATTTTTGTCAAGGGCAGCCCACTTTGAGGGTATTTGTGCCCAGGATTCTGTCAATGGCACTCCAGCTTTGAGGGTACTAGTGACCTGATTCTGTCAAGGGCAGCTCAGCTTGAGGTATATGACCAGGTTTGTCAATGATAACTCCAGCTTTGAGGGTACTAGTGACCAGTGATTCGTCATGGCAGCTCCAACTTTGAGGGTATAGTGACAGTGATTCTGTCAATGAAAACCCACTTTGAAGGTACTAGTGACCAGTGATTCTGTCAATGGCAGCTCAACTTTGAGGTAACTAGTGACCAGTGATTCTTTTCCAATGGAGCCTCCAACTTTGAGGTACTGTGACCAGTGATTCTATCACTGTAGCCCCAAACCCTGAGGATACTAGTGACAAGGAATCTGTCAAAGGTCAATTTGACATTGTAATGTCCCTTTTGTTAATCTGTATATCAGTTTATAAACTATATTCATTAGAAATAAAATATGTAGATTTTCCACTCATGAATAATAAAAGTAGATGTAAAAATAGCGTTGTAATTCACTGTAACAACAGAGATACATGTGTCACATTATTTTTTCACTGTAAAAACAGAGATACATGTATCACATTTTTATTCACTGAAAACAACAGAGTTTACATGTATCACATTATTATTCACTGTAAAACAGAGATACATGTATCACATTATTATTCACTGTAAACAACAGAGAACATGTATCACATTATTATTCACTGTAACAACAGAGATACATATATCACATTATTATTCACTGTAACAACAGAGATACAGTATCCCCATTATTATTCACTGTAACAACAGAGATACATGTATCACATTATTATTCACTGTAACAACAGAGATACATGTATCACATTATTTTTTCACTGTAACAACGAGATACATATATCAATTTTATTCACTGTAACAACAGAGATACATGTATCACATTATTATTCACTGTAACAACAGAGATACATGTATCACATTATTATTCACTGTAACAACAGAGATACATGTATCACATTGTTATTCACTGTAACAACAGAGATACATGTATCACATTATTATTCACTGTAACAACAGAGATACATGTATCACATTATTATTCACTGTAAAACAAGGATACATGTATCACATTATTATTCATTTGAACAACAGAGATACATATATCACATTATTATTCACTGTAACAACAGGATACATGTATCACATTATTATTCACTGAAAACAACAGAGATACATGAAATCACCATTATTATTCACTGTAACAACAGAGATACATGTTCACATTATTATCACTGTAACCAACAGAGATACATGTATCACATTATTATTATGTAACAACGGTACATGTATCACATTATATTCACTGTAACAACAGTAAATGTTCAATTTTTTATTCCTGTAAAACAGAGATACTTTATCACTTATATTCACTAACAACAGAGATACATGTATCACTTTATTATTCACTGTAACAACAGAGATCATGTTCACATTATTATTCACTGTAACAACAGAGATACATGTATCACATTATTATTCACTGTAACAACAGAGTACTTTTATCATTAATATTCACTGTAACACAAAGATCTGTATCACATTTTTTATTCACTGTAACAACAGAGATACATGTATCACTTTATTATTCACTGTAACAACAGAGATACATGTATCACATTATTATTCACTGTAAAAAACAGAGATACATGTATCACATTATTATTCACTGTAAACACAGAGATACATGTATCACATTATTATTCACTGTAACAACAGAGATACATGTATCACATTATTATTCACTGTAACAACAGAGATACATGTATCACATTATTATTCACTGTAAACAACAGAGATACATTTTATCACATTTTATTCACTTTTAACAACAGAGATACATGTATCACATTTTTTATTCACTGAAAACAACAGAGAAACATGTTATCACATTATTATTCACTGTAACAACAGAGGATACATGTATCACATTATTATTGATTTGTAACAACAGAGATACATGTATCACATTATTATTCACTGTAACAACAGAGATACATGTATCACATTATTATTCACTGTAACAACAGAGATACTGAAATCACATTATTATTCACTGTAACAACAGAGATACAGTATCACATTATTATTCACTGTAACAACAGAGATCAGTATCAAATTATTATTCACTGTAACAAAAAGAGATACATGTATCACATTATTATTCACTGTAAACAGAGATACATGTATCACATATTATTCACTGTAACAACAGAGATACATGTATCACATTATTATTCACTGTAACAACAGAGATACTGTTTTCACATTATTATTCACTGTAACAACAGAATACATGTATCACATTATTATTCACTGTAAAACAGAGATTACATGTATCACATTATTATTCACTGTAACACAGAGATACATGTATCACATTATTATTCACTGAAAACAACAGAGATACATGTATCACATTATTATTCACTGTAACAACAGAGATACATGTATCACATTATTATTCACTGTAACAACAGAGATACATGTATCACATTATTATTCACTGTAACAACAGAGATACATGTATCACATTATTATTCACTGTAACAACAGGGGATAATATATCACATTTTTAATTCACTGTAACAACAGAGATACATATATCACATTGTTATTCACTGTAACAACAGATTTATATATATATCACACATATATCACATTGTTATTCACTATAACAACAGATACAAAGATCACATTGTTATACACAGTAACACCTCAAATGCAAATGTCACGCTGTTATACACAATACCAACAAAGATACACAGATCAGACTAGTGTACACAGTAACCTAACAGAAATATCACACTGATTTATACAACAGAAATATCATACTAGTGTACACAGTAACAGAAATATCACACTGATGTACACAATAGAAAGATCACACTAGAGTACAAAATAACAGGGATAGAAAGATCACACTGTTATACACAATAAAACACAAACAGAGATCACACAGTTGTACACAACAGATAAAGGTACACAATAACAACAGTTACAAAGATCACACGGGTTGTACACAATAACAACCAGTTACAAAGATCACCTGTTGTACACAATATCAAAAGAGATACACAGATCAACTGTTATCCAGTGTGATCAAAATATTAATTACGACGCTGCTGTATGAATGTGTGCTGTAACGTTGAAATTTTACTGAAATGCTTAAAAAAAGCTTAAAAAAGTTTGGTATTGTTGAAATCAGACACTGGAGAATTTCTTTTCTGATAGACTTGAAACCTTGACCGTTGTTTTACTTTATTAAAAGATAACTTGGCGTTAAATTTGAGAAGTGCAAATTTAAATTTGCTAATTTTATTAAATTGCTTTCCATGTAATAACTAGAGAATGGCTCTGCTGATCGACTTCAAACCCTAAACACTGTTATATATTAATTGGAAGTATTTTTACACTAATTTCGACCAGTATGGCTGGTAATTTGCTAATTTTCTTAAAACCAAATTAATAAATATAAAAAAATACATGAAAAATATTTCTCATATTTAGTGGGGTTTTAAATTTTACGAGACAGCGCTTCCTTATTTTCAGAACTTTTCTAATAAAAAAATTTCTTTCTCCATAATTTTCGTTTGTAAGTGAAGTTTGTCTTAATTGATTAGCTGGAAATTTTTAACGCTGGAGCCACTGTGTCTGGGGCGAGATTCACGGTACTGTTTCATTACCTGACTAGTTAATGGATAATGTTACACGGACTATTTGATAACCTGGTTAGCCAACGGACAATATTACACGGACTATTTGATTACCTGGTTAGTCAATGGACAATGTTACACGGACTATTTGATTACCTGGTTAGTCAATGGACAATGTTACACGGACTATTTGATTACCTGGTTAGTCAATGGACAATATTACACGGACTATTTGATTACCTGGTTAGTCAATGGACAATGTTACACGGACTATTTTATTACCTGGCAGGTCAATGGACAATGTTACACGGACTATTTTATTACCTGGCTGGTCAGTGGACAATGTTACACGGACTATTTTATTACCTGGCAGGTCAGTGGACAATGTTACACGGACTATTTAATTAATTGGTCATTTTGTCACTTTTACTTTCCAAGTGATACAAGATTATTTTACTTTACTACATTATTTTACCTTGATGCTGCTGAGACAATCTTGAAAATGGGTTAGATAGATATTTTTGCTAGTGGCTTGAGATGGACCTGTCTAGTATGGGTCAGTAGACCTGCTGCAGTGTTCCTCCTTTCATATGTTCTTATGAATCAGATTTGTCGTCATCTTGTTTTAATCGACTCTGACTGCATCACATTGCACAGTCGCTATATGATGGCATCTATTCAGTAACTGGAGAATGACTCTTCTGGTTTGATTTAAACTTTTGCTGCTGATGAGTTGTCCTCAATGGAATCTTTGCTTTGATTTTAGGTTGTGAGAATTTTACTATGCCAATTTTATTAATAAAATTAGTTTTCGTGAAGTAACTTGACAATGTCTCTTATGATCAGAAAACAGATCACAGTGTTTGACTTCACTTGGTTACCTTGTTAAAGTTACATTACTGTTGATGTAATTAGTCTTACTTATATGCGTACTTACTTTACCCTTAAATGTGAGTAAATTTTTCTTAGGGAAAATGTTTGATTTTTTTGGCTTGCATTAGTCCCACTTTATTTTTTTTTATATAAGTAATTGGTAAAATTAAAATACTGATTTTCCTTCGACACTTTTTGAGAGTGTTATCTAGCTGTCTTCACCTTCCAACACTGACAACTTGATCATTCACTTTCTGACTGACTTCAGACTTAATGTGCCGGGGTATTGTAGGATCCCAGTCTCTCTGAGATAACAAGAGAATTCCCTTTTTCCCTCTGGACCCTTTAAAGCTGATGCTTCTTAGTGGAAGGTTTTAATTCATTTTTGGAAGTATATGTCCTATTTTCCCGGTTTTTATTGAAAAATGGGGTTATCAGTGTGTATTATGTTAAAAAAGTGGAAGTAATATTTATATTAGTAATAAAGAAAGCAATAAACACAGTAATTTCAGTAGTTCTAACAGAAGTGAAAGTAGTAGTGGTGATGGTGGTAGTAGTGGTGATGGTGGTAGTAGTGGTGATGGTGGTAACCTCCTTAATTAATTTGATGGATTACATGAGAACTGTCAACCGCAATATACTTTGTAAGAAACTTCAAGCTATCGGCATAGGTTCCATAGACTGGTTTAAGTCCTATCTTAGCAATAGGAAACAAACTGTAAAAATCAACAAAACAGAATCAGAACCCCTGCCGATAGCATGTAGAGTTCCCCAAGGTAGTATTCTGGGTTCCTTTTAAAATTCTTATTTTATGTAAATGACATGCATATCAGTGTCAAGTGCAAACTGCTACTGTATGCGGATGATAGTGCTCTGTCAGTGTTAGGTAAGACCCACAAGATATATCTAATGTAATAACTCTAGAACTGGAGTCCTGCAGCAAATGGTTAGTAGACAACAAACTATCGTTAATCCTCGGGAAAACGGAAGCTATACTCTTTGGCACAAAAAAACTGAGAAGGGTAAATAATTTTAATGTCCGTTGTAATGGGGAACTCATTACTTCAGTTTCCTCAGTAAAATATCTGAGAATCCCCTTTGACCCATGCATGTCAGGCGAACTGATCGGGAACAGACTGAAGTTTCCCTACAGACAAGCACGCTGTCTACCTACGCTTGCTCTTCATGGTACTCTGCCTTGACAAAAAAAAAACTGAAAGATGAACTACAAACTACCCAGAACAAAATGGTAAGATTCATGGTGGACCTGCGTCCAAGAGACATGAGGCAGGATGAATTACAACAGTTGGATATGCTGAATGTTGAAGCAAGTTTTTAAAATTGCTCACAAACAATGTGAGCTGCTAATTTTGTCAAGGCAATCATAGTACTAGAGAGTGAGAGTACAACTATGTAGTACCCACAGTCAGTAGCCAGGCTTCAAGCACCTTTTATTGTACAGCAATAAAGGAATGGAACAGATTGCCTGCACATGTCAAAGCCAGTCATAGTGTGAACCAGTTCAAGTAGACTGCCAAAATATGCCTCATGAATGTAGCGACAGAAAGGGAGGAGAATGATTTTTTTTTTTAGATAACACATGTAAATGTAAATAAATCTTTTTACCTTAATTCCTAGTAAAATATCCTTTATTTATAATAAAAAGATATTATATCCTTTATAGTGTAATAATAAGGTATTAAAAGGACCACAATGGAAATAAGTCACTCTGTCTGATTTTTTTGGGTTATCTTAGATTCTCTACACATATGCTACTATATATGATAATCAATACTTACTTACCTAAGAGGTTTAGAGTGTCTTCTGGGCCGTTATTGTTTCGTCGAGGTAGGTTGTCCATGAGTCTTGGTGGATTTCTCATCGGTCAATCTGCCTGTCACTGAGGTCTTTCCAGAACACCGTCAGCGCCTGGGTGTCAGTCCCGATGTACAGAGACTCGCTTGTAACAAAGTCATCTCACACCAAACCCAGCACCCACCGCAATGTACGATTTTGAATTTGCTGCAGTTTCAGGACGTTAGTCTTTGCAGCTAGAGAAAGAGTAAGAGGTGTATATGTGACAAGTGGCCGTATGAGGGCCTTGTACAGGTGTAGTTTAGTGTGTGGGTGGGGAGCTTTTGAGCTTATATAGACGCCCAGGGGCGGTACTGGCTATAACTCTCCAGACGTTTATGTAGGAGTGAAGTCTGAGAATGGAGTCAAGGTTAACTCTAGGACCATGACATTGCGGTTTTTCGTGGAATGGGTGTGTTCTTGTAGTGGTGGTTCTGAGTTCGACAGGTAGTGGTGGGCTTCCTTTCATAGACCCATTTGCTGACTTGTCCACTCCAAAATATATGAACACATTCACTACTTCCCCAGTCCCTCCCTCTTATTTGGTATCCAATCTTTCATTTCCCATTTTTGGGTATCCACTTCCTCTTGCTCTTTCCCAAAGCTCACTTTTAATTTCCTTTTTTTTACGTAATCATCCCCTGCAACTTCTATTCAAAACTCCCAAAAAGAACAGTGTCATCAGCAAAAAAAGCACCTGTGAAACTCCTACTCTGTGTTAGATTCTTTTTTCCTTTAATCTCACACCTCTTGCCCACCACCCGAACATTCACTTCTACAACTTCATCTATAAATATATTTAACAACCATGGTACCATCAAGCATCCTTTTCTAAGACCTACTTTTACTGGGAAATAATCTCCCCGTTTGTCTCCTACATACCCTGCCTGAGCCCCACTATCCTCATAAAACTCTTAGCTTTTTTTCAGTAATTGCAAATCTGCCACATAGCTCCCCTATCCACCCTATCATATGCCTTTTTCAAATCCATAAGAGCAACGAAAACCTCTTTACCCTTATCTAAATACCGTTCACTTATATGCTTCACTGTAAATACTTGGTCTACACCGCCCGTAACCTTCCTAAAGAATCCTGTTTATCTGCGATCCAACTCTCTGTCTTACTCTTAATTCTTTCATTAATAACTCTACCATACACTTTACCAGGTATACTGAACAGACTTATTCACCTATAATTTTCTGCACTCTCTTTTGTCCTCTTTGCCTTTATACAGAGGACTTCGCATGCTCTCCACCAATCGCATGGTACCTTACCCTCTTCCATACATTTATTAAATAAAAGCACCAACCACTCCAAAACTATATTCCCACTAAATTAGTTTTGATGTTACTTCCTTGTTTACGAAAGTTCCTGTTGATGATTTATTAAGTTTCTTATCTGAAGAACTCGTTAACTATGATTTACCATTGCCTGTTCCTACTATCATTAAACTTATTAAACTTTGCATTGTTGATGCAAAATTTGTATTTAATGATAAGTTTTACACTCAGAAGTTTGGTATGGCAATGGGAAATCCTCTTTCACCTGTTCTTAGTAACCTATACATGGAATTTTTTTAAACAAGGTTGCTTAACACAATCCTCCCTAATAGAGCTAAATGGTTCAGATATGTTGATGATATTTTGTGTCTTATGCCCAAAAATGTAGATATACACCATTTTCTTGGAAAATTAAATAGCTTAGCCCATTCTATAAACTTTACTGTTGAGTTTGAAGAAAATAACTCATTGCCTTTTCTAGATGTTTTAATTATTAAGGGTAATAATGAATTCAAATTTAAAATTTACAGAAAACCTACAAATAACTGTTCCTATGTCCACTATTATTCCTCGCATCAAGATAGTCAAACTGTCTGTTTTCTCATCAATGTTTTTGAGAGCTTTACGAATTTGTAGTCCTGAGTTCATAGATGAGGAAATATCCAAAATTTATGAAATAGGTAATGATTTAAAATACCCAAGAAATGTAATTGATAAATCTTTTAAAGTTGCTAGGAACACTTTTTATAATCCAAAAAAGGGCAACCAGCCTTATTCAACTAAAAATATGTTGGTTCTCCCTTACCATGAAAACTTGGTTGATATGCCTTCTCTTCTTAAGACTTTTAATATTAAAGTTGTATTCAAAAATCTTGATACAGTATAAAAACTTTTGATTAAGAATTCCCCCCAAAATGCTGATGGATGTGTCTATAAGATTCCTTGTAAAATTTGCGATAAAGTTTATTACGGTCAAACTGGTAAAAATCTCGAACTAAGATTAAAACAACATAAATATAGCATTAGAACTGGACAAGATTCCAATGCTCTATTTATTCATGTAAGAGATTTTAACCATCCAATTGATTTTCAAAAAGTTGAGAAAGTAGTATCAAGCAAGTCCATGGTCGACAGGAATATAATTGAATCTTGTTTCATAAAAAGCAGTTTTGACAATAATATGAATATTTCCTTTGGTTTATATAAATTAGATCCATTTATAATTAATAGAATTTGGGTAGAATTTAATAATACACTGGACAAATAAATAGCTTGGGGGTGAGTTTTGCAAAGGACCTATCCAAGTTGGCTCGCCGCGCGTCACGTGTTTAACCGTTGTGGGATCTGATAGTGAGGTGCTGGCCGACCCCTTATATAGCTTCCTTGGATGCTTCACTTTCATAGTTCCTTGATAATGTGAGTAGTCACGAAAGCGCTTGGAATTTCTCTATTCTTTCAGAGTGGTTGTTTTGCATATTTTGAAATCACCTGTTTACTGTGATCTTATTGCATATATATATATATATATATATATATATATATATATATATATATATATATATATATATATAAATATATAAAAGAATTACCGACAATATAGTAAGTAAAAGGACACAAATGCAACTAATGTGAAATTTTTGTATTGGCAACACCGCGTTTCTCTCTCCAGGAGCTTCATCAAAGCCTGGAGAGCGACACGTTAGCCATAAAAAAAGTCACATTAGATTCATTTTGGTGTCCTGTACATAACACAGTATATATGAAGGAAACAAGTACAATGGAAAATTTTAGTAAATGTTGTGGGAACACGGACGGGAGTATCGAGCGGTAAACAGAGAAGATGCGTGTTCTATCAGACTATGAACTATAAATGGCACTCAATAATCCATTCTAGTGTTTAGTAAAATGAGATGAATAGTAAAATTAAACCTTATTGCGTCAGTCTCAAGCTGCAATTTGAGTAAGCAATATAATTTCAGCACAGTAATTTGCACCTAAGGAGTCCGCAATTGCAATTCCCTTTTTGTTGGAAAAGGGAGAGGAAAGGGGAGGTGGAACATTAAATAGTAATGCTTGTAAATAATATATCACTTGTTTGAGTTTCAAAATTAATTCATGACAATGGGTTTACCTTCAAAGTAGATAAAGTAGATACTTATCAACCTGTCGGTTTTTTTTATACGATTTTAAATTCACCTCAAATTACCGTAGAACCGAGTTGGAGTCCTTATGAGTTGAAGGAAGTGAGTGGACAACCTGGGTGGTGAAGAGACTCCAATTTGCCTTCCATTCTGTACAGCTGTCCAGCCAAGCCTCGACAATCGCCAGTCATATAGACTTACAAGTTGGTTTAGAAAGACACTTTAAGCAAACACATGACATAGTTATTAGAAAACGTTCGGTCCTGGGAACTCTTTGAATCACTTCTAACATACAGAGGGTAGAAGACATTACGCATATAAGCCGGAGAGTGTGATGTGAGTGACCCACAGTGACCTGAGGAATGTCATGGTTGGGATGAGGACGGTAGACGATGAAATCATGTGACTCCTGTGTTGTTGGTTCGTGGTGCTTAAGATAACATGTATCCAATGGTTTTTTGAAATTTTGTAGATCCAGTGTTTGGGCGCCGCGTTTCTATAGTGTCCGGTGACGCGATTAGTGAGGCTCTAGGCACCCGTCGGCGTTCTGAGTCTGGTTCTGTGAGAACGAGTGTGCCTCATTCCCATCATCAAATGCCCCGTTGAGTCTCTGTGGAGGAACAGTGTACCTTACATCGTCTCTATTAGAGGCATTTCCGATGCTCATTCAGGCCAGACTGCAAGATCATCTGCCTGTCAGCGGGGCCTACATATTCCTTGGAACAGAATCCTCAGGGGATAGTGTAGACGCCTGCTGTAGAGTTAGAGGTGTGGGGCTGCGTTTCGTAGTGAGCTTTGAAAGATGATGTGTTTATGGTGGAAACGTTTGATGTTACTCATAGCAAGTGCCGCCCCGGCGAGTATTCGAGGCATACCTCACCACATGGGATCACTTGTGACTGCTTAGGGGCGTTCCATGGCGGATTGTTAAGGATACTTGTGCCTTGAGTCAGCAATGTTCTCGGATTCATAAAGATGGGATCTGAAGGACTGTGTAAAGGCTTGTTTTATGTAAGCGCATTCTTCTTCTAAAAAAACAAGGTCTGGAGATGCTGAAGAGCTCTCAAGAAGAAGCCCAATTATATATGAGGGAAAACCCCCTCCTCTCTTAGTGGCAGGTGCTTGGTGTGATAAAAGTGTATAAGATCGTCCTAGTTGGTAGGTTTTCTATATCACTTTGAAGAAAATTTGTCACTGTCGGGAGATCTGCACAGTAGAAACGACGAGGAAAGAAGTTTGCCATCGTTTTCAGTTCCAAGTGTAAACTTATTGATGTTAAACTGCAATTGATCTTTTGAAGAAGGGCCTCTGGATATTGAGACGGTCTCGGATATAAAACCAATATATCATCAACGTATCTTAGCCGGTAACGGTGTTTGGAAATGAGGCGTGCTGAATTTCCTCTGTCTCTAGGTTTTCCATGAAGAGGTTGGCAGCACAGACACTGAGCGGGCAGCCATTGCCATCATCAAAGCAGTGTTTAAGAGTTGGTCCTGATACTTGAAGAAGTTGAAATAACAAAAAGATCCACAATATTGATGAAATCTAGAGGTAAATGGAGGTCGTTGGTTTTCAGTGAGCCTCTGTCCAGAATGTTGATTGCAGCGTTCAGTAAGGACGTTGGTAAAGAAGGGGCTGTGACATCGAAGAAAGCCATGCTTTTGATTTTAACATTCAGGATGGAAATCAGGAGAGAAGAACACTGAGTGTTTGTAGGTGGGCTTGACTGATGGTGCCCATAAGCGGGAGAAAGATCTTGGGAATGAGTATAAAACCAAGCACGACTCTGGGAGCACACATCAACCAATAACTGCTGCAGCATATGGGCGGCCTGCAAATCTAGAGAACAGTCGGACCGAAGTGCCTCAGTAAGTAATCGTTTCAGGACGATTTTACAACCTTGTACAATCAAGGCCCATTAACTGGAGTATGCAGGACTCATTTTTGGAACTCACACCTGGTCAAGCACGGTCAAGAAAATAGAGAAAGTGCAAAGGTTTGGTCAACAAGGCTAGTTCTGAGCTAAGGGTAATGCCTACGAAAAAGGTTAAGGGAAACAGGCCTGACACACTGAGGACAAGAAGGATAGGGGAGACATGATAACGACATAGAAAATATTGCGAGGAATAGATAAGGTGGACGAGAGACAGGGGTTCCAGAGATGGGACACAGAAACAAAGGGGATCACAATTGGAAATTGAAGATTCCATGAGTCAACAGTTGTCAGTATGTGAAAGTGAGGTAGTTGAGGCAGGAACTGTACATATGCTTTAAGACGAAGGTATGATAAAAGCACATGGAGCAGGGAGAGAGAGACCTAGTAGCGATGAGTGAAGAGGCAGGGCCAGGACTGTGGCCTCGACCGCCTGCAACCACAAATAAATATGTGATACATACACAACACACAGTTGTTACACCACACACTGAGAGGAATGACGAAGTGGACCATAAGACAGGATTACCAGAGATGGGGGGACACAGGGGCAAGGGGACACAGTTGGAAGTTTGAAGAAAACAACATGATCCATCACAGGGATGTTAGGAAGTATTTCTTCCGCCCAGAGTAGTCAGGAAGAGGAATTGTTTGTGAGTATGTAAGGGGAGGCAGGATCCATACATAGCTTAAGACGAGTATGATAAGGCTCACGTATCAGGGAGAGTGACCTCGTAGCGACCAGTGAAGAGCGGGGCCAGGATCTAGGACCCAAACTCTGCCATCTCAACTAGGTGAGTAACACACACACACACACAACACACCCACACACACACACACACACCACACACACACACACACACACACACACACCACAGCACACACACACACACAGTTGAAGATTCAGAAAAATGAGTCAAGGGATATTAGAAGTTATTTCTGCGTCAACCGAGTTGTCAGGAAGTGGAATAGTGCCTGGAAAGTGGAGTGGTGGGGGGGCAGGAACCGTACATAGTTTTAAGACGAGGTACGATAAAGCTCATGGAGCAGGGACAGAGAGCCCTAGTAAGCGGTCAGTGAAGGGCGGGCCAGGACTGAGTCTCGACCCCTGCAACCCCACGAGTAGGGGAGTACAAATAAGCGTGACTACACACACTGCACACACACACACACACAGCTGTCACCGACCCTTATAATCACAATTAGGTGAGTATACACACACACACACACACACGATATCTTAATAAGGAATCGTTCAAGACACTGTACACTGGTATGTTAGCCCAAACTGAGTAATGGCAGCAACCAGTCAGGAACCACACACCATGTCAAGCACGTCAAAAAGTTAGAGAAGTACAAAGTTTGCAACAGGCTAGTCCCAGAGCCAAAGGGAATGATTGTACGAGGAAAGGTTAAGGGAAAACGGACTGACGACACTGGAGGACAGAAGGGTCAGGGGAACATATAACGACAATACAAGATACTGCGGGAATAGACAAGTGGACAGAGATAGGAATGTTTTCCAGAGATGGGACACAGTGACAAGGGGTCACAACTGGAAGCTGAAGAGACTCAGACGAGTCCACAGTACGTTAGGAAGTATTTCTTTCAGTCCTAGAGTTGTCAGCAGGTGGAATAGCCTAGCAAGTGAAGTAGTGGAGGCAGGAACCATACATAGTTTAAAGAAGAGGTATGACAAAGCTCAGGAAGCAGAGAGAGAGAGGATCCCAGTAGCGATCAGTGAAGGAGGCGGGGGCCAGATCTGAGTCTCGAACCCCTGCAACCACAATTAGGTGAGTACAATTAGGTGTAGTACACACACATACACACACACACACACACACATACACACACACACACACACACACACAACTCAGATACACAGATATATGATAAAGCTCATGGAACAGGGAGAGAGTGAACTTAGGAGTGACCAGCGAAGAGGTGGGGCCAGGTTCTGTGAATCGACCCCTGCTATCACAATTAGGTGAGTACAACACCACCCACCCACACACACACACACACACACACACACACAAAACGCAGAACACAGATATATGATAAAGCTCATGGAACAGGAGAGAGTGAACTTAGGAGGACCAGCGAAGAGGTGGGGCCAGGTCTGTGAATCCGACCCCTGCTAACACAATTATGGTGAAGTAAACACACATATCACACACACGTTTAATTGGTGCACAAAACTACATTCCAAGAGATTAGTGCAAAAGCTACAGACAGCACACATAACAGGAAGGACATTGCAATGGACAGAGAAAACCTGACGGATGCAACAACGTGACGATGTGTCGAGTGGGCGCCTGTGGACAAGCCGGGTCATAGGACCAGTGCTGTTTTTGGAATATGGGAATGACATGACGAAGGGAGGACTCCAGAAGTGTCCCTGTTCGCAGGAAAAGATGGGAAGGAGAAGTTGCATTGTCTCAATCAAACCAGAGGAGTTTTGAAGAAAATAGGGAGGACTGGGCTAGAGAGAAAGCAATGACTACATGGAGCGAACTTCAGACTGGAGGTTACAGTAGAGAAAAGACATTAAATGAAAAAGATGGAACACGTGAGACACAAAATGCAGGGAGACAAAGCAGAAGTTTGTACCTAAGGGTAAAGAAGCAATGTGAAACTAAGTGAGTCTATGGTTTACCGGAGGGTGCAGAGAAGGCCAAAGCCAATTGTGCTGATTCATGGAAGAAGTATAGAAAGACAAAAGGCTCGGGATACAAAGAGCTTAGCAGAAGAGCCAGAAAGAATATGCATGGATATTGAGGGAAGCCCAGCGGCAATTTAAGAATGATATAGCATCGATTACTTGAATCTGACCCGAAAAGTTGTTATAGTCTTATCAAGAGGATATAAAACAGTCCAGAACTAGGTAATCATGGCTGAGAAGGAGGGAAATTAGCAGGAAGAAATATGATAGAGCTCAGTAAAGAGATTTAAGGAGGTTTTCTCAGTGGGACAGAGAGGCTCCAGCAAACTGAGGTGGTAAGAACAACAGAAAGTGCTGTACGCACATACAACACAACCGAGAAGAATGGTGACGAAACAGCTATGTAAACTAGATACCTCGAATGCTGTGGGCTAGATAATATTCCCCATAGGTCCTGAAGAGGAAACAGAGATAATGTGGATGCACTTAAAAACAATCAACAAATCTATCGAAAACGAAGCAACTACTTGAGGTATGGAAGACGCAAATGCAGTCCCTATTTTTTAAGTAAGCACTGAACTACAGACTAGTGTTCACTGACTTGTCCTAATATGTAAAGTCATGAAGATTACAGAAGAGTGGTGGAACCCTTGAAAGGATGAGATCAAACAGGACAACCAGCACTGCGTCAGTTATGAGAAATCCTGCAACCACAAACCTACCGTAGTTCTACAACAAGGTAACAGAATAAATCAGACAAAGAGGGAAGAGTAGACCGCAACTTCTTGTGAGAAAGCGTTCGACACTGCTCGGCAAAAGATATTGGTTGAAAAATCCAGAGAATAGGCTGGAAAGCAAGAAAAGCACTTGATGTATCAGGAATGAAATAACTAGGGATTGTGGTTATAAACCTTTGGTAATAAATACCAGACAAGTTGGTTTAGAAAGACACGTAAGCAAACACTATAACATATTTATTAAAAACCGTTGACGTGTCTTTCTAAACCAACTTGTCGTTATTTATTACCATTTATACCATCTTTCTGACACTGCAACACACTATGGACTGCATACAGAGAATGCCTTTCCCTCTCCTACTCAAAGCTACTAGTCTTCGGAACCGACACATCTTCCAAGAAGACTGTATTGCTGAGATGGTGAAACCACGGTCCCACACCTCGACAACTGACCACATCTGAAACGGACCCCTTTCTCTCCTGCGTTTACGCCTACCTTAGAGAAAGCTCTGATGAACTGCTGACCTGCTCAGAAGGATCCGCATTACGTGCCGCTCAGATTCGTGCTTCACTTCCACTCCTGGAAACAGAAGGACTGCAGAATATAAACTCAGCCAAGTTTACCACTGCCAAACATCCAAACAGAAATTTGAGCTAATCACGAAAACAACAAGACCTTGTTTCCCCACAAATGGGCGAAATGGGGTCGACCAGAAATCATAAATAACTTAGCTTCCAATACAACTAACCGTCACCGAGACAGAGCCCTCAGCCTAGGGCTCAAGAGTTTACTACAGCAACACAAGAAACATAATTCCTGGTGGACATGGTAACCATAGAACCAACCTTTTGGAGACTCCAGCGTTTCAAAAAGGGCTTTGTCCAAGGAATCATCACTGCTGCAGCACGAGCCTTCAAGACCGGTCATTCCCAGAAGATACATCCAAGCACTCAGGAACTTGGCCAACAACGATGATACGTCATTACAACCCGCTGACAAAGGAGTGGTGTGGTGTTTACTCAACACTGGGTCGACAACAACAATAAAGTCTTAAATCTTCTCAACGATGCCAACTACATAACCCAGCTGTATCGGAATCAGTGCTACATCAAAGTACCCAGACATTCCTTCAAAAGGCTCGTAGCATCTTACGAAAATCAGACAAGGCAAAAAACTACTACTAATTAAACTTTTACACAGGTCACCGAAACCAGCACGCCTGTATGCCATTCCTAAGAAACACACAAACCTGGCATCGCCACTACGGCCTATCACTTCGGGCATAGGGAGTGCAACCACACAGACTAGCCAGCCGCCACCCTTGCCAAATACCTTTTTTCAGAGCGCTTCTGGGCACTATCATCACGCCCACCTCAAACATTCAGGTGACCACTCTCCCGATTTTTCCAACCTGAATGTCCAAAAACAAAAGCATGGCTTCCCTTCCGATGTCAACAGCCCTCTTTACCAACGTTCCTACTGACGCTGCAAATCAACATTCTGAGACAGAAGGCTCACTGAAAACCACGACCTCCTTTACTACTTCTAGATTTCCATCAATCCTAGTGGAACTGTGTGTGTATTTCAACTTCTTCAAGTATCAGGACAACTGTTACAAACAATGCTTTGGGATGGCAATGGGCAGCCCGCTCAGTGCTGTGCTTGCCAACCTCTTCATGGAAAACTTGGAGACAGAGAAATTCAGCACCCTCAATTCCCAACACCGTTACCTGGCTAAGATACGTTGATGATATATTGGTTTTCTATCCAAGACGTCTCAATATCCAGGCCCTTCTCAACAAGATCAATGCAGTTGAACCATCAATAAAGTTTACACTTGAACTCGAAAATGATGGCAAACTTCCTTTCCTCGACGTTCTACTGTGCAGATCTCCCGACAGTGACAAACTTCTCTTCAAAGTGTATAGAAAACCCACCAAACAAGGACGATCTTATACACTTTTATTCACACCAAGATACCCGCACTAAGAGAGGAGTCCTCATTGGCTTCTTCTTGAGAGCTCTTCGCATCTCCAGACCTTGTTTCTAGAAGAAGAATGCACTTACATAACACAAGCCTTTACACGTCTTCAGTTCCCATCTTTCTTCATCCGAGATTGCAGACTCAAGGCACAAGCTATCCTCACACAAACCGCCCATGGAACAGCCCCCTAAACAGTTCATAGTACTCCCATGTGGCGATGTTGCCACGAATACTCGCCGGGCACTTGCTATGAGTAACATCAACGTTTCCACCATAAACACATCCTCTATCAAAGACCTCACTACTAAACGCAGCCCCTCACCTCTAACTTCTACAGCAGGCGTCTACACTATCCCCTGTGGGTTCTGTCCCAAGAAATATGTAGGCGAGACAGGCAGAGATCTTGCAGTCCGCCTGAATGAGCATCGAAATGCCTCTAACAGAGACGATGTAAGGTACGCCTGTGTCCTCCACAGAGACTCCACGGGGCATTTGATGAACTGGAACGAGGCACAACTCGTTCTCAACCGAACCAGACCTCAGACGCCGACGGTGCCTAGAAGCCTCACTAATCACCGTCACCGACACTATAGAACGCAACAGGGGAAACTACAAAATTTCAAAAACTTTGGCATACATGATACTTAAGCACCCCAAACCCCAACAAAACAGGAGTACATGTTTTTCATGGGGCCAGGGCCCTCATCATAGGCAAGGTTTTTTTGAAAAGGGACCTGCCTGCAGGGGGCCAGTAGGCCTTCTACAGTGTTCCTCCATTCTTATTTCTTAAACATTTTTGGGGCCCACGTGCGCCCCACATCTCACTCTCCGCCTATATTTTTAAAATGTTTTCTACCTCTGAAATGTTGGGAAGGGGACCCAAGGTCCCAGGACCAAAAACGTTTTCAAATTTAAATATGTTATAGGGGTTTGCTTACGGGGTCTTTCAAAACCCCAAACTAGGGAGGGTTTAATAGCGAAAATCTCAGAGTAGGGGGAATGTGTGGGTGGGGGTTTTTTTTCCCATAGGGTCAGTCCGGGGGCCGGGCTTTTTCCCTCGTATATGTGATTTAATAGACGGTAGGGATTGATTCGGGAAGTGGGAAAGGACAAAGAATATCGCATACAAAAGGCAAAGATTTCCCAAACCTCACTCATGGAAAAATGTTTTTTGGGGGTGAGTATCATACCAAGCAAAATCCCCTAGGGCGTACCCCAAAAACACTCTTGATATGAAACAAAAAAAAATATTTTTTTAAAAAAAGGGGGGTTTTGTTCGTAATATTGGGGAAAAAAAGGCCCCTTTCATGGAACGAGGCAAACTAAGGGGAAAACAGAGAGTAGGCATAAATTTTTTAAAACTGAGTGAGGATCAGTCAAAATGTGGCACCCAAAAAGGGACCCATTTTTTAGGCCCATTGTTGTTAGTGATATGAAATTAAGGGACCTTGATGGGGGGAATGCAAAGTAAATAAAAACTAAATTTAATGACGACTAAAAAGCAGGCGGAATAATAGATTTAGAGGAAGATCCCGCTAAACTTCAGGAGATTTGGAAGCTAATATCGTTATCATTAAATTGGCAAAATGCAGTTCAATGTTTTAAGTGCCGGGTCCTCACGCTTGCGAATATAAATTATCCCTTGAAACTTACACTCTTTTTTAATAGGGAATTTGACATTACAGAAATTTTGGGTAAGCGGGCAACCTAAAGCCAGGAGAAAAATTTTCCCCCGGATTTGCGTGAAAAAAGGAAAAACAGATTGGTGGGTTTTTATATCAAAAAGTATATCCCCAATAAGAGTTCAGAGGTTTTTACTACACCTCTATACATCTTAAAACAAGGCCTCATTTAAAATTTAGCAGCTCATTTCTGGTTTTGGGTTTTACGGAATGACAAAATTTTGAATAAAAAGGACTGAGATCCCCCCGGGAGATTTATATCACTGATATTTAGTGGAATATAATGACTTATAAAACGCCCCAGAAATATAAAAATTTTTGTTAAACTTTCCAAAATTTTTTTGATTTTGAAAAAAGCTTTAAAAATAACCCTCTTTTAAAAAAATCATGCAAGCCCATTTTTAAGAAAATTAAAAATATCCATTTTTTTTGTCAGCTTAAACTAAAATTTTTATTAAAAATTACAAAAGGGAAAGTTGAAACACAAAATTTTTATAAAAAAAAAAATTTTAGAAAATTTTAAAGAAAAAAAAAAACCCCTAAGAATCTTAAATCTTCGAAAAAATAAGAATCACCCAACTTTAAAATTTAAAGTCGGAAAATCAAAAAAACATTCTTTTCTTAATTTATTTAATGAATTTAGCAAACAAAACTTGAACAGTCAAAAACATTTTAAATAAAAAAACCCCTTTTTTCAAAATTTTTACATACAGTTAAATAAGTTTTTTGCAATTATTACAAAAAAACCCAAATTTTTTAAATTTTTGTGAAAACAAAATTTGGGTAACTTGGGGATTACACTGCTCAATAAAAATTAATAATAATAATGATAATAATATTATTATTTTATTATTATTATTATTATTATTTTTATTATTATTATTATTATTATTATTTTATTATTTTTAAATTAGATCGTTTAGAATTCCCCGCTTATATTGCGAAATAAACAAATAATCCTAATTTTATATGTTTTTTGTTTTAAAAAGCACCCAAAAAACCCCTTTAGAAGTGTGTAAAACTTAGGGGTCGTTAGAATAGATAATCGAAAAGTTAAGGATATAAAAAATTTCCACAAAAGGGTTTTATCGAATTAAAAACAAGACGTCCGTTAAAAAAGTAAAGGCGCACAATTTGAGAGTTTTAGGTGGATCTTGTGATTTTCCCTTTTATAGCAATGAAAACCAATTTTTACATTTGGTTTATAAAAAAATGACTTTTTTGGCACGCACTGCCCGATGCAAAGGGCTGAACTTTTTGGCACCCCGCAAATGCCCGATATAATCTGAAACTTTGTGGCACCTGCACTGCCTGATGCAAGGGCCCGAACCCTTTTTGGCAAACCCGCACTGGGCCCGATGCAAGTCTGAAAAATTTTTGGCCCCCTGCACTGCCCCTTTTAAGTCTTTAACTTTGTGGCCCTGCACTGCCTGATAAAAAAGTTCCCGAACTTTGTGGCACCTGCACTGGCTTATATAAGTCTGAACTTTGTGGCACCCGACTGCCCGATATAAGTTGAACTTTGTGGAAACCCGCACTTTTCTGATGAAAATCTGAACTTTGTTCATGCAAAAGCCTGATAAAAGCTGAACTTTGTGGGACCGCATGTCCGATGTAAGTCCCGAACTTTCTGGCCCTGCACTGCCCGTTTCAAATTCCCGAACTTTTTGGGACCTGCACTGCCTGATTAAAAATTTTTTAACTTTGTTGGCACCTGCACTGCCCGAATAAAATCTGAAAAATTTTTGGCACCTGAAATGCCTGATATAATTTTGAACTTTGTGGCACCCGCACTGCCTGATATAAATCTGAACTTTGTGGCACCCGCATGGCCCGAAAAAGTCAACTTTGTGGCCCCTGCATGCCTGATTAATTTTGAACTTTTTGGCCCTGGGAATGCCTGATATAATCTGGGAAATTTTTGGCACCTGCACTGCCTGATATAAGTCTGAACTTTGTGGCACCCGCAAATGCCTGAAAATAAAAACTGAAATTTGTGGCACCCGGGATGCCTGATAAAAAGTTGAACTTTGTGGCCCCCTGCACTGCCTGATATAAATTTTGAACTTTGTGGCACCCGCACTGCCGATAAAAATCTGAAATTTGTGGCACCTGCACTGCCCGATATAAGTCTGAAATTTGTGGCACCCGACTGCCTGAAAATAAGTCTGAACTTTGTGGCACCTGCATGCCCGATATAAATCGAACTTTTGTGGGACCTTTCACTGCCGATATAAACTGAACTTTGTGGCACCTGCACCCGCCCCGATATATTTCTGAATCTTTTTGCCCCGGTAAGGTTTTCACCGCCTTGAAAATATGAAAAAATTATTCAGAATCGGAGTTAAAAAAAAAAAAATAGACTTCTTTATACTATTTTCTTTTTTTGGGGAAAAAAAGGAAAATTTTATAAATTTTTCCCCAAAAAAAAAATAAAAAAAATTGGGATCCATTAGGATTAAAAAAAAATAAAAAAATCCTTCTTTTAAAAAGGGAAAACAAATATTTAGGGTTTGAAAACTGTCGTAAAAGAAAATCCAATAAGAAAGATATTTTTAAATTTTATATAAAGGGAAAAAAAAAAAACAAAAAACAAATTTGATTTAAAAATTTTCAAAAAAAAAAAAAAAAAAAAAAAAAAAATTTTGGGTTCCATACGGATTAAAATTAAAAAAAAAAAATTTTGATTTTGGGAAAAGTCCATTCACCAGTTTTTAAAAATCAGAAACAATTTGCTTGATAAAAATTTTCAAAAAAAAAATTTTACTGGTTCAGTGTTAGTGACAAACTGTGTTTAAAATAAATCCATTAAAGCGAAAAGTTTGAATTTTAAATTTGAAAAAATCCCTTCTCGAGTAATTTATTTTGGGTTCTAATGATTTCTATTTTTTTTAATAATTTTTTTGTTTTTCCCCCATTCAAGGCAAGTGAAAATGCAGACGTAACAATTTTTAAGAAACCTTTACGCACATATAAGTTCCCTCAAACACCCTTTAAAAAAATGGGAACACCTTTGGAAAACACTTGGGCTTGGGACTCACCCGGAACCCCAGGCGAGAAAAATGGGATCATAATCTAAAACCTGGAAAATCTTTGAGGGACTGGTCCCCAATCTGCACACACCCAAAACCCTTTTTCCCTTTCGGAAAAACAAAAGGGCTTGGAAGGTGATACCAAAACCCCCCATGAAAAGTTGGGGCGTCATTTTAAAACACTAAGGTTTAAAAGACAAAAAGTTCCGTGACCCAAGATTGTTCAACAGCCTCCCACCAGCCCCCTAAGGGGGGGGGAAATTTCCAATAGACCCCTGGTAAAGTCCGTTTCCCCATCCCGGGGGTGGGTTCTTACGTTGGGGCACGTGCGGCCCGCCCGTAAAAAGGGCCCCCTGATTAGGCCCTGATCCACCGAGAGGTTTGGTCGGGGGACCGGGGGGGCCCCGGGGGGCGTTGGGTCCCCAGAATGCCTTTCCCGGTAAACTCCAGGTAGACAGAAACCCCTTTTTAGTAAAAATATAACACTTTCGCTTATTTTTGGCTTCCCGTCAAATAAATTTTTTATTTTTAACCAAAAGGTTTAATTAAAACCAGTTTATATTTCCCGGTGTGTAATACATTTTCTTTATTTGTATATTAATTTTTTTTAATATAACAATTTAAAATTTTTCTTAATTATTTTATTACGTAAGTACATTAAAGAGACACACCCTTTAAAATTTTAAAAAAAACACTTTTATCCCCTTTAAAATTACAGGGAAAAATTTTAAAAAATTTTTTCCCCACTATTTATTTTTAAAAAATTGGGGAAAAATTTTGACTTTTTTCCGCCCCCGTGGCAGTGGAGATCCTTTTTTTTAAGGGGAAAACCCTTCCAGTGTAACAATGTGAAGCCGCCAGACAAAAAATTCTCCAAATTACGACACGATTGTTAATGATTCCAAGATTTTTTTTAAATTTTCTAAATCAAAAAAAAAATAGCTTTCTTTTAAAAGGGGCTAGCCAAAAGATCTTAAGATGCATCATCCTTGAAAAATTTTTAAGGGCCCTTAGAAGAGATTTAAATTTAAAAAATAATTTTTTAAAGTGAATTTAAAAATTCCCCCATATTTTTTTGTAAAACCCCTCAGATGTGCATCTACACTTTTTAAATTTTTGTCCTCATCGTCATCATTTTTAGATTTTTTTTTAAAAAAAGTTTGAAAAATTTGGCCACGCGCTTCCCTTTTTTGGTTTTTTGAGGGCCCAAAACCCAAAAATTTTGGGGGTCTTTAAAAAAGCCTATTAATCCTATAAAATTTAATCCCCCCTTTTCGTACACAAGGGGTTTTTAAAAAAATTGAAGCCAAATGGGTGAGGGTTCCGACTTAACGCAAACAAATTTAAATGCAGAGGGGGAAAAAAAAAAAGTAAATTCGGGAAAACTTTAAAAGGGGGACCAACTCCTAAAATAATCCCTAAAAAAATACCAAAAATTTCCCCAAACTTTTTTTTAAATATCAACACAACTGTTTTTGGGAAGTTAACTTTTTTTAAAGACAGAAAATGTTCCCTTGAAGAGGAAGGGAACTTAAAAATTTATTGGTGGGTTTTCCCCCAAGGGGAAGGGGTTATGTTTTTTTTTCCCCTTTTTAGGGGATTTCCTTTTTTAGGCAAAAACATACCATATAGTGTTTCTTCTGTTTTTTTTTGTACAATCGAATACCCGCGTGTTTTTTTTTTGGATGCCCCTTTTTGTGATTTTGAAAAGGGGCTAAGCAAATGTTTGTGACGTGCTGTGTTTATTAATATTCATTCATTAAGATTCATTGATAACGTTTTCTTGTCTTCATACGTATCAGTGATAAAGAATCAGCAACAGAGATGCATTTACCTCAATCCCATTTGGTATATCACACAAATATCCGAAACAGAACTGGACTTAATGCTGATTACTGCAGAACTACGCTCGTCATTCTTCCAGATTTTAACATCTCTTTTCGGACAATCACTCTTTCCTTTCAGTAAGGTACTCTTTGATCCACAAGAGTACATTCCCTATTATTCCTGTTCGCACCTCAAGTTTTTGACCCAGTCTCTTGTGAGGTGCAGTATCTGTGGCATGCTAAGAATATGCTATATTTTATTCGGCTGGTGTCACACACCTACATAGCTATGCGCTCCCGACCAACAAACCAGATGCGGGGCTTCCCTTGTTATGCTAACATCTTGGTTCAATCCAGCCAATCATAAGCCAACCAGTTGAAGTTGTGAAACTATGTAGGAGTCTCGTGAAGGAACATTGGCAGACTTACCCACATTCCTCACTGTGTTTCTTGTTTCCAAACTTGCTTTGTACAATGTGTACATACATTGTACTTATGCTTGCATGCTGTTTTGGTGAAGGAAAATATATAAGTAATTTATCACTGCCTTAGTTTTCTTGCTACGAGCGTGCAGACTTCGAGACTACGCATGTGTTGATCTTCTCGCAGTTCAAGAATATGCAAGATACCCATCTCCCTCCCTCTCTGTCTGTCTGTCTGTCTGTCTGTCTCTGTCCTGTCTCTGTCTCTGTCTCTGTCTCTGTCTCTGTCTCTCTCTCTGTCTCTCTCTCTCTCTCTCTCTCTCTCTCTCTCTCTCTCTCTCATCTCTCATCTCTCTCTCTCCCCCTCTCTCTCTCTCTCTCTCTCTCTCCACCATGCTACTATGAAAAGATTTGCCATCTCTAAACCTATGCTGATTACTGCTTATGAAATTACTTCGATCCAAGTGTTTTACTACCGGGTTTTTCTCCTTTCCTCTCACGTCGTATCTTCGTCATGCTGGTTTGAAAGTTTTCCTTAACTTCATCATTCTAGTTCTCTTTAATTCCCGCTCCCGGGGGGTACCACTTCTACAGTCGTATTTTTTTTTTTTTGAAATCTTTCTTCAGTAATAACTTCACTTAAGCGCTATGAGCTCTACTTGCTGCTTTTTCTAAGGTGTAAATTATTGCCATGTTGTTCTCCTCATATTCCTGTTTTGGTATCCATTTTCGTGGCGGTTTGACTACCATCACTGTAGGCCCTCGGCTTTGACTCAAGTATCACTGTGGACCCTCAGCTTTGACTCTACCCTACCATCACTGTGGACCCTCAGCTTGACTCTACCCTACCATCACTGTGGGCCCTCAGTTTTGACTCTACCCTACCATCACTGTGGACCCTCAGCTTTGACTCTAACCATGGCTGTGGCCTTTCACATATCCTTGTACACCACGGGGCTCATTCTGGTCTTCCCATTTTTTTCCCTCTTGTCCTTTGAGTACGAACTTCTCTGTTTTCCTGCACTTTCTCGTCGAGGGTCTTATCATTTCCTTTAGCTTCGTATCCATGTACCTATGCACCGTACCTCAACCAGGGTCCATAAGTGAGAGACAAGTGATGTACAATCCGCCACCGAGCAGCAGGTGACCGATACAAGAGAGCAGACAAGAGCCGATGATGGACACACAAGCCGAGGTGGAAGAAGGTTCCAGATGGGTAGGGCAATGTTACAGACCTGGATTCAACACAAGGAATGTGACTGTGGAGACCTGGAGCCACATGCGGTCCAGAACGTGGATGGCTAAGATGCTGGAGGCGGTGCAGTTAAACTCATGCTCCAGCAAATTTTCGGACACAACCAGAGAAGAAGGAAGGAAAACGTATTAAGGCTAGACCTCCGTGTACCCCTTTGAAAATTCGACATAGAGGGGTATAACATAAAACGGCCTCGGTTCTAAAGTTTATCTCATGGTCCTAGTTTCGAATCATTCTAGAGTTAACAGTGGTAGAGTGATACGCATTGAGGACAGGAGAAGCAACACCTTCAAGAAAAGGGACTACATAGGCATTGCAATTCCTATATGAGGTACCAATTGGGAAACAGAGCTAAAGTAGAAGACAGTAATTTAAATGAGGAACAGAGTGTGACCACAAAGTGCACAGGAGAAAGAAGAAGTTCCACCAAGGGACGAACAGAAACATTGGGACTCCATTGTTTACTGCCTCGAGGAAATGGAGGAGAGATTAAAGCCAAGTAGTGTGCTAAAACTGAAAAGTACTGAAGGTAAATGACTCCAGCTAAATATTGGAATTGAGAGCCAAAGAGGCCAAAAACGTATATTCATGGATGGAGGAGATGGACCCCAGTGGCAATATGAGAACGACATACATCAGAAGCACTCAGTTGTTAAGCAGCTACATTAGGAGGAAACAAACAGTCAAAGACCAGTTAATTCAGGCTAAGGAAGGAAGAGAGAGCTCATAGGGAGCGACCAATGAAGTATAATTAGATGACTCAGCTCAATATTTAAGGCTATAATTCTCGTGTAACAGAAGGCTTCCAGGAAAATCGAGGTGGTAGGATTTGCCAGCAAGTGCAGACACACATGGACACAACCGAGAGAGAGAGGCAAAGAAACTCTAGGCAAACTAATACCTCGAAGGCGGTGGGCCTGAATAACTCTCTCTTGGGTCCTGCTAGAAAGAACAGACCGCACTGTATACGTCCGCTGACAACAATATTGTATAAATGTTTGAAATAGGGGAAACTGATCCGGTATGGAAGACAGCATATGTAGGGTCCCTCTTTTTAAGAAAGGAGAACCGACAAGCAGCAGTGAACTACAGAGACCATTGTCACTGACTTGTACATTACTAAAGTCATGAGAAGAGTAGCAGGAGAAGAGTGGTGGAGCATCTAGAAAGGAAGGGATAAAATCAGGACATCCAGCAAGGCTTCAATGATGGGAAAATCCCAGTATTACAAACCTACTGGAGTTCTACGAGAAGTAAAACAGAAGAAGAGGGATGGGTAGACTGCATCTTCTTTTTATTGGCAAAAAGACTTAGCAGGACAATAGCACACAAGAACTGGTTGAAAAGCTAGAGAAACAGGCACAAAAAAACACAGGGGAAGAATTATTGCACTGGATCAGAGGGGTATAACCTAAAAGGAAGAAACAACGTGTGGTTCGTACGGGGGTTAAGCGTTAGAGTGGCGCATGTGTCGAGTGGTGTTTCACAAGGGTCATGCCTAGCCCGAGATGTTCCAGAATGTGAATGACTTGACAGAAAGACAGATAACAGAGGCGACCCTGTTTGCAGCGGTGTGAAGCTAATGAAGGGAAAACAAGTGTCGAGAGGAATCCGAGTAAAGCCAACAAGGAGATTTGGACAGCTGTAAGCCTGGGTCCGGCAAATAGCTCCGGCGTTTAATAATAACCAACAAGTGCAAAGTCCTGAAGTTGTGGGGAAGGACATAGCAGCCCGCAGAAGGAGTACAGTCTAGGAGGTCAAGGCTGCAAAACTCACTAAGGAAACGATCTTGGGGTGAGCATCCTAACCGAGCACATCTGAGGCCGCACATCTACCAAATAACGACTGCAGCATATGGGCGCCTTGCAAACCTAATACATCCTTCCCGACATCTAAAAAAGGCATCATTCAGGACCCTGTATAGTGTGTACAATGGGCTCATATTGGAATATGCGCAGCCAGTTATTGAAACCTTCCCTAGCCAAGCATGTAAGAAAACTAGAGAAAGTGCAAAAGGATTTAGCTAATGAGTATGTCCTTACGAGAAGAGGTTAAGGGAAATCGAACCTGACGACACTGGAAGACAGGCTAGATAAGCGGGGATGTGATAATCAACATATAAAATCTGAAAGGAATCGACAAGGTGGGCAGAGGTAAGATGTTTCAGAAATGGACACAGTCAACAAGGGGTCACAGAAGGAAGTTGAAGACGCAGATGATCACACGGGATGGTAGGAAGTATTTCTTCAGCCACAGAGTTGCCAAGCAGTGAGATAGTCTGGAAGTGATGTAGTGGAGCAGGAACCATACATGAGGTGTAAAAGAGGTATGATAAAGCTCATGGAGCGGAAGAGTGATAAAAGAAGCGGGGCCTGGAGCTGTGACTTGACCCCTGCAACCACAACCAGGTAGGTGAGGCGCGTCGCTCACACACACACACCACCACACACACAAACACACACACACACACACACACACACACACACAAGATCCAGAATGGGACACAGCAACAGGGGTCCCAAGTTGGAAGTTGAAGAACTCAGATGAATCACTGTAATGTTAGGAAGCTGTGACTCGGACCCCTGCAACCACAAACAGGTGAGTACAACACCACACGTACTCATATGCAGAAAAAATACAGGCCTAGTGTCTAATTGACATGTGCTAGGACAAAAATGGTAACAAACACACACACACACACGCACACAAACGCGCACACACACACCCACACACTCCCTGCAAAGCCATTACCAGAATTAGAGTAAGAAATAGCATAGACGAAGAGTGCAAGGGTAAAGCGGTAGTGAGGGATAACGTCAGACATTTTAAGAGCCTGATACACGCTAAATTTTTACAACATAGCTGACTTTCATGAATTTAGAAGTAGAATCATAAGTGTTACAGATTGGTAAGCTTAGAATTACTGGTATCTATCCGGAATTTTATTAGCAGCAGAATACTATAGAAGTGGGGGCAACACACACACACACACATACACACACATACACACCACACAAACACACACACATACACACACATAGACACCACACACATAAACACACACACACACACACACATCACTCACACTACATTACACACACACACACAAACCACACACCACATACACACACACACCACACACAACATACACACAACACACACACATACACCACACACACACACACACACATACACCACACACACACACATACAACCACCACACACACACCACACACACAGCACCACACACACACACACACATACACACACACACACACATGACACACACGACTAACACACAAACACAACACACACACACACACACACACCACATACACACACACACCTCACTCAAGGAGAAAGATCATTGGGGTGAGTATAAACACCGAGCATGCTCCTGGAAGCACACATCTGAATCAGATAACTGTCTGCAGCTATATGGGGCGCCTGGCAAATCTGAGAACAGCATTCCGATACCTGAGTAAGGAAAGCATTCAAGACACATGTACAACCGTGTATGTCAGGCCCTTACTGGAAAGTATGCACCTGCACTGTTTGGAACCCGCACTAGATAAAGCACGTCAAGAAACTAGAGAAAGTACAAAAGGTTTGCAACAAGGTTAGTTCCAGAGCTAAGGGGAAAGTCCTATGAAGAAAGATTAAGGGAAATCGTCCTGACGATACTTGGAGGACATAGGGCCTGGAGACATGATAACGACATATAAAATACTGCGTGGAATAGAACGAAGGTGGACCAGACAGATGTTCCAGGGAGGGGACACAGAAACAAGAGCCACAATTTGGAAGTTGAAGATGACAAATGAGTCAGAGAGAATAGTAGGAAGTTATTTCTTTCAGTCCCAAGAGAGTTGTAAGGCTGTGGAATAGCCTAGAAAATGACGTAGTGGAGGCAGGAACCATACACAGTTATAAGACGAGGTTTTGATAAAGCTCCATGGAGCGGGGAAGAGAGGGTCTATAGCAACCGGTTAAGAGGCGCTGTGGGGCCCTCAAGCTCTGACTCTACCCTACCATCACGTGGGCCCTCAGCCTGACTACCTACCATCACTGTGGGCCCTCAAGCTTTGACTCAACCCTAACCATCACTGTGGGCCCTCAGCTTTGACTCTCCCTACCATCACTGTGGCCCTCACTTTGACGTCTACCCTACCAACAACTGTGGCCCTCTGCTCTGACTCTACCCTACCATCACGTGGGCCCTCACTCTGACTCACCCTACCGTCACTGTGGGCGCCTCAGCTCTGACTCTACCCTACCATCACTGGGAGGTCCTCAGCTTCTGACTCTACCCTACCATCCTGTGGGCCCTCAGCTCTGACTCTACCCTACCATCAACTGTGGGTCCCTCAGCCTCTGAATCTAATCTACCGCTACCATCACGTGCGCCCATCAGCTCTGACTCGTAACTACCTACATCTCTGGGCCCTCAACTCTGACTCGAACACTACATAACTTGTGGCCCTCAGCTCTGAACCTCTACCTACCTTCACTGTGGGCCCTCAGCTTTGACTCGTAACCCTACCATCACTGTGGGCCTCCACTTTGACTCTACCCAACCATCACTGTGGCCCTCAGCGTTGACCTCTACCCTACCATCACTGTGGGCCCTCACTCTGGACTCAACCCTACCATCACTGTGGGCCCCTCACCTGACTCTACCCGACCATCCACTGTGGGTCCTCAGCTCTGACTCTACCCTAATCATCAACTGGGGCCCTCCTCTGACTCTACCTACATCAACTGTGGGCCCTCAGCTCTGACTCTTTCTACCCTACCAATCACTGTTGGTCCTCAGCTCTGACTTACCCTACCATCACTGTGTCCCCAACTTGACTCTACCCTACCATCACTGTGGGGGCCACCCTCATCTCTGACTCTACCCTACCATCACTGTGGGTCCTTCCTCAGCTCCTGACTCTATCCTACCATCACGTGGGTCCGTCAGCTCTGACTCTAACCCTACATCACGTGGCCCTCAGCTCTGACTCTACCCTACCATCACTGTGGTCTCACTCTGACTCTAACCCAAACATCACTTGTGTGCCACAGCTCTGACTCTATACCCTATACCATCACTGTGGGCCCGCAGCTCTGACTCTACCCACCATCACTGTGGGCCCGTCAGCCTCTGACTCTACCCTACCATCACTGTGGTCCTCGCGCTGACTCTACCCTACCATCACTGTGGCCCTCAGCTCTGACTCTACCCTACCATCTACTTGTGGGTCCGCAGCCTGAACTCTACTCCTACCATCACTGTGGGGTCCCTCAGCTCTGACTCTACCGCTACCATCACGTGGGTCCTTCAGCTCTGACTCTACCCCTAACCTTCACTGTGGGCCCTCAGCTCTGACCTCTACCCTACCATCACTGTGGTCCCACTCGGACGCGAAACCCTACCATCACTGTGGGTCCTCAGCTCTAGACTCTACCTACCATCAACTCTGTGGGCCTCAGCTCTTGGACTCTACCCTACCATCCTGTGCCCTCACTCTGACTCTACCCTACCATCACTGTGGGTCCTCTAAGCTCTACTCTACTAAACCATACCAATCACTGTTTGGTCCTCAACTTTGGACTCTAACCCTTACCATCACTGTGGCCCTCGCTCTGACTCTACCCTACCATCCACTGTGTGTCCTCAGCTCTGACACGACCCTACCATCACTGTGGTCCTCAGCTCTGAACTCTACCCTACCATCACTGGAGGGCCCTCAGCTCTGACTCTACCCTACCATCACAGTGGGTCCCTCAGCTCTGACTCAACCCTATACCATCCTGTGGGTCCCTCAACTTGACTCTACCCTACCATCACTGTGGGCCCGCAGCTCTGACTCTACCCTACCATCACTGTGTACCTCAGCTACTGAACTCTACCCAACCATCACTGTGGGTACTCAGCTCTGACTCTACCCTACCATCACTGTGGGCCTCGCCTCTGACTCTAACCCTACCATCAACACGGTGGGTCCCAGCACTGACTCTACCCTACCATCACTGTGGGTCTCAGCTCTGACTCTAAGCCCAACCATCACTGTGGGCCCCACTCCTGACCGAACCCTAACATCACGTTGGGCCCTCAGCTCTGACTGCTACCCTACCACCACGTGGGGCCCTCAGCTTTGACTCTACCCTACCATCTCGTGGGCTAACTTGACCTACCCCTACCATCACGTGTGGCCGGCTCAGCTCTGACTCTATGCCGTACCATCACTGTGGGCCCTCAGCTCTACTCTACCTCTACCAGCACTGTGGCCCTCAGCTCGACTCTACCCACCATCACTGTGGGCCCTCAACTCCTGACTCTACACTACACCATCACTGTGGGCCCTCAGCTCTGACTCGACCCTTACCAACACTGTGGGCCCTCAGCTCTGACTCTAACCCTACCATCACGGTGGCCCTCCGCCTACTCTACCCTACCAGATCAACTGTGGGCCCTAAGCTCTGACTCTACCCTACCATCACTTGGGGGCCCTCAGCTCTGACTCTACCCTCCATCACTGGTGTGGCCCTCAGCTCTGACTCCTAAACCCTACCAATCACTGTGGGTCCGCAACTCTACTCTAACCCTACCATCACTGTGGGCCCTCAGCTCTGACTCTACCCTACCATCACTGGGCCCTCAGCTCTGACTCAACCTTACCATCACTGTAGGGCCCCTCGGACTCTGACCTTTAACCCTACCATCACTGTGGGGGCGCCTCAGACGCTGACTCTACCCTACCATCACTGTGGCTCTCAGCTCCTACTCTTCCCCTACCTATACCATCACTGTGGGCCCTCAGCTTCTGACTCTATCTATCCTACCTACCATCACTGTGGCCATCCAGCTCTGACTCCTACCCTCCCATCACTGTGGGCCCTCCAGCTCCTGACCTACCCTACCATCACTGTGGGCCCTCAGCTTTGACTCTACCCTATACTACCGACACAGGGGCCCTCAGGCTTGACTCTAACCCTGACCATCAATGTGGGTCCCTCAGCTTGAACTCTACCACTCTACCATCACTGTGGGCCCACAGCTCTGACTCTACCCTACCACACTGTGGCCCGACTCTGACTCTACCCTGACCATCCCTGGGGTCCTCCGCTCTGACTCTACCCTACCATCACCTGTGGGCCCCAGTCTGACTCTACCCTACCATCACTGTGGGTCCTCACGCTGACTCAACCCTACCATCACTGTTGGTCCTCAGCTCTGACCTCTAATACCCTACCACACTGGGGGCCCCTCAGCTCAGACTCTACCCTACCATCACTGTGGTCCTCAGCTCTGACTCTAACCCTACATCATGTGGTCCTCACTCTGATCTACCCCTGCCAGCACTGTGGGTCCTCAGCTCTGACTCAACCCTACAACACTGTGGCCCTCAGCGCTGACTCAACCCTACACATCACTGTGGCCCCAAGCTCTGACTCTAACGCCTACCCAGCACTGTGGGCCCTCAGCTTCTGACTCTAACCCTACCATCACTGGGGCCCTCAGCCTCTGACTCTATCTACCCTACCATCACTTGGGCCTCACTCTGACTCTAACCCCTACCACACTGTGGCCCTCAGCTCTGACTCTACCCACTATGTAACATCTGTTTTGATTTTTTTAAGATCATACAATATCTCAGTACTCTCGGGCGGTAATCATATGAGTAAGTATATATATTGGCATACATCAACGAATATTTCATTTTTTTGTGGATATTAATAAAATATTTTATCTTACAAAAGGTTGACTTAGAATTATACTTAACAGACCTATGAGCGTAGAAAAGATAAGCAAGACTGTCCTGAGAGGTGCAGTGACACACTTTCATTAATAACAAACTTTAAACAATGTTTTCCCTTAAAACTTTGCTGACAGAATTGATTATTAAGTGTTAAGTGCTAATCGTAAAGTCATATGACGTATGGTATTAGTACTGAAAGAAATTTTACTGTACATTTTTTTGTCTTTAGATTACATAATTGCAGAGTTGTCCAGGTAAGTGGCCTCCAGCATTAAAATGGTTATTATGCATAAAACAATATAGTTACTGTTATCAGGCTAAATGACAGGATTCACATTTTATTTGCTAATAAAATTGTATTGTATTTCCTTCAGTTATATCAAGAACTATCGACTTTAACTTGGTTCCGTCAAGCTGGAAATCTTAAGGAATAGGTCATAAAAATATTCCACCTTAAGAATCAAGTATGTGAGTGGTTAGTCTGTCACTTAATGACCTATAAAGAAGTTGTGTTCTACATAAACCTTGGATGTATATAGGTAGTGTAGCCATGTTTAACGGTGTCTCAGGAGTTTTTGAAATACGATTTTCAAATATTGACCCATGAACTGCATGACAATCTCACTTTCACCGTATATGGAAATTGAATCTCACAAAATCCAATCACATTTCCATTTACAGCAACGCTTGCCACACTATCAAGGAAATAACTGGATAAAACTGAGTGATTGAAGTAGCCTGATAATGTACATAATAAGTAATCCTGAATATGTAGATACGAATAGTACTATACGTTTTCTATTTTTTTTTACATCTGGTCCCATAAAGGGAGACCAGACTCATAAGAAATTTATAAATTACCATAAATTTATGCACAATAAATTTTTTTTTTTTTTTTTTTTTTTTTTTTTTTTTTTTATTTTTTTTAAATTTTAGCCTGCCTCAGATTTACTTGTAGAGAGAAGAAACCCGCAGTGCATCGTATAATTGTATCATATTTTACCAACCTTTTATCTGGATTATCGGGAAGAGTTCCGGGGGTCAACGCCCCGCGGCCCGGTCAGGGTGACCAGCCTCCTTAGGGTCAGTGTCCCAGGATGCGGACCCACCCAGTGTCGACTAACACCCAGGTACCATTTTTACTGATGGGGAACATAGACACATGTGGAAAGAACACGTCCAATTTTCACTCTAGGCTGGGGAATCGAACCCAGGCCCTCCCGTGTGGAAGCGAGAGCGTTACACCAGATAATCAATTAACTAATAATCAGATTTTTTTCACGGAATACACTGTCAGAAATGAACTAGTAAACGAGCTTGAAGAAATTTGTGCAGTGAGACAGAAACTTGTCAGATTTCAGTGTGACAAAATTAAACTTATCTATGTGGAAAAATAATACTGTAAGATAGGTGTTACCTGTTAGACTAAGGTTATAAGGTATCACGTATTACTGTTTGTATGGACATGTCAGTGACATAAAATATAAGTTACAAGACCTCTGCAGTATATATTCCGAGTGTGTAACATCCTACCTCCCAGAGACATGTCTTTGCAAACCTACAGGATATAGCAAAACATATTCATTCCTAATGCTTAGATGAATGAAATCTTGAGGTTGCATCAGAATGTTCCATCCACAAGATGAATGTACTGTTTCCTAAAGTGACTGGATCCAGTGTATCTACATCAACTGTATAAGTAACTGGTAAAATATGAAATGATTAATATTTTCTTTCTAGTGATGTAACAATGCCAGTAAGTGCTGACAAAGATCCTTTGACCTCTGGAACATTGTTTATTTGTTCTGTTTTTCTGCTCACAGAATAAGCCATGATTATTAATGTCAAGTTAATTATGCAGCCGCATACTATTACTTGATTGAACACCCCTTCCATATATTGAAGACTTTATAAAATCTACGAACCCAGATCTCTCCATTTACAGACAACAGTATCTTATAAACTGTGTTGTAATACTATCCATGGATTGAGGATATGGAATGCCCTTGTAACTTAAACCTGACTAAGGAAAATAAAATAATGGACATGAAGTATCTAAACCCAAATAGACTGTGAGACTGTCACTACAGAAAGACCAGGGGAGGTAAAAGATTGAGAACACATTACAATAACAAGAGGGAAGGATAAGACCCAGCTGACCAATTTTCAGAATAAAAAACAGTCAAACCAATATTCAAGACAGAAAGGTTATGAAGCAAGTTCGTGCAGCTGAAATCGGAGAGCAGACGACGCCAGGGGAAATAAAGGAAGACAGGTCGGCAAATGACAGACAGTCTGAAGCATTGTGGAAAACAATAAACACAACCTACGCCACAAATCACCCAGAGAAACCCTTCAACCTCTTTCCCACTTATACCAGTGAAACCATAACTAAAAAACAAAGCCACACTCACAGTCCCCTCCCAAACCCACACAATAATACTGCCATCAATCAAAATCTCCCACAGTACCAGCACCCTGCTTCCGCACCCTCAGCCAGCACAAGCCCATCCAACCCCCAGACTGCAGTAATGGAAAGGTAGCTGAAAAATATGGGACACCAACGCGTATGGAATACCAATGGATGGTGATGGCCAAGAACGAATCACTGAATCACTCCGGACATAGTACTCACGAGACCAAGCTCATGGGGGTGATAGAACGCAATCTTATCGAATGGATTGCAGATCCTAGGAATGACGGGAACAGAGGGGGTTAGAGTTGCAAGCTCTTGAAAAAAAAAAATGTGGATTTCGAGGAGATGGGAGGTCAAGCAGAGGGAAGCAGTCAAATACATTTAGAGCACTTCAGAGCAGGGTCCAAAAATGATAGTGATGGTACAACCGGCACTGACAAGCAGGAGACTAAGACAATCTACAATGACAGTAACAGAAAGGACAGGAGTGGACATACTGACGCGAGGTGCCAAGCAAAGTTACACTTCATGGGGATTTTTTCAAACCACAAGGAGACTAATGGCAAACTAGAAAGCCCACATGGGGGTACCAGAGGCTAAGGTTGAAACAGTACTGGCCAAACGTCATGCACCAACAATGTTTGGACACAACGCAGTCGAGTGAGGAGAGATGCACCAGCAAGGCTGGACCTCATATTGTCTACCTTGTACAGTTCAAAACAGGGAATATTACATCCTGACAAGGCCCTCCCACAACACTCACGTGTCAGAGTGGCGCCTTTAAGAAGGGTATACTACAAGGGTCAGTCCTATGCAGGTGCTGTGAATCAGGTTATATGTGAAAACATGACGGACATATGTGAAGCTAATCGAAGAACTCAATCTGATGAGATCAAGTGGCTACTTGGGAATTGGGACAAGATGCAAACCTGGCGTCGCAGCAAACTGGCTCCTAAATCTAACCCCACCATGTGCCAAAGTCGTGAAGATTGGGAAGGTGCAAAGAAGAACTCGCAAACAGAGTACAAGCTAGGATGCCAAAGACAATTCTCACCAAAGAAAAGATCTTGGGGTGAGTATAATATAGAGAGCACATCTCCTGAGGGGCACGGTTAATCAAATAACTGCTGCAACATATGGTCCTGCAAACCTAAGAAGAGCATTTCGACACCTATTGAGGGAATCGTTTTCAAACTGAACATTGTACTGAGCCCTCATTGGAGTATGCAGCACACCATTTTTGGAACCCCACACTTTGGTCAAAGTTTGAAGCAAGAATAATCCCGGAGCTAGGGGTATGTCCTTACGAGGAGAGGTTTAAGGTAAAACTGACCCGCGACATTAAGACCGAGGGAGGGGGGGGGAAGACATGATAAAGACAAAATACAAAATACTGAAAAGAATGTTAAGGTGGATAAAGGACAGGATGTTTCAGGGTGGACACAGGAACAGAGGTGTCACAACTGTCTTAATATTCCGAAGACTCATCTAGTCACAGGGATGTTAGATATTTTCATCAGTCAAAGTTGTCAGAAAGTGGAGACAGTCCAAGAGAGTAATGTATGTTGCCAAGATCCATAAAGCGTCAGGAGTTGGAGAGAGTAGAACCTAGTAGCGACCAGCAAAGACAGGGGCCGGGAGCTGTTAATCGACCACTTGCTGCCCACACGTTACAAAGATTAATGCAAAAGCTAGAGGAGCAGCAGGATAAAAGAAAAGGCATAGGAATCTGACAGGAAACAAGTGATCAAGGTGCGTGACGAGGTGTCAAGTGGGCAACCTGTGAAACCGGGTTTCCACCAAGGAATCAGTATTAAGAGGGTCTGTTGTTCCGGTATATGTGAATGACATAATGGAAGGGATAGATTCAGATGTGCCCTGTTTTGCAGACTATGTTAGCTAATGGGGAGAATTCAAAATGCATGAGGATCAGTAGATGTTGAGGTGTAAGGGCCTTCAAACCCTCAAGAGTTTTTGAAGGAGCCTCTTCCTGCTGAGAAAAGAAAACATAGAAAAAATAGGTTATAACTAAAGCAAGATAAACAAAGTTTATTGAATATAACAATTATCTTAAAATATAAAAAAACAAACATGAATCGTCCCTAACTGAAGCAAATTGTGGGAAAATTAAATGAATAAATAAAATGAACACGGCTATTATTAGAGGGGGTAGGGGGCAAAGGATGCTGTTCCGAGTCACCGTTGTCTGGCATGGCCACAGGAAATTGCTGGAGTGTAACTTGACAGGAGAAAGTAAGGTCAAGGGCCGTGACTGTTGTGAAGTCCAGCTCCAGACGGTTAATACCTATAAAAGGTTTCAGCTAGTAGCTTAGGTAAGGGAGCTAGCTGCTGGCAGTTGTAGGAACTGAAAATCGGCATTAAGTAGAAAGAAACAATGTAAGTTCTCTCAGTGTGCTGTCGTGAGTTAAACTAGCTCCTGTTCCCGGGTGGTAGAGAAAAACAGTCTCAAAATGAGGCTTTTGACCTGCCTCAGGATGAAGATCTAAAGCAAAGGTAAGGAACTGCAGAGTTCCCAAGATGCACGCCTTGATGAGATTATGGACCTTCCTCAGAAAGGTCTCGTAATGTAGTAGATTGAACAAAAGGTGAAGGAACAACAGAGTTTCCCAAGACGATGAAGTTCTTCAGTTTCTTATCTCTTATGTAGATCCTTGCTGGCTCGTCTCGTCGCCTGTCAGGTGACCCAAAATCCATCAGCAATGATAAGTACATAAAAATGAAATTACATTCCGGACAAAGGGAGACTTCACATGATAGGTCGAGGCCTATAGGCGAAATGATGAAAGACCAAAGATATCTACAAACGTAGTTATGTATCCAAGTCCGGACAAAGTTAAAAATCCTATACAAGAGTAGAACCTTTTGTCTCTATTAATTTAAAAAAATAATAAACAGAAAAAACTAATTAAGAGGGCTTTATACTTACAGACTTGATGCTACAGAATCAAAGTGACCTCAAACTCTGTCAGCAAGGATCCGCTTTTTTGGCTCTCACCCAATGGATGATGGGGGGGAAGTTAGAGTAACTGCCTCACATACCCCTTTCTGAACCGGTATACTACCAGTCTTTTCTCCACCATCCATTCAGTTTTCCACTCTTACTTAATGAACTTTTTCTACACCAGTACCAACAAAAAGATCTGGATAGGGTGCAAACCCGGATCAACAACTACTCCTGGAGTTTTAACCCAAATTGCAAGGTGGGGCCAAAGTCTCAACTCACTCAATTACAAGGATCTTAGGGTGAGTATCATACTGTTATGATACTCACTGTGTACTCAAGGCACCAGTATGGAACCCACTTCTGGCCAAGCATTTTCAGAAATAGAGAAAGTTGCAAAGATTTGCAACAAGACCTAGTCCTTAATAAAGTAGTATGTCCTAGCGAGGAGAGTTTAATTAATGGAAAGCAACCTGATGAGACTGGAGGACGGGAGGGATAGGAAAAAATGAGAACGACATGATAAATTACTTAAAAGGAATTGACAAGGTTGGAAAGGACAGAAATGTTTCACAGAAGACACAGATCAAGGAAGGGGGTTTACACATAGCTGTTTTTTTCATCCACATAGCTTAGAAAAATACGATAAAAGCTCGGAGGAGCACAGAGTGGACATGTGTGACCAGCGAAGAGAGCGGTGCCATGAGCCGTGATCGAATGCCTGCAACTACAAATAGGGGACTCACACTCACACACACACACACACACACACACACACACACACACACACCACACACTACACACACACAACTATCTACACACACACACACCACACACACACACACTCTCCCTCACACACACACACACACACAAATACACAATTGCAGTGAAGACTTTGATGAGTTAAAGAGATGTTAGGAAGCATTTCTTTATCTTAGAGTTGTCAGAAGTGGAATAATCTGGCAAGTGATATTGTATGAGCAGGAACCCATACATTGTTATAAGACTGAGGTATGATAAAGCTCATGGAGTAGGATAGAGAGGGACCTATAGCAATCATGAAGAGCCGGGCCCCAAGAGCCATGTATCGACCCCTGAACCACAAATAGTTGAGTACCTTACAGAACAAACTACCACCACGACCCCCCCATCTAAAAAATAACAATATGGTATCCCAAAATGGTAAGATAGGGAGAAGCAAGGGAACTGGAATAGCTGGTCTGAGAAAGAAATCATGGAAGAAAGCGCAAGAACACACTTGTACTAGAATGGAAAAACTACTAAACGAGTTTTACAACACAATGAGGAGAAGATATCTAAACAGAGATAAAATGGAGATAATTACTGTAGCTGTTTAGCTGCGGTAAAGATGCAGAGCCTGGGCAAAAGAATTTAGAAATGCTTGAATGTAGGATACAGAGAGACAACTCAATAGGATCAAGGTGCTGAGAACTGGACCCTCAGTGGAAACAGCGAGGACAGAAAGGGGAAGGAGATAAGTACCTTGCAGAGTGATATATCAGCCACAAGGACGTCTGGGAGACCATAAGAAAACAATTAAAGAGATGCTAAAATCGGATCCATAGATATTTAAGGAGGGGAAAAAATTGGAAGAGGAGAGTGAGAAGTCACCTTATTTTAATGTGCTTATGAGGCAGAAGGTGAGAACCTATGATGAAAGGAGACAAGGGAAGAGGGGGGGGTTGGAGGAGAGATTGAGAGTATAATTGCAATAACAGAAGAGGTCATGTTCTAGTTGACAAATTTTCAGAGACTTGGGGGTACTTGAGGGAAAAATCGCCCAGTTAAACTGACATTCAAGAGAGAAATGGTGCATAATATGAAAAACACTGTTAATGAACTCGCATGAAAAACACTGTTAAAGAACTCATAAAACTACCAGTTAGTGTACCTCATCTGCGACAGAACACGAAATGAATAGAAACTGAACAGAGTCTATACTACGCCAGGAAACGAAGACAGACAGTCTCACGAGGTATCACACTGGAAGCATGAAGACTCAGTTGAGGCCAAGGTGATGATAGGAAGTAATTCTTCAGTCACAGAGTTGTCAGAAGTGGGAGAGACCGAGAGTGATGTAATGGAGGCAGAATCTAAACATAGATTTAGAAGAGATATGGTAAAGCTCATGGACCAGAGAGAAGAGAGAAGAGAGTAGACCTAGTACGACCAGTGAAGAGGGCATGGCCAGGAGGGCTATGAATCGAGCCTCCTGTCCCTGACAACTCATAATTAGGGTGAGTACAATAACCAGAAACCGAGCCACACCCCAACCCCATTCCCCACCTCCATAGCAACAAAACTACCATCCGTCCGCAGCCTTCCATAATAACCCAGCCCTAAATTCGTATGCACAGCCTGTACCAACACCCCTCTCCATCCATAATACAGTAACTGGAAAGGAAGCTGAAGTATGTACACCAACGCAAGATGGAATACAGATACGAGTGAGGAGTGCCACCCCGGACATAATAGTACTCAGAGACAAAACTTACGAGGGTGATAATCAGACGGAATCTTCCCTACGGATATCAATGTTGAGGAAAGACTATTAAGACTGATGGAAGATGGATATGACCACTGGCTCATTAAAACCAATGAAGTTTTGAGATGGGAGGACTGATAGAAAAGAAAAGCAGATGAGTACATAAATACCTCCTTAAATATTCTGTTGAGCTCTTTACTTACTTGCTGGTCGCTCTCTATGACTTCCTCCTTCCTTTCTCAGCCTGATTAGCTGTCCTTGACTGGTTTTTCCTCCTAATGTGGCTGTATAACAACTTGGGTCAGAAATGGGCTCTATCTCATTTTAACATGAACATTTGTTTCTGACCCTTTGGTTCATTTCCTTGTTTTTCTGATTCATTTGGCCTTCAGTACTTTTTCCTATGCTCTAGCAAACCTGGCTGTGGCCTTTCACATATCCTTGTACACCACGGGGCTCATTCTGGTCTTCCCATTTTTTTCCCTCTTGTCCTTTGAGTACGAACTTCTCTGTTTTCCTGCACTTTCTCGTCGAGGGTCTTATCATTTCCTTTAGCTTCGTATCCATGTACCTATGCACCGTACCTCAACCAGGGTCCATAAGTGAGAGACAAGTGATGTACAATCCGCCACCGAGCAGCAGGTGACCGATACAAGAGAGCAGACAAGAGCCGATGATGGACACACAAGCCGAGGTGGAAGAAGGTTCCAGATGGGTAGGGCAATGTTACAGACCTGGATTCAACACAAGGAATGTGACTGTGGAGACCTGGAGCCACATGCGGTCCAGAACGTGGATGGCTAAGATGCTGGAGGCGGTGCAGTTAAACTCATGCTCCAGCAAATTTTCGGACACAACCAGAGAAGAAGGAAGGAAAACGTATTAAGGCTAGACCTCCGTGTACCCCTTTGAAAATTCGACATAGAGGGGTATAACATAAAACGGCCTCGGTTCTAAAGTTTATCTCATGGTCCTAGTTTCGAATCATTCTAGAGTTAACAGTGGTAGAGTGATACGCATTGAGGACAGGAGAAGCAACACCTTCAAGAAAAGGGACTACATAGGCATTGCAATTCCTATATGAGGTACCAATTGGGAAACAGAGCTAAAGTAGAAGACAGTAATTTAAATGAGGAACAGAGTGTGACCACAAAGTGCACAGGAGAAAGAAGAAGTTCCACCAAGGGACGAACAGAAACATTGGGACTCCATTGTTTACTGCCTCGAGGAAATGGAGGAGAGATTAAAGCCAAGTAGTGTGCTAAAACTGAAAAGTACTGAAGGTAAATGACTCCAGCTAAATATTGGAATTGAGAGCCAAAGAGGCCAAAAACGTATATTCATGGATGGAGGAGATGGACCCCAGTGGCAATATGAGAACGACATACATCAGAAGCACTCAGTTGTTAAGCAGCTACATTAGGAGGAAACAAACAGTCAAAGACCAGTTAATTCAGGCTAAGGAAGGAAGAGAGAGCTCATAGGGAGCGACCAATGAAGTATAATTAGATGACTCAGCTCAATATTTAAGGCTATAATTCTCGTGTAACAGAAGGCTTCCAGGAAAATCGAGGTGGTAGGATTTGCCAGCAAGTGCAGACACACATGGACACAACCGAGAGAGAGAGGCAAAGAAACTCTAGGCAAACTAATACCTCGAAGGCGGTGGGCCTGAATAACTCTCTCTTGGGTCCTGCTAGAAAGAACAGACCGCACTGTATACGTCCGCTGACAACAATATTGTATAAATGTTTGAAATAGGGGAAACTGATCCGGTATGGAAGACAGCATATGTAGGGTCCCTCTTTTTAAGAAAGGAGAACCGACAAGCAGCAGTGAACTACAGAGACCATTGTCACTGACTTGTACATTACTAAAGTCATGAGAAGAGTAGCAGGAGAAGAGTGGTGGAGCATCTAGAAAGGAAGGGATAAAATCAGGACATCCAGCAAGGCTTCAATGATGGGAAAATCCCAGTATTACAAACCTACTGGAGTTCTACGAGAAGTAAAACAGAAGAAGAGGGATGGGTAGACTGCATCTTCTTTTTATTGGCAAAAAGACTTAGCAGGACAATAGCACACAAGAACTGGTTGAAAAGCTAGAGAAACAGGCACAAAAAAACACAGGGGAAGAATTATTGCACTGGATCAGAGGGGTATAACCTAAAAGGAAGAAACAACGTGTGGTTCGTACGGGGGTTAAGCGTTAGAGTGGCGCATGTGTCGAGTGGTGTTTCACAAGGGTCATGCCTAGCCCGAGATGTTCCAGAATGTGAATGACTTGACAGAAAGACAGATAACAGAGGCGACCCTGTTTGCAGCGGTGTGAAGCTAATGAAGGGAAAACAAGTGTCGAGAGGAATCCGAGTAAAGCCAACAAGGAGATTTGGACAGCTGTAAGCCTGGGTCCGGCAAATAGCTCCGGCGTTTAATAATAACCAACAAGTGCAAAGTCCTGAAGTTGTGGGGAAGGACATAGCAGCCCGCAGAAGGAGTACAGTCTAGGAGGTCAAGGCTGCAAAACTCACTAAGGAAACGATCTTGGGGTGAGCATCCTAACCGAGCACATCTGAGGCCGCACATCTACCAAATAACGACTGCAGCATATGGGCGCCTTGCAAACCTAATACATCCTTCCCGACATCTAAAAAAGGCATCATTCAGGACCCTGTATAGTGTGTACAATGGGCTCATATTGGAATATGCGCAGCCAGTTATTGAAACCTTCCCTAGCCAAGCATGTAAGAAAACTAGAGAAAGTGCAAAAGGATTTAGCTAATGAGTATGTCCTTACGAGAAGAGGTTAAGGGAAATCGAACCTGACGACACTGGAAGACAGGCTAGATAAGCGGGGATGTGATAATCAACATATAAAATCTGAAAGGAATCGACAAGGTGGGCAGAGGTAAGATGTTTCAGAAATGGACACAGTCAACAAGGGGTCACAGAAGGAAGTTGAAGACGCAGATGATCACACGGGATGGTAGGAAGTATTTCTTCAGCCACAGAGTTGCCAAGCAGTGAGATAGTCTGGAAGTGATGTAGTGGAGCAGGAACCATACATGAGGTGTAAAAGAGGTATGATAAAGCTCATGGAGCGGAAGAGTGATAAAAGAAGCGGGGCCTGGAGCTGTGACTTGACCCCTGCAACCACAACCAGGTAGGTGAGGCGCGTCGCTCACACACACACACCACCACACACACAAACACACACACACACACACACACACACACACACAAGATCCAGAATGGGACACAGCAACAGGGGTCCCAAGTTGGAAGTTGAAGAACTCAGATGAATCACTGTAATGTTAGGAAGCTGTGACTCGGACCCCTGCAACCACAAACAGGTGAGTACAACACCACACGTACTCATATGCAGAAAAAATACAGGCCTAGTGTCTAATTGACATGTGCTAGGACAAAAATGGTAACAAACACACACACACACACGCACACAAACGCGCACACACACACCCACACACTCCCTGCAAAGCCATTACCAGAATTAGAGTAAGAAATAGCATAGACGAAGAGTGCAAGGGTAAAGCGGTAGTGAGGGATAACGTCAGACATTTTAAGAGCCTGATACACGCTAAATTTTTACAACATAGCTGACTTTCATGAATTTAGAAGTAGAATCATAAGTGTTACAGATTGGTAAGCTTAGAATTACTGGTATCTATCCGGAATTTTATTAGCAGCAGAATACTATAGAAGTGGGGGCAACACACACACACACACATACACACACATACACACCACACAAACACACACACATACACACACATAGACACCACACACATAAACACACACACACACACACACATCACTCACACTACATTACACACACACACACAAACCACACACCACATACACACACACACCACACACAACATACACACAACACACACACATACACCACACACACACACACACACATACACCACACACACACACATACAACCACCACACACACACCACACACACAGCACCACACACACACACACACATACACACACACACACACATGACACACACGACTAACACACAAACACAACACACACACACACACACACACCACATACACACACACACCTCACTCAAGGAGAAAGATCATTGGGGTGAGTATAAACACCGAGCATGCTCCTGGAAGCACACATCTGAATCAGATAACTGTCTGCAGCTATATGGGGCGCCTGGCAAATCTGAGAACAGCATTCCGATACCTGAGTAAGGAAAGCATTCAAGACACATGTACAACCGTGTATGTCAGGCCCTTACTGGAAAGTATGCACCTGCACTGTTTGGAACCCGCACTAGATAAAGCACGTCAAGAAACTAGAGAAAGTACAAAAGGTTTGCAACAAGGTTAGTTCCAGAGCTAAGGGGAAAGTCCTATGAAGAAAGATTAAGGGAAATCGTCCTGACGATACTTGGAGGACATAGGGCCTGGAGACATGATAACGACATATAAAATACTGCGTGGAATAGAACGAAGGTGGACCAGACAGATGTTCCAGGGAGGGGACACAGAAACAAGAGCCACAATTTGGAAGTTGAAGATGACAAATGAGTCAGAGAGAATAGTAGGAAGTTATTTCTTTCAGTCCCAATAGAGTTGTAAGGCTGTGGAATAGCCTAGAAAATGACGTAGTGGAGGCAGGAACCATACACAGTTTTAAGACGAGGTTTGATAAAGCTCGTGGAGCGGGGAGAGAGAGGGCCTAGTAGCAACCGGTGAAGAGGCGGGGCCAGGAGCTAGGACTCGACCCCTGCAACCACAAATAGGTGAGTACAAATAGGTGAGTACACACACACACACACACACACATACACACACACACACACATACACACACACACACACACACACACACACACACATACACACACACACACACACACACACACACACATACACACACACATACACACACAACACACACACATACACACACACACACATGCACACACACACACACACACACACACACACACACACACACACACACACACACACACACACACACACACACATACATAACCTTCGTTTTTGAGCCTACTGTATGTTCTGTAAGTTACTAAAACTATTTGTTATTCGTAAAAACTACTTAAAATATGATATTGTCCAGTATATTATGAAAAATCTCCAGTTCCATAAATTGACATCTTCATTGAGCTTTAATATTTATTTTATAGACTTAAGATGTACATAACTAAAGAATATATTTCTTAATATTATTTGGCGGTTCAGTAATTGTTATATTACAGTAGGAACCAAGGAACCACTTAAGATATATGAATTGGTGCCCGAAAACCACTTAACTTTGTGATTTGCATCTTACTTATTGCCTGGTTAATAAATTCTTAAGGGTAAATTTTGGATTGGTTGCAGAATGTTACAGTCAAGCCCAAAATCAGCCTGCATATCACTGTTTCCCACAAACACTATTTTATTACAACATTACTTTATTATGTGCAAAATATATGATGTAATAATTTTATTACAGGGTAGGACTTCATTTGCTACATATTTTTTTCATATTTAAAAACTTCTGAAGAAGTTTATTTAATGCTTTATTATGTCATAGAAGTACATGGTAGTGTTTTAACTCGACTTTATTTACCATAGCATACACAGTTTTAAAAATCCACGCCTATGATAACTGAAACATTCAGGTAATTATTCCATTTTTTAAGAATAATGTTTTTAAAGCGTTAGCGGTCTTGAGGAGATTAGCCAGAATTTGCTTTGCTGTGGGTTGAGGTTGCAATATATGCTGAATGTTGTTCTTTGTTTTAGGTTCTAACAAACGCTTGGGAATAATATTCTCTCAGGATTATAACTCTATTTTTGCAGGACAGATGCTTAATTTTTCACTTGAAAGCATATGATGCCTCTCCATATTTTTTTTCCTTTCTCAGGCACTCCCATTTTCTATAGGCATAAGGTAGGAATGAGTAGACGAACATATTCCTAAGGCAGTAAGAAAGCTTGTGATATAGTATCAGCATGGATGTGGACACTGATTCGCCATGAGAGTAATGAAGAAGTGGGTTCAGGTGAACAGCGACAGAGGAGACAAACTCCATATGTGTATTCATATATAAGTATGCTTGCATATTCAGTCATAAAAAGTTTAGGTGGGACCAAGAGCTGGAGCTCACTGCCAGTCAAATAGGCAACCTGCCAGGCCTTATCCTGGGTTCAGATTTGTCAGTTTAAAAAAATGACAGCATGACTTGTGTTCCAAGGGTTTAAAATTAGCTTTGGAACCAAGAGCCAGAGCTTGTATTCAAATAGTTTTGCAAATTGGTATTACAGTGGTACCCGAGTTTCGGACCAACTCCCCAACTCAAACAATTGTATAGTGTATTAATTGTAAGTGCTTTTTGTAAGTGCATTGTTTTGTATCTGAAAGCCTGAAACGGACTAATCTAATTTGCGTAATCTTATGGGACAAATCATTGGTAAACGGCAGCTCAACAGCTCTGGACCAAATTGTGGCCGAAACCGGGGTACCCACTGTAACTTGAAAAGTAGAAGCAGAGATGAAGATGAAAGTACCGAAGCAGGAGGTACAGGCAAGATGGTGGAGTACCTAAGTATCTGTTGGGCCCCACATTATTCCTGTTGTACACAATATATTATATGACCTGGTTACAGGAATTTTCCTACATAGAGCTTATTTACAGATGGTGCGAAAATAATAAGAACATATACATATAGAGGGATGAAAAGTATCCTCAGGAAGACGTGACAGACAGATTCAGTTAATACTTTAATTACATAAGCAATTCCATATTATGGTAAGTTGTAGGCTTTTTTCACTAAAGAGGATTTTTGACACTCCGAGAAAGTGATTGCTCTGAAGTGAATCTGGAGCCAACAATGATATCTTATAGCTGTATAAAGTACTCAACAGGTAAAACCAGTCCAGAGATGCATTACCAGAGTACTCAAGTACCCCAATGCCAGTATCCAACAAACTGACGAACTCTGCATCAACTCACACAAGAACCACAAGCCCCTCCACCTCAGCCAGCCCATTAAGCCACAGCAAAACACAACACACAGACACACACACCACACCACACACACACTCATCACAAAACCACAACACACTCATAAACACACAGACAAAACACACACATAAAACACACACCACACACTTAAAACCACCACACACGCACATAACTTACATAAAACACACACACGCAACACACACATAAAACACGGCACGTGGATAAAACACACACAAACACATACACACACACATATAAACACACACACACAACACACACACACACACACACTAAAACACTACAGACAAACACACATACACACATCACACACACACAAACACCAACACACACAACACACACACACACACAACACACAACAAAACACTCACACACACACACACACACACACTAAAACACAAGAAAACACACATACACACACACACACACACAAACACACACACACACAACAAAACGACACACACACACAACACACAACAAAACACACAGAAAACACACACTACACACAGAAAACACAAAACACACGAACACACACACGAAACACACCACATGATACACCAAAGCACACACACACAAAAAACACACACGTACACACACACACACACACCTTCACACACCCACTTTCACACACTCACCACACACAAACCACACACTCTCACACACACACTTCACACACACCACTTCACACACACACACACACAAAACCCACAACACACACCAGCAGACAACACACCCTCAGCCCATTAGGCCACTTCAAGACACCACACACACACCCACACACACACATAAAACACACATAAAAACACACACAGAAAACACACACACACACAAACACACCTACACGTCACACACACGTCACACACACACACTTCACACACACACACTTCAACACACACACATTTTCTCACACACACACATTTCAACACACACACAACACTTCACACGTCTTCAACCACACACACACTTCACACAAACACTTCACACACCCCTCACACACACACACTTCACACACTACCACTTCACCACACATCCTCACACACACACTTCACACACTTCACACACAAACCCCCCCCCCACACACACACACACACACTCGCCACACGGGGCCAGGAGCTGAGGTAATCGACCCCTGCAAACCCACAATTAAGTGAGTACAGACACACACAACAGCCAGGCCAGTGTACTAATCGCATGTGCCTTGGACAAAATGGTAACTAACACACACACACACACACACACACACACACACACACACACAGTCAGAGTGGGCACCTGTGACCAGCGGGGTCCCGCAGGGGTCAGTCCTAGGACCAGTGCTGTTTCTGGTATTTGTGAACGACATGACGGAAGGAATAGACTCTGAGGTGTCCCTGTTTGCAGATGACGTGAAGTTGATGAGAAGAATACACTCGATCGAAGACCAGGCAGAACTACAAAAGGGATCTGGACAGCTGCAGAACTGGTCCAGCAATTGCTCCTGGAGTTCAATCCCACCAAGTGCAAAGTCATGAAGATTGGGAAGGGCAAAGAAGGCCGCAGACGGAGTACAGTCTAGGGGGTCAGAGACTACAAACCTCACTCAAGGAAAAAGATCTTGGGGTGAGTATAACACCAGGCACATCTCCTAAAAGCGCACATCAACCAAATAACTGCTGCAGCATATGGGCGCCTAGCAAACCTCAGAACAGCATTCCGACATCTTAATAAGGAATCGTTCAGGACCCTGTACACCGTATACGTTAGGCCCATATTGGAGTATGCGGCACCAGTTTGGAACCCACACCTAGCCAAGCACGTAAAGAAACTAGAGAAAGTGCAAAGGTTTGCAACAAGACTAGTCCCAGAGCTAAGAGGTGTGTCCTACGAGGAGAGGTTAAGGAAATCAACCTGACGACACTGGAGGACAGGAGAGATAGGGGGGACATGATAACAACATACAAAATACTGAAGGAATTGACAAGGTGACAAAGACAGATGTTCCAGAGATTGGATACAGTAACAAGGGGACACAGTTGGAAGCTAAAGACACAGATGAATCACAGGGATGTTAGGAAGTATTTCTTCAGCCACAGAGTAGTCAGTAAGTGGAATAGTTTGGGAAGCGATGTAGTGGAGGCAGGATCCATACATAGCTTTAAGCAGAGGTATGATAAAGCTCACGGCTCAGGGAGAGTGACCTAGTAGCGATCAGTGAAGAGCGGGCCAGGAGCTCGGACTCGACCCCCGCAACCTCAACTAGGTGAGTACACACACACACACACACACACGCATGCACATACAACAGGCTTAGTGTCTAGTCGACATGTGCCTAGGACCAAATGGTAACTAACACACACACATACACACACACACACACACACACACACACACACACATACACACACACACATACACACAACACACACACACATACACATACACACATACACATACACACACATACATACACCCACACACATACACACACACACACCACCCCACACACACCACACACACATACACATAATCAACCCCCTCACCACACACACAAATGAAAAGTCATAAAGATGGGGGGGGGCAAAGAAACCGCGACAGTTTTATAGGCTAGGTGGACAAAGACTACAGACCTAACCGGGGAAAAAGCCCTTGGGGGTGACCATAACCCCGAGCACATCACGGAGGCAACACAACCAAAACCGCGCAGGCATAGGGGCCCTGGCAAACCTGAGAATAGCGTTCCGATACCTTAAAAAGGGAAATTTTTTCGACACTGTACACTTTTTGTAGGTTAGGCCCTACTGGAGTATGCGGGCCCCGTCGGGAACCCACCCCTGGTCAAGCCGTCAAAAATTTTTTTTTTGAGAAAGTACAAAGGTTTTGCAACAAGGCTAGCCCCCAGAGCTCAAGGGAAGGGTCGTACGAAAAAAGGGTTTAAAGGGGAACTCGGACTGACGACATGGAGGACAGAAGGGCGGGGGAACAAAGCATACAGATCTGCGGGGAATAGACAAGGTGGACAGAATAGGATGTTCCAGAGAGGGGGACAAGGGGACAAGGGGTCAAACTGGAAGCTAAAGACTCAGCGAGTCACAGGGAGTTAGGAAGAAATTTCTTCAGTCAAGGTTTTCAGCAAGGGGAATAGCTAGCAAGTGAAGTATGGGGCAGGAACCATACATATTTTAAAAGAGGTATGACAAAGCTCAGGAACAGAGGAAAAGAGGATCCAGTACGATCAGTGAAGAGGGGGGGGGGCCCGGGCTGAGTCTCGACCCCCGCAACCACTTAGTATACAATTAGGTGGAGTAACCACACCCCCACCAACACACCACCCGGAACGCATTTTGCTGGGGCCCCCCCAAAAACCCGGTTTAACCCCCCTGTAATGGAAATTAATGTTTTTTTTTTTTCCCCCCAAAAAAATTTTTAACATTTTACTTTTAAATTTTAAAAAAAATTCTCCCCCTTAAAAAAAAAAAAACATCTCTCCCCCCCCCCAATAAAAAAAAACTCTCCCCCCCCTTTCCCCACCTCTCCCCTCCCCCCTCCCTCTCCCCCCTAACCTCCTTCCCCCTCCTCCCCCCCCCCTTTTTACTCCCCCTCTTTCCCCCCCCCCCCTCCCCCTCCCCCCTCTTTCCCCCCTTTTCCTTCTCTCACCCCCCTCCCCCCTCCTCCCCCTCCCTCCACCCCCCCTCTCCCCCCCTCTCCCCTCTTTTCTCCTCCCCTCTCTCTCTCCTCCTCTCTCTTTTCTTTCCTTTCCCTTTTTCCTTTTTCCCCCTTCAATCTCCCCCCCCACCCTTCCCTTCACTCTCTCTCCCCCCTCCTCTCCCCTCCTTCTCTCCCTCTCCCCCTCCCCTCTCCCTCCTCTTGCTCTCTCTTTTCCCCCATTTTCCCTTCAAAACTCTCCCCCCTCTCCACCCTTCCCTTCACTCCCCCCTCCCCTCTCTCACTCCTCTCCCTCTCTCCCCCTCTCTTTCTCCCTTTTCCCCTCTCTCTCTTTCCCTCTCTTCTCTCTCTCTCTCCTCTCTTTCTCTCTCTTCCTCTCTCCCCTCTCTTCTCTCCTCTTCCCCTTTTTCCCTTCTAACCTCCCCCTCTCCTACCCTTCCCTTCACTCTCTCCCCCCCTCTCTCTCTCCTCTCCCCCCCTCTCCCTCTCCCCCTCTCCCCCCCTTCTTGCCCCTCTTCCCCTTTCCCCTTCACTCTCCCCCTCTCCTCCCCTTCCCTTCACTCTCTCTCTCTCTCTTCATTTCCACTCCTCTCCCCTTTTTTCCTTCTCACTATCCCCCTTCTCTTCCTTCCCTTCTCTCTCTTTCCCCCCCTCCACCCTCCCCCCCCCCCCTTTTTCTTGCACCTTGCCCTCTCTTTCCCTTTACCTTTCCCTTCTCTCTTCTCTCACAAAAAAAAAAAAAAAAAAAATGGGGGGGGACCGCAGAACCAAGGATCAGATAGAATGGTTCTGGAGGGAGGAGTGGAGGACAGAAAGGGGAAAAAGGATGGAACAAGAGTGGGAAAAAAAAATTTTAGGAAGCTTTCTGAAAAAATGAGAAAGAGCTCTCTGGAATTGGAAAAGGGTTTGGAGAAGGAGCAAAGAATTGGGGGGCACAAGTCGAAACGCAGTACCAAGAAAAGGGGTCCTAAAATTTTTGAATAAATAGGCGAAGCGAGTTAGGGGGCAGTGCCAGAAAAAACACAGCATGTGAAGTGCGGGGCCGATCAGGGGGAAGGAATTGAATTATCTAAGGTCATACCCTGCCAAGGAGGACCAAAGGGAGGGGAAAGGGGAAGAACAGCTGGTTGCAGAGGGAAGGGTGATAGGAGAATGTGGGGCACAACCATGCATCAAGAGCCACAAAAAAATCAAGGAGAAACGGGACCACAACAGGCGGGGTTCCAGAGCACAGAGGGTGGGGCAATGGGGGAAAAAAGGGCAAATCAGGGTTTACCCAGGGGTTTTAGAGAGAGGGGAAAAGGACACACATGAAAGGCAGCAGGAGAAAGAAAAAGATTGAGAAAAAATCACGGAAATAGGTGAAGAGATGGCGAATTGTAAATTTTCGAGAAAGGGGGTATCGAAGGGGAAAACCCCCCAATCAAGCGATTCTCAGGGAAAAAAAGTGCGGAAAAGGATCCTCCAAGAGAAACCACGATTGAAATACTCGGGAAAAGTACAAGAGGGTGTTCCTAGACAGAGCCAAAAAAAATCAGAACGACAGCAGCTGAGGGAGAGGGCAAAAAAGCGAAAAAAGCCCAGGAAAAGAGACAAGGGGGAACCCCAGAGGTCGTCAAGCAAACGAACGCAAGGGCAAGCACACACACAATACTCCAAACCATACAACCATCCAAACCCTCCCAAACACACTACAGTCCATACCCCCAGCCTCCACCCAAAAAACCGAGAAAGAATCCCACATATGCCACCAGGTCTCCCACCCTCACAGGGCCCCCCCAAACCCCAGTGTTGGAAAGGAAATGAAGGTTATGGTACACAAACGCTGATGGAAAAAAAATAAGTTGGGAGGTGGCATGAAAGATCAAAGAACATCACCGGACATCATAGCTCTCACAGAAACCAAACTTTCAGGGATGATAACAGATGCCTCTTTTTAACGGGTACCAAATCCGAGGAAAGACAGAGGGAACAGGGGGGGGGGGGGAGGGGTGGCATTGCGACAAAAATCGCTGGAATTTTGATGAGCTGGAGAGAGGGAACAGCGGGGAAGAAAGTGATTACAAGCGGGAACGCTTCCTCTGGGGGTCCCCCGGGGGGAATAGCAGGGTGTATAACCACCCGCAGAACAAACAGGAGGCCAAGGCAAGAGTACGACGAGAGCAATGAGTGATGGTTTACACCTGGCAGAGTGGCTAAAAGAGCCATGCATGCTGGCAAAGCTCCGATCTGGGGGACTTTAACCACAAGGAATCGATTGGGAGAATTGGGCCCACATGGGGGGGCCCGATCATGGGGGGCTAAGACGTGGAGGTGGTATGGAAAACTTTATGTACCCCACAAAACATACAAGAAAAGAGGAGAGGATGAACCAGCAAGGTGGACTTAGTATTCACCTTGATAGTGCAGAATCGAGGACCACATATGAAAGACCCCCTTGGGGCCCGTGACCATTGGTTTTTTAAACTTCGAAAACACGTAAGCTACAAATGGAGGGAGAAGCGGAAGGGCCCGGCAATGAAACCAAACTACAAGAAGGGGATACAAGGGAAAGAGGAACTTCTGAACGGGGTTCAGTGGGGCAGAAACTGGGAGGGGGAAACCGTTAATGAGATGAGGAAAATGTAGCAAAAAATGCAAGGGGCTGAGGAGAGGTTTGTACCCAAGGGGGAACAGAATAATGAAAAAGCAGGATGAGCCCCTGGTTTACCCAAAGGTCAGGGAGGCAAAAACCCTGTGCTAGGGAATGGAAGAAAATAGAAGGCAAAGGACCGGGAAAAAGGAGAGCATCGTAAGCCAGAAACGAATATGCACAATAAGAAGGGGCCCAAAGAAAATAGAAAATGACATGCACGAAAGCCAAATCTGACCCAAACGTTGACACCAATCAGGGGGAAAACAACGTAAAAGGACCAGGAAATCAGGCAAGGAAGGAAGGGGGAACAACAAGAAATGACCGTGAAGTATGTGGGGAACCCAAACAAGAGATTCAAAAAATTGTTCCAAAGAGACAGAAGGGCTCCAAAAAAAACGGAGAGGTGGGCACCCACATGGGGGACACAAGCACAAACCGAGAAGAAGTGAAGAGGCTTCGGGTGAGCTAATCCCCAAAAAGCAAGGGGGCCAAAAAAACATCCCCCAGGGGTATTGAAGGGGGGAAAGGCACATGTGTACCCCTAACAACAATATTAAATACACTATCGAAACAGGGAATTGCCTGAGGCATGAAGACAGCAAATAAAGTCCCAACTTTAAAAAAGGAGACGAATAAGAATTAAACACAGACCAGTGTCACTGACTTATAGTATGAAAATCATGGAGAAAAAATATAAAGGAAAGTGGGGGGAAACCCTAAAAGGAACGACTCAAAAAACAGAGCCACAGGGTTTCAGGGACGGGAAACCTGTTCAAAAACCTACGGAGTTCTATGACAGGGTCCGAAAGACAAGAGAGAGGGGGGTGGTGGATTGCATTTTTTGGACTGAAAAAAGGCTTTTTGACACATTTTCCCAAAAAAGAGTTTGGGGTGCAAAAACGGAGGACCAAGCAGGATAATTTGGGGGGGCACAAAAGGGATCGGGGAATACTTGACGGAAGACGCAGCGAGTCATGGACGGGGCGAGGTGTCAAGGGGGAAAACCTGTGACCAGCGGGGGCCCCCACAGGGTCATCCAGGCCCAGTGCTGTTTCTGTATTGTGAACACATAGGGAAGGAAAGACTCGGAGGGTCCCTGTTTGCAATCTGAAGTTGTGAAAAAGAATTCACTCGATCAACCGGGAAACTAAAAAGGGGATCTGGACAGGCTGCAGACCTGGTCCACAATTGGCTCCTATTTTCAATTCCCCCCAAGTGCAAAGTCAAAGATTGGGGAAGGGAAAAAGAAGACCGCAGACGGAGTACAGTCTAGGGGCCAGAGACTACAAACCACACCCAAGGAAAAAGATTTTGGGGGTGATATAACACCAGCACATCTCCTGAAGCGCACATCAACCAAATAACTGCTGCAGCATATGGGCGCCTAGCAAACCTCAAACAGCATTCCGCTCTTAATAAGGAATCATTCGGGACCCGTAAAACCGGTTATGTTAGGCCCATATGGGAGCGGGCACCAAATTTTGGAACCCACACCTAGCAAGACTAAAAAACTAGAAAAGTGCAAAGGTTTGAACAAACTATCCCAGATTTAAAAGGGAAATGTCCTACGGGAGGGGTTAAAGGGAAATCAACCTGACACACTGGAGGACAGGAGAGATAAGGGGGAATATAGCGACATACAAAATAAAGAGGATTTGACAAGGTGGACAAAGACAGGATTTCCAGAGATGGAACAGTAAAAAAGGGGACACAGTTGGAAGTTGAAACACAAGAATACAGGGATGTTAGGAAATATTTCTTCACCCCAGAGAAAATCAGTAAGTGGGAAAATTTGGGAACGATGTGTGGGGGCGGGAAAATACTGCTTTAAGGCAGAGGTTGATAAAGCTCACGGCTCGGAGAGGACCTAGTAGCGATCAGTGAAAAGGCGGGGCCGGACTCGGACTCGACGCCCGCAACCTCAACTAGGGAGTACAACTAGGCGAGTACACACACACACACACACACCACACAACACACACAAAAACACACACACGCACACGCACACACACACACACACACAAAAACAGACACAACACAGACCCACGCACACACACGCACCCCCACACCCACACAAACGCACACACACACACACACACCACACACACACACACCACACACCACAACACCACACGCCCCACCACTTTGTGCATGTAAAAATCTTTGAACTTATTTTATAATAAAACAAATTGAGGTTTCGAGATGGTGATTTCTTTTGTATTTTTTAAAAGTATGTATGCATGATGAAGTATTTTTGCATAATTAGGTACAAATAGTAGCTTTTTTGCTTATGTAACATTTTTGCAATTTTACGTTTAATTTATGCATTTATATACAAATGTGTGCTTTTCAGTGTATTTATGTGTATACACGTTTATGTGTGGTTTTTGCATATTCATGTAAGCAAAAAGATCACTAAACAGGTGATTTTAGAATAGCAAAACAAACCCCTCTGAAAGAAAAGAGAAAATTTCCAAACGCTTTGCTACTTTCTCACATTTTTCAAGGAACATGATAGTTCCTTGATAAAAGTAGTAGTCACGAAAGCGCTTGGGAAATTTTTCATTCTTTCAGAGTGGTTGTTTTGCATATATTCATGTGTATACTTTTTCATGCCGCCACCACCGCCACCACCGCCCGCCACCGCCCCCACCGCCACCACCGCCACCACCGCCACCCGCCACCACCGCCCCACCGCCCCAGCCCCCCCAACCCCCCCACCGCCACCACCGCCCCACCGCCACCACCCGCCCCCCACCACCGCCCACCCCCCCCCGCCCCACCGCCACCACCCCCCACCCCCGCCCCCACCGCCACCACCGCCGCCACCGCCACCACCGCCCCCACCACCCCCCCCACCAACCGCCCCCCCGCCCCACCGCCCCCACCGCCACCACCGCCCCCACCGCCACCACCGCCGCCACCGCCACCACCGCCGCCCCCAACCCCCACCACCACCACCACCACCGCCACCACCACCGCCGCCACCGCCACCACCCCACCACCCCCCCACCACCGCCCCACCACCACCACCACCACCACCGCCGCCACCGCCGCCACCGCCACCCCCGCCCCACCGCCACCACCGCCGCCACCGCCACCCCCACCCCAACCGCCACCACCACCACCACCACCCCACCACCACCCCCCAACCGCCGCCACCACCCCACCGCCGCCACCGCCACCACCACCACCACCACCACCGCCACCACCGCCACCACCGCCGCCACCGCCACCACCGCCACCACCGCCACCACCGCCACCACCGCCACCACCCGCCACCGCCGCCGTCACCACCACCGCCACCACTGCTGCCACCTCCACCACCGCCACTACCGCCGCCACCGCCATCACCACCGCCGCCCCCGCCACTGTCACCCGCCGCCACCACCACCGCCACCACCACCGCCGCCGCCGCCACCGCCACCACCGCCGCCACTACCACCACCACCACTACCACCGACGCCACCGCCGCCACCACCACCACCACCACCGCCACCGCCACCACCACCACCACCACCGCCGCCACCACCACCACCACTACCACCGACGGATTGGGTTAGAGAAAGTAGAGTTCCATGTTAAGAGCTTGCCATACTTCCATGGATAGATGGTGATCACGTCGGGGAGGTTTGCTGGGTTGTGAGTGTTGCTGGCTGATAGTGATCGGGGGGGGGGGTTGCTGGGTTGTGAGTGTTGCTGGCTGCTAGTGATCGGCGTTCTCTCTCGGCTGGGCATCCAGTTGTAGCAAGGCTTCTCTTTATGACTTCACTGTGTCTTTGCCTGCCAGCCCTTGGTTTTGGAGAAGTTAAGACCATGTAGACCATATATATATATATATATAAATATATATATATATATATATATATATATATAATATATATATATATATATAAAATATATATATAATATATATATATATATTATTTATTATCACACTGGCCGATTCCCACCAAGGCATTGTGGCCCGAAAAAGAAAAACTTTCACCATCATTCACTCCATCACTGTCTTGCCAGAAGGGTGCTTTACACTACAGTTTTTAAACTGCAACATTAACAACCCCTCCTTCAGAGTGCAGGCACTGTACTTCCCATCTCCAGGACTCAAGTCCGGCCTGCCGTTTCCCTGAACCCCGTCATAAATGTTACTTTGCTCACACTCCAACAGCACGTCAAGTATTAAAAACCATTTGTCTCCATTCACTCCTATCAAACAGGCTCACGCATGCCTACTGGAAGTCCAAGCCCCTCGCACACAAAACCTCCTTTACCCCCTCCCTTCAACCTTTCCTAGGCCGACCCCTACCCCGCCTTCCTTCCACTACAGACTGATACACTCTTGAAGTCATTCTGTTTCGCTCCATTCTCTCTACATGTCCGAACCACCTCAACAACCCTTCCTCAGCCCTCTGGACAACAGTTTTGGTAATCCTGCACCTCCTCCTAACTTCCAAACTACGAATTCTCTGCATTATATTCACACCACACATTGCCCTCAGACATGACATCTCCACTGCCTCCAGCCTTCTCCTCGCTGCAACATTCATCACCCATGCTTCACACCCATATAAGAGAGTTGGTAAAACTACACTCTCATACATTCCCCTCTTTGCCTCCATGGACAAAGTTCTTTGTCTCCACAGACTCCTAAGTGTACCACTCACTCTTTTCCCCTCATCAATTCTATGATTCACCTCATCTTTCATAGACCCATCCGCTGACACGTCCACTCCCAAATATCTGAATACATTCACCTCCTCCATACTCTCTCCCTCCAATCTGTTATTTAATCTTTCATCACCTAATCTTTTTGTTATCCTCATAACCTTACTCTTTCCTGTATTCACCTTTAATTTTCTTCTTTTGCACTCCCTACCAAATTCATCTACCAATCTCTGCAACTTCTCTTCAGAATCTCCCAAGAGCACAGTGTCATCAGCAAAGAGCAGCTGTGACAACTCCCACTTTGTGTGTGATTCTTTATCTTTTAACTCCACGCCTCTTGCCAAGACCCTCGCATTTACTTCTCTTACAACCCCATCTATAAATATATTAAACAACCACGGTGACATCACACATCCTTGTCTAAGGCCTACTTTTACTTGGAAAAAATTTCCCTCTTTCCTACATACTCTAACTTGAGCCTCACTATCCTCGTAAAAACTCTTCACTGCTTTCAGTATCCTACCTCCTACACCATACACTTGCAACATCTGCCACATTGCCCCCGTATCCACCCTGTCATACGCCTTTTCCAAATCCATAAATGCCACAAAGACCTCTTTTACCTTATCTAAATACTGTTCACTTATATGTTTCACTGTAAACACCTGGTCCACACACCCCCTACCTTTCCTAAAGCCTCCTTGTTCATCTGCTATCTTATTCTCCGTCTTACTCTTAATTCTTTCAATAATAACTCTACCATACACTTTACCAGGTATACTCAGCAGACTTATCCCCCTATAATTTTTGCACTCTCTTTTATCCCATTTGCCTTTATACAAAGGAACTATGCATGCTCTCTGCCAATCCCTAGGTACCTTACCCTCTTCCATACATTTATTAAATAATTGCACCAACCACTCCAAAACTATATCCCCACCTGCTTTTAACATTTCTATCTTTATCCCATCAATCCCGGCTGCCTTACCCCGTTTCATTTTACCTACTGCCTCACGAACTTCCCCCACACTCACAACTGGCTCTTCCTCACTCCTACAAGATGTTATTCCTCCTTGTCCTATACACGAAATCACAGCTTCCCTATCTTCATCAACATTTAACAATTCCTCAATATATTCCCTCCATCTTCCCAATACCTCTAACTCTCCATTTAATAACTCTCCTCTCCTATTTTTAACTGACAAATCCATTTGTTCTCTAGGCTTTCTTAACTTGTTAATCTCACTCCAAAACTTTTTCTTATTTTCAACAAAATTTGTTGATAACATCTCACCCACTCTCTCATTTGCTCTCTTTTTACATTGCTTCACCACTCTCTTAACCTCTCTTTTTTTCTCCATATACTCTTCCCTCCTTGCATCACTTCTTCTTTGTAAAAACTTCTCATATGCTAACTTTTTCAACCAATCGCTCCTCTTCCCTCCCGCACCCACTTTCCTGTAACCACAAACTTCTGCTGAACACTCTAACACTACATTTTTAAACCTACCCCATACCTCTTCGACCCCATTGCCTATGCTCTCATTAGCCCATCTATCCTCCAATAGCTGTTTATATCTTACCCTAACTGCCTCCTCTTTTAGTTTATAAACCTTCACCTCTCTCTTCCCTGATATTTCTATTCTCCTTGTATCCCATCTACCTTTTACTCTCAGTGTAGCTACAACTAGAAAGTGATCTGATATATCTGTGGCCCCTCTATAAACATGTACATCCTGAAGTCTACTCAACAGTCTTTTATCTACCAATACATAATCCAACAAACTACTGTCATTTCGCCCTACATCATATCTTGTATACTTATTTATCCTCTTTTTCTTAAAATATGTATTACCTATAACTAAACCCCTTTCTATACAAAGTTCAATCAAAGGGCTCCCATTATCATTTACACCTGGCACCCCAAACTTACCTACCACACCCTCTCTAAAAGTTTTCTCCTATTTTAAAGCATTCAGGTCCCCTACCACAATTACTCTCTCACTTGGTTCAAAGGCTCCTATACATTCAATTAACATCTCCCAAAATCTCTCCCTCTCCTCTGCATTCATCTCTTCTCCAGTGCATACACGCTTATTATGACCCACTTCTCGCATCCAACCTTTACTTTAATCCACATAATTCTTGAGTTTACACATTCATATTCTCTTTTCTCCTTCTGATAATTCAACATTACTGCTACCCCTTCCTTTGCTCTAACTCTCTCAGATACTCCAGATTTAATCCCATTTATTTCCCCCCACTGAAACTCCCCCTACCCCCTTCAGCTTTGTTTCGCTTAGGGCCAGGACATCCAACTTCCTTTTCATTCATAACATCAGCAATCATCTGTTTTTTGTCATCCGCACTACATCCACGCACATTTAAGCATCCCAGTTTTATAAAGTTTTTTCTTCTTCTCTTTTTAGTAAATTCTACAGGAGAAGGGGTTACTAGCCCATTGCTCCCGTCATTTTATATATATATATATATATATATATATAATATAATATATATATATATATATATATATATATATATATATATATATATATATATATAATTTTTTTATTAACACATTGACCAATTCCCACCAAGGCAGGGTGGCCGGAGAAAGAAAAACTTTCATCATTCATTCCATCACTGTTGCCAGAGGGGTGCTTTACACTACAGTTTATAACACTGCAGTAATAAACACCCCTCCTTCAGAGTGCAGACACTGTACTTCCCATCTCCAGGACTCAAGTCCGGCCTGCCGGTTTCCCTGAATTAGTTCATAAATGTTACCTTGCTCACACTCCAACAGTATGTCAAATCCTAAAAATTATTTGTTTCTATTCGCTCCTATCTAACATGGAAGTCCAAGCCCCTCGCACACAAACCTCCTTTACCCCCTCCCTCCAACCTTTCCTAGACCGACCCCAACCCCGCCTTCCCTGCACTGCAGATTTATACACTCTCGAAGTCATTCTATTTTGTTCCACCCTCTCTAAATGTCTGCACCACCTTAACAACCCCTTTTCAGCTCTCTGGGTAATAGTTTTGGTAATACCACATCACCTCCTAATTTTCAAACTACGAATTCTCTGCATTATATTTGCAAACATGACATCTTCACTGCCTCCAGCCTTCTCCATGTTTCAACATTTACCACCCCTGTTTCAAACCCATATAAGAGGGTTGGTATAACTATACTCTCATACATTCCCCTTCTTGCTTCCACGGACAAAGTTCTTTGTCTCTACAGAATCCTCAGAGCACCACTCACCTTTTTCCATCGTCAGTTCTATGATTCATCTCATCTTTCATAGACTCATCTGCTGACACGTCCACTCCTAAATATCTGAATACATTCACCTCCTCCATACACTCTCCCTCCAATCTGATATCCAGTCTTTCGTCACCTAATTTTTTTTTATCCTTATCTCCTTACTGTTTCCTATATTCACTTTTAATTTTCTTCTTTTACATACCCTACCAAACTCATCCACTAACGTCTGTATGAAATTTAATTAGGTCTAAGGGAGGGACCCCAATTATATGTAGCATCTTGCCTAAAATGGGAATGGGCAATGAATGGATGTCTAGGGCAACTGGTGCAAATTGCTGGCTAGACAGATACTGCAAGGAACTTGCAATCTTATTCATAGACAACTGGGACAACTTTTATGGCAAACATGATATGTAAGGGATGGGGTACACTCTCTGGGGCAGAGGTGGTCGCATTTGCCAACTCGATCAAGAGGGCCACCGCTGATTTGTCTAGGATTTTAAGCTGATAGAAGATAGAGGTATGGTTGTGTGTGGGAAATAGACAGGTTGCAGCACTAAGGTTGAAAACAGCAAATTTTTAAAAGACATTATTTATCATAAAGTTACAAATACAGAGAATGGAACTGGTGAGCAAACAGAGAGAGACTAGCTTCCTTAAGGTTTACCATAGTATCTTTACTAATAGTAGGAGCGCAAAAAATAAGATAGATGAGCTAAGATTAATTGCAAATGCAGGAAGCATAGATATTATTGCTATAACAGAGACCTGGTTCAATACGAAAGATAGAGAAATGCCTTCTGAATGCCACATACAAGGCGATAAAATATTCCACACTGATAGGGTCAACAGGAAGGGTGGTGGAGTAGCGATGTATTTCAGAAATAATTTAACTTGTTGCATTAGACAAGATATGAAATTAGAAGTGTCAGCCACTGAATCTGTGTGGCTACAGCTTCTGGAGGGCAGTGAAAAACTAATCTTGGGTGTGATTTACTGGCCCCCCAAACCTTGATAAGGAGATCAGGAAACTTCTATGTGATGAAATTCGTAAGGCATTTACATTCGAAATTGTGCTAATGGGAGATTTTAAAAGGATTTGACAGGAAATTTAGTCAAGTGACTTTCTTGATACGATTCAGGATTAAAAGAAAAAAAACAGCTTGTGACAGAACCAACTAGACGAAATAACCTGCTTGACTTGGTTCCTGCCAGCAGGGAATCACCAATTAATAATCTTGAGGTTAACGATGAGCTTGGGGAAAGTGATCATAAATCACTCAGTTTTAATATATCATGGAATTACTCTCATAATGGCAATCAAGTCTCTGTTCCTTACTTCTGCTTGGCCGATTTCATAGGACTGAGATATTACCTGGGTGAGCTGAACTGAAATGATCTGACTATGGGTAAGGTAGGAGGTGATGGTTGCTGATATGACGTTTCCTAGAACATAGTTCTAGCTGATCAGACGACTTATGTTCCAAACAGAAAAATCTGACCAAACAAAAATGATTCTGAATTGATAAATAATTAATTAAAACATATTGTGTATATGGACTTCAGTAAAGGTTTTGATAGAGTCCCACATCAGAGACTACTGTGGAAAATTGAGGCACACTGAATAGGAGGAAATTTTTTTTCCTGGAAATAGGTTTGGTTGACAGGCAGCGGAGAGTTTGTATTAATGGGGAGAAATGAGAGTGGGGACGCGTCACGAGCGGTGTTCCTCAAGGGTCAGTGTTGGGTCCCTTGTTATTCACAATCTACATAAACGACATAGATGAGGGAATAAATAGCGACATACGCAAGTTTGCCGGTGATACCAAAATAGGCCGCCGAATTCATTCTGACGAGGACATCAGAGCACTCCAGGAAGATTTGAATAGACTGACGCAGTGGTCGGAGAAGAGGCAGATGCAGTTTAATATAGACTAATGTAAAGTTCTAACCATTGGACAGGAAAATAAAAATGCCATACATATACTCAACTGTGTAGACCTTAATATTACTGATTGCGAAAAGGATTTGGGAGTTATGGTTAGAAGTAATCTAAAGCCAAGACAACAGTGCGTAAGTGTTCGCAATAAAGCTAACAGAATCCTTGGCTTCATATCAAGAAGTATAAATAATTCACTGGTCAACAACCAAAATACTTCCGAGACAAAAGTAGCAATTTCCAACTAATTTTAAGTCACTGATAATGAATATCATGGTTAAAATTGTTTGTTAGCTCTACTGTTCAAGATACACCTACATGTTACAACAGGTTCCAACAGGTTTGTGGCAGTGTGTTTCTTACCACACTCAGTCTGACTGATCTTCATTATTGTTCCAGTAGTCATAGAAGGTGGCTGTGCTGTGCAAGTTTATATTTTGAGGTGAAAGGTAGGTGATCTGCTCTTGTGATGGGCTTGCAGGGTGGATACACCAAGTACTGCTGCTTACTATGTGAATGGGACAGCTGTGGAAGATGTTCCCACTACATCAGGAGAGACTGGCCACCTCGTCAATCACTGGAGCCTGGGATGAAAAATGTTCAACATCTACCTCTCATTGAACCAAACAAAATTTTGCTACCACCACTATACATAAAATTGGGGCTCATCAAAAATTTTGTAAAAACTATGGACAAATCCGGTCAGAGATTCAAGTATTTAACGTCAAAATTCCCCTCGCTGAGCGACGCTAAGATGGTCTTCGATGGTCCTCAGATTCGAGAGCTTCTTAAAGATGGTGACTTTGACTCAGACCTTCATGGAGAGGAGAAAGCTGCTTGGGAAGCATTCAAGTTAGTGACGATGGGATTTCTCGGAAACAGAAGGGAAGGCAACTATGAAGAATTGGTGGAAAACCTCATCAAAGCTTACAAGAACATGGAATATAACATGTCACTTAAAATCCACTCTTTTGGACTCGCCTTTAGACTTTTTTGTAACGAACTGTGGGGCAGTTAGTGACGAACATGGTGAAAGGTTTCACCAAGATATTCCAACCATGGGAAAATGGTACCAGGGCAAATGGGGCACAAGAATGTTTGCAGACTATTGCTAGACATTGGCAAGAGATGATTCTTCAGCCCACTATAAGCGTCAAGCAAAAAGGCAGAGAGTAGGTACAGATTAGAGTTTAAAACATACGGACACATATTGTACGTTATAATAAAATAATCGAATATTACATGTCTCGTATTTTTAAACCTATAGCCAAAAAAGTATTTTTCATTTTAGTAGTATACAAATTTTCAAAAATTGTTGACCAGTGATAATAGAAGTCCTCAGGTTGTTCCTCAACTCTATATATCTTTGGTTAGGCCTCATCTAGCTTATGCTGCACTGTTCTGGTCACTGTATTACAGAATGGATACAAATACACTGGAAAACGTACAAAGGAGGATGACAGAGTTGATCCCATATATCAGAAATCTTCCCTATGAGGATAGACTGAGGACCCTGAATCTGCACTCTCTAGAAAGGCGTAGAATTAGGGAAGGATATGATTGAGGTGTATAAATGGAAAACAGAAATTAATAATGGGGATGTAAATAGCGTGCTAAAAATATCTAGCATAGACGGGACTCGCAACAATAGTTTTAAGTTGGAAAATTCAGATTTAGGAAGGATATAGGAAAGCACTGGTTTGGTAATAGAGTTGTGGATGAGTGGAACAAACTCCCGAGTACCGTCATAGAAGCTAAAACGTTGTGTAGTGTTAAAATAGGTTAGATGAATATATGAGTGGGTGTGAGTTGGACCTGACTAGCTTGTGCTAATAGGTCTGATGCCGTGCTCCTTCCTTAAGTGGATGTGACCTGACCTGACTAGGTTGGGTCATTGGCTTAACCTGGTAAGAGACTTGGACCTGCCTCGCATGGGCCAGTAGGCCTGCTGCCGTATTCCTTCTTCCTTATGTTCTTATGATTGTAATTTCATGAACATAAAAAGCTGCTGTAAGGTGCACTCTGCACACTAACAAAACACTGAAAGTAACTAACAGAAACTTCGTGACAAAAATGTAATCATAACATGGTATTTAAATTTCCCTCAAATAGTCTGAAATGTTTGACTTCTAATCTTGAGTCTTGTGACTTCCTGGGTTAAGTCTTGTGACTTCCTGGGTTAAGTCTAGATGTTATATAATAGTTTGTGAGTAAATTAACAAGGAAAATATTTTGTGTTGACTGGTGTAACTAGACAAACTTTTCTCTACATCAACACTTAGTGTTGTACAGAGTAAACAACATACAATATTCGTCACGAAAATAACGTCAAATAAAATCTGTGTTAAGTGAATATATCAAAGACTGAACAACACTTGGCACAAAAAAGCCTACAATAAAATTAATAAAGAATGTAATAAATACATAAATATGATTATTGTTTATAAATATTTGTTTATTATTTTAAATTCATTCATAACATTGTCGCAAAAACAAGATCGATACCATGCCTAACCCTTCTAGGGTAGGGTAGGTGCCTGAGCCCGGGCCTTTAGCTCATAAGACTGTCATTCCCATTATCCCCCTTGGGGCGGGGATGGCAGACCAGAGAGGCCTAGCTTGTGGCTAGGCCTGGGGACAGTTGGTCCCAAAGATGAGGAGGTACTTGTGCCTCCTCCCATGGGAGACTTAGGTCTCAGACACTCCCTAAAGAGGGAGCCAAGGCCGGGCCACCACTTGGACAAGGCCCGGGCAGGGAGAATACCGGCTAGTCTTTAATAATAATAATGTCGCAAAAACAAACATCAAAGGTGTAATAAAATGTACTCACAAGAGTAAGAGGAAAAGTAAAATGATAGTGCTTGACCTGGTGACCATCAGAGCCCCAGAGCTGGATCTCAACAGTGTCTGTGTGCCATTCTAATCCATTCTTACTTGATGAGTAAAGGATAATTACCTATTTGTAATTACTAACTGATATTAATTATTTGTGTTATTATAACTAATGTTAAACTTTACAATACTTGTGCTCACAACTTTCTCCTGGAGCTCATAACACTACTTAAATACTCAGTAAAACAATATTTCTGGAATCTTGTTCATTACTGTCATATTCCATCGTTCTGGACGGGTTTTCCAGTCATTTTAAATCGTTCTGAGCGGGTTTCCTTCTCAAATATTCCATCATTCTGGTTGGGTTTTCCTGTCATATTCCATCGTCCTCTACAGGTTTCTCTCTCATATTCCATAGTTCTGGACGGGTTTCCCTGTCGTATTCCATTGTTCTGGACGGGTTTCCCTGTCATATTCCATTGTTCTGGACGGGTTTCCCTGTCATATTCCATTGTTCTGGATGGGTTTCCCTGTCGTATTCCATTGTTCTGGACGGGTTTCCCTGTCATATTCCATTGTTCTGGACGGGTTTCCCTGTCATATTCCATTGTTCTCGACGGGTTTCCCTGTCATATTCCATTGTTCTGGACGGGATTCACTGTCATATTCCATTGTTCTGGACGGGATTCCCTGTCATATTCCATTGTTCTGGACGGGTTTCCCTGTCATATTCCATTGTTCTGAACGGGTTTCCCTGTCATATTCCATTGTTCTGAACGGGTTTCCCTGTCATATTCCATTGTTCTGGACGGGTTTCCCTGTCATATTCTATTGTTTTGGACGGGTTTCCCTGTCATATTTCATTGTTCTGGACGGGTTTCCCTGTCATATTTCATTGTTCTGGACGGGTTTCCCTGTCATATTTCATTGTTTTGGACGGGTTTCCCTGTCATATTATATTGTTCTGCATGGGTTTCCCTGTCATATTCCATTGTTCTGGACGGGTTTTCCTGCCATATTCCATTGCTCAGGATGGGTTTTTCCTGTCATATTCAGTCGTTCAGGAGGGCTTTCCTTGTCATATTCGATCGTTGCAGAGGAGTTTCCCTTTCATATTCTTGCCTGACGTTTCCCCATATTCCATGTTTTACGGTTTTTCCCCCTATTTTATTTTTG